>OY796661.1:67334161-68071347 GCA_963680705.1 Rhagium mordax
TTATAAATTGTTTGTAATATTTAATAGGAGTTTAAATAACCTGGAACTTTTCTGTAATTTTTTTACGAGTGTACAATTTAATAATAGCGTCTGGATTACAATGTTGCTTGCAATTATTTTTCCAAAGCATACTGGATTTTATAAATTATTTTTACATTAATTCGAATATCAACATGTTTTAAAAAAATCAGTCTATTTTGGTGACATAGGTGAAAAGAGACTTATTTTCTCTAAGTAATGATGTAAAAATCCAATATGGCGGCCATAAGAAAAAAAAAAGTTGCCTATCGTTGCTCAAAATCTAGATGGCTTAGAAAATTTCTATCAACGCCATTCAATTGGTAGTGGTCAAAAATATAACCTTGCCAAATTTCATTAAGTTCGCATGAATGGTATAGAAGATATTATTATTTTTTTGAAATCAAGATTTTCAATTTTTTCATGATAAACCGCGAACGAATCAAGATATCCAGCATTTCTTGGCAGGAAATTGTAGAGCATAAAATAGCGCAACTTTTGTCTAATTTAACCGATCCTCTATATCTTATAGTTTCCGAGATACCAATGGTGGGCATCGAAAAATTCACCACCGTGTATAAGGTCCGACCTAGATTATTCATTTAATATTATTAAAATTGGCAACCTAAAATCAATACAAGCTATTATAAACTATGATAATAAAAATATAATTCTTACAGCTTACAGCCGTATATAGGCCACCATCCACCAATCCTTTTAACTTCATTAATAACTTGTACAACTATTTGCAATCACTAAAGACCTATAATACTAACTACCAAATTTTAACTGGTGACATAAATATAGATATTCTAAAAAATAATGGTTGTGCAAATGAATACTTACTTAAATACGTTAAGTGAATTCCCCTTCATATCAATAATAAATAATTGTACAAGAGAAAATGAAAATTCTAATTCGTGCATAGATCATATATTTATTAAAAATAACAACAACGTCAGTGACCTTAGTAACATAACTGATCACTATACTATTATATTGCAGATAATATCTACTCATAACAGTATAAATACAAAATCTAAAAAATATAGAACTATTATTAACTACAAAAAATTTGAAAGTACTCTAAAAAATACATCCTGGGATGAAGTTTACTCGGCGCAAAATGTTGAATCTGCAATACAGAAGTTTCTTGATAGTTTCAAAAATATTTTAAAACTGTACAGTATATATAAAAATTAAAAGAAAAAAACGAAAAAGAAAAGAATGGATGACAAATGGAATTTTGAATTCAATAAATACTAAAAATGACTTATTTCAAGAAATCATAAAACGCCCAAATAATCTACAACTAAAAAATCAGTACAAGTATTATAAAAATAAATTAACTAATCTAATAAAAAGAGCAAAAAAAAACCACTATAAAAATAAAATAAATGAGAAAAATTATTAAAAAAGTATGTGGAATATAGTAAATGAAATAACAGGTAAAAATATTACAAAACATAATATCACCGAAATAAAGCAAGAATCAGGACACTTAGTACATGATAACAAAAAAATGGCAAATATTTTCAATAAAACATATGCTGAAATTGGTGAATCACTATCAAGCAAAATAGCCAACTCCATATATTTAACGCCAACAAATGTGAATGAAATCGCACAAATTATAAAAACTCTTAAAAATAAAAAATCTCCGGGTATTGACGGAATAAGGGCAGAGGACATTAAACCTGTCTCAACAGTTATAAAAGAGCCATTGTGTTATATTATAAATAAAATAATTGAAACAGGAGAATGTCCATCTGCCTTTAAAACAACACTAATAACACCAATTGCGAAAATATTTGAAAAAGTGATTAAGATTAGACTAGTTAAATACATTAGCAAATATAATCTGATTTCAGAAGACCAATATGGATTTCAAAAAAATAAATCAACACAGGATGCTGTTCTATCTCTCACAAATAAAATTTACGCTGCCTTGAATGGAAGTAAAAAATCTTTATGTATGTTTATCGACCTGGCAAAAGCGTTCGATACCGTAAGCCATGATATTATTAAAGTCTCTAGACAATTTTGGTATCAGAGGACCGGTTTAAAAAATATTCGATAGCTATTTGGTAGGCCGAAAACAATGTGTCAGAATAAATGTTTCAATTAGCTATTTTGAGACCATAAAATACGGCGTACCACAAGGCACGGGACTTGGTCCACTGTTATTCATAATATATGTTAATGATTTATTTTCCATTCAAAGCAGTGGTAAAATAATTAGCTACGCTGACGATACAGCAATTTTATATATATCTAATTACAGAGGTATTGTACTGTTGTCAGTTTTATCTAAAGTTTATGAGAAATCATACTAAAATAGATTAGATAATTTTCTAAGAAAAGAAAAAATTCTGATGAATAACCAATTTGGATTTAGAAGAGGTTATTATTCTGATCAAGATGCCATCTTATCATTTTATAACTTCATACTAAACAGCTTTGAAAAGAGAGAGAAATATGCGTGTGTATTCTTTGATCTGACACGTGCATTCGAAACCGTAGATCATAGACTTATTATAAACAAATTAGAAAAGTATGGCATTAGGGGACCCGCTCTAGACTGGACTAAGACATATTTACTAGATAGATGTCAAAAAGTATCGCTAACTGTAATTAATAAGATTTACAATTCTAGTCCTCACCAGGTTCCCATTGGGGTACCCCAAGGAAGCATATTGGGACCATTATTGTTCATAATTTTTGTTAACGACATGCATTCTCATATGACCGGAACTTTTATATCTGTCTTTGCCAATTTTCTTACATTTTCCACTAAGACAGTTGACTCTAGCTTATTAGTATGACTTTATATGAAAACAAATTTTAAAACGAATAACACTTAGTCATTGCCACTTTTTATCCTCTACAAGATGGCGCTGTCAAATTTGAAATCCGACGTTTCGTCTTCCAGAAACCATCTTCAACTTATTTTTTTAAATACGGACTTCCTAAAAGCTATGAATGACCCATCACAAATTTTGATTTTCAAATGTTTCGATGACAAAAACTGACATTTCTGTATTTTTTTAAAATATTATTATATTACCTAAATTAACATTATTACTGAAATAATCTGTGGTGCCTACCTAATAACTTATAGATAGACAGAAAAACATTTAATGTAGTTTATTTGATAGCGGTACGAGATTGTCGGTGCCATATTATTGGAGTATATCTTTTGAAGTGTTGATTTTAGAACGCAAAGGGCCTTTTACGTGTTTGTGCTTCTACCACTGTTTGTTTAATATTAGTAGTTAAGGAAAATGAGCGTTCTAACAAGAAGCTAACAAGGGCTATTTCATACAATATTCATTTAGTTCCTCCCACGTTGTTCAGAGATATTTACTTGCAGATCAAATAGTCCAAGACGACAAAAATATATGTTTCGGTTTAATAATATTAGCGTTTGGGGAATAACTATATCTATAGCAGAATAGGCACATTTTATGAAAAATGACCATTTTACGCAAATTCACCAATAAAAAGATTTTCCGTTATTCCACCTTATTTTGGACGCACTGGAAAAGCCTTCAAAGTAGTTCTTAATTTAAATATTATTCAATCAGTAGTAGGCAGTGATTTTAACTTAGTTTAGTGAGTGTTTTATGTTTAAATTACATCAAAGTTTTCTATAATTCTTTATTCAGAAACCTAATTGTATTTGCCTATGAATTAAGAACCACGTGTCGATAAGTTACGTCATTAGTCCAACTGCCAACATCTTGTGTCATATTTAGCAGTAAAATAACCAACCAAAGACGTGATTTTTAATCCACAGCTAGTTTTTTTAATCTCTGTATCTCAATTAGTGTATCTAGTTTTTTGTCTCCTAGGATCATTTTTCTCACTTGAAACTTTTCAGATACTTTGAAAAAAAACGTAGACCAAAGGAAGGAAGGAAAGGATGCAACGAAAGATCAACATCCTCATCCCCACCGACGTCCACGCGGTGGTGTCGAGACACGCTGTTTCCATGGCGATGCACCCCTATAATACTAGTACACTCATATTTTCGTTTATGCTTTTCGCGCCTGTCACATGGCGCACAGAATGTCCTGATAAAACAAAACACGAGTTGGTCTTTGTATGTTGCATTGTGGGTGTGCAAGTTTCGAATAAATGAACATCGGAGAGGAGAAGTTCTGCAATGGGATCCTAAACAAATAATAGGTAAGTGTATTAGAAAACAAACGGCAACAGGTAGGCACATAATTTCTTCCATGTTTATTTTTAATGTGTAAATAAATATTTATCAGTTCACGTATTCTTCCCAACGCAGGGAAATTTTAAATAGCAGCCGCATTTTTTCAAATTATATATCTGAATTTTCAATTCGTTTTTCTTTTATATGGTCATATTCCATTTTACTGAATTAAATGTAATGCTTGAAAAAATAACAGTTTGAGAAACAAAATAAATCTAAACTCTACCATACTTGTCATAATCATTAATAATAATTTATGATTATGATTCGACTCGATTTTTTTATCTGTCCACTATTAAATTTGTTATTAATTAATTATCTACCTAAAGTTCATCTAGCAGATGGCCCTACCCTTTAGGTAAGTATCTTACTTACCTTTTAATACGAATTCTAAGAGTAAATGGGAAACAAATAAGAATAAATTACCGTGGTAAAAAACAAACGCTAGTCATCTTAATTACTTTGCCGAATATACGAAGATTTTCTTAGCTATCAAGAAAAATCATGCATTCTTGGTGTCAATAAAAAATATTGCCGAAATAATAGAGGACATCTGCAGATGCGAAAGAAATAATTGCATACTCGTGGAAACTGAAATAAAAAATAACCCTTTCTCTTGATGAAAATATAGATTAACAACTACAATGATGAATTTTTTTTACAACTTCTATGATATCTTCAAGGACTAGGCATCTATTTTATACAATAAACGCTTCATCTAATAAATATTTCTTTACTTTATTCCGGCCAGCTAATGTAAACATGCTAATGTAATCAAATTATTTGACTATCTCCCCCATCATGTTCCCAAATATGCAACTTTAACAATTAATTTAATTAAGAGGCGTTGTCCGGTTGATCTAGGAACCAACACATCTCTCGAAAAATATATAGATTTTTTTAATTATATTTAGGATGTAGTGCAGGTTCCCCTATCTATGGTCTTGCATCAATTGTTAATTTAAAAACTAGTTGCCCTTATGTGTAACTTCTGTTGCAGTATTGAAATGAGAAATTTAATTATTATTTTTTTTCCATCTACTTGTACTACTGTTACTGCCGATGACGTACTCATACTTTATATCTAGTTGTCATGATTCTATATTTCCATGATGTTGATGATTTTCCTTTTTTTTTCATTCTTGCATTTGAGCTGAAGTAGTTCAACATTCCTTTTGATTGACATTTTTATCCATTATTCTTTGCTTGTTAAACAATTTATCCTTGCGGGTTGCGAGCTTACTTATGTTTCGGGATATTCAATTTTGCTTCTAAGCGTATTACGTCGTGGTTGTTATCTACCAACTTTGATGTTCCAAAACAGTTTCTCTTCCAAAATAGTTTCCCTTAGGCCATAGCCATCTACAGTTCCAAGCGCCATGAAGTAACAAAGGCAACATCGCATTACCTGTCAATGGTAGTCCTGTTTGTAATTCAGCCATCCCTTACTTTCAAGCACTGATTTAAGGATTTTGTTTAGGAAATAAAGTATAAAGATCCCAGAACTTGTGCTATAAATTTATTTCGCCAAAATGAATAATTTACAAATATATAATTCTAGAATATACACTTAATAGGGTAAAATCCACTCTAAATTGCTTGATGGCAATTCATGACTATTTACAAAAACGGTAACATTAAAACTTTGATTTACGCTAATACTTGAAACTACTTTTACTTCGCTACTATCAGTATCAGATTCTTCAGTCGTAGTCAATATTTAAAATGTAAAAATACAAGACATTGTTCACACACACTTGTAATTCCACTTAATAAGGCATCATTTTTTTGGCACAGCCTGCACAAAATATTCAAAGCTTGATATGATGTCATCGGCAAGAAACTGGTCAATATCATTATTTTGCCTTTAGCATCTTGTCTTCTTTCTTCAGGATTACGTCGAGACACTATGGCTTAGTTGTAGAAAGATACTTCGGTTGATATGTTATTTCTCTTCCTTTTCTTTTTGGGATTTATTACCACATTCGCTTGAGATATGTTAGTTAGCCTCGTGCGTATTACCTATCTTTATAAAGCTCCATGGTTGTAACTTCTCTGCCTTCAAAGTGCAAACTGCAAATAGCTGAATTTTTACTAATGCAGTAGTCCTTCGTGTATATAGCTCTAAGCCAATTTATTGCTTTGGGAAAGGATAAGTACTATTTGAGGATTCAGTTTTTAAAGTACTTGCATAGTATACAGCAATGTCGAGGCATCTACAATATAAAAAATAAACGCATATTTAGTGCGCGTCATGATCATATGTAATGTCAAAGAATTGGATGCAAACAATTTATAACATCCACTGATAGAAACGTGTAATTTTGTAACATTTGTCAAATAAACTGTATTCATTTATAAATAACAATTTGCAAGGTGTACAATACTATTTTATTTTTGTTTTATAAGTCTATATCATTATTATATTATGTTATATTTATACCAGGTTATAAAATACTGGTAAGTCAATCATATATACATACCTTTTTAGTGCTTAAATATTTTTGTTTAATTAAATTATCACTTTTCCTAACTTTAAACAGTGTTTGCATCCATTATCTGTCATGATGACGTTTTCACTAAATGACCGTATATAATGCTTTCTTACCTTTGTCCAGTTTAAAAACTTCAAATAAGCGAAGTTAATGAATTATTAATAATAATTCTAAATAACACAGTACTAAAGTACAAACAGTACAAAGTCTAAAAAGTAATTACTAAACAAACACCGCTGGTAAACAACACGACCAGAGTGGTCTACCTGTCGCGTTGCCAGATCTCAAACTTCATGGCTTGAAACTGTAGAAGGCTCTGCTTAGGCCCATTATGTTTTTCGTCTTTATATTATCGACCAGACTATGTTGAAATACATCTTTCCTGAGATTTTAACTATTACATCAGCTGACTACTTTATATATAAGCTAATAAAGACAAAATAGAATAGTGAATAATTTTAGTGAACTAGGAAAAATTGTAACAGAAAAATGACTTCTTTGAATAATATCGTTCCAAAACCATAATTGCCAAATTATTTTTATCTTACCGTGGTGTGAGCGGCCACCTGATTGGTCGAAATCCGAAAGTGCATCCAAGGCCTATTTAGTTTATGCAAATCCAGTAAATGGGGCACTAAATTCTAGAACAGCCAGCTACCATATCTGGACCACAAACCACAAGTGTCAAAATCTTAAAACAGGTCTGCCAATTCAAGTGTAAATAACGCGACACGGTAATTTTAGTATGCCGAGAGTACTCTGAACCGAAATTTGAAACCTTATCTTTATTAATTTTGTTATTATCCACAAGGACACTGTCCTATATTTGTTGTAGATTAAATTAGTTTAAGTTAGAGCAGGGACATAGTTTAAGAAACATTTTTGCTTTTAATTGTCTCATATATGCAATAAACCTGACATGTTGAGTTCCATCTATGTTTAATTCAACTAACTAAAGCATTAATATTCATTTCAGCTGGATATCTAAATTACAGCGGAATCAGAGACACCTAGCTGTCTAATGACAAAGTTATATTTATCCTGATAAAGATCTCTAACTTTTCTAAGTCCTTACAAATCAAATAAGAAATAAAACCTGCACGAAATTTAAATAACCTTTATTCAAAACTTGTACAACAGCAGATTTATAGGTAAGATATTTCTTCGATGGTAGAAGGGAACCCCCAAAGGCCCTGAAAGGTAAAAGAGTAATTATAGCTAACCTATAGTAAGTTTCACATTAAATTATCTTAAAACCATACGCACTGTCGCTTATTGTTAAAAACATTGGAAAATCCTGCCCAGTGGCGGACTGATCGTATGCTATAAAGTCGATAATTCCAAAACTATATACAAGAACTAAAAAACTTTCTTTTTAAAGACTATTTACAACTAAATTAGAAAAATAAATTTAAATTTCAAATCTAAATAACTTAACTACTAGTGCATGCATCATAATATATAAGTAAAATTAATATCTAGAATGTGCAAATATAAAATACAAAATATTAAATTTAAAACTTACCTTTAAAATAAAACCCAATAAAACAAGAAATTATAATAAATCCTAATAACATAACATATAAATTGGCACCACCAACGTGTGGCCCTAAAAGAAAGAAAAACTACCCGAAAGAAAAAAATCAAAATTTATAAATAAAAATAAAAATATAATTATCTCAATAAATTTCCCTAACATAATACATAAATTGGCGCCCAACGTGGGGCCTAAAATAAAGAAAAACTACCCGCAAGAAAACCAACAAAAAAATCAAAAATGATAAAAATATAATTATCTCCCTAATATTCCCTGGCCGTAACAATATTATTATTGTTATAAATAAATTAAAGCAAACAGGTAACATTCCCGATTCGTTTAAAATACCAGTTATCAGGCCATTATACAGGGTGACTCAAAGTTAAAGTCTGTCCTGAAAGGATTCAATGGAAAATTGAAAAATAATGCGAGTTTCTGTAATAAATATTATTGGTGAACCCCTCAGTTCCGAAGATGGTTGAGGTTTAATTTTATTTTTTATTTTAATTTTTTATTTCCAAAACGTGAAGAAATATTTGCCCCAAATTTGCTATTCGAAGTCTTATGGTACAACAATAAAATCACAGAAGTTCGTTTATCAGTGGTGTGTATTGGGGCAAGTTGACCTAGAAAAAAAAGTTACGACAATGTTTTTTTTTATGATTTTTAGTTTTAGATTTACTGATATAATTTGGTCAAACAAGTATTCTGGCAAGAATTTGATGGAACTCACTGTTTCGTAGTAAACTGAGAAAATTTAATTTAATGCATATTAAGTTGATGCCGAATATGGACAATTTACATTATTCCAATTACAATTATTTGTGCAACATATGTGAATGACTATTTCATGATCACTGTTGATGGTAAAATCATTTTCTAGAATTTAAGAAATTTTGTTTACAGGAATTTAAAGAAAGTCATTGCCTAGATTTATAACGCTGTAAAAACTGTTAAAAATGTATGGATTTGTGCCGAATTTTTAGCGTTTCAAGGGGAGATTAATTGGGTTTCATCTTATCTATTTAACTGTATATTAGAATTTTATTAAAATTTATTTGTCTGACTGTGTCTGCTTTAAAACACTTTTTGAATTTTGCTCCCATCTTTCTTGTAGAAAAAATTTAGTGAAATGTTAAATTTTCACAATAAAATAACAAAAAATCTCAATCTTTTATAATCATAAGGACTCACATTAACATGAATGTCTTTTATTTAACAATATTAAACATTAAAACTTAACTGTAATTAGCAATGAGTTGGGCCACCTCTAGATGTTGTAATTTTCTGTAACGTTGTGGCTCTGAACCAAATTATTTATTATCTCGTTTGAAATTTGGTTCCACTCTTCCACAACTCACAAGGGCTCTAAGTTCCCGCAATGTATCAGGTTGATAGTTTCGACTAAATATTCATCTCTGTTGAACCTCCCAAATTTGGTCTATGAGATTTAAATCTGATGATAATGCAGGCCACCACATGTGCTTTATACCCTTTTCATAAAAAAACTCGTTTATAATACGTGCTCTGTGTGGCCAATCACGATATACGCAAATTTTAGTAATCAAATCCGTTAAATAAGTGATAAAAAAAAAAAAAAAAAAATCATCCGTTACTTTATTGTGAAAATGTAACATTTTACTAAAACTAGTACATCTTTTTCTACAAAAAAGATAGGAGCAAAATTTAAGAAGTGTTTTAAAGCAGGCATAAGACAAACAAATTTTATAAAATAAATAATGTGCAGGATGTTTGGTTAATGCGGTGCACAAGATGAAAATTGACTGAAAAAACAACACTGTTTAAGCATGTTTTTGTTACTTTATCTTAAAGTTAAATAGGTAAGATGAAAACCAAATAAATTTCCCTTGAGACACTAAAATCCCGGCACAAATTCATACATTTTTATAAATCTTGGTCAATTTTAAGGTGTCCCGAGGCAAATTTTGAGTATATTTCCACTTATGGTCCCACATATTTCCTGTATTCTGCCCTTTAAGTCTATCTCTCACCGGTGCTTTTTTTGTTTGAGTAAGCCACGTAAAAAAATCTAAGGGTGTAAGGTCTGGCGATCTTGGCGGCCAATTGCTAGCACCGTCAAAACAATTAGTTGTTAATTATCGCCAAATCTATTCGTCAAAAATAATCTTTTACTGCTCGATAGTGGATGCACACTATTCTGCTGAAAATACGTATCATTGTACTTACCTAGAACAGGTAAATTTTCTGAATATGTTTCTAAATAGTTTCTGAGATAATTTAAATATTTCTCCATTTAAATTTAAATAAGGTCCCAAAATCTCTCCACCTAAACATTAATTGACCACCTACGCTTAGCACACTTCCTTTTTTTCTACCTTGGATTTTCTACTTTTCTGTATCGTAATAGCGCATTACAGTATAATCGGTAGATTGAAAAATTTAGGCTCAGCTGTCCACAAAACTTTAAACGGAAATATTCTATCTTCCTGGTACTCTCCTAAAAACCAATTGCAAAAAATGACTAGTCTTTGATGGCCATTAGGAAGTATTTCTTGTACTATTTTTGCTCGAAAAAATATGTATTTTATTGCGTAATTCTAAATATGGTCGTTTGAGAAATACCAGTTTTTCTGCTTATCCTCATGCATCGTATGAGGATAAACTACAATGTAAGCAAGAATATCTACCTCATATAGGTAGTTAGGTTCCATTGAAGAAGTTTATTCAAACTTTTCTGCAATACTTCTGAAAGTTGCCGAATGAGGCACATATTTTCCTGGAGATCTTACACGTACATATAATTTTTTACAAATTTATTTAACACCATTTTTAGGAAGTATTTTGAGTGCAAATGACCGTTTGAATAATAACTTTGAAACAAAATGTATGTTAGTCAGGGCAATATTGATATTGAAGTTACAATAACTCGGCTTGATCTGCACTATCTCACTCAGTTATTATTGAAGATAAACATAGAAAATTGACATCATTGAATTCGTAATGAAAATGTCTAAAGGAATATGTGAAAATATACAGGGCGTTCCATTAAAATAAATAAAGTTGGTGCTACTTTTCGTACTACCAGGTATATTCTGACACATTTTTTACGATATTTAGATTTGTCATATTGAGAAATATCAGGATATATTTTCGCGAAATTCTCTACATGCGTTTTTAGATTCTGGAGGGGGTGACATTTTAGATGACTGAAGTATTTATACCGAGTGTAAACGAATAGTGGGCCACCACTGTAACCTGTAACTTCCTTGTTTTTAAAGATATCGGAATAAAATTTTTTATGGTGAAATTAGGTAGGATTTCCAACTTTTTGAGACATATCCGACATATTTGTCACTTCCGGTTTCACCGGAAATGGCCCCAATAGTCTTTTTTTAAATGAACCACCCTGTATGTTTTTACATTTTTGAAATAAAGATCACAGTTTGGGTACATTTATACTATTTTGAACAATTTATACAGGGTTGCACAAAAAATAATTCGAATTTTATTTGTCAATGTAGATGGCTATGAATATATTAAAATAATTTTTGTTCCAATGTAATTCATATAAAAAATACGAAAATGTCAATATGTCCAATAATACATCATTCAGGGTGCTCTATACTCATTAAAATCACATTTTTCAAAATAATTCTTTTTTTCTTAATATTATGATATGGGCCACCCGGATAATTAGAAAGCTCTACTTAGTAGGGGTTAAACGGTACCAAAAGTTCCGTAATGTGTAATCGTTACCGGCAGGAATGACAATTCTTCTTAAGAAATTTATGATTTATATCTAACTTCAATTAAATTTTGATTAACCCTGTATATTTGTGTTAATATTTTGTGATATGCAACAAGAATGAGCCAAAGTAAGTAATGAAGAGTCCATGTCCATATAATATTTAAAAACTACATCATGTGAGTTCCTCTAACTCGGAATTTATTACTTAAAATTTAATGCAAACACATTGGAGGAAATTTACTTATCCTGTAATTGGGCCTTAGCCCGTTGGATATTTTATTGCAATAAAAATAAAAATTCATATTCATTAAAAAATTTATAAAATGAATATGTACAGGGTGGTTCAGAATTTACCGATTAAACTTCGAACTGCATTAATAGTTGGTGGCGGAGTATATGGGTTACTTTTTCCTTTCAAACATCGTATCATTGGGATTTTATATCAAAATTTGAACGACGGTAAAATATAGTAAACTAACTTTTTGAAGTATTTCGCGTATTTTTTATTTTTTTGGGCTGAAACAGCAAAGAGAAAAAATCATTCTCTAATCAAATACCGTTAATAAAAGAAGTAGCAGCAATAATAAAATATAATACAGTTCATGGTAGAACAAGACATCGAAATGTTAATTTTATACTTATTAATAATGAGCCATTTAATAAATGCCAACTGTTAAGCAGCAGTTCAGTAGACGTTCCACATGGACGTGTTTCCCTATATGGGTGTTGCATTTTTTCAGGTTACATGGTCAGTTTATATGGTGCTCGTATGTTTGGGAATACATACGGCCGCGCCCGCACTTAAAGTGGTTCAGGAAATCTCCTTCGTATTCAATGCTGGTAATGAAAATGTACGTTTAGTACAATCTGTTGTATTTCAGTAACAGTTCTGATTAAATCGTGGCGTCTTGTAATTCCTATAAAAGTTATTGTTAGCGTAACACGCGCTCGATCTCATAAATAAAAGTTACATCAATAAAGATAAACAAATTTTTAACCATTTGCTATGTTTAGAAACTGCAGTTTATTATTTTAATTAGATTTTCTAGTACGCTCTCATTAGACTCGTGTGGTACCATATGAGGATTTCTTGTGTTTATTTTTTCGTGTGTGTGAAATTTCAGTTCTATAAGTATTATCGGTCTAGTTTCAGATTCGCAATTTAAATATAGACCAATGTTGGTGTTTTGATATTTTCATTTGTTTATGTAAATTGTAATACTGTTGAGATGATTTACTTTGGATCCGTGTTATGAAGGTGTAAATTCCAGGATTACATCATACTTAATTATATTGGTTCAGAGGCGGAGGACTTCGAACTGTGCAGGTATTTATTCGCATACAAATGTGATCCACCTTCAAACTACTAATATAATTAACCCAATTAAATAATAAGCGTATAATGTCTCCAGTAAACTTTAGCTGAGTAAATTTAATTTTGTGATTTAATTTTATTTTGTACAATTTTATAAGTTGGTATGGTAAGTGTATATAAACCTCATCCAAATTAAGGAGTGTTTACTCAACATTGATGTCATGAAAAATTGATGAAAAAGTTATTTTGGCAAATGTTTCCTTGATGATTTACCTAATATGAACTTGATTTTTCTTGGAAAAAACTTTCTTCTTGAAATTATCTGATTTCAAGTCAAAATTATCATAAAAGTTGCAAGTGATTTGAGTTCTTAAAATTAATTTCTTATTATTGTGTTGGTAGGCCTTTTATATCTAACACTTCTTTCATTATATACCTACCTTTCAACTTTATAATAGGCTCTCTAAAGATCTTCTCTGTTCCTTCATAATTTTTTTTCTTCCAGTCATTAATTTTGGTGTTTGCTTTACTTGCTCTAGGAGTATTGACTCAAATGATACTTTTTCAGTTACTGGCAAAACTGACAGGACTGTATTTGCTAATGTTTGTTTAGATTTGATATTAATTTACACTGCAGTGGAAGCTTCAACTGCTGAAGTTGAGATTATTTCTCAGGTATTGGGAGGTTGTTGGTTGAACCTGATGAAGAATACATCATCTATCGTAGGCGTTACTTTCAAAATGATATTACAGCATTCTAAATAAAACAAATCAGACTTACATACCGAGTAAATTAAATACAATTAATTAAAACTCTTGAAGTAAAAGATCAGTTACTAACTTAGCAAATAAGTGAAACAAAAGCACAGTTTGGATGGCTTATTTCAATATACAGCGACAAATAATCCTAGACAAACCACCATTAAGACCATTCGGTATTTTGAGGTAAAATCTAACCTGACCGATCTTTTGCAGGTAACTCTTAAATCTTCGACAAAAAAAAATTGACTAAACCTTCTGTGAAGACAGCAGTAGCACAATTTTTACGTACCGTGCCCTCCAACCGTTGTCTCCTTCTTCGAATTTTTTTGAACATCTAATGAAGGTGTCAGTCAAGGGAGTTCCTATCCACTGAACAGTCTCCAATGCAAATTAAAAGTCTCGTATGCCACGGACAATACAGACTTATGTTTCCATCAGTTCATTAAAAGTTCATTTCTTCAAGCTAGGTAAACGCTCTCCCGTACTCTGCTGCCTCATCCTGATTAAGAAGATTATCTATTGGCTACTCGAGATGAATGCATGTGTGAGAATCTGAAAATAAGTTTATTTCTACTTGGAACAGTCCCCTGGAGCCAAATTCACAAATTTTCCTTTCATCTCATCTTCCTCAATTTTGCTCGCTGACTTTTTGTTTGAGGTCATTATAAATAGTCTTCTTCTTAACTTTTTCAGTTACTTCTTCTATATCAAAGAATACTGCAATGGTAATCTCATAGTTGAGGGTACTTTCTACGTTATGTACATGTAGGACTGGCCTGCTGATATTTATGAAATAGGCATCTGCGCCCCATCAATTGAATATCTGAATATCCATTATCGTTTCCAGCGTTTTTAGTAGACAGTTTGTGAGACTTTTAGCTCTGACAAGCTTTGGTTCCATGTAGTCTTTTGTTTCTACTTTTGCAATAGAAACAACCTTGACTGATGTCCAGGCCAGCGGAACATGTACCAGACCAAACTGACCCTAAATAATATTTTTATAGTAGGAACCAGAACATTAAATTCTTTCTGAAGTAAAGCTGGAAAAATCCAATCCGGCTCTATTAATTTATCTGAAACGAAACCGTTTACTGTTTAGGTTACCGCGTTATCTACAGTCATCTTCTTCATCTTGAATATTGGAATTGGCTCTCCCCCATTTGTGACCGCAATAGCGCTACCGCCAGGGAAATGAACCTATAGGAGTAGTTTTAGTGATTCTTTGTTGGAGGTGGTTCATATTCCATTCTGCTTTCGGAAGGAGTCACTATAATATTATCTCTTGTTTCACAGCTGAATAATGTTATCAACCTCGCAGTCTCACTCAGCTTATCCCCAATCTCCCTTGCAAGTCCGCTTATATCTATTCTATGGTTTATTTATAATGGTTTTGCCACCACGTGGCTTAAGGCTCAATAATTAATATTGAATCTTTCTTCAAATTTCAGAAAAATTAATGATTACTATAAACAACTTAAAATACATTATCGTAGTTAGTTCATATTACTCCGGGTTCGCTTTTTGTCCAAAATTAATGCTGACTCTTCTCGAACATATACCTACTTATCTGGGATCAAGGATCAAGTAATCTTAGAATAACCGAAAATCAATCTAGGTTCCTCTTGAAAAATCGAGAACGTACAGGAAAGTGTTGGATAGTTGAATCATTTACCGGTCCATAGTAAAACTGTATGCAGTTCATTGTAATTTACAGATGCCTGTTTGTGTATAACATAACATTCGAAAAAAAAAAACATACGAATAAGTAAATTTTAAATACTGATAATTTATCAATTAAAAGAGAATTATAAATATTGTTTTGAATCTTATCCAGATTTTAACCACTTTTTTTATTTAAGAATACACTGCCAATTTGCTTTTATGAAAATTTGTGCTCCAAAAATATATATTATAGTAGTCCAATAAGTATTATTCATGTTTAAACTTTAGCAATCTTCTAGACTAGAGCTCATCAAAGTTCGCTGTAGCTATAATAAAAGACAACATAAAATACTACCACAAAAATGTTTCTGTCTTTTAATTTAGAAATTACAGAAGTGGGTTACTTACTAATGGAATTCGCAAGACATTTATTAGAACAACTTGAGTTTTTATTAGGCTGGAGAGATGGACAATTAAATGAGAATATACTTCAAATCACGAGAGATGACCGTTACGTCACAAATTAATTTCTAATCTTCAACGTACGCTGTTCAAGCGTTCTTTGTTTACAACACAGTAAAACGAGAGAGACAGAGTAAGGGAGTCCATTATATGTGACTGTTAATATCTCCGACTGACGTTGTTGATGCGTTATACGAAAACCTAACCGCCTTGACGAAATAGAAAGAGAGGGCCCGATTTCGTATGTCTCAGTAATAAGCAAGAATTAGGTATGCGCATGATTTTTAAATTAAATGTAATTTTTTAAATTAATTTACTAAATGGCTATCGCAATAATAAAAAACGGCTAAAATGTTACCCTTTATCCAAAAAAAATTAACAAAAACTGGTTATTCCAAAAATGACTGTGACGTCATGCAAATGGCTGCTGTGATGTTGTTACGTCAATTACTGTCAGTGTCATTTAATGTCTGATGTTTGATGTGTAAAACTTGTTCAAATGGTGTTTAATTCAGCATAATGGAAAATAAAGATATTAAAATTAAGCATCCAAGGTACTGTTTAGTACCTCAGTGTAATTCATCCACAAAGAAAACACCAGGAAAAAAATTTATATCAATACCAATGGGATCAAGCGCTGCATTGAAGAAAAAGCGAAAATTATGGTTACGTGCCATGAGAAGGAGTGAAACTGACATATCAGAAAACACCAAAGGAATTGTATGTGAGGATCATTTCAACGTAAGTGCGATTTTGTACCTTATTAAAATAATATACAATTTTAGGTTATGTATTTTACTTTTTTTTCAGTTAGAGGAAGATATGGTAAACTATATGAAGTTTAAATTAATGGGTGGTTACATTTATTTAAAAGACCATGTAGTTCCCCATATTTTTGATTGTCAAGCTGGTAGAAAAAGACGCCTTCCAGTTGAACGTACTACAACAACAAAGAGAGCAAGAAAAGTTTTAGTTAACACTTTACTGAATAAAACTGCTGAAGATGAAGAACATGAACAACAACCTGAATCTCTGTTAAAATCATCACATACAATACCTGACTTTCAAGTGATACAACAAGTTTTACCTGAAGATATGGTGCCGTCAAAATATAACATAGATGATAAGTGCACGCAAACTGTTTCTGTTGTACAACGAACAGTGGCAGTGCAATGCAGACCTCCTTATAGAAGTAAATTTGTTCAAACTACTGACATTATTTGTAAAGAATATGGGATGATAAGTGTCGCTTGCTCACCTCCGAAATTTAGAACCTCTCCGCCTCCTCCAATGATATCAAAAATTAAAAGTATTGCTGCTATATATTCCACAGATTCAGAGAACACTGACAGTAATAATAGTAACTATCCCCGTGTGAACTTTAGCAGCAATTATTCAAGTGCGAGTTCAAATGCTAGTGTAGAAAGTAGCACATTTATAAAAGATCGAATAAAAACTATTTCTGTGGAACGATCGTTATACTTAGCTGTCCATAAATCGAAATGTTATCTTGGGATACCTGAAGACTCATATTTTGTGGTGAATTTACTACAGAAGCATACAAAATGTGCCATAAATGATATTTATGTGACATTAAAAAAAATCAAAACTAATTTGCCATTTGAGCTAATAGGAGATGATTTTGGTATATCTAACAGTGAAGCTGCTAAAATTTTTCAGAAAACCGTGCCTCGTATAAGTGCTTGCTTAAAGACGCTAATTTTCTGGCCCTCGAAAGAATCTATCAAGCTAAACCTTCCAATAGCTTTTAGAACTAAATATAATAATGTGCAATGTATAATTGATTGTTTCGAAATAGAAATAGAGAAACCATCTAATCCCATCACACAAGCTGCTACTTGGTCGGAGTATAAAAAAACAAATACAATAAAGTACTTGATATCTTCTACACCAGATGGTGTAATAAATTTCATTTCAAATGGATTTGGAGGACGTACAACTGATGTTACTATAGTGGAGAAAAGTGAATTTTTAAGAGTTTTGCCAAGAAATTGTTCTGTAATGGCTGATCGAGGTTTTAAAAGAATTGATGTTTTATTACATCAATTAGACTGTAAGCTCATAAGACCACCAAGTGTAAAAGCAGGAGTAAAAAGTACAAAGGAAGAAGTAATGGAAACCAAAAGAATTGCAGCCCTTCGTATTCACATTGAACGAGTGATAAGAAGAATGAGAGAATTTAAAATTTTGAAACCACATGCTTGTGTAAATACTAAATTAATTAAGTATTTGGATCATTTAGTTATTATTTGCAGTGCGTTAGTAAACTTGCAGCCAAGTATTATTAAAAAATGAGCATGGATTGTAATAATCAGATAAGGTTGTTTACTGTTTTGTTAAGTACAGCAAAACTTTTGGCAAATCTTTATTTATTAATATCACCGGTTTTGCGAAAAAAATTACAAAAGTTTTGTTTTATTACAAAAATATGATGTAGGTAACACTTATAATACTTATGTGTATCACTAAACCAATTAATTTTAAATCCCAGTTGTACCCAACCTGGCCGTTCCGTTACATTATGTAATAACCTTGTAATAATCGATTTGAAAGAAATATGTTTACACCATTTTAAAAGATTATTTCTAAATCTTGAAGCCAAAGCCAGAGAGCCATAGCTTAGGGCCTGAGAATAAATCACTAATTTGAAGCTTGTTTGAATTTTTATCTAAGATTTTCATAATTTAAAACACGGAAATGCGGTTATAAAAAATATTAAATTATGCATTATCTGCATTATAGCGATTTATATTATATAGACAGGTATATAAGTAATATTATTATTAGGTATATTTATTAAAAAAAAAACGAGAAAATTTTATATTTTAACAATTTGCACAGGAGGTTCCTTCTACAAAATCCATGGGGCAAATAGCAAATGATGGTCGACCTTTTGAGTAGGATATCATATAAAATTTGATCTTTCCCACCTTTAAGAAGTGCTAGATAAAAATATACAGTGTTGAATTTAAGTATATAAAATTCCCTTTACCTACTTTGAAGAATTTATAGACACTGAACTGAACTAAAATGTACTATATAACGGCACATATACAAATTAATAATAAAATTATATGAAAATTATAGACAAAATAATAACTAAGTATTTTTTAACCTACTTAAAACCTAACCTATATTTACGATTATACTAAAACCTAACCGTTGAGTGAAACAATTACATTGCTTCACCCAACGACCTGATAAGCTGATACACATACAGAGTGAGTTCAATTTAAACTTTTCGGGAATCAATTCCTTGTTAAAAATAACTGTTCGTTCTAAAAAATTCTTTTCTAGGGGACTTAGTCTCAAGATATAATGTGGGCATTATATATATTTTTTTAAACAATTTTGACTAAAAACGTTCAAGCGGTTTGAACGATTTTTCTCAAATTTGAGTTGGTTATTTATGTTAGGTCAAAGCTTATCAAATGATGGTCTAATTTTTAATATGTAGCCCCATAAGACGTAGAGATATAAGAGGATCCCTTGCAACTTTTTCAAAATTTCTACACCTATGGTCATTTTAAAAATTGCATCGGACTTTTTGATTCTCCGAAGTTCTCTTAACAAAAAACGTGACAAAAAATATCTCCTGTGGATTTTCTAAATTTTCGATAATTTTCAAGACCGTTGAGTTACACCGTTTTATTGAATGGTTTTGAACGTAATTTTTTTTGCCAAACAGTCTGTTCATGTTAATGGAGATAAACTTATGACCTGAGCGGATTATTAATTTTATTTAATTTTGTATTTTGTTAGTTACTGGCTTATGTAATAAAACAAAATGAATACGTTCAAAGAATAAATAAATAAGCCACCAGGAAAAAAATTTAGAGGACAAATGACTATTTTTCGGTGAGGAATCTATTTCCGAAGTTTCAAAATTTTAAGTGAACTTACCCAGTATAAAATCTAGGTAAGTATAAGTAAATATTTAGCAAGCAGCTTCTAAGAGAACATTAAATATAGCTTTTTCCCAGAATTGTCGTGCTTTTGCTATGACATCATTTGTGTAAACATTATCAAACTCTACGTCCAAAATATTCACATTCTTATTTTCTTCAAAATGTGGATCTGCTACGCAAAATAAACATTTCTGTTTCTTTGCAAGGAACATTTGCATTTGTATTTGCGCGTAACACTTTGCACTTACACCACCATTTTTTAAAATGTACTGGCTATAAGTTTTTTCAGAGCTAGGACACTTAATTTCAACCACGAAGTCATCTGCAATACCGTCAGGAGAGGCACCCAATTCTGGATAATGTCTGTCAAGAAATAAACCTACTTTATGGATCTTCTTACCGATTTTCTTTTGAACAATTTTTCTTACTTCAACTTCTAGAATTGAACCACGCTTCATCGCTGCTGTCTGTGTAATCTTATGGGCTCCTACAACACTATTTACAAAACTCCCTTCAACTTTTTTACTGCAAGCAGCACTGTATATTTTGGAAGCAGTTAACCTGCCATAGCGCAGCTCGAACCACAGACTACTCTCACTTTGTAATTCGGTTTCTTTGAGAACAATTTTACATAAGTTGTCAGTCATTTGTTCTTCAGAAAATTTTAAAAAGTCTTCATATTTATTCCTCCCACTTTTAACAAACCGGCTCAACAACTTGTGTAAACTTATGTCGCTTGGTTCTGAATGTAAACTGTTAAAGTGTTTAAGGATTTGGCAGTTGGCTCCAATTTTGTTTCCTTTTTCCATCACTTCATCAAGAAATGTGCCTGTGCTGTCGAACGTTTTTACTTCTCCAAAAGCAGAAGTTGTAATATAAGGGATAGTTGTCCCAACACCTGACAATTTTGGCTTTTTCCAATAACATTCAACTGTAGTTGGAGCTGGTTGAGTGCTCTTTGTATGAACCCACATCAGAAATGCTAGCGCATGTTTGCAACCTCCTTCTGATGCAGCACAGTCTAAACATTTGACTTCTTCTACCACCTCCTCCTCTTCGTTTACTACCATAATAACTTTATAGTTTTTGCATTTTACTCGATGCTCGGGACATATTTGACATTGAACAGTGCACTGATTATTTACTCTCTTTAATTGAACATAACCAATTGCAGTGCTAACGTAGCTACTCCTCATTGACCTAAAATACAACATTCGATATATTCATTAATTAGATAAGAAACCGAAAAAACGGTATATAATTTTAATTAAGCTTTAAATCGAAACTCTGCGAAAGTGGTAAGAAAACTGAAAAAAATTATAGACGCAAAGGTGTAAAGAACTAAGTTTTCTGTCTATTTGTTATAGTATGTCCATATGATCCATAAGAATCGTGCAAAGTGTGGCATCGTAGACATTCATACAGTAATAAGTTAGTATTAAACATATTAGGTACTTACATTTCTGCTTTGATGCCTCTTATTTCGGCGGCGTTAAAACATTCATTAGTGCGTATATACTCCATAAGCATAAAGGCATCAACATTGGGCAAATTATCGCTCTGGGCTTTTACAAAATCTGTTCCACTCATTTTTTCGTGAGAAATGTTAATATTTAACACCGAAATCACAAATTAAAACCTACACGTAAACAGTACAAATACAAACACAACGGCGAACACAAAAGATTATGAAATTCTGACATGACAGTGACGGTTTCTGACGTCACAACCAGCATCGGTTGTCTTCGGTCAGTGCTCGTAAATTAAAAAATAATATAAACTTTAATTAACAAATACATAAATATAGTGTAAATTGTTGATAAAATGTTATTGTTATTAATGTTTTTATAGCATTAACTATCTTTTATAACCAATATTACTTAAAACTCTCACAAGTGTGTATACCCAATTCGATCAACTGATCGAACGCTTTTGACTAGCGCCGTTGTCGCATGTTTCATAGTTTCCTGTTTTTGCATGTCAGCCATAGTTGTCAAATTTGAATTTGTTTATCTTTGAGTTTGATTGTTACTGTTTCCCTTATTCCATTGATTTTTGCACATTAAAAATAGTTCATTATGGAATTAACGATAGTTAATCTTCAAAACATCTGCATTTTGCCAAATTATATATATTAAAAACCTCGATAAGAATATACAATTAGTTCAAATTTAGACAGGCGAGATCGTTAAATTATTCTGACATTTAACAGACAAATTGCAGGTTATGTTTTGTTTTGACGTTTAAGTTTGTTTACATCTGGATGTCATTTCAACAATCATGAATTTGACTAACTCAGTACTGATTTGATTCATACGAATTATAACGATGACGTAACGGTCTTCTTTCGTGATTTAAACTATATCAAATAATATATATATGTCTGCAATTAAAGAAACACTATGCAATTTAGAAAACTTCTAAAATTCATCCTTAGTTTTAGTAAAGCGATGTCTGGAGAGAGGTTATACTGTTGAAAGCATGCGGATATTCGACAATTTCATTTACTTAATCTGCGACTTGAACTGAAGACACATGGATAGTTACTGAAAACCACAGGGTCATAACGATCTCTACCATTTGTAAAATAATATTCGAATTCATGTTTATTTTGAGCTGAACTTATTTCGAAAAAGTCCTGGAAACTACACTAACTTCTTTTTAAAAATAAATACAACCTCTTCTCAAAAAAACAATTTAGATTTAGTTCTAAAATATCAATATAGGTTGCTATCCTAGCAATAACCAAAAAGATCTACTCATCTCTGGATAAGAATAAACCATGCTTGCGTACTTTTATAGATCTTACGAAAACTTTTGACATCATCAGTCTTTGGAAAATATTGAAATTAGAGGTGTAATTATTTAAAACTTTTCGAAGCTAACAAATCGACAACAGACTGTAAGAATAAATAATGTACAAAGTGAACTTCAAATTATAGAATCTGGGGTGCCAGAAGGTACAGTTCTAGGCCCTATACTCTTTAACTTAATGGCTTTATTATTGGGCTAAAATGAAAAACCAAAATCTGTTCTCATGTATTTTTTTATGAGGAAACCGATTGTAAGCTCGAATAAGCGATAGAACCTCTAATATACGAGTTATTGTCAAAAAACCAATTTTCCAAATTTTTTTCACCCTGTATATTATTACGGAAATCGATATGGTATATTATTGTGGTTATAAGGGCATATGCCATTCATAAATCGGTATGGTCGGAAATAGCTAACATCCAATAAAATTTGGACGACAACCTGTATATTATGAAATAATTGAAAAGTAGCCAATCTCCTCATTTTAAAAACATATAAAACATGTCCATTATCTTTAGTAGTTTTCGAGAGAAACAAAATGCGATAAAGTAATAAAATAAGCTATTCAAATAAGCTATTCCTAATATTTTTCTAAAACTTCACGCATATCTTAACTAAAGAAAAAGAAAACTACCTACTAAAGATAATGGACATGTGTAATATCGATGTAATATATTTTTGAAATCAGGACACTAGATACTTTTCAATTATTTCATAATATACAGAGGTTGTCGCCAAAATTTTGTCAGATGTTAGCTATTTTCGGCTAAACCGGAAGTTAGATATATGAATGACGTATGCTTTTATAACCACAATAATACGCCATATCGATTTTCGTAATAATATACAGGGTGAAAAAATTTGGAAAATCAGTTTTTGACAATACCTCATATATTAGAGGTTCTATCGCTTATTCGACCTTATAATCGAATTCCCCATAAAAAATACACGAGAATAGATTTGAGTTTTTCATTTTAGCTCAATAATAAAGGCAGGGGGTCGAGTGAGGCTCTTACGTAGGACACCCTGTACAGGGTGAGTTTTCTAAGATGATACCCCCCCTTATCTCCGTAAATAACGAGGTGTTTTAAAAAACAAAAACGCTGTCCTATACAGTTTTTTCTAAACTTTTCAGATCTGCTATCAGAATTTTCCTAGCTCGCTTAATATACGAGGGATGTCAAAAGTAACATTTTTTTAAATGGAACACCCTGTATATTTTTATATATTTGGATTCGCCTCGTTTTTCTGATTACAAAAATGTATAATTGTTATATGTTTGTATCAATAATAACTGCCAAACATCGAAAAGTATTCTTAGCAAAATAAGTCCTAACAAATTTAATAGTTGTAAGTTGTAAGTAGGCTGGGCGATTAAAACAATATTTGAAAGAATGTTGACAGTTCTAGCAATAGTTGGTTCAATAAGTATAATTTTATTGTTATAATATAAATATGAACTATTCTCGTGCAGAAAAGTTTGATATGTATAATATATATTTAGAAAATCGCAGAAATGCCGCCGCAGCGATGAGAGAATATAGTAGAAAATTTCCTAACAGAAGACAACCTACCAAATTAATATTTAAAAGAACTGCAGAAAAGTTTGCAAATACAGGAACTTTTACTAACACAAGACATGTTCAACCGTCAGTTTTAACGGATGAAATGGAATTACAGATTTTACTATATTTTGAAGAAAATCCCTACGCCTCAACTCGAAATTGCGCATCAATAAAACAAATTTCTTAAAGATCAGTAGTAAAAACCTTAAAGAAATACAGGAGGAAGGCGTATAAAGTAATGCCGGTTCAAAAGCTGTTTCCTCAAGATCATATGTATCGATTACAATTTTGTCAGCAATTAATTGATAGAGAACATGAACGAATTTTTCATAACATTCTATGGACAGATGAAGCATCATTCACAACTGCAGGATGTTTTAATAGAAAAAATATGCGCTACTGGTCGTTAGGAAATCCTCATAGATATAAAGAAATTCAATTTCAAGGGCGCCAATCTCTTCAGGTAAACAGAAACACTCATTAGTAATACATAAAAACTATTCTTTTTAACGGGTAGACCAAATATAAATTTTCTAGGTTTAAATAGAAACGTTGGCAATTATTCATATTAATGTAAAGCATCATTTTTTAAAGATTTGGTGTGGTATAATTAATAACAAAATAATTGGGCCAATTCTTTTTAATGGGAATTTAAATGGTGAGAGATATTTAGAATTTCTGCGAAATGAAATTGATTTTTTTTTGGAAGATCTTCCCTTAGAAATCATTAGGAACATTGTCTGGCAACAAGACGGTGCACCCAGTCATAATGTGATGAACGTCCGCATTTATTTAGATGAAAATTATGAAGAGTGGATAGGAAAATATGGAACAATTAGATGGCCACCGAGAAGTCCAGATCTAACGCCCTTAGATACGTTCTTGTGGTCGTATTTGAAAAACAAAATTTATGATGAAGATAACTTAACATTAGATATTATACGTGAACGAATAAATCAAGAAATACGTTATCTAAACAATAACCCACAGATATTGCAACATGTTATCCAAAACCTAATTAAGAGATATCACCTGTGTATTGCACAAAATGGTGGGCACTTTGAAAATTTATTGTAGCTTTTCTTCCAAGTTGGTTTTTTAGTAAAATACTGTTTTTATGTTTTGTTTAAAAGTGTTTTGTTACTACTATTTTCCTTTTTCAAATTTAAAAAGCAAGGCCAGAACAAAAGAATAATGAAAATAAAATTTAATAAATAAACGAGCCGTCCAGATTGGTGCGAATAGGAATAAAGATTGATAGTTTTCGCAGTTATTATTGATACAAACATATAACAATTATACATTTTTGTAATCAGAAAAACGAGGCAAATCCAAATATATAAAAATATACAGGGTGTTCCATTTAAAAAAATGTTACTTTTGAACATCCCTCGTATATTAAGCGAGCTAGGAAAATTCTGATAGCAGATCTGAAAAGTTCAGAAAAAACTGTATATTACAGCGTTTTTGTTTTTTAAAACACCTCGTTATTTACGGAGATAAGGGGGGGTATCATCTTAGAAAACTCACCCTGTACATAAACTATTATAATATGTAATACTGATAACTATTTTCTATAATATGTATGTAATATGTAGACATGTGTCTAATGTATGTATGTATGCACACAGGTATAATATAAAAAAAACCCCAAAACCCCACATCCATTAATAACATTTTGTCTGTAGTTATTATCAAAACAAGTGTTTACTCAACTTTTGATTTATTCATTTATTATGTACTTATATGTACTTCTAAAATGTAAATAATAAATATATTTTTTTTACCAAGTACGTCAATATTTTATAATGGAAGAGATTTCCAAATAAACTCTATTTCTAATAGCAAATTTTGAAATGTGGCGAATGCGCTGGTAACATCAATACTGATGTTATACTTCATTCTTCGCACACTTCGTTGTCGATTTGTTGCACCTGTTATATGTTCATACACACTCTCTAGGATTATTTGCAGTTTTTTTACAAATGCATTTTTTAAATAATTCTTGTAGGGTGTCATTTCACGGTAAAATGTTTAAGTAAAAATAGGGCTCCCCGATAATGTCAACTTGGTTCCTTTTAGTATATTGTGCACTATTTTTCTATGTATATTAATTTTGCTTCAAAAAACGCCGATCTTTTCAGGGTCATTTTTGAAATAAAATAACACTTAATTTTTTTTATTTGCCTTTTGATTTTTGCTAAAACTATGGGGCAGTTTTTCTAACTAAAGTAACTTAGATACTAACTACAAACGGACTTTTAATTCTGGACTAATCCTGCTTACAAGAAATATGGCTGATGTACGGACGTATGGGCAGACAGACAGTATACATATTACAGTGGATTATTTTTCTTATTTAATATACTGATTTCTTTTGTCAAAATAAATTCATAAGATTGTAATTTCTAATAAGGTTATATCTTAAGCACAAAGTACTCTTTAACGTCATGATTTTCTAATGCTTCGTTTTGCGAAACTCTCTATAGGCACATTTAATCACTGACCTATATTTAATAGTGATAAAAATACAGCAGCAACAAAGAATAATACTTATATTTATTTCAGTTAGATCAAACCAAAGAGATACAATCGGCTCCTCTATTCTACCCTAAATCTCCCTTCTATACGCTTTCCCTCATAATTGCCTTACACAAGTACTTTGATGTTAAATAGGTACATTTTCTGGAGGAAATTCTCTCAAAGGAAATGAGACATTAAATAAATTGGCTGTAACCAATTTGGATCTATGTAAAACGATTAAGTTAATAAGCGATTCGTTTCAACTTACTATTTATACCTATAGGGTGTACGGACAATTCACGACAAAAATTCTGGCACGTTAAAATAAAAAAAAAATTTCTTTCTTAGTTTTGGAATACAATCTATCAATGAGAATGAGAACAGCTATGTTCAATATTATCGTTTTAAAATGATTTGTGTTAATTTCGTTCTTTTTTTATTGAAAGTTAAGGAAATTACATTTAATGATGCAGAAAATTCAGTATAACGTGTGGAAGTTAACGGCTGAATTCTAAATTTTGCAAAAATTATCTTAAATAGCTGCAGAAGCTGAAACAGATTTTCGAATGTTTTTTTTAGCTATACCACTTTTAGCCTTTAAGGCAATTATTTACAACGTCATCACTCATCAATAATGTGCGAAATAAAAGCTTCTAAAGGTTTCTTTGAACTAACTATAATAAAAATCTAAATCTTTAGCATTGCTGTGAAATAAAAATAAAAGTAATTAGTTTCTTCACATGTTTTCTTTAAAATGTTATCGACGTATGTTAGTAAAACTTAAATTTAAATAATTTATTGAAAAATTCAACTTTCATTACTTAATCGAATCCATTACTTCCTCAAGTTGTTCTTTATGAAACAGTAATGTATACGAAGTGTAAATATACAGGGTGATTCGTGAGGAGAGGGTCGTACTTTACCATCAGATAGGGAACATTGAGATGATCTTAAATCCCCATATAGTAATGGCTATAGCGGCTTCGTTTCCGAAATACAGGGTGTTTTATATTTTTTGGAAGAATTTTCTTTTCGCCATATATCTGTAATGCGTAAACGGAATTCAATGAAATTTTGTATTTTTGTTACAGTAGTCATTCACCATCAAATGCGTGGGATATTAATTAAATATCAGGGCCGGACCTAGAATAAAATTATTTTTAAATTATTCCTAGAAAATAACACTCTGTATACTGTTTATGAAATTCTTGATATTGAAATATTAATTTACATCTAGAAAGATACAAAATCCCATAAAAAAATATTTTGGCACCATTTCATTGTTGAAGTAAAAAAATTAAATTGTTGAGGAATCAATTTTTTTTTGAAAAATTGAGAGAAAATAGTCACTTCAGTCCTGTTGCAAGGCCCCCGAGATCACCAGATCTCACACCCCTTGACTATTTTTTGTGGGGTTATTTAAAACTGAGGTATACAAAGAAATAATAAGCACCAGAGAACAGCTTATTGCAAGAATTGAGCACTTTTGCAATGAAATTAATAACAATTTAGAAATTGTTACAAAAAGTATAAATCAAATGACAAATCGATCAAGAAAATGTATCGAATTTGGCGGTGGCCACTTTGAAAACAGACTGTGATTCAAAAAATTTAATTGTATTTAGTAAATTTGACTGTTAAATTGTTAATTTTTATTATGTGGTATTTTTTTAAGATTATTAATTACACAATCATTACAATATATTTTTATTATTTTACTAGGTACCATCATGTGATACGAATAAAAGATAGTGCAAACAGAGAAGAAAAAAAAATATGTTACTGATCTGAAGTGACTATTTTCTCTCAATTTTTCAAAAAAAAATTGATTCCTCAACAATTTAACTTTTGTACTTAAACAATGAAATGGTGACAAAATATTTCTTTATGGGATCTTGTATCTTTCTAGATGTAAATTAATATTTCAATATCAAGAATTTCATAAACAGTATACAGAGTGTTATTTTCTAGGAATAATTTAAAAATAATTTTATTCTGGGTCAGGCCCTGATATTTTATTAATATCCCACGCATTTGATGGTGAATGACTACTGTAACAAAAATACAAAATTTCATTGAATTCCGTTTACACATTACAGATATATGGCGAAAAGAAAATTCTTCCAAAAAATATAAAACACCCTGTATTTCGGAAACAAAGCCGCTATAGCCATTACTATATGGGGATTTAAGATCACCTCAATGTTCCCTATCTGTTGGTAAAGTACGACCCTCTCCTCACGAATCACCCTGTATAACAGATGAGCGATGAGCTAGATTTAATAATTATTGTTCATAATGTAAACAGTCGTAAGAGATGTTCAGCCTTTTTCCAGGAAGTTACCGAAATATAATGTTGCATGTTGCATAATTTTAGCCTAGGGTCAATAACACCAAAACTCACTTAATTATAAATTACTATGGCAATTTAGTACGACGGAAATGTTATAAATCTAATTATGTGGCGTCTGATATTACACATACTTGCATTTTTAGGATATAAGATATAATGATATAAGGTAAGTTATATGATTTTCAAGTTGCTTACTGAATGAAGAATAAGTATCTAAAATTTTTCGTGTCTTTCACTTTTATTTAGTTGAAGAGTTGAGTTTTGGCAGTGAGTCGAAAAGTGTTTAAAAAAAATGTAAGTGATTTAAAACATAATAATTAGATAACTAGAGAATTAGAAAAGAACACTTCATTCTACAGTTGGGATATCAGGAAATGATAACACGTGACTAATATATAATTTTATACATATCTAAATAATTGCCAATCTAAAATAAAATTTCAATGAAGTCACACATTGTTATGTTGTAAATTTGTAACGAAATTCATTACTCTTTTGATTTTATTAACTTTTGGAAAAAATTAATTGTCAATATCTCTTTTAATTGACATTTTAATATTTTTGAAAAACTTTAATTTTTCGGCCATTTTGAAATGAAATGTCATTGTGTGACATATCAATGTATTTCATATTTTACAACGAATAAGATGCATTACAAAAACAGGTAAAGTTGTATTTAAAATAAGAAAGTTAATATCACTTCCGACCAAATCGGAAGTAAAAGATAAGGCCACCAAATGTCAAAAGTTGCAAATTTAGATGTTATGCCTCACCTATAAATTTGAAATTAATCGGTTTAATAAAAAAAAAAGTTATATAGTGTAACCTCATCTGGTGGTCACTCGGTATATACAATGCCAATGAAGTATTTAGTTTTTTTAGTATTTTATGTAATAAATCTAGACTAATTTGTTTTTTTGGTTCTCAGTCGTGAACCACACCACGATTTAGTTTAAGTTACAAAAAATGAGAAGAATGTAACAGGGTTGCGTTTCTGGACCTGCGATCCGTCAGAACCTTCTTAAAACAAACAGTAGAAGAACGACCTCGGTTGGAAGGGAAAGAGAAAAAACATAGGGAAAGGCATGAGGTGATGAAAGCTAATGATAATTTAAAGTTTTATTTTGGTTCCTTCTTTTTCTTCTCAAAGATCCTAATGCATATTACAGCTTCGGGATGAGGCGTTTCTGGGCCATTTCTTTCAGTTCTCTTATTGTTTTGCTTCTTCTTCTTCCGATCTCCTCTATTCTCTCTGCCAATGTTTTCCAGGGTTTGCCTTTTTTCCTGTTTCCACTCTTTTTATCTCTATCACTTCCCTCAATAGTTTATCGGGTGTCATTTTCTGTATGTGTCCGTAGCAATTAAGTTGCTTATTCTCTAATTTTTTAATTATTGTCTTCATTTTCGTCATATTTCTTATATCTTCAGTACTTATCCTATCGTATTTTGTATTTCCTACTCTAAGGAATTTCATTTCTACTGCATTGAGGGACGTCTCTTGTTTCTTTTATATTGTCCATAGCTCACTAATGTTAATGGGAGTACTATGATCTTCGTTTTCTCTTTCACTTTCTTTTTTCTTAGTATTGTTTTATTTATTGCACGATAAATATTCGTTGCTTGTTGCCTTCTATCTAATCCAGTGTCTATCTTTCCATCATTTGATATAATGCTTCCTAAATACTCGAAAATTGCGATTTTTTCTAGACTTTCTCTGTTTATTAGTATGTTTCCTCTTTTTTCATACTTTCATTTATTACCTATCATTACTTTCATCTATCATTATTTTCGTCTTGTCTGTGTTTATTTCCATTTGCAAGTGTCAGTTTCTTTCGTCCACAGATTTATACCAAGTCTTGCAGATTTGTTTTTGTTTTTGTAATTAGTGCGATATCGTCCTCTAAGGTAGGATTAGGTATCTGTACCCAATGATGGTATACTGCTCTTGTATTTTTTATTAGTCAATTAATTACTTTAATAAATAGAAGAAGTCTTAAACTATCTCCCTGTTTCATTCCTCTTTTTAGCTCAAACTGCTTTGATCTTCAGTTGTACTTATGCTGTTACTTTATTATATTCTATAAATCACTTTAACCAATTTAGTGCTTACGTTAAGGTCTTCTAGAATCTTCCATATTTAATTTTCTTTATCGTGTCAAATACTGCTCTATTTTCTATATATCTTCTCCTTTTCCATTGCTATTTCTATTAAGTTTTTTTATATTGGCAGTATGAGATTGTTTGCCATTTCTTTCCTTCATGCTGGATTACAGATTACCATTAGCCATTTTCTTCCCTCTGCTCCCACCAACTTGATCATTTGGGTCTATGTTATCTTCCCCTCCCACTTTCCCTATCTTTGTGATATTTATGTCTATTTCCGCCATGGTAATCGTTTCATTTGTTTCTTCCTCTTCGTTATTAATTTCTATCTCTTGTGGTGTTATTGTCGATATATTTCTCAGAATAGAGCTCCCTCCATATGTCCCAAATTTCTTGTGTTTTAAATATTAGTGATGTATTTCTAATTCCTCTCGTTTGTTTGCTCTTTTTCCCCGTATGTTTTGCACTTTGCTTCAGAATTTCCTATTGCTATTTATGTAGTCTTCGTTCAGTTCCATTCCAATTTTTTTTCAACTTGCTCTTTTCTTCTTTTACAATCTGTTTAACTTCATTCCTTGTCACTATGTATTCCCCCTTGTCTTGTTGACTTTGAGTCCTGTTGAAGATTTTCCATAAGTTTTTCTTCTTTTTTATCTTATTTTTTTGCTTTTGTATCCACCGGTTGCTGTTCTTTTGATTCGAATTTCTTTTCTTAGTTCCACATACTTCTTTTGACTTAGTGTTCGTTTTAACGCATCCCATCTTTTGCCTATATTCGATTTCGATTTTGATTCCTCTGCTTCTGTTGAAGCATTATCAGTTTCAGAAATATATTTTCCTTTTAGTTTTTCGTCTTCCAGTTTATATATTCTGATTTCAATATATCCTTCTTCTTTTTCTTTTTGTATATCTTCAATATGTACTTTCATTCTCACCATTCTGGGATTTGATCCTATCTACGTTCGTAATTTTTTGCCAGGAATTCAAATTTTTATAGAAAAAAACAATCGAGTATCGCAATACAGATATATATCTCTCAACTTTGTTTTTTCTTATGTAATATCTTATTATTATATCTTTTGATTCTTCATTTTTTCCTGATTTCATCGATATGAACATGTAAGCTGTTATCTTTTATTTTTATGAGATTAGGTAATTTAGAAAAAAGATATAGGTTATGTGTAGAAAAGCAAGGAAGGCAGTTTGAACAATATTTATAAAAATAATTATATATTAATTGTTGTAATTTAAATTATATAATTATCTATATCTCGTAAAAAATAAAAGGTAATAGCCTTACATGTTTATATCGATGAAATTAGAAAAAAAAAAAGAAGAATCAAAATATGTAATAATATAGGTACAGGGTGCTGCATAAGAAAAAACAATGTCGATAACCATATCTCTGTAATGCGATGCCCGATTGTTTTTCTATAGAAATTTGAATTCCTGGCAAAAAATTAGTCATTAAAGCAATATTTACTTTTCCGATAAATAACAAAATTACAGTAGAATCTAACATTTTCACGGGATAACCCTGTACCTACTATTATGACTTTTGCACAATTATTTCCATTATACCAAGAAACAAAAACAAAAGGATTAATGACGTGGAACTTTTCAAAGTTTTTTCATCGCATGAAAAATAATTCTTTGGCAAAATATTATTTTTTAATCTTGACTAATTTAATATAAAAATGAAAAATCACTAATTTTCTCTATTTACATATTTTTATTTAATATTTACGGAGGGCTATAACCATTACACCTGATGTGCTGTGAGTATAGGAAAATTGAAGAAGTTACCTGTTTACTCTCACCTTAAATGCAGGAGGAAATGAGAGAAAACCGAACTTGTAATAAATTCCATTGCTGAAACAACAGGTGTGGACAAGATATATCTTTGATAAAATAAGTTAAAATAAAATAAGTAAAACTAAATAAACCAGCTGTAAATGTATTGTAAGTTTTTGCAAAAAAATCAATATAAATTAAGAAAATTGTGGTTTTTTATTTTTTTAACGATTATTATCAACCCTTCTAAGCAATGCTTATTACCGCCACTGGATAGCATAATAATTATGAGAAGTATGCTTATAAGTTAAATAGGTAATTGTTTCTTACTATTGACTAGCTAAAGATATTAAAAAAAAATCTGTGTGAGCCAATGTTTCTTAGTGAAGATTACGCCCATAATAACATTCAAATTAAGTGTACAAGATAACATTTATTGTGTCAATTTATGTGTCAATTAGCGGGTAGGTGTATCAATTAGGCATTTAGTCACCACATGCCAATTTTTCGCTACCACATAGAGGATTCGAGCGGTAACAGTGAGACTTGAAATACTTTCACGCATTTGTAGTTTTGCTTTTGTAAGTTTAAGTTAACTATTAATAGTATGAACTCGGAGTTTATTGCAGTTTAAATTTGACTGGGTGAGGTACAACAAGTGCGTGAAATGCTTGAAAAACAGACTGAATGGAATCAGACGGAAATTAAAAATTAAACGTACGTAGAATGTAGATCTAACATTAAATATGTGGCCCCTAGTTAAATTTATTGGCCTAAGAATCGTAATTTATTACTTTGCTTATTTGATAAGTTTGATTAGTTTGAATAAAAAGAGGTGATAATAATTCTTTTTTGAAACAACCATCGAGTAAACTGAGTAGTAAAATGTAAAATAGGAAGTAGAAAACGAATAAGTGAGGTTTGTAACTAATTTTTGTTTTGAAGATAATTTTTACGAGTTTATTTTTATTACTCGTATATATTGACAACAACAGTTTTAATTTTTCTAGTGATAAAATAAACGATTTGGACACGTTGGTTAATGGTTGTATTAAAAACAGTTTATAGTTTTAATAATTGACCGGCTCAACCCCATTTTATTTAGGTACTAGATAAAAGAATTAGAAACTCGTGATTTTAAGACTTTACTAAGAAGTAGTGATTTATAAACATTTTCGGCTTATCTATGTACACAGTGATTAAAAGTTCATGACCAATATTGGTCGTAAATAAATGTGACCAAGTGGAAGAAAGTCAAGAAGCAGAAATGTTCAAAGTGTCTGACCAAATTTGTCATAGAAATACTGGATGAAGGCTCGAATATTCTTCACTAGTGTGTTTTTTCTATTGTTCTGTCTTTCACAACCCCAATAATAGGACACTGAAATTAGCAAAAATAAGGGAAATAAATTCAGTAAACTTGCCCTTTTGAGATTCTACGCGGAAAGTGGTTTGCTTCAATATTCTATGGCCTGGTTTGTGTATGGTTGTGATATGATAGTATAGTTATCTTATGATTTTATTCTTGGTACCTAAAACTGACAGTTATATTGAAACTGTGTTCATTGCACTTTCGTTAAACGGGGCTGTTTATGTGGTAAATGGCGTAATAGTTATTTGTGTAAGTGTTAAAAGTGTATATTTGTTGCATCAGGCTTGAAGTTAGCAGCACGAGCGAAGCGAGAGCTGCAATGGTGCTGAATGCAACAAACACACTTTTTGCAAGTGTTGCACACAACATTTTTTCTACGATCGAATTAAATATATATTTTTTTAAATTTTACTGAGCAGAATATTACATTAACAAAAAATATTTAAATGTCATTACTGACAACTAGAGAAATTGTCACTGTCAAACGTCAAACGTCATCCATAAATAACTGAATAAACTTTCCTTGCCTAGTACAAACTTACTTTTTGCACTGTAAATAGTTCAAAAAGTTAGTACTTTTTGCAGAATCGTAGAAAAAAGTATTAATCGTGTTCCAAATGACCGAAGAAGAAATTTAGGAATTTTAGGTTTGTTAGTATGAAGAAAACTGAGATCAACAATTTACAATTAGTATCTATTTTATTGAAATTAGCGAAAATAAGGGAAATAAATGCAATAAACTTGACCTTTTGGGATCCGATGCAGAAAGTGGTGGGTTTCAATATTTGCAACGACACTTGTGAATTGAATTGACCCAATTCCAAGTGCAGCCAAACAATTAGCTCCAGCTAGCTACAGCTTGGTAGTGAATTCTGTGAAGCCTTGTTTTAGAGTACTGAGATAATATTGAGAGCAATATATGGGCGCCAGAGTATTTATAACTAAATACACAAAAGTTTGTCGAAAACACAATTAGGTATTTACTACATAAACTAGAAAGAAAAGAAAGCTGTGAATTTAACAAGTTTAATCTTACAAAATCTTTACAATAAACAATGACTCAGAACTAAATATAATTAAAAACATTGAAAATATGAACAAAAAATATATGAATAAAAATTACAATTTAACCAATTTCTCTGTCTGTCCGTTTTACTGTTGTAAAGGCTTACTCGACGGAATGAACTGAGACGGAAGGGATTCTCCTAGTAGCGATGAATCCTGCGAGTACTCGAGGTTGACGAAAAGGTTGCGAGATCCTGTCTCCACACTCTTACTCAGTCCAGAGTGTCCAGGTTCCAACCAAATTTATTACTTTTCGGGAACACCCAGTATCTCCTTACTTCTGATGTTGTTAACTCAGTATCGATTTCCAGTGAGTCAAATTTCCAGAAAGCCAGATGTCATGAAATAAAGACAGAACAGTTGAGAAAAGGAAATAGAGAAATAAAACTAGGTTGAAAATTATTTCAACTAGTGGTAGATGAAAAAATAACAAAGTTCCGGCAATATAGTTAAATTACTAGATAAAATTCACAAAATTAATATTTCTTAATATTACAATAGAAAAAAATTGTCAAAATGACACAACAAGATATTAGAATTTGTAAAATTACCAAATTTACATAAAAATACGGTATCTGACACCAATTACTAAAAAAATGAATTATTAACAAAATAATACTAAAATCGAACACAAGGATTTAGTAAGGCTGCAAAACTTCACTATCAGTTAGTTAACAAATAACCTAACTTGATCGAATTTGTCCTATAGGTTGAAAACCACGAGGAGTCTGTAATTTTTAAAGGACTATAATTTAATGTCAGATTTGTACGGGACAATTTAAACTTAGAAACGTTAATGAAGTAATAACTCTAAAGATTCAGATATTTAATATTAATAACAAAATAATTGGTAACAATAATCACAATATTGAAATAAATTCGAAATTTTAGCACACATAAAGATTTCAAGTTAATATTTTACTAATAGTTTATCGGTAAAAATATCAAAAATTAATATATGAAATACCGATAATGTCTTTCGCTTTCCGACGGACAAAAATGAATGAACTTATGCCTAATTCAAAATGACAGGAAATACGTAAAACCAAGGTAAATCTACACTCTTGTAACTTACACGAAAATTAAGGAATGAACTAATAATAATAATTTGTCAATAATAAAATCGATATAGATAGCGTGAATATGATGAAAAAAGGAAACCAGAAAATCGGACTTCTGTCACATCCGAAGCAAGTGATCAAATGTACTACAAATTGATTAATTCAAAGAGAAGAAAAAAAAATACTATAGATCACTTACCCCGTATGCTTTGGAAGCTCCTGGACAGAAATTTGTAGCTCTGGACAGTAAATAAATTCGGCAAGAACCTAAGCCTCAAGTGGACTTCCTTCACTATCCAAAACCATTGTAGTTTTCCTTTTCCCAGCTAATATGAACCACAGTCGAACCTAATAACAATAATAATCCACACATGTACGAAATAACGATAATCTGCAAGTTTCACTTTCAGCGATAATTTATACAATTTAAATATTGTATAACGTGTCAATTAACAATAATTGAATCACGAAAACGTCTACTTTAGACAAGATACGGTAAAACGGAAATGGGAATACCCATCCACGTGCTTTTAAGAAACAGTACGAAATACGGTAATTAATTTGACAAATTATTATTTTTACTATAGCACAATAAAGCTGAAGCAATAATTAATAAGCAAATCTTATGAATAGCGATATTTAAGCGACTACAAGAAATATATGACTTACCTAGGTAAAATTCGAAAGGCAAAAGACGCTCTCTCTAGCCCGGGACGAGCCTCGTTCACAACGTTCATCCGCTGTGGCGTTTTTGTTGTATTTTTCTACCACGGACCGATCAAATGCGAATACAGGGTTATTCAGCTGTGAGGAGTCATATTTTAATACGCAAAATAGAAACTATAACCTGCTGTAACGAATTGCAACTTAAATCGTTACATATTTTATGGTCTCTCTCAATTCTATTAGAGCCTGTCATCCCTAAAAACCACCCCTAACGTGCACGTTCCCGGGTTTTCGCATTTTATTCCGAAACGGTCACGATTTCGCAATTTTAGCCTCTGTCCAAAAATGATAATTATAAAATTCTGCTCAAAAAAGGTTTTTACCACTTTTTCTTATATTACACTGGTTCTCAAACTACAAGCGCCCCAATATAGGGGTGTGTTTTTCCTAATTTAAACCCATTATCGAATGAGTGCGTGAGTTCTCAAAAACAGTTGGACAAAGATTTTTGTTGAATATTTAATATAAAATTAATAATTAATTAATATAGGGCAAGCAAGGGCAAGTGTATTGGATTTATTTCCCTTAATAGCTCATTTTTCGTTTAATTTCATTGTAGTAAATAGAAAATTTTGTTATAAGTCGAACTCGTGTCCCTCGCTAGGTATGCCCAGCTGCAAACTAGATGCAAAATACCACACAGTTGACGCCGCCCTTGTAATAAATTTTCTATTCTTGTTTTTCGATTTTTTATTTCTAATAAAACATATAGTTTACAATAAAAAAACAACGATATTCAAGAAAAAATAAAAACTCTGTTTGTAATAAAATTTTACTAATGGATTGACTTTTTATCATTTACACAGGCAAATGTTTAGCTCCTTTAGATATTAAAAATGATATGTTTAATTAATGACATATATGAAATATAAATACAAACAATCTTGGAGTATAAACAGGAAACACCTTTAATGTTTGAAGCGTTATCATAAACTGTAACGTAATTGCTTGCTTTTATGTTAAACAATATCAATTATTTAATGGATATGAGCAAACATCTTTGAACCATCTTTTAACTCATGTACTTATAATGAATTATTAAAAATTATTCGACAGAGTTGAAAGCGAAATCGTTCTACAAAGATTTTCCATATGGTACAACAAATATATTTTGTGGTGGTACATGTTTATATCGATTTATTGGTTTAATATTAATATATTATTAAGTGGCCAATAACTTCCAATTTTTTTTAACATTCTTCTATTTTGGTTAAATAAAAATGTTAAATAACTATACAGTAAATAAAAGCATTCATTGGTTGAGACATAATTTTTTATTAACAGTAGTTCAGTCAGTAACAATGATAAAAGTACCTATCTAATGCAAATAAAATATTAGAAATTCTTAAAATCATTACTTATACAGGGTGTCGAAAACTCAAGGGAAAACGAAAAAATACTAAGAGGCAATTTTTTATCAAAATTGAGCTAGATTTTAACCCATGTAATTATAAATTAGAAATCTCAACGGAGAACCAATTTTTTCTTTGATTAAATCCAAGGGCTTGCAAGTTAGTCCGGTTCTGTAACTCATGTTCAAAATAATAATACCTAAGAAAGTGTATTCGGTTATAAATAGTAGTTAGTTGTCCAAATTTCATTTAATTCCCTCAAGTGGAAATCGAGATTTTTGGGAAAAACATAGTTTTTTTAAACTTTGACACCCTGTAGCTAAGGAACGAAGCGAAATCGGACCCATGTTAAGATGAAAAAATAATCTTGTTTTTAGATGAGGAATCTGCCCCGGAGCGATGGCCCATGTTTTTTGAAACACGTTGTATAAGTATGAGTTATTTGGAACCACCTTAGTGATCTTTATCCACAGTTAATGTATGTCCCTCTCCAATAAAACACCCTGTATAAAACTATTAAATGCTTTTCTTCCATTTTATGAACAGTTTGATTTATTTAAATCTATCTTGAATTTGATGCCAGATTATCGAATTTCAGTTTCCTCAAATAGCGGTATTACAGAGTTCTTTGACGATGTTGTTATGTTGTTTGTTCAAAGAAAGACTTAAAGATAACTTTTTTGCAATGGAACATTGATCGTTGATTCTATCTTGGAACGTTTGGGGAAATTTTCAGTGTTAGAGGAAAAAAATGATTTTTTCAGAATTTGGAAGTTCGCTTTCAAAAACCACAACAGAATCAGATTTTGCTGAATTTTTTTATAAATGAAGATTTTCTTGTTTTTTTTATCTCTATGAAAAGCTTTGCCAATATGGTAAAACAAATTAGTGAGAATCATGTTGCTCATGCATAATTGTCAGAAAAAAGTTTTTTGGTTTTATAAGAGTAACCGTTCTATTATTTTGGTTGCAGTTACAGAACGGTTACTACAATATCAATTATATTGTTAACATTAATTGCTACTATTCCGGATGTCACTTCTTACTTCTTTTTAGTAGAATATTTGTATTGATTATACACTTTAAAATCTTGTAAGGGATTCGACTCGAAAATATTTTGGGCAAACAGCAGCGGAACATGACAAAACTTGGTGATGACATTATACAATCTTTAAAATTGATGAAAGATAAACAACTACAATAACTATTAAAAATCGCAGTGCACAAAAATTACTATCGCTATTTCTTTCCTTTTCTTTTTTGGGATTTATTACCACATTCCTCGAGATTCCTATCCAAAAAATTCGATTTATCTAAAAAATATTCAGAATATTTTTTAGATAAATCGAATTTTTTGGATAGGAATCTCGAGGAATGTGGTAATAAATCCCAAAAAAGAAAAGGAAAGAAATAATTTATGAAATGCCACAAATAACATTTAAACAATACTATCGCTAGTTTTTTATATGCGCAGAACAGGCCCCAGATACAAATAAACTGAATTTAACAGAATATGTGTTTTAATCCATATTTGTAATATTTAATAAGAATATTGTAATAACAGATTGAAGAAAGGAAATAAAATTGTTGCTTATAGCAACACTGGCGCCGACGAATTATTTTATTAAATGTTCAAAGTGAGCTCCATAGTTTGCTAAACAATAATACAGCCTATTTTCGAATTCTTGCCGGACATTTCGAAATGTTTCCCGGATTTGTCTACATTCTCGAGTTATTCTAACTTTAAGATCATCAACTTCTTCTGGCTGAGTTTTATAAACTTGAGTTTATAAGTACCCCCAAAGAAAGATATCAAGTAGCGTTAAATCTGGACATCTTGACGGCTGTCCTAGCCTAGGGCACCTCTCCTTCCAATCCATGGAGCTCTCTTTAAACATTTATTAAAATAATTTTTTAATTTTTCTGTCTACTTACTATTAATCATTAAATAATTAATGTATGCCTTTATCTCAGGAACAGAACAACTTCATATATTATTGGTAAACGGATAGAATTTTTTAAGCCCTTTAAAATGATGGGTCACGAAATAGGGGCGCTATTTGAAATTATAATGTTGGGGTGGCAGGGGGTAAAGGAGAGAGCACAAAATTCCACCAACAATAGTTTTGAAGGTCCCCCTCGAAAACTAAATCGACGTGATTTTGCTCAAAATCATGTCTACTTTAGATGACGAGTTATTCTAGGTGGCAAGTTTTGAAATGGAAGCACTTATGTTTATTTACACACAAATTGGTCTATTTGAAAAGTAAATTTACTGTACAGGGATATTCACGAAATAGTTCCCCCATTAACTTTTTTATTTCTTGTCTTAGAAAAAAATGGTAAGATAATGACAGATAATGTTTTCTTCATCATTACTGCATTTACTAATTGGAATAGCTCGTCTCTTAAAAGGTTTAAATATTCCTTCATAAAATACAATTGTGGACAAACGAAGCTACGTTCACAAATAGTGGCTTTTGGAATAGACATAGTTCCCATTATTGGGCAGCGGAAAATTCCAGGCAATTTGTTTGTATCCAAAAGCAAGCTGAACGTCTGTAAATGTGTGATGATGCACAGGGCCACAAGAAGAATAAAATTGGACTACTTTTGACTAGACTTAGACCAACTTTTCATTATGTATTTTGACCCGCTGTTTTTGAATCCGGAGTCAGAATTGCTCCATAACTCTCCAGTTTTTGGCCCAGAGAGGAATTTTCCGAATTTAAGGGTGGTTTTCAACAACATATTCTGCTAATATTTACCCAAAACATTTTCAATATGAATCCTTAATAGTACCTTGCATGATTTTAACGACATATCCAAAATCCAATACAAAACTTTTATAAACAAAAGTGACCCGATATAGCAGTGATTATTAAAAATAATTAATAATGCAAGTTTAAAAGCATATTTTATTGAATTAAAAATAGTATAAACTGCGCCAAGTACATTTTTAACAGGAAATGTGAAAACAAGGTTATTTCCCTTTCCCCCAAACGCACGCCTTTAGAGTTTAGCAAGCTGCTGGAGGCGAAAATTTCTCGTCTTCAGAGTAAACCGCCCAGGCTTTACATCAAATCCAAACAATTTAGTAGACGCGTGGATTTGGCCTTCGCCGGATTAACTGTATTTTCCTGTGATGATTTTAAACTCGAACCTCTATAAACATAAAAGTTATTACTCTGACATTCTGATAACTGTTTTAGTGAAAGGGCAATTTGCCCTTAAATCACCCTTGAATTACAACGATGGGTAAAGAAGGGGGTGGAAAAGTTGATGGATATTTGTCGAGTCCTGCAACTACTCCTGGATCTGTTTTTGGTGGTGAAGAAAAGTTCCTAGTGCCGTATTACGCCAGATCGAAAAGAAAATGGTACGATATAAGAAATACTCCCCTGGCTATTTTAACTGTTAGTATTTTACAGGTAAGTGACTGTTTAGTGTCAACAATTATTATATAAACGTGCGTCGTACGACTGCCTACGTGGGAATATCTAATGCTAGAGTTTTGTGTTGGATTTTAAAGGGATTTTTTGAAAAGAAAATAATTAGTAACCCTTCTAATGTACAAATATTACTTTACCAAATTTATCTTTGTCCCCACATTGAAAACTAGTTGGTACAAAATGTTAAAATATTAAAATATCTTACTTAGGTTTAAGGTCGAAAATAGTGCAACTGAAATAAAAATACCTTATACAGGGTGTTCCGAAAAAAAGTTTTGTTTTTAAGAGTTAATTATTTATAAATAAATAGTTCAATTTAAAATACATATGTCGAATACGATGGAAAAAAGTGGTAAATTAAAAATTCAATTATTTAGAAAATAAAGAAGTGTGGTGGATTTAGGCAATATGTGGATAGTTATTTTATGTAGAACAAAAATAAGTAAAAAATATCACTTAACCTGAAAAATCCATGAGACCCTCAAATGGCTTAATTGATGTTTTAAAATCTCAAAAGAGGGCAGCGAGCGGAGGACTGACTTGACTCACTTCATAGCGATATGAAGTTAAGCAACAGCTACCGCGTTTAGTACATGGATGGTGACTATCCACGGAAAGACGCGGTCTCGTTTCCCTACTTCTAGCGGCTTGTATATCAGCTATATCGCAGAAGCAATACAACTGTAGGCGAGAGGTGTATTGAGGATATACCATCCTTCGGAGAGGATGTAAAGCAGTCGGTCCCTTGTCTATTAAATGTTAGGCAAGTAAAAAATCCCTACTCTTAGTAAGATAAGAGGTTCGGCAAAATTTCCAGGTTGGGGGTTGCTCGTCTCCTGGCGTCGGTGATAGGCCCTGGTAGCGGAAATAGGCCGACGTTAAATAAGTGAATATAAAAAAAAAAAAAAATCTCAAAATTTTTGTATTCAACATTTTTGTAGAAACTAGGGTGTCCTTCTCAGATCTTTTAAATAACTATATATTTACCATCCACTTCAGTGCCTCAATATTCCAATGTTTCAAATTCTGGAATAAAATTTACTACATTTCATTAGAAATATAAATTGACCATTTTCAACTCATCAGATTTTCCATTTAGCCAGAAACTGAACCAAATTAGGTGCCACTGCTTATTACATTTATATCAGAATGCTCAGAAGCATATGTTTATAATTAGTTAAATTTAGTGGTTTGTTTCCTATATTGCAACAGTAAGTAAATCTAGCCACGATGATTAAACACATATATTTTGGGAACTGTGTATACTTTGATCAAAATCTGATTTTATTAACATAATTAGATAAATACACATGGTGCATTAAAGCGTTATAAATATTATTATAGTGCGAAACTTCCTAACCAAACAATGAACGTAAAACAATTATTTATATGACTATTCCAAAAATATATTTTTTAGGTAGTGAGGGCAGTTTTCAATAGGCACTGCAGGCATAAATTTGTAACTGTGGACTGTTCTTGTTGGTCCTGAAGGTGCGGGTCACCGAAACGTTGGCCTTTAATTAAAATACCAGGATTTATATTTTACCACTAAATTAACTTGTTATATTTTTGTTCCAATTATAACTGTATACAGTGTGCCTGTTTTAAGTGGGTCACTCGATACACCTCAGTTATTCTCAGGTATTCTGTGAAAAAACATAAGCCTATTTTGCGGCTTATAAAAAAAAAATTAGAAAACGCAAATTAATTAAAATTTTCTATATTATGCTCTTCGTTTTGAAGTAGGTACACTCTTGCAGAACAAAGTTGGCTATTGCACTGTTAGATTGATGTTTTTATTCCCTTTTGAATAATACCCCCACAGTCTATTTTAATTTTCAAATCAAGACCAAAAACTTAAAAAATAGAAGATAATTAGAAAATAGTTATTTTTATATCAAGGCTACGAAATGCTACTTTGGTGATCGAGAACGAAAGTTTTTTGACGAGGCGCAGCCGAGTCAAAATGTCGTTCGAGATTATCAAAGAATTTCGCACACGAGTTGCATAAAATATTTTTTGTACAACGACTTTAATTTGATTAAACTAAAACCATAAAACGATGTCTTCTATTATAATATTTAATGCAAATTACTTAAAAAGAAATAGGAGCAGATGTCTTAGGTAACTATGGAAACCAATATGTTTGTCAACAAACATTTTCCACTGATGTTTTCGATATTGTGAGTGTTGAATATTGTGAGTTTTTTTAAAGTAAAATAATACATAAGATAATAATGGAGAGTCTCGAAAGTGAAGATGATTTATTCTATTCCCCACCAGAAATATCAGATACAGCCAACTTTGTTACACTGAATCTTCTACGGAAAAAATCCAGACGGCAGTATGAACAATACGCATGTGATGTGCAAAATATTTAGCAACCTAGTGTGCAAAATATTATGCGCACGGAGTCATGGTAACGCAATGCCAATGAAAAAATGTCTCATTTTAGACACTGACGTTAATGCGCAAACATAACCTTTTTTTGACAGTTGTAGAAAAACTTTTTTTTTTCAAATATTAGGATGCTTTGGAAACAAATTCAAGCGAAACAAGTTAAAAAAAAAAATAAAAGCATTAGCATTAAATAAAAACATGAAAATGGTCCTTGCGCATTGCGTTCAGATTGATAAAATGCAGAACAAAAAAGATTTTGTGCCCGATAGTAGAGAGTGAGAGCGAGCTGAAGTTAAGGGAAGTATGAGCGGTGTAATTCTCACTGAATGATTATTTTTCAAATTTTCTGTAAAGGAATTAGTATGATTTATACCAAAAAAGTTCATTGTGATCTTGGTTGAGATCAAGTATGGCAGAAAACCTCATTCAGTTTTTATAGATTCAAACTTCACTCTACTTACATATTATAGAATAGCTAGAAAATAGTTATAAAGCTCGCCTTGCATTAAAAGACTAGTGTCTTATTAGGGTAGTAAAATATCGTTTTTCTATTATTTCTGTTGCTAATATAGCAACTATCAATAACTGTTATGTATCTATTGCAGTCCATTAATATTAACAACATTAATATAGTGAAAAATATTTTTCCCCTTTTAGAGTTTATTTTGACCCTTTCCTTCATTATTTTCGTTTTCATTATGGCTCAGTTTATTTGTACCTCCATATCTCTGTCTTTTTTTGCTACTGCTTCTCTTGACAAAATTTTGAATTTGATGATATCACGAATTTGCGAACTCCTGCCATTTTCTGTCCAGGGGTGCAATTCTCGAGCTTCTACGAAGAGGTTCGTATACGGAAAACACCGAAGTTCCGCACAATTTCTTGACTTGTGTATTCTTGAATTATTTTTCCTACGAAAAAGGAATTCGTCTACGAATAGATCCGTACAACATTTTCCGATTGATACATAGCACTCGTATTTGTGTATTCTATGCGGAAATCAGTCACAAATGTCATAATTATTGTTTAAGTTTTGAGGTTACGTTTTTATTTTTGTGGATATCGGTACAATATTGATAATTTATGTGACTATTTCTATTTTATAAATAGATTGGTAGCTATACGATTGTAAATATATATTCTGAAAAAATTTGCTGACGGTAATTGAAAATTTTTATAAGCTCATAGACAACAGTTTTTAGATAATAAATAATGGATGATATTATAAATATTGCTGCAATTGGTGCTCTTGAAGAGGCGGAAATCGACAATTTAGCTACAATACGTTTATTTCACGTTAGGGATAATCCGTTTGAATCATTAATTTTACCTTCAAGGTGGCAAACGATCAAACGATAACACTTGTCAAATCAAAATACAAAAGATTCATAGAATTTAGTAATATTTACTATTAAACGTATGGCCACATTGTGTGTTTACAACGTTGCCAAAGCGATTATGCGGAAATAAAAGTCGTATGAAAAGAGCATTACGTACAACATTCGAGAATACAATTTTTTGGTTATGTACGTAATTTACTATACGACCAATTCGTTTACGAATAATATTCGTAGAAGCTCGAGAATTGCACCCCAGACCTTGCTTTCAAAATACGACGGTAAGGTAGCTTTCGCAGGTTCTGATTCGACCTCATCCTTTCGGTAGTACTTCACCCCTATTTTCCTGCGACATCGTTATTTATTCCTATCCTATTCCGGCCAAAAACGAATCTATTATCCCCTGGTTCGAGTAGTAATATCACAGGCTAGTTCTCCTAATTCTTCGGGGATGTTTGGTTCCATTTCAATCAGCTGGAAGAAAGGGTCTGGTTGTGACCAGTCCATTTCCATCATCTCTTCGGCTTGCGTTAGCTTATTGGAATAAGAAGGCGGCTGTGAATCTGAAGCAAGCTGAATGAACTCCATAGCCTTTCTCATTTCTCTTTTCTGGGTTTTCTTGGTCGTTACTAAATCGACAGATCCCGTATCCTTCTTTCTCTTTGTTCTATCAAAAAATGCCTCTCCTGTTTCGGTATTCGATGATTTTTATCACAAATCGCAGTTCTCAAAATCTATACATTTGTAGCTGCAAATATCAAATAGCTTCAGAGAATCTTCTTTGAATGCTCTTACTCTTCCTTTATAGTTTTTATTGTCTTTACGTTTTTTATAAGGCTTCAATAAGTTTGTATTTAACATGGTAGTGAATGAGCTGTAAGATTCCTAACTAAATACGAGACAGGTGGACGTTTTCATATTATTCTGAAACAATTATTTACTTAATAATTTCGAAAATCGATTTTCACGAAAATGTTTAAATTTGAAAAATCTTGGGGCACTTCTAAACCTTAAGACAGCCGAAAAATAATTTGCACGGTTGTTTTTAGAAGCACTCTACAACTTTTCTCAGGTAATGCGACCCACCCCCATTAAAAAGGCATTCCATTTTTTATTCATTCTCCATATTGCATCAAACTAGATCTAAAACTTCTTACCAAATTTAGTTGCTCTAACTTAACAGGTCTTAATTTAATTCCGCATTCTTTGTTTTTCTTTAGCAACTTTGACGGGCCATAACTCTTCAGGGAAGCATTTTTGGTTAACAAAATATTTGGTTAATCATCATGATTTGTACTCAAGAATTCCCAATTCGAATATTTTAAAGCATTAAACAGACCCTGTATATATCCGGAGTGGTACTTTGAATCTACAAAATTTTATTTTTTTCAATCAAAGAGGCTAACTACCAAAGATTTCTTATCTAATTAATCAGATAATTAATAGTACACCCCCATAAAAGATTACAGCTTAAAATTTTTATAAGCACCTTTCACAGTACCCAGGAAAGTCGAGTTTGGAACTTTTGACTAAACCAAATATAATAGGATCAGATATACAGAAATATGTTGTTAGATGTCATATGCCTCGTCTTCGAATCTATCCTGAGATAAATTAGGTACAAATTTGGATGAGAAAGGGAGCTGTAGAATCTTGTTTTTCTTTGCCTAATACGGTTTTAGGTTTTCATGAAGCTACTTCGGTAATTTGGAAGACGGTTAAGTCTAATATTATGTTGTTTGAAAAATATATTTCTCATCAGTTTATTGTTTTTTTTTTGTTTAATTATCATTTTTCTTCAAGTATGAATTCTTCACTTCCTAAGTTGATGGTTATTTTTTGTACGTCAGTACAAGTCTGTGATTTTGTATTCCAATAATTTTAAAAAATTACCAAAATTCACAAATAAAGCTCATTTCTTAAAAATACTTGATTTCATAATAATTACTATGCAATTACTCTAAAATGATAATATTATGAAGTCATAATATATTATTAAAACATGTTATTTACGATTTTATCTTTGAACTTCCCTTTCTTTTACATGGTGTTACTTACACACATTAAGAACGATGTTATTAAGGTCAATTTTAATTGAGAAATAACCAGCCGCTAAAAGCGTTTAACTTTAATTATGCATCACACGTCTAATCTCGCATCTAAAACAAAGAAGTGTTAATAGAACACGTCCTGCAAAAATGTTTTAAACTAGAACATTACCTAATGCTATTCTAAATGTTATTTTAGGAAACAGATTGTTCTTAAATCAAAATAAAGACGAAAAGAAATACTTTATTAAGAGAGATAATGTAAATATACGATATTTGCTTTAATCTTGAAAAATCACAGATAATTTTGTTACTGATTTTGTCATTGCTGCGCTAAATCGCATTATAGTTAAAAATTTGCCACCGCCGACGTTTTGCGTTTGATTTTGAGCAATCGGTAAAGAATAGAGCAATTTCGTACAAGTAAGGTTTTTTAAATTTTGATTTTATGTGCCCAAAAAATTTTCCTTCTGATTAACAAATTTAAAATGTCAATATTTTTGCCAACCTAATATTCCACGTACCTATATTTTGGCAAGAAATATTCAAACCTCAAGAAACTGTCTTGTGCTCATACTGCTTTTTTGTAATTCATTATTGAACTTAACCGAGTATGCGAGTAAAGGTCATACTGTATATTGCAACATTAGGAACTTAGGTAAAAATTCAGAGCAAAGTTTTCAACTCGCTTTAGTTTTTGTTTAATTACTGCGTGTTCTTCTAGTTCAAATTTTCCACAAAGTAATGGAGAAAACGAGACAAATGCCCAAATGTATTGACAATTGGAATGCAAGGGATGAAGGCTAATCAACAATGCCCTAGAGGCACCGAGACTACTTAAAGAAGCACTAAACGTGAAGAACTCTTAACTGAATTCTGGTTTTGATAAGGGAGTGTTTCAAATACAGTCAGATACGGGCCTAGCATAAGGAGGAATATATCGTATCAGATAGCGTTCAGAGATAAATCTAGACTTAATTTGGTTGCCCATATTGGGCACACAGGGCTTTTAATATGTAAAAAGGCAGATATTCAATTTTGTGAAGAACTTACGACAATATTTAAATGATGGGTTTTGGGGTAATATGGGTCTCCAAGTTAATACGAACAAAACCAAATACAATACATGGAACTTAAAAACAAGTTAGGAGCGGTCAATAAGAAAACACTAAGGGTCGGTTGTATAAAAGTGGTTCAGCGAAAGTTCAGCTGATTTGGTTCAAAATCCAAGGATACCGATTGTTGCAAGAATGGTATCCATGGATTTTGAACCAAGTTCAGTTGAACCACTTTTATACAACTTGCCCTCAGGGTACAAACAGGGAACGGCGATATGCTGGAAATTGAAGAAGTAGAAGACAGAAGACCTACCTAGGAAACCTAATTGATAACAATTGCAGAGAGGAAAAGGAAAGAAACTTGAGAATAGCAAAACGTAACAGATGCGCAGGAGGAATCAATAGAATCTTAATGTCGAAGGAACTATCGCGGAAAGTAGAGATACAGTTAACAAGACCATCTTAAGACCAACGCTGACTTACGGCACTGAGACTGGACAATGAATAAAACAGTGCCGTTAAAGTTAGAAGCGTGGGAACGGAAGATTCTGCATTCGGAAGATTCAGTAGTTCAAATTTCTAATGAGATAATTCAGCGCGAAATGTTGGACACTTGCTGATCTTACTTCGAAATCATTGTCGCTTTCGCCAGATCTATTACATTGTACTTCATCAGAACAATCTAGCTGAAGACTCAAGCAGTAATCGGCCATCATGTGGGTATCCCATCTTCCTCGATATTTTTCTTCCATAGTTTTTATGTCCTGGTGGAAACTTTCTTCATGTTCTTCACTAGAATTACGTAGGTTTTCTGGGATACGCTCGAAGTGGCTGTGGAGGTAGTTAACCTTAAGGCTCATGTCAGAACTGAGTTTATTAAGGTTCGAAAGCATCTCTTCCACTACTTCAATGTAATTATCCAAGAACATTTTTAACGACTTGAACAAATGAACACCTGGAGTTAAACTTAATTACGTTCATTGATTCGGTGGAATGTAGATTTTTTATTAGCTGCCTTATCAAACATTCTGGACTCCAGTTTGCTCGTGCTAAGCCTAGTTCAAATAACCAAAATAAGGCCCTTCTCATTCAAGGCCTTTACAAATTACTTTATAAGCTCCAGATTGCTACGCAAGGGTGGAAAGATTTGTTTCTCTGAACCAACGGTTCGTTAATTACACTTTATTCTCCTTGAACCATAATATTCTGATTCTTAGGCCACATTTTAAAGTGCCAATAAAAACACGCCATTCGCCTGGTACGTATTCCATTTTCTATAAAAGGCCTCGTATACTGTTACAGAATATCAGGTTATTTTCCTAAGAGAAAAAGAGCAGCAGATCAGACAAAATGTAATATTAGTATCTGGATAAAAAGTAGGTTCACTTAATCTGGAGGCAACCAAGACTTCTTTGAGAGGTTCAGGTCTCTAACAAAATCACTCAACTTTTGTTGATTGAAATGTTGGGAACTTGCTGAAACTCATTCAAAATCGTTGTCGCTTTCTTCAGATCTATTAGGTACATTTTACTTCGCCAGACGTTGATGTTTCTATACCATCCTCTAGAAGGATAGGCGCTGAATGAAGGAACGACATTTTCGTCAGAATGTGGTAGAGAACTCCTTACTGAATCCAGATCAGGATATGTCCATTTGTGATGATTATTGATTTTGCTGTTCAAGAGACCAAGATATCAGTCATCATGATGGTTTTTTGGTTAATTCCAAACCATTCGCACACATTCGCATTGCCACGATTCCCATACGAAATATGGAATTCAAAACTTTTCCTGGTCCCCTAATTGAACGTCAAAATAAGCTAGATATGACTTTATACAAAGTCAAATAAGAGTTTTCTACTTTTTTTTAAATTATGCTCACCATGTAATAAAAAACGTCTAGACGATTCACACAGCTACGTTTGCTTGCGGAAGCAATGGTTTTTATTCGATGTTTACATTATTTTAACAATGAAAAACTGTCTTTTGTAGGCCTGAATATTTGTGAAATATTGGCAAACCATAAAAGTAATTCATGAACAGATTTCAATTTTTTTTAGGATCTCAGTTTTTTCTCTGCACAAGTTCATTTAGTCTCAGCAGTCATTCCTCAAAGTAGGTCATCAAACAAGATTGATACACCTGTTCATATAAACTTCAAAAACGTATATTTTGTCTCCTAATACTTGTGAAATTTGAAAATGAAAAACGTACTAGAAAGAAAATCCTCTCTCCCAACTTAATAGTTAGGTACTTCTTTGTTGAAGTGGTGGTAAAATTCATTAAAGTTCATATTTAAAGACTAATACAACGTAATCTGTAGCCTAGGATGTATAGTTTTCTTCGGTATACAGATATTTTATGAATTATGGGGTTTGCTATTTTAATCATAATAAATTAACATTTTAACGGCATAAGAAAAATATTTACGGTACTCCATATTACTTCTAAAAATAAACTTGTAAAGTTTTATTAAGTTTCGAAAACCTCGTAACATATTGCGTATCTTAAAATAAAGTATAGGAAATTTGTTCGGCTATTTTAAGACAGATTTTTATATGGGAAATAAAGATTTTAAATTTAAAATTGATTTAATTTATCGGAGAACAGTTTACGTTCTACTGTTTACATAAATATATCATTTTCGTTTGCTTTTAGTTAGAGTGAGAAATATTTGACTGTTATTTAAAAAAAATAGCGTGAAATAATATTACACTTCTATAATATATTGACGTTTCAATAAACAATAATGTTGCCAAATTTAAATAAAAAAATCTTATAAACTTATTAAATCTGAATAACATTCAGTGACATATTTTTCTTCTTATTCCATCGTGGAGAAGCAATTTATAAGCACGCCACTATTATATTATTATTATTGAAATATGTTTTATCAACATAAAAAATAATGGTTGGCGCCCCACCAAATTTTAATTGTTATTCCAACGCGTTTACAAAACTTATCAAAATCAATTTTCTTCTCTCAATTTCAATCCAGAATTTCAGAAATGGGAACTTGCTGATTTATAATTTGATAGGTGAGATTATGTTGAATTATTCTTGCTGTTGTCGTTCGAATAAATAAAATTAAATAAGGGAGAATATTTGGAGGGGTAGGTACCTACTTACTTTTTCAATTTTTTTGGAAAATGACAAGCAGTAACAGTTAAAGGTATGCAGTATGAATTAAAAAACCGATCATCATTAATTTAATAAAGACATTTTCTTTTTCGCGTTAATTTTTTTGGTATTTTAATAAACATAAACATAAAGGTAATAAATACCACAAGAAAAATTCCACTTTCGAGAGCACCGATATTATTCATGTATGACTATTTCCCCAATAATAAGTTTCTAATTTAGTTTAGTATTTTAGTTCAGATTATAAGCAATAATTGTTTAATTTTATAATAATAATTTTATGATAGTTTTTCTTTTCAGATTATTTTCCACACTTTTTCTACAAATTACCTTCAAAGAACACTGAGATTCGAACCTTCCAAATGCTACGAAATTTGGAGGTTTATAACCTATATGCTAGTCCATGATGACTGGTACCACTTAATCTTAAACGTTGTCATCCAGTGTATATTCGCCTTACTACTCGAAAAAAGACAGGGCCATTTAAGAGTGCTTCTCCTGTATCTTCTTGGAGGAGTTACTGGAGTTTTAGGTGCATCATGTGTTCACCCCGATCTCGTGATTGGGGCATCAGCAGGAGTGTACGCTCTACTTATATCGAATATTGCGGATATTGTTCTGGTAAGTGCACTGAATTGGTAATATCCACATGGTTTAGGAAGGAAGTAGAAAATTACAGTGGAAACCGATATTTAGGATCAATCATTAACAAAACGGACCATCATTTCCTTATGTATTTTGATGCGCTTCAACCGAATCCAGCAGCAGGTTTGCCCCATCCTGAGAGGACCTAACATCCTTAATATTTCGAGTGGACCTACCCTAACCTAACTTAACTTCAAAACGTACCTTAAAATTGCACTTTTTAAAAGTTACGATTAAATTGTTAATTGAAAATATTGGAAACCAACCAAACCTTGTATGTCTTTGAATCTGATGTCAAATTTGCTCCATCTCGTCAGGATTTTAACCTATCGCTGAAAATTTATCCAGAAATTGGCCGAGATAAAATACTGGCAGTGTAAAAGTCTTTTTTCCATTTCACCATATTAATCTTGGTCAAATCAAGCAATCTGTCAAGGCTTTAAAAAGTTTTGTTTCAGGTTTCATACTTCAACTGCTTTGAGCAATAGTTTCCGAATGTGTCTGAAGTTAAAGGAAGGAATATATAGATGGCCCCAAAATTCTACGAGGTTAAGACATGCTATTTTGGTTACCTAAATAAACGATATCAAAAATATTATTGAAAATTTCCTAAAAAATCAGTAATGTCAAGAAAACAAAAAGATAGTAGTCGAAATAGTTGAAAACTATAAAACTTGAAATGCTTGATGAATTTAAAATTTCTTGGATTCTCGTATTGATTAGGTAGGTACTTCCCAAAAAATCTTGGAGACTATAACGAGCAGCAACGAAAAAAATTTCCTCAAGATATCAGATAAATGGGGAGCTGATATCAAGGGAAGTTGAATACTGAAAAGAGATCAGAAACAGAAACAAAATTTTGAATGTAAAAGAGGGCATTACAACAGAAAAACATGAATTAACCTTTACATAGCTATAAATATAAACAAAAGGTGGTTTATCACAAGCTGATAACTGTAGAAACTTTTTTGCAAGTTTTTATCGATTTGCGGGATGTTCTTTGATGTTTGATTAAAATGCTGTCATGGAGTAAATTTGACGACAGGTTCGAATTTAGCGGCTCAAAATATATACGATTTAGGCAGATTTCAACGTTCTCAATTAAAGTAGACCACGTCTTTATAGTGCACATAAAAACGTCGGATTGATTTAGGTTCTTAACGGAATCAAAGACGCCGACGTTTCTTATGTGCACTATAAAGATGTTGTCTACTTTAACAGTGATTATTCAATCTAACTCTAAAAACTGCAATTTTAAGGTATTTCTTTAGGTTGTAACAAAATCCTGAGCTGATGAAGCAAGTCTGACATCCGATTCGAATTAAGTGACTCAAAATACAAAAGGGGTTAGGTAGGTTTCAATATTTGCAGTTAATAATTCAATCTAACTCTAAAAAAGTGCAATTTTAAGGTATTTTTTAGGTTGTACCAAATCTGACATTCGATTCAAATTCAGTGTCTCAAAATACAAATGCTTCAGGTGGTTTTAATTTTTGCTCAGTATAAAAGGTTTAGGTAGTTTACAATGTTTGCAGTTGCAAATTTAATCCTACTCTAACACATGCAATTTTAATGTATTTCTTTAGGTTGTAACAAAATCCTGATCCGATATGGTCAAGTCCGATATCGGATTCGAATTCAGTGGCTCAAAATACATAAAATACAGATGGCTCGTCACATTTTCAGTTAGTATTGCAAATGTAGCTCTAAAAAAGTGCAATTTTAAGGTATTTCTTTAGGTTGTAGCAAATCCTAATCTGATGGAGCAAGTTTAATATCCGATTCGAATTCAGCGATTCGAAATACGAAAAGTTCAGGTGGTTTTTAATGTTTGCAGCTAACAATTATTCAATCTAACTCTAAAGAGTGAAATTTTAAGGTATTTGTTTAGGTTCTAACAAAATACTGACCTGATGGAGCAAGTCTGACATTCGATTAGAATTCAGTGGTTAGAAATACAAAAGGTTCTCAATGTTTGCAGCTAACAATTCTGACTAAAATCTGACTAAAAAAGTGCAATTCCAAGGTTTTTCTTTGGGTTATAACAAAATCCTGATCTGATCGAGCAAGTATGACATCAGATTTGAATTAATTGGTTCGAAATACAAACAGTTTGGGTAATTTTCAATGTTTGAGGTTGTCAATTCAATTTATCTCTAAAATAGTGCAATTCTGAGGTACCTATTTCTTTAGGTTATAACAAAATCCTGACCTGATGGATTTTGTTATAACATTCGATTGGAATTCAGTGGTTCTGGAAGTTTTCAATGTTTGCAGTTAGTAATTCCTTTAGGTTATAACAAAATTCTAACCTGCTGGAGCAAGTCTGACATCAGATTCAAATTATTTGGCTCGAAACACAAAAAGTTTAGGTAGCCTCTGAATTAAAAATTGTGAATTCAGAGATTATATACTATTTCGGTCAAATACCACGGACAAGAGATTAGGTAGCTTTCAATGTTTGACATTGTCAATTCAATCTATCTCTAAAAAGGTGCAATTCTGAGGTACCTATTTCTTTAGGTTATAACAAAATCCTGACCTAATGGATTTTGTTATAACATTAGATTGGAATTCAGTGATTCAAAATACAAACGACTCCGGTAGTTTTCAATGATTGCAGTTATTAATTCAATCTGACTCTAAAAAAGTATTTCTTTAGGGTATAACAAAATCCTGACCTGATGGAGCAAGTCTGACATCAGATTAGGATTAACAGGCTCGAAATTCAAAAAGTTAAAGTAGCTTTCAATTTTTGAGGTTATCAATTCAATCTAAATGTGCAATTTAAGGCATTTATTTAGGTTATAACAAAATCCTAACCTGATGGAGCAAGTCTAACTCTAAATAATTGCAATTTTAAGGTATTTCTTTAAGTGATAACAAAATGCTTATCTGATGGAGCAAGTTTTATGTCGGATTCAAGTTCAGTAGCTCAAAATGCATTAGATATAGATGACTCGTAATATTATCAGTTAATAACACAAAAAATATAGCTCTAAAAAAGTGCAATCTTAAGGTATTTCATTAGGTTATAACAAAATCCTCATCTGATTGAGCAAATCTGATGTCAGATTTGAATTTAGTGTGTGAATTCAAGATACAAAAGATTTAGGTAGTTTCTAATGTTTTCAGTGGGCAATTCAATCTAAGTCTAAAAAGTTCAATTTTAAGGTATTGTTTTTTCATAAAAATCCTTATGGGATTGGACAAATCAGATGCCAGATTTGGTTTAAGTGCATCAAAATATATAAGAATTTTTTTGTGCCTGTGATTTTAAGTGATGTACTGTCATTTTCTACTTCCTTTCTAATTCACGTGTACACTTGCGGTAACTGATAATTGATTAAACGCTGGGTTCAATATACCTACTCTTAATTAATTTAGAAAATTATTCTACTTTAATAACTATTGTTTAAATGTTAATTGTGGCACTTCATAAATTTTTTCTCTCTTTTCTTTTTTGGGATTTATTACCACATTTCTTGAAACTCCTATCCAAAAAAAGTTGATTTATCTAAAAAATATTCAAATTTACCAGGTTAAGACTAGGAAATAACTTCTACGCCTTTTTTTAAATAAATCAACTTTTTTTTATAGGAATTTCAACAAATGTGGTAATAAATCCCAAAAAAGAAAAGGGAGAGAGAATACTAGTTTACGTAACAAGTCCCGAAAGTGGCATTTTACTGGACTAGTAGTTAAATTACAGGGCGAGTCGCAGGGGAGTCCAGTAATAGCACTTTTGGACAAACCAAGTTTTTTGAACTCTAATTATAAAATTTGCCTTTTGTTTTAATTAATTTTTTAGCTCCTACCGTCCTTTTGTATATATTAGGTGATACGATTTTATACTGTTAAAAATAAGTAGGTACCTACTGTTATTTGGGCTCTGTTAGAGAAGTTAAAATTTGTATTAGATTTAGTGAATAAATAATGAGGCTGTCAGGTTACTTATTGTTCCTCAATCCTTAAGGAATTATGTTAAAATTTATTACAATCAATATATTTTAATTACCTTGATTTTTTTTCAGAATTATGGAAACATAAAGTACAAAGTTTATCGAGCTGTCTCCATAGGAATTTTGGTACTGTTTGACGTTGTGTATGACATAGTCCATGTCTATTCAAAAAAGGAGCCTTTGATATCTTGGGAAGCACATTTTGTAGGAGGTCTAGCTGGCCTATTTCTAGGTTTAGTATTTTTCAAAAGTAACGAAAATTTAAACAAAACCACTAAAATAAATAACGTCCTTTTCTGGACCGGCTTAATACTTTATTTTTCGTTAATGATCTCATTTGTGATACTTACAATTCAAATAAAAAGATGTACTCCTGTTAATACTATTCACGTTCGTTATGTTTATTTCTGTTGATAAATCTCTTCAAAGTATTACTAACACAGTCAAATAATCTATCTCAGGAAAATAAATAATCAATAAAAGTTGGCAACATAATGTCAAATTTTGTAATGTTAAGTAACTGTACTAATATTGTATATTGTCTTAAAGTAATCTGAAGTGAGAATATAGACTGTTAATCATTTTTATATAATATATTATATGACTGAAAAATAACAAATACACGTGATTAATATTTTATCACGTTATTTTTAATATTTTAAATAGTCTTTGTTGACTTAACACAGGCCATAGTAGTCATGATGCCATATAATTTGATTGCGATATAATAGTAATTGTAAATAGTTTTAGGGGTTTGGTAATGACCTATAACATAATTCTGTAAACTGTTAAAATAGTGTACACTAACTATATTTACTGTTGGTTATAGAAAGTCAACTTTTTTCATGGAACTCCGACTTATTTCTTTAAAGTTTCAATTAAATAAATACAGTTCTAAAGGATGATAGCATTTTTTAGAACGTCTTGGTTGTAATCAAGTAAGTCAGTGCAGACTATTTTAACCTAAAGAAATATAACGATTCTACAATTTTTTACTCTATGTATTATCTATGTATTTTTCAAAAATTATTTTCAGTTAATAATTTAAAAATTTTTAATAATAATATTTATGTGTCAAAGACTAGTAACTTTATTCTTATTACCTTTTATGTCTAATAAGCAGGGATAATAATAACCAAAAAAGTATATCATAATATTCATATAACAGATCCAGTCAAATAACACACTAAGGTAGCATAAAAGTGGATGTTTTACAATTCAAGAGCTTTATATAACGAGGAACAATAACTTCGAAATACGTATCCGTAGCTGCAACAGTTTCATCTTCGGGGTATAATACACGATTAAATTTCTTATTCAAAATATTTTAGGTTTGTAAAACTCACTTTTATCGTTTCTCAGAGCAAAATGTGCAATAGTGCTTTACGCTTCCGAGGTGTTTACCTTCTAGCATCGGAAAACATTATATTTCTCGACTCCTCGACTCCTACCAACGAATGAAAATCTGTTCCTATTTAGATGGATCAATCTGTATAGTAATACAGTTATTCTCTTCTATTTACCAATACATACAGGGTGTTTCCGAAGAAAAGGGAACTATTTTAAAGATGTATTCTAGAGATCAAAATAAGAAAAAGTTCCTATAAATAAAGGTCTGAAAATGCTTCATTTGCGAGATACAGGGTGTCCAAAAAAAAAAATAATTCAAAAAATTGCTTTTGAAATACATATTTTGAAAACGGTTAAGATATTAAATTGAGAAATTCAACGAGTTTTGACAATTTTTTCTTATTTTGACCTCTAGAATGCGCCCTTAAAATAGTTCCCTTTCCTCCCGAAACACTTTGTATATCATATTTTACCAATATTTCTATTGTACAGAGCTTTCACCAATGATTGTAAACTGCGTGACCAAAAATAGGCAATCAGGTACACAATTTATTGTATATTCGGTTGCCTAATTATGTGGTCATGTGGCAAGGCTTATAGACGTACAGGTTACATCAATGAGCAGCATTAGGGCGAGGAAAATGCGGGTTGCGGCAGGGCTGGCGACCGCGGTCTGTCATTTATTTTACATACTAAAAAGAGACACTAAACACTGCTCTGCTGTTGTAGAACAGAGATGAATATACCGACGGTCGCCTAGTGACGTATGATATATTGAGATAGGTCAGGTTCAGATTGGGTAACCTTTAGAGTTTACCAGCCTTGGTCATGTGGTGAGCCTTTACAATATCTTGACGGAAATAGAGGGGGAAAATTGTGAAACCTTTAGTTTTTTCATATAATGGCAACAGCTTCTTTCAAGAATATGTGATTGTGTATTGCTTGGACATTTTTAAACAAATTATATTAAAATAACATTTTTATAAGAAGTACTTTAAATGCAACCGTTCGATTCAAAGAGAATTTGATTCAGTATACTTATAATTTAATCTTAGACAACAGACAACCCAACATACATCTATATCCTCTTCGTTCTCATAATATGCTTTATTCATTACAATGGGCAGTAGCACAAATTTAAAACACTAGGTAAAACAGTCAACAGATGATAGAAACTAAGAACGTTTAGTTTCATTTATTTTGTGAATTGCAATATAATTATAGACTGATCGTAATTCAGAATTTTGTTGTCATTTTTAGCCTAGCGTTTTCAGCATATCAGCGGACTCCTTAAGGCTCTTATTAAACTAAAATTAAATTCATAGATATATTTATCACAATATTTTTCAATAAATATATCAAATTATTTTTGAAAAGAATCATCTTAATAAGAAGTTATAAAATGGTTTTAAGTAAATCGTATCATTTTATTAGGAACGAATAGCTAGGAAATGAAAGAATTATATACAGGGTGTTCTGAAAAACACTAGCATAAGTTCAGGGCTGATAGAATTTCAAAAAATTTTACAATTTGTTTCTATGAACCATGGGCGTATCTTTTTCCGTTTTCAAGATACAGGGCGTTGAAAATAATTCTCCTAAAATTTTAATTTTCTGTTAGTAATTATTAGTTATTCTTTTTTTCAATTGTATTCAGTATGAGTTAAACTTTTCCAGAAATAAACTAGCTATTACTTTTTATCATTCCCAATCAAATAATAACTTTGATTTTGAGTTTTATTAATGAAACTAATAGTAATAACAACTAGGTGCCAAAGCCTACTTGAAATAAAAACCAACAATTTGGGATACCAGCTGCTTAACTTTGGTGCACTATGCCTGGTTTTTCTCGAAAACGGGCAAATTTTAGCACTTCTTACAAGAGCACCTTTTTTGTTTAGAATAAAATTTGCCATATTAGCAAGTGACAAAAGGGGCAAAAAGATTAATCTCAAAAAAGTTAGGACCTAAAATGTTCCCACGGAGTACTGTACTGATATAGCCAAAAATTAATAACACCAGAGCATTTAGCATCCCCAGAAACCCCACATAGCAAAATTTCAGCTCATTTGGTTGAATTTTGGGGAAGATAGGACCGAAACTAGATTTAAAAAAATAATTTTTAACGCCCTGTAGGGGCATAGGAACAAATTGTAATATTTTTTGAAATTCTATTAGGCCCTGAATTTATGCTAGTGTTTTTCAGAACACCCTGTATATCTGCAATATTAGTAGATTTAGTAGTAATCATCTAAGAATATTTTTATAGAAAGAAAACTGCTGCAAAAGAAAATTGCAACAATTAAAAAAAAAAAATTACACGCAACCATACATTCTTGAAGAACGGTTTAATTTTTAACAAAAATGGATTGGCAAATTATTTTTGTTTAGGGGTCTCATGTGAAAGTATAAATGTTTTACAATGGGTGATAGTGCGAAATTGACAATATTATAAATTATAAAACTATTTTTTCACATATTGCAAGGCATATAGAAATATATAACTCTGAACGCAAGGAACTGGAATGGTAGGACACTCTTCTCGCCCAGAGGTCTGTCCTGTCAGGGCATTTTTAACACAGAAGTAAAGACCATGGATTGGAGGGAAAAAAGGGGAAACACTTTATTATGGATTTTAAAGACAGAGGTCATACGAATCTAGGCCTAAACTAAGAAAGTATTGTAAAAGTCATAAATCTAAGTTTATATCCTTCAGAAAATTTACAATAATACTGAAAATTTGTAAATTATTGTTATACAGAAGACTGGTAATGTTAGAGGGAAGTTGTGTGTTTAAATATGGAAGTTGTTTTGCAATTAAAAAATATATGGTTTAGATAAATTTTATTGGCAATAATATATTAACTATTAATATAATAAAATAATAGACGATTAGCCTCTATTGGCGAAGATATGTTTCTAAATTTAATAAATAAAATTAAATTACTTAACTAAACAGTATTTCGATGTGCTAGTTATCATAAATAACAATAAAGAATATGGTACTATCATTGGGACTATGTATGCGGTAGACATGGTATATTAAATGGAACTATGGTAAAAATAATGCATCTGGTAATCAAAATTTTAAAATGAGCCTATCCCCATAAAACATGTTAAATGTTTTAAATAACCAGCACCACATGAAAAGAATTATTTGGTAAATATAAGTATGTCGAATATTTCTGGAATATTGGATAATCCTTTATTTACTTTATGTAGGTATGATTACCTAATTAACAAATTAAAATAATTTTTTAAAGACTCAAATTAAATTTTAAAATTTTGATTGTCCATTTTTGTAGTACTTTCGAAAAATGGCACGAAATAAATTATATTAATAATACATGTAATCTATCAATTCAAGCAGAATTATAAAAATATGCTAAATTAAAAACTATTCGATTTAACACAAATCAGTGAGATCTTTTTACAAAAATGAAATTATTCGCAACCAAAATCGATTATTCTTCAACACAAGAAAAAGGTCTAGATTAAATCACACCCTGTATTAGAAATATATAAATAAAAAATCAAAAGAACTTGAATCTTCTCAGTGAAAACAATAATCAAATTTAACATTTCAGTGCTTTGCACTGAACTCCTATTTCTGTGCATTTACATTCTAAGCACGGCCCTGATAATTCAGATATTATTCTTCCGACCCTGTACATTCTGCCGTATATATTACAACCAGCTAACTTTAGTAAACCCACCCCTGACGAATCCACGCTATTTGGGTGATTTGAATTTGGTTTGTTCTGCACGAAGTTTTCTGTAATCGGTTCTGTCAAGTACAACTTATCATTGACAGATGGCGCGAGCGTTATTAAAACAGTCGACAATCTATCAGCTGGTTTTGGTTTACTAACAGTCGCAGTCGTTTGAATTTTGTTCGTGGAGGTTTCAGTTTTTTCTTCATTGTCACCGGAAAATAACAATTGCAAAACCTTGTCTAGTGAAAAGCCTCCGTCGGTTTTACTGTCATCTTGTTTAACGTGTTTTGGTGTTGTTTGTTGCGTCGGTTTTTCTGTTACGATCTGCGGAAGTGGTGTTGTAGTTTGGCGGGCCAAGAACGGCATCATATCCACGATAAGAGATTGCAAATTTGGGGCAGGCTCTGTGCGAATAACATCTCGAAACGGATCGGGAGTTACAACTCTTTCGGCAACTGTGACAATTTCTTGGGCATTATTGGATGTGGCATCGATACGATCCAAAACTACTGTGGGCGCTTCATCATCTGTAAAGGTAAGTAGGTAAATTAATTTATCTTTATTGCGGGCTAGGAGCTGTAATTTTTCAGGATTTTCAAGGTCATTGGGTTTTACAAAAGTATACCTCAAAATTTATGTACTAAACTTGTTATTTAAATATTTTCAAGATTGCTTTGTTTTTCCCACTTTCGTTTGACGTAATAGGGTGTTTTCAGTGTATGAAAATTTCATTCAAACTGCACAGTAATGGGTGCTAATATATATATATATAAAACCTGAAATAGGTTCATACTATCTATATATTGCTATTTGGTTAAATATTTAATAAACAAATTCAGCTAAAATTCATGAATCTCTAAAACGGTTCTGACGTCAGTCCTCATATCAATGGCGGATTGTTTACATTCTATGCATACTGTTTAGTTGTGTGGTTGTGTTTTATTAGTGATTTTGTGGATTTATATAATTTATAGTGCGTGTTAAACTAAAAAATGGCTTCAGAAGGATTCGTTAAAGCGTCAACAAACAATTTACCATGTGTACATATGTTTAAAATAATGTTCAAGTAAGTACAGAAATGTTTATTTTCTATACATAATTTATTTCAATCTTTAAGCTCTCAACTGCCATACATAATGGTAGTATTTAGCATAGATTAAATAAGTATAAGATACACCATCCTATTGTTAGAATGTAAGTGGACATTATACGGAACTTGTGCATTCGAATAGTAGATGGCGCACCCGAAACTACCAAAAATCTAATCTTTTCCAACTATTTTGATATCATTTGTTGAAGAACCATGCTTAAAACATAATGGGAAAAACGCCCAAAGCTCTAACAATAAATGTTTAGCTATAACTACATAGAAAAATACACTTGCGCCATCTACTATTCGAATGCACAAGTTTCGTATAATATCCACTTACATTCTAACAATAGAATGGATGATCTTATACTTATTTAATCTATGTATTTAGTTACCTATAACGCAATAATTAATTTCTTAAAACTGAATTATATTTGTAAATAAGAATCTGATTTATTATCGCATTTAAATTTTGAGGTTATAACCTACTCTGTATTAGCTTTTCGTTCGTACTTACATTAAAATGATCCTCGCAACAAAAAAACATTGATTTTAATTTGGGAACATCACGTCTAGCAGCTTTGAACCATAAAACTTTACGTTTTTTGCAAAAAAAATTATTTCAGTATAATATATGCCATAACTACTTTCTATATTTCGACATTTTAAAAAATGTGAAAATACCCTATTGTTTTATTAAAATTTTTGAAATTCTTTGAAAAAATTCTGTTACGTTAAACATTTAATTTATAGCTATTTGTATACCTAGCTAGTTTTTTTTTAAATATGAACAGTATAAAAAAAATTCACCTTCAGTCCTTTGGTAATTTCATCCAAATAGAACTAGAACTATAATAGGTACGATTTTTGATAACAAAAGAAAGTTTTATTAGGTAGATAGTGGTCGTAGCGGAGTGTGGTACCTTATAGTTTCTTAAAACATACCTACCTACTATCTTTTTGGGAAATAAAATGTTCTTTGAGAAATAGTTTGAATATTTTGTCTGCCGAATAATTTTATTTTCAGTGAATCCAGGGATTGTTTGATTTTTCGTTAAACAGACAGTACCTATACCAACAATATGATTTATTAGTTATTTCACATCCTGGTTAACAATTCGTATTTTTGATACCAATCTGTATTAAAACCTCTGCTTTTATTACCGCGAATTGGGTCCAATGCAAGAACCAGCCAAGTCCATTTTTATGAATTTTACAAAAAACTGATGAATTTAAATAATGAATTCAATGATTGTTATGTATGGGCATCATGGCAATGAACATTTTCACTAGATTATTTTCGTTTTTTGCTTCTGTCCTTAGTAGATACAGAGAAAAAATTGTTGGACATGGCTGGTTTTTGCACAGGAATAAAGAAATAACAATAAAAAAATACATATTTTGGAAAAAAATTCAGATTTTTATTCAGTTTTCAAAACTTAAATATACTATTTCCAAAACACTCACAAACACTAAAGACACAGGTGTGATCTATTACCCCACTATTACTAAAAAGCAAGAAATTGAACTGTGCAATAACCAGCCATGCCCAGGACTTGCCTTGTTATTGCAACGGAAATAGTTGCAGGCAACCACCAATACACAGCTGTAATGCTTGTTGTAAGTAATAGAAACCCGATTCTTGCACAGGATGATAGAGCAATTTCTGTAGGACATGACCGCATATCTAACTCATTTTAAATGAGTTAGATATGCGGTCATGTCCTACAGAAATTAGTCATTTTCCGTAAAAAGTGGACATGGCTGGTTCTTGCATTGGACCCTTCAAATATCTTTTAATTTGGACATGGTTTTAATGCAGAAATAAAAATCTTGTCATCTAAACATAATAAACTAAATTGTTTTTGCAACTGTACTGTGTACTATAATCTTGTTTATTTCGTACCACCAACTGGATTTGACTTTGACCATGATTTTCATCCTTATCCCATATACCACTAGTAGACGAAGCCATAAAAAAAATTTTTGAATTTGTTTTAATGTCAAAAACCATGAAAATTACACCATGCGAATCATGCGATTGTAAGGGAACTAAACTAGAACCCCACGATATACTGCTAGAACCCCTTCTGCCTTCTCAAGATAAGAGAAGCCGTGAATTTCCGGAGGGTCCCGAGGGCCGGCCCATACATTCTAAAAGCTGACGGGTCTTTCCGCGCTGTTTTAAATTATAACAATACCTATGGGCTAAGAAGTAATAATAAATGTTATGTTATTTATCGTTTCACATAGATTTAACATTTCCATATTTAAAGTTAGTAAGTATATTATTTATAATTTCGCATTTTGCATTAGTGATTACGCGTGTTGGTTGGCTGGATTTTTATTTTCTTGAACGAAAACTTTCTTTACTCGCGCCAACTGGCCTGCCCGCTCATTCACGCTGAGGCAGAATAGGTACCTACGCGACATACGCTTGGGTACTTAGATGGCAAATCTAACATCAATGAAGTAAGCGTACTGCCTAGCTATTACGGACGTTTAGGAAGGAGCATGGGCCAGCCCAATTCATATAATAGCGGATCGAACGTATAGTATTAAGCGGGATTTTAAATTTGGAAAGCGGAAAAATGGAGTTTAGGAACTATTCGAGATAATGCCTAATTATCTCGAATAGTTCCTAAACTCCATTTTTAATATTTTTCAACATTTCATTGTTCTATATAAATAGAAAGCATATGCACCAATTTAAATCACAAAAAGAAAAAAAAAATTATTTCGATAGAGTGCGAAACCGTTCTCAATTTTTTTTTGGGTGAGCCGGGCCCAACCTGCCCACCCTGACCAGCCACCACTGATAAAAAGAGTCGGCTTGTTTGAAGTTTTTATGGGCATCAAACAAGCCGCCGGTTTTTTATGTGTCTTACAAAACTGAAGTCGACCATAACTCTGGATTAGGTCCTCCGCCCCTTACGAGTCGTGGAGCCCTTTTTAGCTCATGTAAAGAAAATCTTTTAGGGACAAAATAAAAAATATGTAATTGACAAATCTTTATGTTTTTATAAATCGATTTCCTTTTTTCTTTGATTTGGTCACCTTCAACTTCACCCCATTGTAGATTGGCCTCGTTGGCACCCATATGGTGCCATTTATCTATTCGTGATTCCATCCGGCTCGAAAGACCAATGTTTACTTTGTTCGGGTTATTTTCTGTTTCAATATAAATTAACATAATTGGAAAACTTTCTTTATTTTATAAAAAATGATAAATAGGTACTTAGATACTATTGACTTTTTTCTTTCGTTGTTAATCAATAAACTTTTTTGTTATATTAATTATTAATAATGTTATTTTTGCACTACTTATTACTTTGTGAACAATAATAGATTTTAAAACTAGACAACAGATAATAAACTGCCGTGCAAAATTCAAGGAACACCTGAAAATTTGGTCACAATTTCTCGCTGTATATCTTCGGTTAGAGTTGACCGATTAAGATGCGAAAAATTCATTGGAAATTTATACAGGGGTTAGCGATTCATATGCCATTTGTATCCTAAGATGTACAGGACGATTTTCAGACCCATCGCGTTTTCCTAAAAATTTAGCAACCTACCAATTGCTTCCCAAGAAATTGGTTTCACAAATAGATACTATGTTATTTGTTATGTTTAAATAAGTACAGATATTCTGCATTTATGTCATTTGTAGGTACCATTTGTTGTCATATAAAACATTCACAGGCTGGGCCTTACAATGTCCTGCTCATGGTGGTAAGAACCAGTCCTAGTGAATGTACCTACTTCAGAACGTGGATTCAACATACGCTAACGAAACATTTCAATGTCCTGTTCATGATTTAAATCGTGTTTTTTTGGTCTAGGAGGAAATAATTTCCCTGTTAGTACTTATAGCTTTGTATATGAGGCAGTGGTTATCCGCGTTTAATAATCAGGAAACAAAATAAAAAAGGAATATCTGAACACACTCCGATATTTTTGTGTCCTGTTGGGAGTGTCTCACCTGCTCGCCAAACCGAATTGCTTTTCTCCGCGGTAATAGCTGTCGCCCCCGTTTATACTTCGATTCGGATCGCCGCCGGCGCCGTACGAAATTTAATATTTGTTGTTACTCTTGTTTACCAGCTCGTGCTATATTTCACACGAAAATTGTACATAACTACCGCATTTCGTTTGTAACTGTAAATTAAGTCGTTCACTTATTCCTATACATGTATTCATTAATTTGTAACTGTTGATTACATTACATACATTTTTGTATGCTATATTAAAATTCACGAGTTATCATCATTTCCGTTATTTATCTCTAATTAAACCTGATTGAGAAATTGTCCAGTCCGATTGACAAGACAGTCATCTCCGATCCCTGGACAGAAGGAACCGTTTTCTCCACTGTTTAGCTACCCCGCTAGCATTCTCACCCCGGTGAGCCAGAGAGTGCTGTTTCTTTAACTTTAAACTAAGGAACTGGCGCCCGAGGATTCCCTTTTAAAAAGTGTTAAAAGCTGTAAAGTTTGTAGATAGTAAGTTGCAAACAGGACGACTAGGTAAAAAAAGAGCGTCACAATCTATCATACATGGAGACGAGAGAAAGAGCTCAAAAATTTGTTCATACGGTTACCGGAGAAGAAAGAAAGCTTCTAATCAAGACCCAGGAACCTCAAAAAAGTACGTCATAGCAATTTGTTTCATCATTTTAAATATTTCAATCTGCTTCAATTCGATTGCAATGTGGCGACTAATCCGACTACTTTGTAAGACTGTTATAGTTTATAATTTTGATTTGAACCTACCGCAGACGTAATGTGGGCAACATAAAGTTAGATCTTGAATCGATGATTTTCGACAGCCTGGTCTAGGAATGGGACAAGTGGGTTTTTGACAAACAATATTTCCATAAAAACATGTGCACGTAACGCAGGGCGACTCTGATGGTACAGACTGTCCATGGGCAATTTCTTGACCTTGTTGGTTGACACAGTGAGCTGAAAATAAATAATGACCGTGTAAATAAACTAATGTAACGATTTTTAAAACTTACCGTTGTTGAGCTTCGGTGCAGTTGTTATGGAAGAAACGGTCACAGCATTTTCATAAAAATTGTCTAATATGGGAGGTTCCTTTGGAACAAATCCTCCTAGAAAAGTTATAGTTAAATCAAAGGATCAACCAATAATTGTCTAAATAATCAGGTAAGACTATTGACAAAAACTAAACAACTACGGATCTACAAGTAATACTTGTGACTATTTTGTCGTTGTTTTCTATATCGATACAGAAGACCACTACAAGATGGTTGAAAACTCAAGAAATTAACGCGTACGAGGGTGTGCACTAAATATAGATCTTTCTTGATTTTGTAAGGCAGTAAAAGCAAAATTTCCAATTTACCTACCTTCTGTCTCTATTGGTGGCGAAAACAAATTAGTATATCCAAATGATGTGTCCGTTACCCTTTCCTGAGTATAAACTATATTTTCTTTTGATAACGCATCTTTCTTGGCATCTAATGCATCAGCTGCTACAAAAGGAATTATCCTAAAAAATGTCAGCAGTGCCAATAAAAGCGCCAAAATATGTCTTAAAGGTAAACGCCCATTTGCCAGCAACGTACGTATTATATCCACCACATATACAAAGAGACCAAGACAAATAAAAGGCTGCATGACTAGAAGTCCAAAGCCAAAAAAAAGACAAATAAAGATACTGTTTTTAATTCATTGGCAACTTCGATTAGGTTTTTATTCTAATTTCTCTGTACATCATTAATTCTAGTACTGATTCATTTGGCAGAGGAAGTAAATCTTCATCTTTATGAAGTGAAGTACAGCAACTGCTTCATCTAAATCAGTTCATTAAAGAAGATTAGAAAAAGAAAAACGCGCTATAAATTTTATTTCAAGGTTTTAACATACGACACTAATAAACAAGCGTTTACCTTAAATGAAAATGAATTTTAGAAGTATATTACCTCAAATTGGGTAAAGATGGTGGAAGCGTTGGTTCGTTGTAGTCGTACTCGTAATCTTCACTTTTATGTTTTGTGATATTCAATATAGTCTCTATGTCAGGCTGTATATTGGGTACATCAGGGATATTCCTTAATGTGGCACTTGCCACGTTAACCCTGCTTACTAAATCCACTTCAGTGACGTCATCTTCGGTAGAAGTTTCGGTTGAGTATTCTTCACTCTCAGTTGTATATACATCCTCGTACCCCGTCCGCCGGAGTTCGGCCAGTTTATTTATTTCGTTAGCATCCACAGGTAAAAGAGTTGTGACTTCTATTCCATTACTTTCGAGCAAATCTAATAAGTTTTCTTTGTCTTTAATGCAATCTGTTGAATTTAAAATAGTTCTCAGTGTAATAGGGTAGGATATATTTGACGGTGATTCTGGTGTAGAAGTGATCGCATTGTCTGTCGTCATTATATTTTCTGCTTCGCTAGATTGGTCGTAGGAGTCAGTCTCAGTTCCTGTAAAATGTTCCGTGAAGGATTTCAATGTTGAAATTGTGTCTGATGTCGTCTCACTTATATCACTGAGTTCAGTAGTGGTGGAATTGTCTGTAGTTGCAATGTCGACGGAGGTGGTTTCTTTATCAACTTTCCTGTTTAACCTACCATCTTCTATCCAGTCAATAATGTCATATATCATATCTGACTGATCGGGCGATTTGGTTCTTTCTTCCTTATAATTTGTTGTGGTTATCGCATTTACGGTTTTAAACGTGATGGGATTTGTGGGTTTAGGTTTGGTGGTTGTAGAATAAACTCTCTTATAGTTTGTATTTTGAAATTCATAATTAGTGGTGGCATAGTATATACCTGGAAAACCTTCCCTGTTGTCTGCTTGATTTCTTGTCGAGTATTTACTGTCATTGTGTTCTTTACTCATGGAATTGTAGTAGAACGGTTTAGTCGTGCTGGGGTTGATTGACACCCCTGTAAAATGCCTTGTAGTGCCGAATGTACCGGGACTTCTGTGCTTAGTGGTGGATTGGTGCAAAGATTCGGCGAGGACGTAGAATGGGGCAACTGTTACAACTCCTTGTGTGTTTGAGGGTCTCTTCCGATTAACTTCTTTCCGGAGTTTCGCATAGTCCTTGCTTACTATCGGAAACAGGCCGTAGTTGGGCTCAGGATCTATCTCTATGGCTCCACCTTAAACATAATTCATGTTTTTTAAATATGATGTATATTTATATATTTATATTTGGTAAATAAATATTATTATTATTATTATTATTCATCTTATGATCTAGATTTGAAACTAAATCAAAGCGTAGAATAAAAAATTCCTTTTTATGGTTTGTTTATATAAATATGTAGCTTCCTGAAATATTTTAAAATACTATTTTTTCAAGGTGGTAAGAACGATTTTTGAAGTTTTGAAGTTACTTCTCCAATATAATAGAACAGATATTAGTTTCGACAGAAGTGTAAAATTGTACATTTTGATTACGATACCTTTAACATAATAATACATATAAAACTTTGTACTTACTGCAATTGTAACTAGCTGCGCAACATTCTCCTGGTTTAATAACTGGAGTACATCCCAAGAGAGGTGGGGCACAGGAGAGAGGTTCACACCGCAGGAGACCTTTCATGCAGTAGCAATTGTCACAGACGGAATGGCCTACACCAAGAACTTTTCCGCCCTCAGGATGGTGTATTCCATCCACCAAACAACCATCTGAAAAAATATTTAAAATACACATTTTAATGGAATGGAAGAAACCATAAACAATTTTGATCTGCTGTTATTCCAGGTTCTCTTTGTTCTTGATTTCTGTTGTGGTTATTTGTTTCCCTAAAACTTTAAATAAGAATATTTTTGTACAGAATTCTTAGCGTTGAAATTGTCTTCTTTAACACACGTATGGTTCAAATATCTAATAAGGCGCTCCATTTTTCAGCAATAAGATATGGACTTCTAACCAAACTATATTTATTTTCAGATTAAAATTATTAATTATTAAACATAAGTACCTATTGTAATTTTTGTACCTCTCAAATCCAGCTCTTTTGGACTCTCGGTGGTAGTACTACTAGTTGTCGTTGACTGCAACGAAGTGCAGTTATACTGGATTGGACAACAATTTGTTGGATCGTAGATGGGAGTGCAACCTTCTATGGGTAGAAGACATTTTGGTTTAACGCATATCTGTTTTCCTCCTAAACAGTAGCAGTATTCGCACAGCGACGAAGAATGCATTGCCGAACCAGGGCCGTAGATACTGCCATTGGCGATACAAGCTGTAACATATATTTGAAAGATTAGTATTGAATATCATCTGGAGCATAGCGGAATATTACATAAAGTGTGTAACAAATGTACATCGTAAGTAAACCAGGATGGAGACAACATCCGGTATGGTTTCTTTTAGTTAAAGTTAAAGTATCGTAAATAGAATACGTGACGGATCGTGGATTTGCAAAAGGGGCATTCCTTTTAAAACATCCTTGTATAATTTACTAAAAGTGTCAGACCCAAATTATGAAATATGGTTACCACCCGCAGTTAAGATATACCATCATAGAAGAGCCATAATTTGCCGAGGTCCAGGGATATTTGACAATTGTAAGTTTAAGAGGTATTTCTTTGGAAAAACCTAAGGGTACAGCTAAATCGGTACCACATGTTTGAAATACGTTGAGAGCCACGAAGAATCTATAGCACAGGCAATTCTGTTAAATAAGGGTAATTTAGTTAATGGGTTTATTAGGATATTTTATGAAAGACGCGTAATCAATCAATCGCGAGTAGTTGATCAATTTGAATACGCGAGTAAAAGTTGTAAAGCGTCAACAGGAATCATATCTCGGTGTCTATCTCTTACGTACAGAGTATTTTGAATAACATAAGTGAGGTAGTTAATTCAGGAAATATTCCATTATATTTAATGTGCGTAATATTAAGATAGGTAGGAATCTATATACACCTGAGCTAGGCTTTGTCCCAATAGTAAATGAATCTTAAGAATGGGTTTCCCTCAGATCGAGTTGCGAATGCAGGTGCTATATAGAAATAGTTTATATGAGTTGTATTCATGATTAGGTTAATTAATTAATATGAGGCGTATGGAAACTTATTTAACGGTGCCAAGGCACTTGCCCTAGGATAGTAATTTTCCACCACGTCAGCTTGGCAGAGCAAACAGGTTCAACCCCTAAGTAGGATACTCAGAGGCGGGGCTGGTCTCAATTGGTCAATTCTTTTAACTTAGCTAACCCCCGCAAGTCAACAGCCCCACAGGCGATGGTTCGAACCTGATGTGCTAAATCTTGAAACTTTTAGAAATCACTTTTCGTTTAATTTTTCGACTGACAACATCGTCTCTAGTTTCGCGAGTAAGAAAATCCTAGTGATATTAGCTTAACCGTGGTTTGCGGGATATTTTTGAACCCACGTAAATGTTGTCCATGCGTTAAGCACTGCCAACTAGCATTTTAAGTTAGATCGAATTTGCATATTGTTGTATTTCAATATTCTCTTGTACTGGGACTTATTCCCCGTATTTTCCATTTATTGTTTTGTTTTTCACCTTTTTTCCGTTTTCATTTGTAAATAAATAGTATTAAGTGTTTTGAGATTATTTCGTTTCTTTGACAGTATAGTTGTATTAATACACGACACGTTTTGTGAGTGAGATCAGTATTTAATACAGGTGGTTGATCTACAATCAGTAAAGGAGTAAGACACCTAGAAATAAGTAATGAGGGCTCGCACTATATTTTGTGGGTAGTGGTTATGTCTAGAGACTAACTAAAGTATTGATATATTGAAGGAACCATGTTATAGAAAAACTGGTTATCAAAGTATAAAATAAATATCTTATTATAATAGTAAAACAGCTCGGCAAGACTGTTATAAGTGGTAGCAGTTTTGGTGAATGTTTCATTCTTTTCTAATCTTAAAATCAGTTTTTGAACCATTTTAATTATGGTTTTCAGCACAGAGCACAAAACTTACAAAATTACTCACCATTTTCCAGGATCGTCCTATCGAAAGTCATATCTAATTCGACATCTGTATCAGAACGTGCCTCTAAATCATTTCCGCCACCAGAAAATTCTGAAATAGAGCTGTAATTATTTCAAATTTTTAAACAGTTTTGTTATGATTATTAAAATTAAGTCAATAAGAGATAGCAGAGAGCATAACATTAGTAGGAAGAAAGTCTTGTTTATCAGAATCCTTAGGACTTAATCTTGTAAATCATTCCCAAATAAATATAATATGGTATACCAGGTAACTCTGACAGGGAAAATAATGTTACATTAGATGTTTAATGCCACAAATCACCTGCTCCAATATTCACTGAATTCTTTTATTCATGTGAGGTCACTTACAATGAATTTGCTGTATATTTTTGCTAACTTATCGCCAATCTTTAGCAGCATGAAAGAAAAGCAAAAAATGCATTATAATTATTTATTTCATGAAAAACACAAAATGCGGGTTTGGCATTACTAAATTCTTCAACATTCGCGAATAAATTAGATAGAAGGCTTTTGTGGGGGGGTTGAGGATTTGTTTGTAGATGAATTTTCGGGTTTCCTTCGTTGAATACTTTAAATGCTCAAACGCTAATTTAAAAATATATATCAAGTTATAAAACTCATAACTTTTTATTTATTTGACTTTTAATTTTATTTCTGCTATCGACGACATCCATAGCAAAGCCTCATCTTATTTGCAAAGATTTTTTTTTTCTAACTCGATCATGGATAGTCACCGAAAGTCATTTTGGAAATTGACACTTCGCCAGAAGTAGTGTTACAAACTCGTGTTCTAAAAAACTGAATATTGATAAATCGATAGATCGTAAGAACATTCTAGCTATTGTACTTAAAATATGTGGTTTAGATTTAAAACTGCATTGTCAACCTCTTCATGCCTCATACATAAGGAGCCTTTACTTCTCAATCAGAAAGTTGTTGTAGTGCAGCCTATAGCTATAGCTAGAAATCGAAACGAAATGAATCCAAATAATTGTTCCCTCTGCTTCAAAGTTTCATCCTTCCCATTTCTATATTGTAATATTTTTCGAATTAAAATATGGAAAGCTACAAATATTTAAACGAATACTGCCAATCCTTAAAGTTTTTACAAGGAGTCTAATTCCTGCTAATACATTTGCTAAAAGTTACCCACTTCTTAAAAATATTATTTGGTATTTACTCACCTGCACATATTAATTCTGGACAACACGTACGATACCTGTGGAGAAGTATACATCCTGGTGGCGGAGGATTGGGCAATTTAGGACACATCCTCAAATAACATAGCAAGACGCCTCTGCTGCAAGTGCAGTTGAGGCAAGGCTCCGCTGTTGGTACCTCTTTACCCTCTTCATGTCTATCTTCATCATACCAACAATCTGAAAAATTAATTCATATGTATATTTTTTTAATTACATGACTTTTAAAAGGAAATATAATTTAAAATGATGAGAAAAAAATTGTTATTTTAAAATTCAATAATTTTTTTTATTCAAATTTATGTTAAAAAAATGTTTTCAACAATGGGAATCGAAATTATATACTTTACTATATACCTTTTTACCTATATACCTTTTTCCTAATTTGCTTTTAAGTCACCTTAACATTACACATTCACACATGACAAACAGTCATTAACCAACTATATTTTTGCAACCCTATACACGAACAAAACTGTATTAAAATTTATCTTATATATTATGGTAAAATGAACCTTAAGTGGTTTTTAACTGTTGCATTATTTGTTTGACAATAAATAAATGTGACGATAAAATCAGAACATTTAATGTGGGAATGCAATAATTTCTCACGCAAAGCCTTGGTGGATATCTTTATTATTTTTATTCTAAATTAACTCTTTAAGCTTAAGCTAATATTAAGGTAATATTACAATGGGCAGAGTTTCAGTTTTGTGTTGTCGAAGAAAACACTAGTAATTTTGTCGTAATATTAATGGGCTTAGAGTACTGATGAAATCTATTTTTTAACGAAAGTAAAATTATAGGTGTTGTATTGTTTTACGTGGGGTTTAGGCTTGCACAATAATTGTGAACAACTTGATGATGAAAATTTAAAAATATTTAACATGGAGAGATATTTTAGATATCATCTACGATTTTATGACTTTTTGGAAAAAATAATCATCATTGTTGTTGGATATAACGAATTGCACTAGATAAATGATGTTAAATAATAAGTAATATCACTATATATATGAAAATTGTGACAACGCTTAATTACGTAAACCGTACTGTTTGCAACTTACTTCTACAAACAGTATTTATAGCTTTTGCAATTACTTTTATTTTTAAACGGAATCTCGGGCGCCAGTTTCTTTGTTTATAATGCAAGAAACAGCACTTTATTTCTGGGCGGTTTCCAAGAAAACTCTAGGTAATTTCAGTGAAGAACGGAGTGAATTCATGAAATGAATTGCTTATCTTGATAGACTTGAGCAATTGATAATACCTGTTTAATTAAATATTTCCTACTTGAAATAACAACACGGAGTGTTCAGAGACCTATATACAACATTTATTCAACTACTAATATTGTGTACAAAATAACCGTGAAATTCTTAAGCTAGCAATATTTTACAACGGAGTATTATTGAAGGGAGCATATACTGTAAACAAGAATATATTAGCGACGGAAATCTCGTATTTACAGCGTCGTGACGGTAAAACGCGGATAGCGGGTTTTAGGTATTTTATTTCCCTTCGACGGGCAGTCAAAGATACTAGCGAGATTTTATTAATTAATAATGATAGATTCTTACGCCTGTGGCTTCAAACTAGAGTGATACTATGAAAAAGACGTATTTAATTTATTCCTACCCTCGGACGGATCGGTGACGCTCCAATCGTTTTCACGCAATGAAATGTCAGCTCTCCTGTTATATAATGTCGGCTGGATCGTTGAGACTCCAATCGTTTTCACGCAATGAAATATCAATTCTCCTAATTGTACTACTGTATGTCGGCTGGATCGTTAAGACTCCAATCGTTTTCACGCAATGGAATGTCAATTCTACTATTATACATATAACACGGCGACCAATATATCCAAGTGACAAAATGATTTTAAATAACGGAAAATGTGTAACTGAAAAATCACTTCGTTACAAAATTACTTTTAATATTATAATAGTGAAATTATTGTAGCCAGGAATACTTTTATATGATGGGATGGATAATTTGAGCAGTTGTGGATTTCAATTTTCAATACCTAGATCTTTTCAATAATTCTTTTAGATTTCGCAGATTTGTTCTCCGGCCGGTTTTTCAATTTTACTAGAGTTAGGTCGTCCTCCTTTTTCCAGATGTCTGCGTTATTTTCGATTTCATTATCTTGGTTGCTATTATCAATTAACCTATCTTCACCTTCAATTATACGGAATCCACACCTATTCACTTTCATTGTCTAGCTCTGGAACTGTTTGAGAGGAAATTGCTTCTTCTTGAAATAAATGAAATGGGCTTTTACTGTTATCATTGCTGCTATTAATCAACATGGAATCTTCTGATTTTTCCCTGGCCGCAATTATCCTTGTCAAAATTTCAGGAAAATTTCTTTCAGCACTACGTCCATAAAACGCAGATGTATTCATTTTGAACGCTGTAACTAGACATAAATCCTTAAGAAAATAAATCTTTCGGTTACGGATTAAACTCTGATCTATAAAGCTGAATCTCCCTTTGAAAATTGATTTTCATCATGTAGCAGCTAAATTATTTCCAACTGATCTAAATTGATATGCATCCATTCAGTTGAATAGCCTCATATTCATTTTTCATGGTATCCAGTGTAATTATTGCTTAATGTAAATGATAAACATATCTTATGATATTCATTGAACTTAATTCTGGGAATCACGCCAAATTCTAAAAAATAAATAGAAATAAGAAAATTGCCAAAATATGTCAAGATAAAAGTGTAGTATCAAAGGCAAACCTCAACAGTTTGCCCCAGAAAACCACTGTATATAATTCTAAATGAATATAAATACAATATTGTTATCTAAAATTCGTATCAGTGGTTTTCTAGTATTTTACACTAGAAAATATAATAACAAAATGTATATTATATAATATATAGATATATATATATATATTTATATGATATGTAAAAAACAATTATAAAACAATAACTTATCTTAACAGAACGTTTCGAACCAAAGTCTAGGTCCTTTTTCAACTGTGATTACAAAAAATGATTTGTCAAAAAAGATCACTTTGACACTTGACACTGATTAGTAATTAATGCATAGATCACTAGATAAAGAATTCTAATTTATTTTGATATTTCCGTCACGTACTTCTTTTTGGAGAGTCGGTAGCCAGACTTCGTCTAGTAACACTGAACTAGTAGAGATGCAGTCGGTACTGTTTAGTTGAATACAGGCATTCTCTTTAAGTTTTCGTTTATTACAATGTGTCTGTCTTAAAAGAAAATAATTATCCACAGGATTTTGTTGAGAAATCATTTCTTGAAATTGAGAATAGACAAAATCAGCAACAACAGATAATTTTGAGAGAACAACCGGTAACCACAATGACCATTCCATATATTTTTGGTTTTTCTGATAGACTTAGACGACTTGGTAATAAGTTCAATATAAGAACCACCTTTAAAACTACTACTGCAATACCATCATTCTTAACAAAAACCAAACCTTTTCACAGTGTTCAAAAATCTAAAAATTGTATTTATAGCATTCCATGCGAGTGTGAAAAGTTATATATAGGTGAGACGTCTAGACCATTAGAAGTTAGAATATCTGAACACAAAAATAACGTTAAAACTTACCAAGTTGATAAATCTACACTGGCACAACATGCTTGGAGATTTAGTTGGACACAGGCAAAAATAATTCAAACGGAGACACATTGTAATAAACGAAAACTTAAAGAGAGTGCCTGTATTCAACTAAATAGTACCGACTGTGTCTCTACTAGTTCAGTGTTGCTAGACGAAGTCTGGCTACCGATTCTCCAAGAAGAAGTACGTGACGGAAATATCAAAATAAATTAGAATTCTTTATCTAGTGATCTATGCATTAATTACTAATCAGTGTCAAGTGTCAAAGTGATATTTTTTGACAAATCGTTTTTTGTAATCACAGTTGAAAAAGGACCTAGACTTTGGTTCGAAACATTCTGTTAAGATAAGTTATTGTTTTGTAATTGTTTTTTACATATCATAAATATATATATATATCTATATATTATATAATATACATTTTGTTATTATATTTTCTAGTGTAAAATACTAGAAAACCACTGATACGAATTTTAGATAACAATATTGTATTTATATTCATTTAGAACTATATACAGTGGTTTTCTGGGGCAAACTGTTGAGGTTTGTCTTTGATACTACACTTTTATCTTGACATATTTTGGCAATTTTCTTATTTCTATTTATTTTTTAGAATTTGGCGTGATTCCCAGAATTAAATTCAATGAATATTAACTATCCGCCACAAACAAACTACAAACAATATATCTTATGATGTCACTTTCGTGGCTTACCAAAAAAAAAAAAAAAATGAATTATTCGCGCAAATGTTTATTCTACTTGTGAACAATAGATTATTGATAAGTGTTAATTTCCAGCATTTCATCATCGCATAATTTAAAAAAAATCTGTACGCAGATATTTCATATACTTAATTTACAATTTTTTAAACTTGGTGCGACGACCTTGTGCAGAATTCAAATGGTGCCCATTTAACACGGCATCCGTGACCGTCTGCTATGCAAATTAGTTTGTTTATATTTCTCCATTTAAAAACTTATTCGATATTCGCTCACTGCGAAATGTGTCCACGTCTTGTACACACTTCACCGTTGCCTACAGACAGACGCGTACAGATTGTTCCGTTAAGAATCGTGACCTGTGGTCCTGTTCATCAATGCGCATTACCAATTCAAATAGAAGAAATATTGTGAAAATGTAAGGCGGTGTTTGTTTTGAGACCATATAAAGAGGGAGACCACACAACAGTAGGTAATGTCGCATAAAAGTAACAACCTCCGTCTAAGAGACGTCAATTCCAATCAAAATCATCTATGTTCTCTCGTTTTACTGTAGTTCATCAGCAACTGTTAAAAATATAGCAATTAATGATTGTCGCGGAATGTAAATTTTATTATCTAATTTGCATATGGGCAGGAAATCGAGTAGTAGTTTATTTAACTGAAACAATTCAGAGAAAATTTATTAATGATTATAATCTATTATATAACCAATCTTATATATCCCATGTGTCGCTTCTTTAAACCCGTTATTGTTTAAAACCTTAAAATTGTGGACTAGACGGTCAACCCAATGGGAGTAGTCCTATTGGTGATAAAATGGCAGTCTCTGTCGGTTTCGTCTATGATACAATTCTTTTCATATTTTTTGACAACAAAACTGCAAGAGCATCATAAAAGGAGTCAGGAGGGGTGAAATCTGATAAATCTAATATGCCATTAGAATTAGAAGTCATGCTAAGCAATTGGGTTGGTTTTAGAAAACCCTGAAGTATCTACTAGAGAACTAGCTTAAACTACGGGTGTGAGTTGAAGCTGTAACAGGATTCTGAAAAACGATAAATTCAAACCATATAAAGTGTCATCAATAATTATTCCCCGGTGATACAAATCGCAGGAAAAGCAAAAGAAGATATGGATAAAAAAACAAGAGATATAAGAAAACCTCACGGAGGTCAGAAAAAGGGGGCAAAAGCAACTATAATTAAAGGTAAACTAATTATAAATGGAGATAAATGGAAGGTAGAAGCACAAAACGAATTGGGGAATAAAGATGAAGAGCACGAAGAAGGTATAGTAAAAAATGAAAGAAAAAATAAAGAGACTAAGAAAATAATAACATCTACAGATGAAGAGAGTGAGAGTTCTACCAAAGAGACAGAACACAAAGGGGCAATTAAAAAAAAACAGATACTAGACACAGAGTTTATTAGCACCACACAAAAAGGTAGGAGACTTGGAGAACAAAAATAAAAGAGATAAGGCAAGCGACATATCGTCAATAGAGGAAGTTACTATTTGATAAAAGTTTGAGAAGGATCATGAGTACGGGACACCACACACAAAATTAAAAAAACTAGCAAAAGTTAACGAACAAGAGAACAGAAAAGATGGATCGAATACTTCGAAGAATTATGCAAAACAGCGACAACACAAGAAGCAATAATAGAGGAAGTTGCAGAAATAGGAGGAAAAATTAATATAAATGAAGGAACAATTACTAGAGAAGAAATTAAAACGCTAAAGAACCACAAAGCAACAGGTATAGACGACGTCCCAGCAGAACTAATTGAAGAAGGAGAGGAAACACCAAAAAAATTATGTATAGCTTACTAAGTAACATATGGAAAGAAGAAGACATCCCAAAAGAATGAAATTAAGAAATAATAAGATTACCAATAAAAGGAGACAAAACAGAATGCTCGACATCAAGCAAAATCATTACAAGAATGCTACTAAACCGAATTAAAGATGGAATAGAAAAAGTACTAAGGAACAATCAGGCAGGACTTAGACAGAATCGATCATGCATAGACAACATATTTAATATACTGCACACTATCATCAAATGAATGAATGACAAAAGGAACTCCAAATAATTTTCATGGATTTTGAAAAAGCATTCGACAGAATAGACAGATTGAGAGATTTACATACTTAGGAAGCACTATAGATAGAAGAGGAGAAAGCGAGGCAACACACAAGAACAAAAATTAGATGTTCAATACGAATGTAAAAACGATGTTATACGAACCAGAATCATTGACAATAAGCGAAACGCACAGACATTCATAAATAAACACCCCAGAAGGGTTCTGGGAATATATTGACCGGAAACAACCACCATTGAAGAATCATGAAAAAAACGCAACAAGAACCGATACAGGTACCAATAAAAAAAAGGATATGGGAATGGATTGGACATACACTGAGAAAACCGATTACCGATATAACAAAACAAGCACTGGAATACAATGTCAGAGCAAAAGAAAAAGAGGACAATCAAGAGACACAGAGAAGAAAGACACAAAATGAAATGAAAAAAATGTACAATGGAATGACATCAAAGTAAAGATAAGACTGAGAGTGTGAAGAGTGAAAACCAGTTAAAAGCAAATAAATAAATACAAATAACTTTAGTAAACAGGTACAGAGCTGGTAACTTTGTTACCACATAGGCGAAAACGCCAAAAAAATGTTGAAGAATCATCGGAAACGATGCCCTATGCTTCCATGAATCAAAAGGACTAATGATGATGATGATGATACAGATCGCAGGATAATTTTTTATAACTGGTAAACCATAAAATGTAACTAAAATCATATGGACCGACGAGGTAAGAATGACCAGCAATGAAATGTTCAATGGGCATAGTCAACATCATTGGTCCGACCTAACGAACATATTTTTAAAAAAATATGCAAGGACGATTTGGATTTAATATTTATTTATTTAAAGTATTGGGACAACGTTTACTAGTACCATCTATTTCGCTCAACGGTAAATTCATTTTTTAGAAGAATATTTGAAATCATATCTTGAGGACTTACCTTGCTAATTTAACTACAATAAAATTAAATCAACAAGGTGGCATACCAGGTCATAACGCTGTGGTGATAACCACCAATAAAACTCACTACGTTGTTTGGGGACCAATGGGTGAAACTCGGGACCCCGCACTATGACCTGTAAGGTGTCCTGGCCTTGATCCATTTGGAAACACGTAATACTTAAAACACTTCCAGAAACGCGAGAAAACCTAAAGCAAAGGGCGACGGATGCTATCGCTTACATAACACCCTTGCAACTCTTAAATATTGAGAAATCAGTTGGAAGAGGTGTCAACTCTGTCTTGGGAAAAATATCTCTTATTTTCCATAGTCAATATGTACGCAAATGTCACTAAATATTTATTTTAAATAAAAATATTCTCATATCTTTCCTGATGGTAATAAATGCCCCCAACATATATATTTTTTGAAACTTTGAATTCTTTCCGATATTTCGAAGTCTAAGTCAACAATGAATCCCATTTGAAGTAAGAAAGTTGGACTTAATATCTTAAAATTTAGTAGTGACCAAAATGTTCAAAAGATATCGTTTGTTGAAATTTGTTGAAAAAAATTTCATAATCTGCCAAATGTCAATTTTCGCTGATACCTCGAGAAAGGTTAACGATATCCAAATATGGTATTCAAAATTGAGCTCTAGACATATTGGTCGATTGTTCTGAATCTGGTCTAGAAGTGAGAAACAGCCAAAACCAAACAATTTGGGACACCCTGTACAGTAAATTCCAATTTGTTGGAATTTCTGTTTTTGAGTTATTATGTCTACAGACAAGTGGGCGAACATTTTTAACATTCTTTGGAATCCATTAACTAACACGACAGCGTAAAAATAATTCCTCTGCGACCGATATTTGCGATTTTAGAAATCCGCTGGCAAATGCCAATATGTATACACTTTTGCGAAGAGTATAAGCAAAAGAGAAAAAAATTCGAGACTGGTTTCCGTAATTGAAAACGCCTCAGGTGTATTTTAAGTTGTCTTCGAGTTCAATATCAATGTGTGCGCGCAAGAACCGATTGATAAATAATAAGGTAACTGTTATTCAAATAATTTAATCAAGTATCTGTGTTAACTGTTTGCCGTCTTCTCTTTCATTAATGATTATATAATTTCATTCTAAGAAAAGCAATACATTAATAAAGACGTTAAATGGTCTACTAACTCGACGATCTATTTCAGTGACCGCAGGCGATCTAAAAAAAAGATTTACTTAAATATAGGTATTAAATAGTTGATGTTTATTCATGATTTATCATTATAAGTATGTTATGTGCGTTTTTTGCCTGTGTGAAGATGGCAGTCTATATAGGCGTCAGTCGACAGGAAATTAATTGTATAAAATATTTAAGAAATGAAATTGAAGGACCTAGCTTGTTGATGTGACAATAATACCAACCAAGAGTTCAATTCAACAAATTCTAGCAAGATATCAACTGCTTATCACTATTTGGCATCCTTATATCGAATATACTTGCAACTCGTCAATACAGTGTTTATTCAAAAACACCCTTTCCAGTTCACTATATTTGATAGTTTCGAAAACATCCATTTTGATAAAAATTAACTGTTATCACAAGACTGATGATGAGGAGTAAAGTATTGTTTTGTATCTATTGGAATAAAAATGGAGGTTTTTTTTGAATTGGTGGAACGGAAGATTTATACAAGAGGGTGTAAAAATTGGAAATTGGGGCTGGCCGGAAGAGAATAGTTTGATGAAAAATAATGAATTGGAAGAGATGTCTTCGAAAAAACACCATATTGACAACTTGTGAATATATTGGACCTAGAGGTGCCAAAGAGTGGGAGGGAGAAGGGTGATGAGTTAATCCTTTGAGACTAGCAGAAAAAGTTATTTCCTCAATATTAATAAAAATAATTAATGTTTTAGTAATTACATCCCACTAGGGTGCTTCATTTTGTTTCTTACTTATGCTACTTATTAAACTCACTTATTTAAAATTAGTTCCATCTCTACCGACGTTTATGCCACTTCGTACCATAATCAAGAATTATATCTGCTGATTTAGGTTGACGTCTTCACACAGGTTATTTTTTAATGCATAATTTACATATTAATTCACAAAGGTAAGAGTATATTATGATGATTTTTTACTATATGTGGAAGAAGTTTAGGCATCTTAATTAGATAATACGACTAGAAAACCTAGGGTAGACACTAGTATTTTAAGAAAATGCCAGTAAGTTTGTTGTATTGTCAGATTATGTTGAGATAGATGATAGGACTAGAAATTCATAATTCGTGATATTGTCTTATTACGCTGCCTGATGGTATTATTTCTGCTTTTAATTCAAAGAAGACAAGCTGGCAAAAAAATAGAATATCTACTAAAATCTAGAAACCTGCTCGGTTGTGCCTCTTTGTTATTCTTTACGCAATGGGTAGTAGTGGAGGGAAATTAGTCAAAATAATTGATGAAGTTGAATTTTTTTCTTTGTTTTCATTTTATACATGAAAATAAGTGAAAACCGAAACAATTATCAAAATCGGGCTGGGTCTTCGCGCGAAAAGCGCATAAAAGTGCATTTTTGATGCTTGGTCGTAGAAAAATTAAAAAAAAACAAAATACACGTAAATGAATAGCCTATCAAACTACTGGGGTATAGTTACATTAAAAGTACATCCTAACCTCAAAAAATTCAAGTTGCCCAGATAATTTTTTTTTTTACTAATAATGCAATAAGTGGGGTAAAAATCTTCTGATCTTTACGAAAATTGGATAAAATATGTATTTTCGTGATGTAAATACGTGATTGAATTAAAAAAAATATATATTTTTACTGTCACAATTGAACATTTTCGAAACTTTCGAGTATGAAGTAAAATCTTTTTAATGTAAATTTTTGGAATATGCAAATAAATATTTAATCATTATTTAATAAAATAAAAAAATAGTATATTGTTCTATTAGGAGTAAAAGTGATACTTTTGTGACGAGTCTGCAGGTTTGCCGGACGAACGAAGTGATTTCGGCAATTACAGATGAGTCTCAACATTTACTTCGAATAAAACATGCTATATTTTCTTCAAACGTCTATTAGCAATAAAAATATAGATAAAAAAATCTCGAATTTCAGCACCAAAAATTAATTGTGTTAATCTACAATCAAATGGATGTTATTTATAATGTATAAAGTGCTATTTATAACATATTTAATGTTACATATATGAAATATTTCAGTTTAACATTACAAGTTATATTTGTATAACATTTTGTAAACATTTAAGAAAAAATGTTAGATACTTTTAAGAGAATGTATTACAATACATTTACAAGGTGTATCGTATGATATTATAGAAATGTTTTTTAGTAACATCAAGTTAATATTGTATAAACATTTATTAAATATTTTACATTTTAATATTTCTCAGATATATGTATGTATCAATGTTAGTTATCATAACAGAAATATAATATTTTATGAAAACATTAAAATTGTTACTTCGGTCTAACATTACATATTATGGTGGTTATAAATGTTGTTTAGTGGGATTATACATACTTTGTATTTTATATGTATAGTAAAACAAAAAAGTAATAGCTATTAACATATCTAGGAATGTTATGACTATCATAACTGCCGCAGATGTCGGTTTGAAATCCGAGCTCGTAGAGCGAGAATTTTAAGACATCTAAGGCTGTTATGATTCATAACATCCGTGATTTGTTCAATAGTTTATCGGTTTCAGAAAATAAAGACATTATTAATAGATATTACCTTTTGATATTCTCTTATTAATAACGTTTTCATTTCATTAGTTGGTCAAGTCTGTATGGGTTGATTTGTCGCCATGGTTATAGTTATATTTTGTTTGTTTTTATTTGTTATCTTTTTTCATATTATATAAATGTTTACATTTTTAATGTCACAACGGCTACATAAAATGGACCTTGGATTGCCTAAAAATACATTTCAGTTGGATTTCAGTATTTAATTATTATTGTTTGGAGTTTTCTGTCTGTTTGTATTAATAAATAGCCCTATAGTTTCATTAGTTATTATTTCATCTGTTGACAGTTATTGACAGATCTGTTTTGTAATATTACCGTACAAGCAATAAATATAACTGTACAACTTTAGTTATGACTTATTTACCAGCCTACTTTTGCGTATTTAAACAAAGGATTAATATCCTGAAACCGATAAATATAATAATACACCTTACGAAAGCTCTTTTAATGTCCATTCGATAGCGTCAAACAAAGTTGTCCTTAAACATTTATCCTTTTCAAATAATTATTTTAACTCTCACATAATTTTCGCAATTTAATTGAATTTCGTTTTATACAAAACTTATATGAAAATCTGGTATTAAAGATGAGAAAATGTCAAAAAAGTGAAATTAATATATTTATTTCTTTAATTAAAAAAACGACATTTTAACTTGATAAACAGTTTCTGGCATATATTACAAAAAGTAAATAAAAGACCTACTCTTTGAAAAAAAGTTTACCCTACGACCATTTTGCATTAAATTGCAAGCGTTCTAATTTTTTTCGAAAATGTTCAATTGTGACCGTAAAAATAATTTATTTTGTTTTTAAATTTAATCACGCATTTACAGCATGAAAATACATATTTTCTCCAATATTCGTAAAGATCAGAAGATTTTTACCCCACTTATTGCATTATTAGTAAAACAAATAAACTGAGAAACTTGAATTTTTTGAGGTTACCATGCACTTTTAATATAACTGTACCACAACAGTTTGATAGTCTGTTCAATTACGAGTATTTCAGTTTTTAAAATTTTTTCTTCAACCAATAAAGCCGAAGATATTTAAAAAGTAGTGTAGCGATGCACTCGAAATGCATAAAAAATGCAATGCCCGATTTTGATAAACTTTTTCGGTTTTATAAAAAAGAGCTATTTTTAGGTTAAGTCGAAAACGCTAAGGAAACTTGACCAATGGGTTTTTCAGGAGCATTGATCATATGGTCTACTCTAGTCTCCTCTTTATCTATATTGATTCTATTGAATTCAACCTGGTTAATAATCTGATGATTTTAGTATGCCATTCAAATAAAAGGCAAAGGAGGACTATATACGATGACGTTACTATCTGTGTGTTCTGTCGTTAAAAACGTTATCGAAGAAGGGAGTAGTGTTCAAGTTGCCGATGTGAGACTTGAAATTGATAGAAAAACATTGGTCATAAATACACAAAAGTGTTTTGACAAGTCAGACTGGAAGCTCTTGTTAAAAATTACTTAATAACTTTTGACTGATACACATCTATGCAGAGGAAATGATATAATATTATTAATAATACCAGCCACAAACTCCAACCCTTAGGTCGACCAGTTTTCGGATTAGTTAAGACCTATTTCAATCAAAATACAAGATGTACCAAAACTGGTTGGAGATGCATTCCCAAAAGCTTTTACACCAATTAACATACACAAAGGTTTTTCGTATACTGGAAAATATCTACTAGGGTGGTCCTTATGTTCCATTTTTTCTTTTTTAGCCCAAACACCTAGATTGATTCTAATTGGTAAAAAAATGTTTCCTGCAAAATTTGGGCTCAATCGGATAATGGGAAAACCCCAACTTTTAATTTTGGGAGATCCGAATAAATTCTAATAAAATGCGATATATGTTTTTTCTGTAAAGTTCGTACTGCCAAGAAGGTCTTTAATGAAGGAAAATTTATAAAAATGTTTCATAACATTTTATTCGCAATAAGTCAACATGATTATAGTTTTTGGGGTAAGGTCTTTTCGGGAAAACGCGTTCTATAATCTTTTACAATTTGCAGGCTGAATTGTTTTTCATTTTTTGTCAATAAACTATTGTAACCTTTCATTAATTTAACACTCCTCTCTATGACATCATTAACAACTCGGATATTTTTAACGATATCCAACCCATTGTTAAAACTCATTGTTAGGCCAAGATGAAGGGCGTCTTTGAAGGAAATTATCATTTATTTGAAATCTTTTGAGAAACTGCGGGGTTTTAACAGAAACAAAATATTCAATACATTTTTTTTCACAAATTTATGAATTTGGTTTTCTTTTATTTTTACTTGCTTCATACCTTCACCACTTAATGATTCTTCTCCCACATCCACTTCCCGCGGTAGTCCTGCAATCATTTTCACTTTGGATTCCAATGAAAATTTTGAACCAAAAATGCCAAGGCAACTGCTTCTGGACTGAGTGAGGTACCATAAATGATTGTGAAATTTTTTCTACTCAATACGGAATAATAATGATAATAATATTTATTGGATATGTCAGGATCGACGACTTTATAATCGAAAAGTTTGTGTAAAAAAGTGGAGATTCTGATAAGGTGCTTCAATGGTAAGTGGTGCAGGCTTCAACATAAACGGTCTCGAGAAAAATGCAAATATTCGTAAGCCCCCTTCTTTCATCATTTGTTAATGGGAATTCATCGTGTAATAAGAACATTTAATGTCTAATTTCTGTGGTGTGTTTTATGTTTTTTTTTTATCTTTAGACAAATAGTTTTTGCCATCCATCTCGCGTGATAAAATTCTCGATAATCTTTTCGCAGTTGATGTTGTAAGAAATACATGAATATTCCATCTTGTTTTATTTTACCTATGTTATATATATGGTCAAGGCTCCCCTATATGGGGGGTGTTGACCCATTTGTATCAGAAATTAGTGTTGAACCGGCCAATTTTTAAATTTGTAAACTTAGGGCCATTTCTTGGGAAGAGGAAATAGACATTCTCAAACATGGCTATTTTGTTAGATTTTTTAAACTAACTTATCAAAAGTTATAAATTATATTTTCAATAGAATGGTCAACCCTCCCCAGTTTCCTCTATAATAATTATTACCAAATTTAATTGGACTTTGTTAAGATTTGCCTCAGTTATAATTTTATCATTTCGTCTGGTTATGAGTGATGTGTGATCAGCGTGGGACTCGCATATTATAAGAGATGATTTATTATAGAATATAGAAATGAGTCAGTCCTTAATACTAATCCTTGGGTATAAGTACATATAAATACAAATATTTTGCTAATTTATTTAGATACTTGAACGGGATATAGTAAACTGAAATTTCAATTTGAATATCACCCTTATTCATTCATTCATTTATTAAGGTCATTCTCATTCGCACTTTAGTGATAAGTATTCTTTAGTATTAAGAAAAGTCCCACTTCCGAGAAAACTATGTATAGTATTAGTATCAATATTATAAAAGATAAGTGCTCTTTCTATTTGTTTGTCTCTGTTAATAATCTTTCGTATTGGAGACGTACGAGTACTCTTTAGAAATTAATTACACGTGACTCACCATGTACAGTAAGCCGCAGCGTAAAAATCGAAACTAAATTGCATCTAGTTGTGTGCAGTATTATTTCCAGTACGATTCTGTTGAACTTACGAAGTTCACTTAAATTGTTTTTGCTTCAGCGGTGGAGTATTGCTCTCACAAATACTCGAACGCCTACTCGTATCCGTTACGATACCGTCAGTAAGTGATTCCCAGATAAAATCAGTGTGGCCAGGCCATCAATTTATTTTGAACACCTGGAGTGGTTTGCCATTCGACACCGCTGGCACTTGCACTGTCATTTCAGTAGATGTACACGGCGATATAAATTTTATTTATTGCACATAACGCTCGAATATTACCACCCGACTAATGTCGAGGCGGAACCCAAATGGTCCAGGAAGAAGTTAAATTCAGTTGGCCAGTTGGAGCACAGGGCGTCCCAAATTTCTTGATTTTGGCTCTTTTTCCTACATTTGGACCAAATTGAGAAAACCGATCAAGGTGTCTAGTCGGTTTTTCTCCATCTGGTCTAAAAGTAGAAGAAACATTTAAATTCAAGCAATTTGTAACACACTCTATATTATGAAATTTTTATAATAAAGGAATAGTTATTTATATTTTGTCTAGTTGTAGGTGAAGTTGCATTGGTGCAGCAATGCAAAAGAGACTGTGATGATTCTGAAGTGGTTATTGAGCTTGTAAGGGCTTCATCATCGACCATTCATAAAGTTCTATTTTGAATTCAATCCAAAATGTTCTGTTCTTTTATGAGCAGATCTCCAATAATTCAAACTAGGACGTATGTACGATAAATATTCATCTAGAATTTTTGTTCATCTAATATATTCATAAGAAGAACTTGACAATATCTTTGGTTCTTTCTTATGCGTAACCTCTGTTTGTTCTTGTGATAATAAATCATGGCTTATCTTTTGTGAAGAATTTCAACGGCCTACGTACAATTTCTAAGTTATATCACCCAAATAATGTATTACGTTTAGTAAGTAGTATATTTAATTGTTCGGTTTAAACACGTTTTTTACGAGGTCTTGAATTAGGATTACAGGTAGTGACGTCAATTCTAAAAGTTGTTTATTGTTAGATAAAACGCTGTAAATTATATTCGCTTTGTATTATTATAACAGGTAGACTCAAGAGGCAGACCATTCATATCAGCAAGGCTTCTATACGATCACGTATCTTCACAATGCAAGAGCATGTCATTGTAGTCAGAATCTTTATGTAAAACGAGTTGAATCAAAGAAAATACGGAAATAAAAAATAAAAATGTTTTCAAAATCATTGATTTGTTCAAAACATAATATTAAAATATACCTATATTAATGATACATAGTAATATTATGGACTAAATACTCGGAACTACTTGTATACAGTGTGTCCTACTTTTCATGGAGCCACCCTCATATCTCCTTCATCTGATATCCGAATATTTTGAAATTTAGACGTAACCACATTTGATTTTAGTCAGAGGCGAATCTAGGGTCGAAAAAGGAGGTCCATTTTCAAGAAAAAAGTATTAGCAATTTTTTTAGAGAAAAACTAGTAAGATATTCTTAATCAGCGCCTTTGAAAACCCCTTTGAACAAAATTACATCGTCGTGGATTCAAAGGAGTTTGAGATACCGTCAAAAAAACAATTTTGTCAACCAAAAATAATTTCTAACCGTAAAACGGATCCTCAAATAAAAAAATGTATTCTTCATTTTTTGTTCAGAATAACGTATTGTACTAGTTTCAACTGATTTTACAACAAAATAATTATTTTTTCAATAAGGCAAAAATTGTGGCGGTCCACCATTTTTCTAACAAACAATCTCAATAATGACTTAAGTAAACCATGAAAACAAAAGTTATTATTTTGTTTTCTTAAGTCTTTCTTTATTAAAAATTATATGTTAAAAAAATGGTAGGTAGTTATGTACGAATTAAAATTTTTTGCCTTATAAAAAAAAATATTATTTTGTTCTAAAATCAATTGAAACTAAGTAGTACAATACGTTATTTTGAACCAAAAATGAAGAATACATTTTTTGATTTGAGAATCCGTTTTACAGATAAAAATTAATTTTTAATTGAAAACAGTTTACTTAAACGATTTGATTTAAAATAATATCTCTCTTACAAGAATTATTTAAAAAGCTAAAATAATTTTCGTAAAACTGCTAAGATTATGCTTTAGAAAGTGCAACAATTATATAAGAAATGCATTAAATCGCCTGCAAAGTTTGTTAATTTTTTATAATTTATACTATTATTCGCTTTTCTTTAGCTAAATGTCTTACTATATTTCTGGCGAATCATTTGCCAACAAGCTAAAAATTAAATTGCTTCATCTAGCACCGAATTAGTATTTTTATTTTCTGCACATGTGGGTAAATTTTAGACAAAACTTTATTCTGAAAAAACATTCTAATGAATTAATATGTAAGTTTAGTTAATTTATTAGGTAGTACCATTTATTAGGTAGTACCTTAATCAATGGTAGTACTCTTGACGGCCACGGCTCTCTTGATAGTTGATGAGGCAGGAAAGCTTAGAAAAAGTGAAACTGTTTTAATCAAATTAGTCAAATCAGAGTCAACTTTTTTTAAAATAATATACCTACCATTTATTTTGTCACTTGAAAAAGATTTCGGGTAGTTTTAATTTTTTTGAATAATGTCAAAATTATTTTTTAATGAAACTATTTCCTCAAACAATATTTATGTTTAGTTTTTCTTACTAATTGATACTTTCAATTATTTGAAAAAAATATTCTTTCTAATGGTGAATGAGATATAAGAAAGAGCCTATTATCATTATCGAATTGAAACTTGAAACCATTTCTTTAAGTAACCCATTGAAGTATCTAAGAAACTATTGAAGTATCTCAGAAACTATTGAAATATCTAAGAAACCTATTAAAGTATCTAAGAAATTCATTTTTTAAAATTTCGTCTGTCACTATCGGTTAAATTTAGACTTTTTAGTTTTTTACAAATTTCGTAACTAAAAAATAACTACGTACCTACTCCCTTTTCTGAAATAACTGATTTTTAAAATATGCCATAATGTAATATAAGTATTTCGCACATTTGTTATTTTCGATTTTTTTTTTATTGTTTTTCCAAAAGGATCCAAAATATATACAGCGTGTTGGAAGTTTCATGGAGCCACTATATCTCAGAAACTACTGATGCGATTTAAAAAAAAATCCAATCATTAGATAGTTTCTGAAATATAGGAGTGGCTCCATAAAACTTGCGACACGCTGTATATATAAATAATAAGTAAATTTCAATTTTTACAGGTCTAATTAAAAAAAAGTTCTTGTGAATAAGAATTCGAATATGCTTGCTTTTCAAAATATACGCAGTGCCAAAAAAAAGAGTTAAAAAAATACGTCTTTTTTTTAAATATCTCGAAAACGATTTAAGATATTATGCACTATGTAACGAAGTGATTTTTCCAATCAAGGAATGTTCATTTTTGCTTTAAATATTACCGTCACTTGGGTACACCCTGCCGCTGTTTAGTAATTAAATTCTGTTCTAGTTAAGTTATAAATGAGTTGTTAAAAAGTCCGCTGGTAAACAAGCAGTCAAGTAATTAATTGATTAATTTTCGACAATCCCTCGTCTAAGTAAAATCCGAGAATTATTATAAATAATGGCCGAGTCGGAAATAAAAATCATTCGTTACTAAAAATGTTAATCCGTATCCGTTTTCATCCGTTTCTTTTTGCAACATAGTTTAGAAATTACAAGTAACTCATTCCCGGTTATATACGTTTTGAATTGATGCGCCTAAATGCATAAGCCGCGGCACCTCTGCAAGTTACGTTGGGTTGTATATCCGAGTCCGTCGTTTAAAGTCGGTGACCGCCCCTCTATCACGCGACCTAGATACGTCATAAAGGTTACAAAAGGGAGAGGAGTGCTCACTTCGCTCTCATTCCGAGAAAGCCGGCAGCAGGTCATACTCATTCCGAGAAAACCGGCAGCCGCTCATGTGCAGGCACTGCCTTCAGTTAAGTATAAATATTTAAAGGTCTTATTTTCCGTAAGTATCGCCGTATATTGCTACCAAAGCAAACTAGAGCTGATTCATAATACCTCCGTTGGTTGATTCGTGTTATTATTTGATAAATTGTGCACCAACTGAATAGATTTTTCTCGCTCGGGTGATCTGCTCAGTTGTCATGTACAAGGGTTTCCGGAAAACCCACTGTAATTAGAAAAGTCATTCCTAAATGTGCACCCACTGAATAGATTTTTCTCGTTCGGGTGATCTGTAAGGTGCCAGTGTACCAGGGTGACTCGAAAACTTGCTATAAATTAAAATAACCGTTCAAAAATAGCTCTACGTTTGTGGCAGTAGTTCGCCGTATTTTCAAGTACCAGAAAAAGACGTATATATCTATAGCTAATCGATTTCCCGCCGTTTATAATATATCCTATTGGAAAGGTCCGTTTGCTTGTTGTACACAGTAATTTATTAATTCAACGTCTCCGAAAATTCCGCCGCAAAATCGCGTAAAGATTCTTGATTGCCAGCTTGACTTGTTCGTAATTATTTTGAAATAGTTTTATACACACTCGACTGCACAGTCGTGGAGGTTTTAGAGTAAATTATTCTGTTTCCAATTATCATTGAATAAATACGTTATTTTAAAAAGGTAAAATTTACGAGTTATTATTTCTGTCAGTTATTTCTTAATCAGAAATCTCTTAATCACCCGTTTGAGCAGCATGATCGAAATCCATTAGATAGATCTCCAGCTCCGACCCCTGGCAATTCCGTATCTCAGCTGTTTCGCTACTCAGGGTTGTTCTCCCAATTAGGAGAGCCAAAAAAGTGTAGTTCTTTGCACTTAAAAATTAAAGGACTGGCGCCCGAGATGTCCGTATAAAAAGGTTACGTAAGTATCTTGACCAAAAAGCACCGTAAGTAAAAGCCACCATCACAACTATACTGCCATTGGAAGACTCTTTTACGATTCAATGAGTTTTAACAATTTCACCAGTAGCGTGTGTGACAAAAAATTATTAAATCATTTTTATAAAAAAAATAGTACGCCATTGCTTTTTTCAAATTAGGTGTTTTTTTTTAAATTTAAAACCGTTTGTAAAATAATTGATTCTGAATTTCTGAAAAAAAAATTATTTTGATAACAAATTAAATAACTAAACCTAATATCTTAAACTATCTCAAGTCAGCTTGTAAAAAAAATAACTTGCGCACATTTAAAGTGGATATTGGAAAAATATGGGCAATATTTGAACCTTAATATTTTTGGATTTAGATGATTCATCACGATACGGCTTTTTGTGAGTTAGCAAAATTCATAGACCATCGTCCATCGTAAATAGATTTTTAAATCGTAGGTGTTTCTTTTAGATAAAAGAAACACCTACGATTTAAAAATCTATTTACAGGGTGATTATCTAATTCATTTTATTTTGACACCGCATTTTCGAACTCTTATTTACAGGAATTTTTTCTTATTTCGACCTCTAGAATACGTCCTCAAAATAGTTCCCGTTCCTCCCAAAACAACCTGTAGTAACTACATATCGAAGTAATTCTCTGTATGTACTTTCAACAGATTCTCAAAATTCTTCTCGACATCTTGCAGAAGTAGAGAAATGAGCATATAATTATTAGATTTTCAACTTCTAAATCCAAATTAACCAAAGAATCTTGACAATGGCAAACCTAAAGCAATAATAGTGATGTTTTAACTTCTTCTAATACTACATTAGCACTTTCATCTGAAATTCATAAAAATCAATTACTTTATTAGTACCTAAGTCCATCATGCCGAGAAAAATATTGCACGCATACATCAATTAGGATTGAAAAATGAAGACATTTTAAATTATTTAAAACTTCCTCCAAAGCCAATTGCCCAAGGATATCGTTGACATGCTTCTGATTTTGTTCTGTGAAAAAAAAATGCATCTAAAACCTTACGTAAATTATTTTGTTTTTAAAGGACAACTACCCTGTCCTTTAACACCTTATAACAATTCAAATGACAATATCCTATAATAAAGGACTGTCCTTTGAAACAGAGGACGGTTGGCAACTCTAATTATTACAATGGCATATATTGAATAGGAGTTAACGCACTACAATAATTACTAAACGCGTCTTAGCACACGAGCAATTATTTTGCTAAAATAAAAATTATAGTTTTTTTATTCGTTTGTGATTTTAAACATATTCTGTGGTGGGTGGTCTCATTCAGCAGACTTATTTATATTTCATGCAGCACAGCTGCAATTATTATTCCAATGTCCGAGATCTTTCAATAATTGGATTTACTTAGGTAGTCGGTTCTTGTACTCGAGTTAAGTATTCAAGTGACATTTGTATCAACTGCTACTACTCATTATCTTGTTAGCAAGGTTTTTTATAGTTGTTTTGAGCTTTTTGTAAAAATGCAAATACGCATCTGCAAAGCTCTTTATGTACCTGTACAGTTACTTGACATATTATCAAAGGGAATGGAAGTAAATTATAATTTATGTTGCAAAATTGTAATGCTATAAAATTAAAAATTATTGTTTGTATATTCCTCAGAAGCGTATTCTAAGTATTTTTAATATTTATGTTTTGGTTATGATATTTAATCTTTACTCGTATTAATCAAATTAAAATTTTTGTGTATGTTTCAAAGGAACTGGTTTAACATTAACTAGCAAAAAATTGTTCCCTCGAAAAATGCTATTTAAAAAAGTTCCTAATTTTAAAATATTATTGATTTGTTTAATATTACAAAAGTATTAAAAAATATATTGAAGTCGTATAGGTAATATGATAACTTTTATCCTTCAAGTGATAATACAAAAGTATACTGGAACAAATTTCCAAAAAATGTTCCAGTATCACTACCGACAATTGATGCCAGAACCCTATATTGAAAGTCGATTATATTTGCCTCTCGACCAAGCAATCATGTTATTTATAAGCATGAGCCTCAAGGTATTTCTTGGATGCAGTTCCTTTGACCCTTTCAGTAGAAGATACGATTTACTTTGAAATATCGATGTCTTCCATGCTGCGTTTTTTTATTTAATTTTTACGGTCATTCTCCTTCCAAGTAATTTTTGATATTAATTTATTAAATAAATTATTAATGCGCCAATAGAGGCATGTCTTATAAATTTGTTAAAATTTTTAGGATGGGCAAGGAGTGCTCATCCGACTTGCATATAATAAATAACGTTTGGTTACCATGCAAGCGATACCAACTTCATGAATGGGGAGTTTCAATGAATAAGGATGAAATATCGAAGAAGAACGAGACAGATGAGAGTCACGATTCCTCGACTACAGCTACAAGAAGTCTTTCTCGGTTCGCAAAGATAAGCGCAAGTCGATAAATCGATGAGATTATAGACTAATATCACCTTAAATAACGAACCTGAGTTATCCATGGGAAAATCTATTTTATTCTCTTACGCATGGAATGATCGTAATATTGATGGTTGTCTTGCTGATTTAGTTTTCTGTTGTTCTCCATTGTGTTATTAGAAAAATACGTTTATCAGAATTGCATGCAGCCATGATACTCGATTTTAAAGCCTTTGTATCTAGCTCTAAAATACGACTTCGTGTTTACAACTTTCTTGCAATTTCATAATTAAACCAATTCATCATCTTCCATTCAACTGCCAAACAGTTTCTTTGGTGTCGTTTGAAAAATTACTGTATTAAGATTAAAATTCATTTTATCTTTTACGATTCGTTTTATTATTCATTAGTTATTATTTTATTTGACTTGTCTTTATGGAATGTTTGTTGTTATTAGTTTATGCTGAAAGCGACACTACAACATTCAGTTAAATATAACTGTGTAATTTGTACCTAAGGTGCTGGCTTTATGCATAAGCAGCACAGTTTTGAAGAGTTATCAGAAGCTGCTGGTGATTTAAACAGTTAGTCAGTCCCAGATGATGTCAATTTGGTTGTCGAAATTGTTAAGAACTCGGTTGACCTTAGGTAGCTTTAGGTGGAAATTATCTTCCATGCAATGCAAAATTGAGCCGAGTATCTCGATGGTTGATGATTCAGTTATGTATTCCCTGGGATCTACCTGTGTATGAAAATTTTAAAAACTGTTCATAATTCATTAACTAACGCGATAGAAACTGTTTCTCCATATACAGAATACCGATTATATAAATGGCTAGTATACAGGGTGTTTCATGAGGAACTGTACATAGTCCAATCGTAGATAGGGCCCATCAAGGTTAGTAACAAATCACTATTTAAAATCATTTTAGCCAAGTATTTAGGGTTGTACAGGGTGATTTATGAATTTTTACCAAAATTTGCTTTCGTTGCCTTTTAGAAACTAATTGTCCGACTCAATTTATTTTCGGTACACTTTAAGTACTATCAAATACCAACAGTTCGCCATAATTACAAAACCAAAATTCCAGGTCCGTATTAGGAAAAATTTCATTTTATCTGTGCCCCCTAAAAAGTTCACCCTGTATACATATTTTTTAAATCTTATTACTGTAGTTTGAAAGTACATAAACTACCAACAAAAGTGGAATACTTCGTTTTCTTGTCACACTTACAACAGATACAAAATAAACACATTAAATTTAAACATTATCTTGTTAAAATTCAAACTTTCAGTAATTCAATGTTATTTGTCAAAGTTCCTATCAGTTTAAGTTGCTAAGTAATTATAACTATTCGTATGACTGATGGTCGAGATGGTAGAGTACCTGCCTCTCACCCAAAAGTCCCGGGTTCGAATCCCGGTCGTGGCAATGGAAAATACTGTGAGAGGGATTTTTCCATTATACACAGATATTGGATGTGTGTCCCTTGTCTTTAAATGTGTAGCCCCCTCCCGCACAAGGCTCAGCCTTCTGGGATAAAGGGGGTCGTAATTACATGTGGTGTATTTATTTATTTATTTTATTTATTTATTAGTTAAAAATAGTATGAAATACGAACAGTTAGTCGCAATCAACAAGACTCCAGGACCGTATTAGGAAAAATCATCATGTCGTCGATTCCTCCTAAAATTTTCACCCTGTATATCTTATTCTTAACTTTACTTGCTATAATTTAAAAGTACATAAAGTATCAACAAGTAGTGTAGTGTGATCCGTTTTCTTATTACACTTTCAACAGGTTTTAAACCAACCAACAAAATTTATCTCGATAAAATTGACATTTTCAATAAATTGGTTTCAGTTAGAGCAGCTATTCTGTCTGTAAATAATACTCATTGAATTTTAAAACAATTTAATAGTAACAGAACAGAACACGCAAAATAAAAAACGCAACATGAATACAAAACAACGTAACAAAACAAAATAATACATACTCGAATACATATTAACAAAATAAAAAGTAAAAATCTATAACTTATTTTCAAAATGTTTTTTTTTTTTTGTATGTAATGTAATTGTATGTAATGTAATTTTTGTATGTAATGTAAACCCCCCCTCTTCACGGCATTTTATTACCTACTACTAACTAAATGTCCCACAGATTTTCGTATAACGTCCGGGTAGTTTCTTATTACGTTACAATACTATTCAATTCGGTCTATTAATTGCTGCTCTCAAGTTGGACTAATGGCATTAGAAACGTAGAAACAAAAGTTATACCTCATCAACTATTGCCAAAGCCGACTACCTTTTGTTAACAGTGTCAGTAGATTAAAAGTCTATAGAAAGAATTGACAAACTTTCGCAGAAATCCTGCACAAATGTCTTTAGCTGCACACTAAATAAAATAAGTTCATTTCTTAAAACTAGAACTGAACATGAAAATATTCTACATTACAAATTAGAACAGAATGTACAAGATTACCTTTTAATTACTACACAACTTATGTGTCGGTAGTTGGACGTTCATAATTATTATTGAAAAGTGTGGATCACACTACACTGCTTGTTGATACTTTATGTACTTTTAAATTATAGCAAGTAAAGTTAAGAATAAGATATACAGGGTGAAAATTTTGGGAGGAATCGACGAGATGATGATTTTTCCTAATACGGTCCTGGAGTCTTGTCTGCTTGCGACTAACTGTTGGTATTTCATACTATTTTTAACTAATAATAGTTATAATTACTTAAAAGCTTAAACTGATAGGAACTTTGACAACTAACATTGAATTACTGAAAGTTTGAATTTTAACAAGATAATGTTTAAATTTAATGTGTTTATTTTGTATCTGTTGTAAGTGTGACAAGAAAACGAAGTATTCCACTTTTGTTGGTAGTTTATGTACTTTCAAACTTCATTAATAAGATTTAAAAAAAACATATACAGGGTGAACTTTTTAGGGGGCACAGATAAAATGAAATTTTTCCTAATACGGACCTGGAATTTTGGTTTTGTAATTACGGCGAACTGTTGGTATTTGATCGTACTTAATGTGTACCGAAAATAAATTGAATCGGACAATTAGTTTCTAAAAGGCAACGAAAGCAAATTTTGGTAAAAATTCATAAATCACCCTGTACAACCCTAAATACTTGGCTAAAATAATTTTAAATAGTGGTTTGTTACTAACCTTGATGGGCCTTATCTACCATTGGACTATGTACAGTTCCTCATGAAACACCCTGTATATTGTAAGGTTACAAAAATAATTTCCATTTGATGTCTTTGATTGTTCATACCCAAGAGTTACAGAGCTAATCGGCGACTTGCGACATGCAATAATGTAAATTTATAACTATACACATTTCTTCATTCGTAGCTTTAAAATTGCAACGTAAATTTCCTCTGTCTATAATTACTAAAATGTTCTCTAATAATTTAAACGTATTTGTGTTATATATTTATTATCTCAGTGTTTCTGTGCAAGTGTTCACTTATTAAATACGTGGTGCCTGTATTAAATATATATTATACATGCGATATTAAACAACCAACAAGAACGCACCATGATTTGCGGTTATTTATGTCTGTACGTGTTGTGGGAACCTCAATTAAGTCGGAAGTTATGTGTTATTTTATTAGCACAATAGTTAACCATTACTTTATCCGTTACATATAATTTTGATCGAAAAAAATTGGAAAATAATTCTCTGCCAACTACCATGCAGTGTTAATGGTGAATTGCTTTGATGGAATCAGAATGTGTATGATGATCCAAATTGGCGTAGTAGATTGAATCTATACGATCAATAGATAAGCAAAGCTGTTTCTCTTAAAGTTTCACAAAATATTTCTTGGCGAGCTTTGCTCCTTTCATTATTCATAGCGAGCTGAATTCAATAGGAGGGTTTTCAGAAATAGAGACGGAATTCGGTATCCACGACCGATTCATTTTATATGCAGTCGAGCAGACTGTATACTTTTTTGAAAGAAAGTATAGATCAGAAAAAGTGCAATCAAAAGCAAAAAAATCTTGAAAAATATTTTTTTTAGCCCAAGGAGCCTTGTTTCCAGTTTGGTGTTATGAAAATGGTGCAAAATCAATTTTCAGTATTTTCCATCCAAATTCTAAATTTAAACATGATATACGATTTCAACTATCTTTTTCTATTAACTTTTTTTGCATCATCATAATAATAAAGAAAGCAGATACTTCGCAAATTATATCGAAATATAATTAATAATAATTTTGTACGATTTATATAAAATCACAGGTAGTTAAATGTAAAGATATTTTTACAATCATATTAATCGGATGATAAATGCAGGAATTTAAAGACAAGTTTTTATTATCGAACACAATTTGAAAAACAACTACAATGTATATTTCAAACTGCTCAGTCTCTCAATATATTTTTTAATTCTTTTTCTATTTTTTATCACGACTTTTCTAAGGGTTTCCGTTAAATGTTTCCCTTATCCTTAGACACAGTGCCTCTCTATTTTGTGGTCTATTTATATACACCTTCTGTTCAATGTGTCCCCAAAGGAAAAAAATTCAAGGGTGTAAGGTCAGGATATCTAGGTGGCCAATGAATTACGTCCATTACGTCCTATCCATCTATCTGGGAAATAGTGATTTAACCATTCCTTAACAGGCCTGATGCTTTAAGCTGATAGAAACCTATTTGATTTCTTGTATTGCATAGAGGCAATTGTTCCAATTCAGTAAATAAATCATTATTCAAAAACTTCAAATAACTGGCACCATTAAAATTCTCTTCTAGAAAAAAGGTTCAATGTGGATTTCCATGTGCCAATATTTATTATTTTCAAAGGAAACTCTACCATTTCTTGAATATAATATTGATTTCAAAAATTCTCCATTATTTAAATAATTACATTGAGCATAAAAACAATATTCCAATCTTAAAGTAAGGTCTCTTTCCTTTAAGGTACCCATGTAAAATGGTAGGTTTATACCGGGTGACACAAGAAGTAGTTACCCCCCCCATTTTTGTTGGCATTTTCATAGATAAAAATTTCAAAATTTTATGGTGAAATAAATACACAGATTCTTATATTTTGACATAAATCATGTGTTAAAACCACTTCCTATTTAACCGGAAGTGGTATCAACTTTCTTATTTTAAATGAGAACACCCAATTTTTTTTCAACATTTGAAATCTACATAAAATTCCCTTTCTAATGATGTATAACACATTGACATTTGCTTTCAAGATGGCGGCGAAACATTACTTTTATACTAAATTTAAGTTGGCCATTGATTCGCCCGCCAGAAAACAAAACGTGGTTGGGAGGCTGTGGAAACAAAAAAATGATTTATTGTTGCTTTGCTGATAGCATTATTTCTAAACATTTGACATGCATAATGTCTACTAGGATTATTTTCTTTTTTTTCGTGTATTTGAAAACAAAAGCTGAATGTTTCACATTTTTTTTAAATAGGAACCTATGTTTTTTATGTGATGTGTGAATTCTACATCAAATTATCTTCATGATGATATACGACATGTTCCCTTTTATTTATTCATTAGCAGCCAAATTCATCTTTGTCTTATTAGAATTGTGAATTTTAGTTTCAATTCTAATAAGACAAAGATGAATTTGGTTGCTAATGAAGAAATAAAAGGGAACATGTCGTATATCATCATAAAGATAATTTGATGTAGAATTCACACATCACATAAAAAACATAGGTTCCTATTTAAAAAAAATGTGAAACATTCAGCTTTTGTTTTCAATTCAAATACACGAAAAAAAGAAAATAATCCTAGTAGACATTATGCATGTCAAATGTTTACAAATAATGCTATCAGCAAAGCAACAATAAATCATTTTTTTGTTTCCACAGCCTCCCAACCACGTTTTGTTTTCTGGCGGCGAATCAATGGCCAACTTAAATTTAGTATAAAAGTAATGTTTCGCCGCCATCTTGAAAGCAAATGTCAATGTGTTATACATCATTAGAAAAGAAATTTTATGTAGATTTCAAATGTTGAAAAAAAATTGGGTGTTCTCATTTAAAATAAGAAAGTTGATACCACTTCCGGTTAAATAGGAAGTGGTTTTAACACATGATTTATGTCAAAATATAAGAATCTGTGTATTTATTTTACCACAAAATTTTGAAATTATTATCTATGAAAATGCCAACAAAAATGGGGGGGTAACTACTTCTTGTGTCACCCGGTATAGTTTCAGATCGCTTCGTTTAAAACACCTCCATGTCTGTGAATTAAAAGCTAAACCGCAAAAACATTGTAATAATGAATATTTACAAAGGCACACAAATAAAATATTCAGACACAAAGAACAGACCCCATCACCCTCATGTATTTTGATGCGCTGAAATCGAATTTGACAATTTAAAATTATTTTAACTAGTCAATTTTCCTCTAGCACCTCCTTTTAACCCCTATTTGGAGTTGAAATTGCACTTTTCCTTATAATTTAAAATTTCTCACTCCCCTTATGTATTTTGACGCGCTGAAACCGAATTTGACAATAAATAATTTTTTTAACCATTCAATTTTCCGCTAGCACCCCCTTTCAACCCCTATTTGGAGTTGGAATTGCATTTTTCTTTATAATTCAAAATTCCCCATTATCCTCATGTATTTTGACGCACTGAATCCGAATTTGTCTAAACAAATTTTTTTGCAGGGACAATTTTTTGGCGATGAATTTAATTTTTTTTCCTGTGGTATCGAACTCTCTTGTTTTATTGTTATGAGATCTGCCTGAAAACCCCAAGAGAAACCAAGATGTTGCTTCTAAGAAGGTCATTAAGAAACAACAGAGTTCGATATCATATGAAAAAGAAATTAAATTCATCGCCAAATAATTTAATTGACTGTCAAATTCGGATTCAGCGTTGAAAAAATATTAGAGGCAATTGACCAAAATCTTATACCGTGTGCAACGCTCTTGGACCTTAGCAAAGCTTTTGATTGTGTAAGCCATGAATACCTATTGCAAAAGTTTGATTATTATGGTATCAGAGGAAATGCACTGAATTTACTTAGATCATATTTACAAAATAGACATCAAGCAGTAACTTTACCATGAATCATCATGTACATTACCTGTAGATATTGGAGTGCCACAAGGGTCAATATTGGGGCCAATATTCTTTTTAGTTTTTATTAATGACCTACCAGTTAATGTACGTTCAGAAAGCATAACACTATACGCGGATGACACTACTTTGGTTACTTCAGGATCAAGTGTAGATGAGGTTAAAATTAAGAGTGCCGCATCTGTGAAAGATGCTATTAGTTGGTTTGAACCTAACAAACTTATTTTGGATTATAAACAACTTTGTTTTATAAACATTTTGTCTAAAATAATAAATAATGGTACTTCTCTCTTGAGGCATTTTCGTGTTTTCTTAATTTATTAACACCCGGTACATCTTATCTAAGATTTTTATATGGTAAACTCATTTTTTCGATAAGCAGAATTTTTTATAAAGAGTGACTTTTCATCGTACAATCAAAAAAGATTTTTTTCCTCTTGTCAACTCCATCCGGGGACACACTGTATAAGATAACTAAAGTTTTAAATTCCAAAAACAAAAATATGTTGCTTCGAAAATATTAATTATTTGTTTGTAGTGTCTTAATTAATAAAATAGTTTGTATAAGAAAGAATAGAGTTATTTTAAAACAAGGTTTTCATAGTACGTGCAATTGCACTTCATTACTACATTACACATACGTTACAATGTTGTATAGTTTATACAAAGTCAATTGAAACTGAAACGTTTCATCTGCACCGCCTTAAAGGTAGTCGGTACTTTGTCGGCACTTTTAAGTTATAAAAACGCTTGGATTCAATTGACTTTGTAAACACTATACATGTTTAAAGTATGTGTATTTATTTAACACCAGATTTATGCACTGTAGTAAATGTAGGCCTGTAGAATTAGACGATGTGAACGGGAAACTGTAACTAATTCGTTTCAGATAGCCGTAGGTAAAAACAGGTGTATTTAGTTATAAGGAATATACCTCTGCGATTCCTCCCAAATCAAATAAACAGAACATTGTTTATAAGTCACTTGTATGTGAAAAAATCATGAAATTTGGAGTTTTTTAAAAATTGCAGTAAGACTGCAGTAGATTAATTTTTTTGAATGTTTCTGTTTACTAGGTAATTCCAAACCGGTTAATTTAAGCCCCGGTTGATTTCATTTCATTGATTATTTATTTAAATAATTGCCGAAAACCATCGAAATTTTCGAAAATTTCAAGCATTTTTTACTCTGAAAGGAAAAATGCTAGACTCTTGAAACTTTGGTGGAATATGTCTCATTACCCTCAACTTACAAAAAAAATTTCGTTTCAAAATGTTTATTAGTTTTCGAGAAATTCTATTTGTTTATTAAAAACGTCCCAAATGTTTAATGAAAAATTGACCTATTAACGTTATCAAAAATAATTCAACCACAGCTCATTTTTTTCGTCAAGACGTCAATTTTACGAATCTGTTATGGGCGTATCGATTTTCAATAATTTTGACCGTCAAAATGGCGTTAACAACATTGCTACTTTTCGGAGCAGCGTTTTTTGCAAATAACTTTACAACAAATGAACGCATCTGCACAAATCTTTCATATTTGAGTTGCTGGTATTTTTATACAAATTTATAAAAAAAAATTGTTGCTCTGGGACATGTAGGAGCCGAGATAATTTTTTAAATTGTTTAATGCGCCAAACGTTTATTTATTAATATTTATGGCCAAAATTGAAACTGGTTGTTAATAAGATCTTGAATTTTGTGAATTCATCAAGTCCTATTGAAAACGGGCCCTTTTTGAGGTCAAAATATAATTTTTAATAATTAGTGATTTTAGAGCGTCTTCAATTTGTTTGCCTCAAGGGACAGGTGAATTTTTTATCAAACGATTTTCAAATTGGGGTAGCGAGAAAAATTCGTCATATCTCCGTTATTTTCCGGCCAATTTCGACGTTTTTTTTTTAATTTGGGGTAGCTCACGAAAATAATAACAATGGGCACATTTGCAATATTCAAATAATAAACATATAATTGTTATAAACAATTTTTTTTTTTAATTTTTTCTTTTTTGGGCTTATGCAACTTATAATGTGCTAATGTATTAAATATAAATTTATAAAGATTATATAATGGTAACAATGCTGTAACATCGTATATTGTTTGATGGAGAAATAGTTTGTGCATACATTGTTACCATTATATAATCTTTATAAATTTATATTTAATACATTAGCACATTATAAGTTGCATAAGCCCAAAAATGGAAAAATTAAAAAAAAAAAAAATTGTTTATAACAATTATTTGTTTACTATTTGGATATTGCAAATGTGCCAATTGTTATTATTTTCGTGAGCTACCCCAAATAAAAAAAAAAACGTCGAAATTGGCCGGAAAATAACGGAGATATGATGAATTTTTCTCGCTCCCCAATTTGAAACTCGTTTGATCGAAAATTCGCCTGTCCCTTGAGCCAAACAAATTGAAGACGCTCTAAAATCACTAATTATTAAAAATTATATTTTGACCTCAAAAAGGGCCCGTTTTTAATAGGACTTGATGAATTCACAAAATTCAAGATCTTATTAACAACCAGTTTCAATTTTGGCCATAAATATTAATAAATAAACGTTTGGCGCATTAAAAAATTTAAAAAATTATCTCGGCTCCTACATGTCCCAGAGCAACAATTTTTTTTTATAAATTTGTAGAAAAATACCAGCAACTCAAATATGAAAGATTTGTGCAGATGCGTTCATTTGTTGTAAAGTTATTTGCAAAAAACGCTGCTCCGAAAAGTAGCAATGTTGTTAACGCCATTTTGACGGTCAAAATTATTGAAAATCGATACGCCCATAACATATTCGTAAAATTGACGTCTTGACGAAAAAAATTAGCTGTGGTTGAATTATTTTTGATAACGTTAATAGGTCAATTTTTCATTAAACATTTGGGACGTTTTTAATAAACAAATAGAATTTCTCGAAAACTAATAAACATTTTGAAACGAAATTTTTTTTGTAAGATGAGGGTAATGAGACACATATTTCACCAAAGTTTCAAGAGTCTAGCATTTTTCCTTTCAGAGTAAAAAATGCTTGAAATTTTCGAAAATTTCGATGGTTTTCGGCAATTATTTAAATAAATAATCAATGAAATGAAATCAACCGGGGCTTAAATTAACCGGTTTGGAATTACCTAGTAAACAGAAACATTCAAAAAAATTAATCTACTGCAGTCTTACTGCAATTTTTAAAAAACTCCAAATTTCATGATTTTTTCACATAAAAGTGACTTATAAACAATGTTCTGTTTAAGTTAGGAAGGTTAATCCCATATGAGTAATTGTTCATATTGTGGAAAAAATAGAATACTACTCATAAAATTCCTTTATTGGACGTTACCGGTTTCGTGAACAATATTCTTTGCTTCACATCCTCAGACGTAACAAGACTACAATTAATTAAAAGTAATAAATAAGGTGACTTTATGTAATAATTGATCTTAATAAGTTATTAAAACTTAAAATAAATCACAGAGAGCAACCACATTTGACTATAAAAACACAAGAAATCTAAATAAAAACACACACTAAACATAGAATAATTTAAAAAAAAAATCTTAAAAAATATTGGATAACACCTTTAAATTTAGTTTAATTATAACATAATATTAAATAAAAATTAATATACAGTTACAAATAAAGAAAAAAGAAAAAATACTTACATTTTTATAAATTGAAAACAAGGGTAGTCAAAATTTTTGGATTGTTTTCCAACATAGTCAATAATTTAAAACAATGTACTATATGTATCTATTTAAATTAATAATAAAAGTGTTTTTTATTTATTTAAAATTTTGGTTTCTTATTAAAATTCCACGTGACAATACAACGAATTAAAATCAAATGAGAGGAATCATTAATCTAGAAAATTCCAAAAATTTATGACGCCCTCTATCAGTAAATTTAAAACTTATTATTATATGTTTTTAAATTTACTGATAGAGGGCGTCATAAATTTTTGGAATTTTCTAGATTAATGATTCCTCTCATTTGATTTTAATTCGTTGTATTGTCACGTGGAATTTTAATAAGAAACCAAAATTTTAAATAAATAAAAAACACTTTTATTATTAATTTAAATAGATACATATAGTACATTGTTTTAAATTATTGACTATGTTGGAAAACAATCCAAAAATTTTGACTACCCTTGTTTTCAATTTATAAAAATGTAAGTATTTTTTCTTTTTCTTTATTTGTAACTGTATATTAATTTTTATTTAATATTATGTTATAATTAAATTAAATTTAAAGGTGTTATCCAATATTTTTTAAGATTTTCTTTTTAAATTATTCTATGTTTAGTGTGTGTTTTTATTTATATTTCTTGTGTTTTTATAGTCAAATGTGGTTGCTCTCTGTGATTTATTTTAAGTTTTAATAACTTATTAAGATCAATTATTACATAAAGTCACCTTATTTATTACTTTTAATTAATTGTAGTCCTGTTACGTCTGAGGATGTGAAGCAAAGAATATTGTTCACGAAACCGGTAACGTCCAATAAAGGAATTTTATGAGTAGTATTCTATTTTTTCCACAATATGAATGTTCTGTTTATTTGATTTGGGAGGAATCGCAGAGGTATATTCCTTATAACTAAATACACCTGTTTTTACCTACGGCTATCTGAAACGAATTAGTTACACCGTTTTTTCTATTTCTGCAGGCCTAATACACAAATGAGTAGTACATTCATTGATTATTCAATCCTGCCACATTCATAGGTCCTGATGATTCGCTTGAAATTTGAAATGACTTTAATTTTTCCTCACAAACCAAGGATTTTTTTCTCTGTTATTCTATTTGCCCAAATATAATTGATTCGATATTAATTAATTAATTATTAAAGTGCTTATAGTGTTCTAGTATATTTTTGGATAGGATAAGTGAGTCTTACGATACAAATATCACGAGGAAAGGTGAACAGACAGAAATTAATTCGAACGTGGATGGACCCCAAGTTGTATGCAGATTTATGTATTAGAGGAAATAACCTATTCTGTATTATTCGTGGAACCATAAATTCATCCACACCTCCAAATGTAAGGAGATTCTTAACTGGCCATGTCTTATGTAAAGTTAAGAACTCTATTTCCTTTTATGACCTTACAGAAGCAGTTCTTTGACATTTGTTTAGAAATATAAAAAAGCATACTTTACGTACCTTTCTTGAAAAATACATGAACCGAACACTCCCTCATCCCATTATAATATGACAGTTATGTTGATCGGGTTTATGAAGCTGTAATTAAAAAAATACATGAAGATATTAATTTCTTTATTAAGAAATTAATGTGCTAGTGACAGCCAGTGGCATCTAAGGTACTGAACAAATTTTAACCATGAAATCTATAGTTTGTCAATCATTTTCATAGATCTTCATCTTAAGTGAGTAGCATCAACTACTGAAAAATTTCGTAGCCAATATATTTGCACATCACAGTTCTTAGACGGAATAAATTGTCTTTGGTGAGTTTATTTTAACTTTTACGTAAATTTTGTTTCTACTATTATGGAATGTAACACTTAATTTCACTATTAATATCAATATTGTAAAAAGTCCGTTTTTTTCTATAATACTTTTTAACATAAAATTTTTAGGGGAAGTTGCATTCCTGGGAGGCCCCAACTCTAATTATGTGAAGTGAATAATACCAAAATAAACAATAGGGAAATCATAATATAACATGAATAATGTGGAAGAGAAATTTATTTGTTGTTGTAATACTAGCACATGAAGTGCCGAACAATTGTTATAATCATAAAGATTTAAGACTCCTCCATCATTATTTCTCTTTCAGATTCTCGGACTCTTCCGATGAAGGTTGTTCATCAGAATCTAATCTTCTCCAATTGAATTAATTGAAATAAAAAATGGTGGAATATTTTCTATAGATGTATCCCCATATGTTTTTTTCAATTATTAAAAATTAATTTTTTTGTATGATTAACACAATTAATTGTACCACTTATCTGACGAAAATTTAGATAGTGATTCGTGCCAAACGGTTTCTAATTTACCTTCACTGGAAAATTTTGTCTCATTAATATTATTATTATATTCACTTTTGCGAAATGCCCATGCCAGTTCTGTGTTAAGACTACCGTCATTTGGTCCAACTTTTAAAATACTGTATATTACTGATTTGGTTATCTATAAAAAAAGTTAAACTGTTTAAAATCACAGTTAATTAAATTTACCTCCAGACATTTACAGAAAAAGTTTTTGGTAGTCTTTTAACTTAATTTGTTTTCTACAAACTGTTCTTTACGATTTAAAACATTTTTTTGTGTTCTTTACGATTTAAAACAATTTATTTAATTTTTTTGCTTAATAGATTTCGTGGTTTCCTCTCAAAATGCATTTTGAAGTTTTATTAAAGTCAATGAAAATAAAATTTGAAATTCCAACTTATAAAATTTATAGGCCTTCCAACAGTAGATACCGACATTTTCTACGGTTTAAGCAGCATTTCTACCAACTTTGTAACACTTTGACGGGATTATAGAAAAAAAACAGACTCTAACAATACCATTATTTTACCGCATTTATTATTTTACCAAAACACAATTGCTACAATTATTCCATTACTTTATGACTACATTTTCCAAAGAAATGCAGTCCCGCTACAAACTTACCTGTTACCTGTCCAAGTGAAGGCATTAATTAACCATACCATAAGAAGAATTTACAATCGACGAGCTTTAGTTAATTCGACGGTTTATTCACACAATAGCTGTACACATGCTTGAAGTAGTCAATAAAAGAAAACGGTACCGCAACAGGTAGTTTTACCACAAGCTGGTTGTCCGTCGCGGCTCAACAAACGTCACACGCTTCGTTTTCATTTATAAACAAAGTTTCGCTATCGATGTCAATGGCATCTGAGCAGCCGTGAGTTCTTTAGAACAAAACGTAATCGCCATTCATATATTCCTGGTTTGCATAAGTAAGCGATACACTTAAAAAATACCACTCGTGTGATTTTTGCTGATGAAAGGTTGGTATCCTGTCGGCCAGGTGCGAAGAAACAGCAGATTCACCGCGTAATCACTTTTTTATCGACTCGATTAAATTATACAAAGGATTAAATGATATAAAGGCACCTGTGGTGGTATGGTTGAACTCGGTATTAGTAAGCAAGATTGCATAGTAATTGGATCTTTTGTGTGCCAGATACTGTGAACTGGCAGGTATTTATTTTGGCTAATTTTGCGATTAGATGAATTTAGAATGAAGCAACTGTATTAAATGTTACATCCGTTTTGACTGTAAATAGTAGAAGGTTTAATTTATCACTTTTTTCTTTTAACTGTTACATAATTTGGGTTTGGAAAGTGTACGAAATTTTGGTCCTAAACAAAAAATTTTACACAGGGTCAAAGGTCACCAAAATCGGTTCTTCGTGAATATCTCGTTAACGGTCACTTTTACAGATTTCATCAATTATCAAATTTGTAGCTTAAATTCGAGCTTAAATTACTTATAAAAAAGATATTATGACTAATTCGTAAGAGTAACCGTTTTGGAGATAATTCGATTTACAGAAACCTTTTTTTCTCATGAAACAACACTCCTTTCCACACCATCTTCGAGATAAAGTACAAGGTGCGTTTTTCCATGTGTTGTCTCCAATAGACCTAGATTTAGATTACAGGTGGGTCGTTAAGGTATCTAAAACCTCCCTTGACGTCGCCGTGGACAGATCTTTTGTGATAATCCTGGGTCTATGTGTACCTGTCAATTCTTAGGTTTCTAAGGAAACAGGAAATTTTCTTGGGTCCATAAACTTTTTGTTTGTCATTGTCCTGGAGTTTGACTCCAATATGAGGATTTATTTACTTTGTCCCATTTTCTGACCGCATCCGCTGTGTGGCTTTCTGATGTCCCATTGATGTCCCATAAAACGGTTCCGGTCCGATGAATGATGATTCTGCGTCTTCTCTAGCGAGTCTGCAATATCATTCCCTTCTATTCCTTAATGCCCTGGCACCCATATCAAGGTTACTTTGTTGTTCTTTGACAGTCCCTTTAGTGTTTGCAGACATTCCCAGGTGATCTTAGACTTAAAGATAAATGAATTCAGAGCTTTAAGCACTGCCTGGCTGTCTGAGAGAATATAGATTCTTGCTCCTCGTGTGCTCTTTTGGATACATTCTTGAGGGCAAGTTCCTATAGCGTGAATTTTTGCCTGAAAGATGGTGGGAGTGTGGCCTATGGGCTTTGATAGTTTACATCTTGGCCCATAAATGCCTTCTCCCACTCCTTGTTCCATCTTTGATCCATCTGTGTACCAGACCAGTGATCCTTTTTCAAATTTAGGTCCTCTAGAGCTCCATATCTGGTGGTCTGTTAGAATTAAATCAACTACACGCTCAAGTTCGAACCCAGCTGGCATTATGTCAGTGAGTTTGGTCATTGAGTCTCGAACTGAATTTCATTTAAGCTATTCAAGTGCCCGACTAAATCACCTGTTTTAAAATTCCTAGTAGAATGCAGTCTTTGGGCGCTGAGAGCTGCGTCGTTCATTACGTAAATATGTAAAGGAAGCAGGTCAAGCAGAGTTTCCATTGCTGCTGTTGGACAGGTGTTCATCGCTCCTGTAACTCCAAGACACGCCAACCGTTGCACTTTTAACAACTTGTTCTGTGCTGTTATTTGTTTTATTTTTTGCCACCATATTAATGATGCATAGGTGATAATGGGTCAAACGACCGTTAACTATTACCGGTAGGTCATTGTTGGTCTTTCTGTGACTCTTGACAAATGTGCATTCCAGATAATTTTTTGATCTAGAAGGACACCTCATCTGATAAGCAAATTTGCGTACCAATCTTCTGATAGCTTCCTTCTTTCTGTGAATGGTACGATGACTGTTTTGCTTGGATTGACGTTTAACCTTCTCTCAAGCACCATTTTTTTTATGATGTTAAGAGCAACTTGCATTAGGCCTGAGATCATCCTATTATGCTTTCCTCTTACTAAAATGACTAAGTCATCGACATAACTCTGAACGTCGAATCCAGAGTCACTTGGTTTTGCGAGAAGCTCGTCAACAACTATAGACCATAACAAGAGTGATAGAACCCCTCCTTGGGGGCATCCCTTGATGGCTGTTACTGTTACTGAATCGCCTCCCATTGTAGCCGTTATTTTTCGGCTGTTAAGCATGGATTGAATCCATCTTATAGTTGAAGGTTCAAAACCTTTTCTTTGTGTGGCTCTTTTTATTGATTCATAGGAGGTGAAAAAAAAAGTCCCCCTCTATATCTGTGAATGAACAAGGAGCCACTTCTTTCGCCACAAACGTTTTCTGAATCCTATTTACTAGGCTGTGCTACTAGGATTTGCCTGCTTGGTCGGCAAATTGGTTTTTATGAAGCGGTAAATTTGTTAGTTTTTCGCTTTTTAGGTATAAGTCTAAGATTTTCTCCATTGTTTTTAGGAGAAGTGAGCTCAGACTTATGGGGCGGTAAAAATTGGGTTGGGCGCTTGGTCGCCTCTCTGCCTTGAGTATAAATACTACTTTTATCTCCCCCCAAGCTTGGGGAATGTAAGCTAGGTTATAGGTAGACTAGACTTAATCCACGTTTGTTTTTATTTGAAAGATGAAAAATTAATTAATTAATTTTTTATTCAAAACAGGAGTTATTAATCTCATTGAAATGAATTTCCTCTTCAGACTCTTTCCTCATCATCGTCTTCTTCTTCTTCTTCGTCTTCTTCTTCTTCTTCTTCTTCTTCTTCTTCTTCTTCTATTGTAGCTTGTACTTCCATAAATTTAGTCAGGAAACACGATGGATCTACATCTTCAGCGGAGTAACAATTATCGACGTCATTTATATCGGGTGTTAGATTTAAGCAAGACCGATCTTGGCAATTACCACAAACTTTAGAGTAGATTTTACAGAAGATAGTTATTTGTGCCAATAGATTCTTCTTTTAGTGGGACTTTATACATGGCCAAGAGAAAACTGATTCCATTGTTGAAAATCACTTCTAGAGAAAACTCTGACTTGGTAAAAAGTAAATTTTGCAAAATCTACACAGCTCAAAAAAACCTGTTCAATTTATGTATTCTTCCGTCAACATCTAGTGCTGGTCGACAACATTCATATCTATTACCAAGTTCAAATATGGCTAGTCAACGAGCTTACTCCTGAATGGAGATGGATAACATTTTGGAAGAAGAACGAGAAAAAGAAAATGGTACTGGTGGTCCAACAGTATCTCTGTCCCAGTCAGCGTAGAGGACATCGCCTCTATTACTCCTAGAGGTATAGGCACCAATCTTTGTATGGCTAGTCTGTTTAAGGAATTTTTGCTACTTACTTTATGCCACCAGATTAAAAACGCATGTCACTGTGGATATCTATCTTGAACAATGAACCATCTTAGGTTTCAGTTCCCACGTTCTGCCAATCTTGCGCATGTTGCTTTTGTCTGGGTCTTTGTCCGATTTACAAACAGAACTTTCATATACTATTCTTCCACAGTTTGAAGGATGTATTGTATCCTGTTAGATATCACGCCACTGTATTTTCAGAGATCATCTGCATAGCTTTGCGCAAAACATCTCTTCTCTTCCAGATTCCTTAGGGGTTCATCCACTAGCTACCATAGACCATAAATGAGGGGAGATAGTGTTCCGTCTTGCTCTGTGATATATTTAAATGTTGTGGGTTCCACAATGTTCGAAGATTTCATGAAAATTATTTGCTCTATAGGTCTTCTTCGGCACTATATGATGATAATTCTTTTGAGCACAGTACCTATATTCTGAAACTTTTTTCATGTTACTAACTATATTACAAATTGTTTCACATGCAGCGATTTCCTCAGATTGGATAGTACCCTTGATTGCATGATTTCCATTGTAGATATTTTCCTTCTATATTTTCAGATTCATCAGGAGATAAAATGTTACAGAACTTTACATTATGCTTTGTTGATTCTAAAAATGCTTTATAAAAATAATGTGTGCCCTATAAAACAGTTATCCATTTTACAATTGGATTAAAAAATTGTTTAAGATCGTTATATATATTTATTGAATCATGTTGTTTGTTCTTCTTTTATTGTCATATTTTGCATTACAATTTTAGCACACAGATTGGATATGTTTATATTTTAAATAATTCAACTGGATCAGTTAGAATACTATTTTATTATTACATTATTATTACTATTATTATATTCGACCGGCTTTACGTGCAGTTATTTCATGTAATTTTAGAACCTGCTTGGGTAATAACAATGAAGAATCTAAAATTTAAAGTAGTTCCTTCCAGAGAGCCTAAATAAATGCAGCCGCCGCTCTTTTATTTTTCGAAATTTGCATATAAAGAACCACTTTATACTTAGTGGCATGATGATATATACAGTCTTTGTATTCCATTTTAAAGTGATATAAAAGTTTAACCAGATATCTGGTTTAAATTATCCGTGCAAAACAAACGACGCCGAACTCTGTAGCCATGTTGATGTGTTCTCGGTTCCGCTTGTTTAAATACAATACCACGAATGAGCCTGGCGAACTGTTGATTTTTTTTTATTCGTGTTCTTTATCTGCAGTGCTTCGTGACGCTTGTAATAATTGAGTTTATAGCGATACCAAATCGATATGAGTGATGCCCGTGTAATAGGCGGTTATTTATTATTATTATTTTTTTAGAGGATACTTTAATCTAAAAGTAAATACTTAAATGCTTGTTTGCAAGTTTTTTTATAGGCTTTCAGAGAAGTTCTTTGTAAGAGGTGTGCTAAAGCAATCGTAAATTATGATTTGATTTATTTCGCAAATAAAAAGATAATTATTGAATAAATTCCATACGGTTTAAGTTAGTAGTAGTAGTATCTTTCAGACCCTTTTGGTCTAGTACTTCTGATTCCAGTTTCCATCCCATCCCATAATCTCTGAGTTTTCTCTCTTATAAAATTCAGATTTGGTAGCAAAATAAATGATCAACGATTCTTTTGAAAATTATTAATTACATATTAAAAGACTTGCTTTGACGAATAATCGTTTTCTCAGGTGATTTTTGATTATGTGCTATTGAAGAAAACAATACCGCGATGACAGTTATCTGTAAGATATAGATAACTCTATCTCTTGGATATAATGCAACTATTGTATTCCATTTTATTTTGGAGCACTGTTTGAGGTAAATTGTGTTGGTAAGTAGTAGAAATAACAAGGAGTATCTTCTGGTGAGTTGACCACCAAATAAGCCTTTTTCTATTTACCCAGGCTATGCTCACACCAATTTACCCTGTCTACTCACTCTTCAAGCGCTCGATTTCTGTTCAAGGACAGCAATCTAAAGGCTTCACTACCCTACTTCCAGACCAAGAAGTACTTTCGGCAATACCGATCATTGGTGTGTCTCTTAAGGCCAGAATTGCCGTTAGAACTGTTAGATATTGAAGATAGTTCCGGCTCTGATGTAGTAACCAAATCAATATTGGTTTGTTTGTTCAACCCTGCTATAGAATCCAGCAAATAATTTCGACAGCTATAGGCAGTTCCTGGAACTCCAATGTGGTTCAAAGCTGATAACAATAATTCTACTTTGCTGTATGTGAAACCTTCTCCAGAGCGAGCTCCAGAGTGTGTTTTACTTCTGGATGAGAAGTTGCCCCATTTTAGAGAAAACGACTGTACCTATATAAAGCTGTCTGATAGTTGGAGCAGGTATAATATATTATTTCCTCCTAGCTCCCCCTCTACCATCTTCAACTTTTTTGCCTCTAGATTTATTACTGTCCCAAATATCTATCTATTCTATATGAGAACCATCTATCTAGCACGTTAGAAAATTTAAACCTTAGAAGGTAAATTTTCTTTTCTTCCACTTTGCTTTGTAGAATGATAGCCTGCAACTACTTTGCTGATTTTTTGTCTTCATTACTCTGAAGATAAAGATGAAAATATCCCTCTTTACGAATTCAACGATTGGTGCAGGTGTTATCAGTTTTACCTTTATTTTGCCCTACCTTCGACTTAAGGTACAGCTGTATAGTCTCCCTTTGGACACGTTTCCGATTGCTTTAGTTATCCCTGAAATATTTTACCTAATACAAGGAGAATTTTATAAAGATCCAAGATTTACTTTCTGAATCCAAAAACATCATCTGTTTGTGTGTCTGTTGTGATATTTTAGATGTTCCTGGAGATGTTTTGATAAAACGAAATATTTGTGATGTTTCAAACTAATGTAAATTATATATAAAAAGGATCCGATGATTTTGTAATTTCGTTAGTTCTCTTAGTCAGACATGTGGAGGAAGATTCTGGAGGCTGGGTTTCAAGTTTCAACACACTCTACTAAACTAACTAGCAATACTTATTTTAACTCCATCAGTCGCTCTTGGTCTTGTAACATTTTGTCTCTGTATGTAACGACAAAGAAAAATATTTGAAAAATATATTGGTATCTGAGGATCTTGCTGGAAGTGGCTAGTGCGAGAAATCGGAGGACTTGGAAATGTTCCTGTGGGACTTGCGCACCAATTTTTGCTGTAGATATGGCTGGTTGCACCATTTTGATGGAACCATCAGTACTCAACTCTCTTTTCTCCAAATTGGTCCAGAAAATGATGGAGGCACTTGTGGCTACCTCTGAGAAGGTGCAAATGTCATTTCACCGCCCTGTTTGAAACATTACGGCCTGATTATCTTTGACGACGAACTAGACTTTCAGAAAATATAAGGATTTCTGAAGAGTTTAGACTTTCAGTCGCCCCATATCGACAATTTTGCTTAGAGAAAAATGTCTTCGTTACATATGAATAAGCAGCGTGTGGTTTTTATTTATTAGTCGTAGAAACTGAAGACAAAATTCCATTAATTTCTTAATTGATCTTCTAGTTGCCAACTTCAAGATCCAGAATCTGAAGGAAGAAAATCTCGAATTTTTTTACCTTTTTTCAGTTATTGTCGATTTTGACCCGGAAGGACTGGTTTTTCATCAAAGACCGTTATAATCAATTTTGAAGTATATTAAATTTGAAACAATTTGAGCCATAACGGTTTTTATAGGATCACTAGTTTCGGAGATACAGCTGTTCAAAATTTGGCCCATATTTCAAGTTACATAATTTTCTTCTTCGTTTCTTGCGTCCAGTATTTCATTGAAAAATCGAGAAGACGAGCGTTTGTTGAAACGTGTGAACGAGATTTCTGTGCATACTGCTTGCCAAAAAAGGTACGACAACCCCAAGTTGATAGCAGTTCGCCGTGGAGAAACATGTGAGAGCAAAAGATGCAAGACCTACAAGATCGGTGGGTGAAAAGTTTAATTTCAGAGAACACTGTTTTTTTGTGGAGATAGAATTACAGAACGGTTCGTCGATGCCGAGAAGAGAAAAAACGCAGCAAAAAAAATAAAGTCATTTTATTATTATTATTATTATTATTATTATTATTGTGGGAAAAGTTGATTTTGGTGTAAAAATGTTGAGAGGAGCAGAAAAACGAGGTGATGGCTGGGCCTTCAAAACTAAAGATCGCATTTCTGATGACACTGATTTGGTAGCAGCAGACGCGAGATATCACCGATTTTGCCAGAAGAAACTCTACTTGCCCCCAACACAAGAAGGTGTGAAGAGGGGAGGTCGCAAGCACACCACGATTGAGGATACCATGGAACAAATTTTTGCACATCTCCAAGAGAACTCAGAAGAATGTCAGTTTTCTCTGGATGAACTGGTTAGCCAGATAGAAGGAGAAATTTTGCTGAAAATTATGTAACTTGAAAAATGGGCCAAATTTTGAATAGCTGTATCTCCAAAATTAACAAAAAAAAAAAAATTAAGAATACATTTTTTTCATATGACAATCCATTTTACAGATACAAATTATTTAAAGTTGGAAAAAATAGTTTTTTGACGGCCCATATCTCAAACACCTTTGAACCCACAACGATGCAGTCTTGTACAAAGGGGTTTCTAAAGGTGCTGATTAAGAATATCTTACTAGTTTTTTTCTAAAAAAATCGCTAATACTTTTTTTTCAAAAATAGACCCCCTTTTTTCATCATAGAATCGGACGCCACTGACTAAAATCAAATGTGGTTACGTCTAAAGACTCACTTTATAGGTATATATTCACCACCAAATTTCAAAACATTCGGATATCAGATAAGAGAGATATGAGAGTGGCTCCATGAAAAGTGGGACACATTGTATACATATAGTTCGAATCATGAAAATTTCATGAAATTTCAGAAGTATAACAGATACGCGGGGTATAATTCTACTACTTAATGTGAACAAAGAAACATTCGGGATTGGTCACGACTATAAGAAGCAGACAATCTTCTTATGGTATCCAACAAAATTTCTACTTATGAGTTTCTGCCCGAAGATATTACGAGTAGTCAAAATTGATCACAAAATGGTGCCAAAATTTGTTTTGCTTGGCACATTTTATATTTTGTTCTTTTAGAAAAATTTCACCTTTGCGCCAAATTTCATGTATCACAAAGTGAATTATTGTTATGTTAAGCAACTTGACTGATGTATCCGTTGTTGTTCATTGATATTACGATTTTCAAGTCGTCTTTAAAATAACATTTTGATTATCAATATATTTATTTATATATATAGTTCGTGTACAATTAAGGCTCACCCAGTAGTATATGTTTTGAGAGATTAATAAAAAAAACTTAGTAATATTTTCTTCGTTTATAAAAGCACAATCAACATACAAGATACATACAGTCAAACTGTATGCTAATTCGAATTAAATTGTGAAGATTGAATTCTGCGCTAAAATTATTAACAATGCCTGTTTTGCTAAAATAGACTAATTTGAAATTAAGCCACATACCTAGTTTGAGCACATTGCGTAAATTTACATTCGAGCAAGATAAATGATAATTAATATCCAATATTTAACAACTATTGAAACATACCTACTCGTAGTTACAATGCATAAATTTATTTTACTCTAAATCGTCTCCGAACAGTCAAGATTTACGGATGGCATATAAAATATTATGCCTAGTTAACGACGCCACAGTGAAACTGAAAACGCGCTAAGCGTGATGTTTACTGTTTCCGGTATAAATAAATGTTATTTTCCAGATAATTTTACAACTTGTTACATTCTAATGAAGGTAGGTAAACATTGACCTTTGTAAATTTTGTGGGAATATCATTTTATGTTATTTCATCACGAGGCGAAGGTATTTCTTCAGCATGTGAAAATGTGTTTCAGCATTACCAGTATTTTGTTCAAATGATAGCATATAAATTGACAAAAAAGGTGGATCAGAAGCAGTTGTTTACTGAAGAAGACAATAGCTTGGGCAAATATTTTCAGTTTTCAACAAAGTAATATTTCTTTATTTTGGACACGGCTGTAGAAAACTTTGGAGGATTAAAATTAATTTGTGAGTACGAAGTTGAAATGCTCACATAAATGCAGACAAACACATATTGTATTGGCCGGAGGAGTGGTAGTATTTATGACTGATTCTGATGTATAAGTATTTTTCCATCTTTCTTTTGAAATTGTGCCAAACAAAATATTTTCTCTTAACGGTTTAACATGCAAAATTATAGGTTGACAATGGAATTGCAGATTCAGAATCCGCAAAAGATTTATGTTATGATCTTTGTCTACCTTTTAGAACCAAATTCGATCGATCAGTCATGGATGTTCTCTGTTTCTTTTGTTTACGAGTTATGGTAACGAAAACCTGCTGTACTGAGGCTTTAGTTTTTTGTACTCGACAGTCTCGTTATTCCATCAATGTTCCTTATTCCTAAATAGCAAGTGTGCGGTCGATTAAGAGATTTCGCCCTCATCATCACAGTTCGTTCCGAATTATCATTCATATTGGTCACCTGTTTATTTAACGTGCAGTCCTGTCAGAATCCCCATTCCACTCTGCTGGTTTCTGATCATTTTTAGGAAATCGTTGGTCTCTCATATGATATTTTTGGTGCGTACGTCGGAAACAAGAGGTACTTCTGTCTTAATAGTTCTAATCCTTTGGCGATGCTGTATTACCCAGGTCGATTTGGATCTCATCAACACTGTGCGCATTCCTTGGTCAGCTTTTCTGCTTTTTCGTTGCCTTGGTGTCCTCACATCCACTCCAATTTTAGGTTATTGTATTCTAACGATTTACCTCTGCTAACTTTACAGTTCTAAGGGCAGTATACCATATGGAATAGCCGAGTAGATAAATGCGTCGATTAGGTACTACTTATTTGGTTGCCAAGATCGATAGTTGGAATCCATCTAAATTATATATTTACTTGCGACTTGCAGGCTAAAAATTCCAGCAGATTGTAGCGCATGACCCCAGGGTATGAAACCATAATTCAGATGAGGTGTTATCATGAAATGATAGGCTGGTAGTAGTAGAAGGTTCCTGTACTGGTCCCTGGGGTACTTCACTCTTGATATGCCGAGCCGTCGATTTAATGTTATTTAAACTTATGTATTGTCAGTTGAAAACGAACTTATTTACAGCTACTTGAGTCTACCTGGTAATATCCTAATCTATCCAAAAAGCTCGATGAGATACACAATCAATGCATTTTACAAATCAATCAATTAGACAAATCAAAATTACTCTAACCTAACATATTCTCTATTTTTATACCCTTGCAACATTTTGAAAAATAGATGAGTAATAGCATAATCTGTGGTCAAATTTTTTATTGTAAGATAATTTATTATTTTTCAAACGCTGTGTTAAGCAGACTCCGGCTCCAAATACTTATCTAATAGGTACAGGGGAAATAGGCCTAAAGTTACTGTTACTAAAAGAATCTCCTTTAAAGATTGGAATCATATTTGCCACTTTTAAAACCCTGTCTGGTTTTGGTCTTATGCTCAAGATAATAATTAAACTAGTAAGATGCATGATATTTTATTTTTAACACATTTTATTATATTTATTGACATGTTTTACTGTTTTAATTTTTTATTCAATTTATAATAATAATTGTATCAAATTTAAAATAGTGAATTTAAAGTTACTACTTGAAAATAATATGTGTGGTTACTGCTAAATTTGAGTTAAATTTTCAGGTACATTTATGTAGAAACTATTCATAAATTCTACGTCTATTTCAGCATTTATAGTTTTTTTTCTTGGATTGCCAAATTTTGTCTATTATTTCCCAAACAGTTTTAGGATTATTACCTTTTTTATTAAGAATGATATCATAATATTAATAGTTACTTTTGGCTATATTTATCCGACCTTTATAACTTGCTCTATATGTTCTTTTAATTGTACGCCAGGAGAATTGTTACATAATTCATTCAGTAAACATATATTTTCTCTCATCATATGTAAATCCGCAGTAAATTATTCTTTTTTTTTTACTTTCTACTGCTATTTATTTCTATGTCAATCATAGGAAAGGCTTTATCTATATTTATAATCAAAGACATCTAAAAATTCCTACATTTTTCGTTTACTTTAAATTCTTCGCTTTTCCCCCTCTTTCTCCAGATTAGTATAATGTAGACAAAACATACCTTTCATTATAGTATGTCTCACCAACAGATATAAATAGACTCCGCCCCAAATATGTCCGCTAAATTTGAATGGAATTTTTCAATTGGTCGTATTTATAGAACCCGAATTACAAAGCAACCGCTAGATTTGACTGACAAAGGCCGACACGGTTTTACACATTTTGCAACAGACCAGTCAGAACGCATAAACGCTAACGTACGAAAAACACGAATAAATGGGGAGCTAGCTTGACTGTCAACTCTTATTCGTTCTTGTGACCTTAATAATTTATGTCATCTGTGCTGTATTAAGTAAGGTACTTACCACGTAATGCAAACGATTAATATTGAATCTTTTTTTGAAAGAAATGAACCACCAACTACAAACAAAATTTAGCAGCAGTGCATGAAGATGATTATTTACCTAATCTTAAACGGAGTAGTTTGAGGCTATTAATAAGAGGCTATTAATAAGAGAAATTGGCTTTCGGTGAGTAAACGGACTTTTTATTTCATCGTATTGTAATGTAATTGTGTTTGGCATTATAGGTTCTTAAAAAGGTTTTTTTCGGTGGAGAAATATAGGAACCGCTCGTTGTTTTAATATTATTTACAAATGTATTGAAATGATGAATAAAGCATTCTATTATTATATTACGAGTACCTATATTGATATCTCTCATAACTTTCTTATACGAGTTGTAATAGAACCTTGTGAAAATAAAGAAAAAATAGGTAGGTATGTGTTGTTTTATTTATTTGGACATGTTAAAACTTATAGTTAAGTTCTCTCCTTCTAACAAATCATAGGGTTTTTAAAGATTTTTCTCAATAAAAATAAAACAAGATGTAGGTATATAGTTGGTATAGTTTTTATAGCTTGAACATTCCACGACTATTCGTAAAAAGAACCGAAAGTAATCTTACGATATACCGGGTGACCACGGATCATGGTAAACCCCCGCAATTTCCACAATTTTTGAGCTATACAAATGAAATTTTGCAGCAGTAATGTACGTCCAAAAAGAACTCATTCACCTGTCAAAGTTACGTCTTTTAATTGTTTTTTCCATGGCTAGTGTGATAAATAGTATAAAATGACGGTTGTGTTCGATGAATTTTTCCCTTTTTTTATTACTTGCACATTGCAGATTTATCAAGGATGGGCATATCAATGGATTCCATACATAATGTATTATTTTATGGTATCGGTTTACCTTTATGATACCTTTTGGGAAAATGGTCAAAATGGACAAAAAGTGATTTGGTCAAATTTGAATGCACGCCAAGACGCCATTTTTATATTTTTCTTGTCGATCTAATTTTTTGGGTGTTATACCAGTACATTTGAACCAAATTAGACCAATCATGGCACTCTAGATTAATAAATGAAATTGTTTCTAAAAAAATCAAGTGGGCTTAAAGAGTCCCCAAAATAGTTCTATCGTACTCAGAATTTCCTCAGTATTCCAAAAATGCCATAATATACAGGGTGTTCCATTTAAAATTCCATCGTTGAGGTCACTTCCGTCGAAACCGGATGTTGAAAAAAAAATCGGAAGGGCCAAAGTGAGTCTTTTTGGACGTACATTACTGCTGCAAAATTTTATTTGGATAGCTCAAGAATTGTGGAAATGGCGGGGGTTTACCATGATCCGTGATCACCCGGTATATTAATAAATAAACATGTACATTTCACCGTGTAAAACTGACTATTGCGTACACCGTTCTGCGCTACTATAAAATTAATGGGGCGGAGTCTATTTATATCTGTTGGTGAGACAGATTATTTTTCTTTCGTAATAATTTTTTTATGATGGACAGAATTGTTAACTTTCAAAACAATATAGGGTCATCCACCAACCTTCCACAACTGGATTATTTAACGAATTTCAAAACGGATTTTAAAGGTCGGATCGTAAAATTTTATCCCACGATTTTGGCAAGTACCTACTTTGGGAAAAATATATCTCGGAGATTAGAAGAAACTGTTTTAGGGTAATTATTTTTTACTTTTTTAAAATTTTTCCTGTATTGTTAATGTTATTCACAATGGGGACACCAATAGTTTCTTACAATATAATTATGAAAATTATTGTACTAAAAAGTTGCTAATTTTAGATTTACGTACATAACAGCAAACATCATTACATGCAAGATTTGAATGACTTTGAAATAAGTTCATTTAGACCGGGCTTCTTGTGTCTTTGGGCCATTGGAAGAACACAATTCAGGCAAAATGGTACCCATTTTTGTTATTATTACTATTATTTGCTTATTTGGACGATCGACTATCATATTGATCTCAATTCTGCTCCAATCAAGGGGTTTAAAATGACTCCATACCAATAGTACGTGGAAGAACGATTACAATTTAACTATTGGAGATGGACCAACGAAAAAAATGAGGATCCGTTCAGCTGATTATCATTTTTATATTGAAAGAAAATTTTTAGGAATTATGATAGTATAATTTTTGAATAAAATAAACTAAATAGAATGAATACTTAGAATTGGCTAATAGCCATTGTTCTTCGAAGAGATAGAAACTCAAAGATTTGGCACATACAGTTTGCGACAGTATTTGCCTAGCGAAACACTATTTATTATAATTTGTTCAAGAAATTGTGGAAATTCTCTATACCTAACCTATAAATTAAATTAAATATTTGTATTATGCTGTGTGTGATTTTCGACCTCATCGTGACACGAAGATTCTATTTTTTTTTCAACAGTTCATTTCAATATGAAAAAAAAAATTCTATGGCGACTGACGTCTATCTCGATGCCAAAGGGGTGAAAAAAATTATTGAAAATGTATAAAAGTGGGTCATAATCGTTATTCGATTATCTAAACTCGGCCTCGGATTAAGCAACGAAATTTTCAGGGGTTCGAGAGGAAGGTTGATTCTAGCTTTCCTGAAAGTTTGGTCGAAAAAATCCTCCGGGGAGGGGAGCAAGGGCCCACCGAAATGTACAGGTTTTCGACAAAAACGACCTTTTAAAAATTCACATCTCGGCTACTATCGGAGACGGACCTAAAAAAAGAGTTCTTCATGTTTCCTTCTTCTTGTCCAGGGTCCGGATCCTATAGATCCAAAGAGTAAGGCTGTAGCGTGTTTATAAAGAGCAAATCTTTAAAATCCGACAAAATCGCCTCTTTTCAAAAATTCATAACTTTCTTAGGAGGCAAAATCGAGAAAAACGATTATCTTCAGGAATTTCTAAATTATCTACATCTAGTTCTCAAAAAAAAAAAAAAAAAAATACACCGGTCTATCTCGAAGGAGGTACGAGTTATTAAGCTCGGCCCGGACGCATGTTTGGAGCAATTTGAAAAATTAGAAAAATTGCGAAAACACGAAATCTTTAAACGCTATTTTCAAACGAAAAATCGCCGCCGGGCCGCCGTTCTGGTAAGAAATCCAAGGTAGAGGGTCCAACTTGGAACTACATCTTAAATCGCACGGTTTCGCTGCGATTTTCGAGGCAGTAGGAGCGAACGAAAAAGTGTAATTTTGACGTTTTGACGAAAATTTTGAAGTTGGGTTAAATTTTGCAAATTTCCTGAAGTGGTCATTGTTCTCGCATCTCTTACTTATTCTCACATATTTTGCACAATCCTCCGACACGGGGGTATTGATACGTTAATAACTTTCTACTAAGGAGCGCTACGAAATATAGCCTAAAAGATTTTTTCGACACGAAGACGCCTATAAAATACGACGCCACGCGCTGACACTCGCCCGGGAAAAAGTCTTTGTGGCGGCAAAGCATATAAAAAGCTCACACGAAATTAGAGCGAGTCTGCCTGATCACCGTCATTTTTTTTACCGACTGAAAACGTATTTTCACCCTTTCCACAATATCCGGAAACTTTCCATCTTTTAACTCGAACTAAACATTTTCATGAAATTACCCGTGTCGTGATAACTCGAAATTTTGGTCAAGGGCTCTCCTACTAATATATTTAAGAGCAGAATAGTGTCCTATTAAAATGTAGAAAAATATTTAGAGAATTCCATAAGAAAAAAATTAAATAGAATTTTATTTTATTTAGCTCTGATGTTTAGTTGTTTTCCTTTAAAAAGTATTGACATTTTCCTCATGTTTTTTGTCGTCAACTAACTAGAAAATGGGGTGGAAAGATTATTTTCCATGCGATTCTTTATCACTAATAGTTGTATAATATTTGATTATTTAATACTATTATCTGATTAAATTAATACAGAACTGAAGATGGGTAGTAGCTATATTTAAATCATAAAATTACTTCCAATTTTTAGGTATCTATCAGTGTTAATCTGTTTGTATTGTGGGTAGTTTAGAGTAATTAATAAATATTTTCTATTTCACTATTAATGTTTTGTAGTGTAGTATTTTCACGCTTCATGTTTGGAGTGTTGTTTTTATGTAAGGGTGTATGTCTCTGTTAATAACATTTTTCTGTATTTTGACGTAGGATCACGTGGTTTGTCAGCGCAGTTTAGGAATATTTTGTTTATAAACACTGAATGCCTTCAGGAATAAGAAAACAATAAATAAAAAAAGTGGCAACTTTTGCTTCAGTTCAAAATATCAACATTATTTTTGGCAATGCTAAAGACGTAAGAGAAAGAAGTACTTGTAATAACTGAACAATTATTTTAATTTTCAATAATGGTGTTATACAAACAAACAAACTAATAAGTAACTGAAATTTAAGAAATTTTTCCATGAGATATGTGAAGATATTGACGTAGAATATCCCATTGTAATCTTATAGATTATTACAGTAAGATTTAAACTGTTTTCAATTCTAACTATTATACTTAATTTAAGTAATAGAAACTGGTCCTTAAAAAATAACAATTTTTACCAACACCACCCTATAATGCAAATGAGAACATTTGAAGTAAATTGCTGAAAATGCATACCTGCACCGACCGTAACAATCCAAAAAGAGCATACTCCGACAAGTAGGCACAATACCGAGTGTGAAGCACACCACCGCACACGAGGCATGTTGGCGGAGGTCCGCCGAAGAACTGATCCGTTGGAGGTCTGCGAGGTGACACGCGCTATGGGTACGAACTCCACATATGCCATGGGCTCGATACTGATGATGGGACCCTCGTACGTTATCATTATAGGGGCCTGGCGTTGATGCTGGTAACTGAAAACGGCACTTATGCCTCCATTCTATTGGCTTTTTCTGTTTGTTCTAAGTCAACACACAAATTCGTATGATGTGAATGAAAATTCATGAATATTGTATTACTCGATGTAAGTGCTGAAATTTACAAACTATTAGGTGAATTTACAAAGCAATTAGCAATGAACGTAATGCTATCTGCAGGCAGTCGATTTGTTGAATTTTTTATATGATTGTTGCACTATAAAAACTCATTGTAGTATTATTGCGAATATTCTAATTTTTTCCAATGTTCCATTTCAGAGATTTAATTTTTTCCAGAACTATTTTTCTGGTTAAAATGTTCGTCAATTTTTTAAAATTTACTCAAAGAATTACTGCAATCTAAGCAATACAATAAACTAGTACCAGTTACTATTTATGATATACGTAAAATTGGTAAGTTAGTTAGGGAGTCATACAGATAGGGAAAGGGCTACATGATTATTGGATAGCAATCATTGTCTTCAGGGATCAAGGGGGTCGTATTACCTATTTATTTAAAATAGCATTCAAAAATCTTCCAAAAAAGTTTTGGGGTCAGTTTTAAACTTAAATTACAAAAATGTTTTCTTTTCCGCTCTAACTTTTTGATTTACTAAATTTCATACCTCTTTATACTCATTGTGAAACTCGATTGTTTTAACTTCTGAGGAATACATTTGTGTACTTTACCAGACCAAAGGCTTTTTTCGTAACCTATCCGAATTCGTGTCAGGAAAATCACTTGGGCTATTTTTGGTAGCGATCCGATAACGTTTGAAATTGTTAATTAGCGTTTCACTAACGCCGTGTCGGTTAGTGCGTTAAAGCCCGAAAAAATAAAAAGATATACGAGACGTGAAAATTTGAAAAAATTATCGCCGGTGTTGTGGATCGATAGACGTCAAAGTCACCTCTTCGTGCCAGAATGACGGCCCGGCGTCAATGTTTCGTTTGGAAATAGCGTCTGAAGTTTTCGTGTTTTCGCAATTTTTTCGATTTTTCAAGTTTCCCCAAACACGCGTCCGGTCCGAGTTTAATAACTCGCAACTCCTTCGAGATGGACCTGCGAAACATTTTTTTCTAAAAAGTAGATGAAATTTAGAAAATCGCAGGGTGCAATCGTTTTTCTCGATTTTGCTTCCTATGACAGTTACGATTTTGGCGATTTTTTAGGATTTTAGTGATTTTCTCGACACGTACCCTTTAGAAACGCGTCACAGCCTTTCCATTTAGATCTAGAGGATCGGGACCCGGTCGGCGGGCAAGAAGAAGGAAAAATGAAGAACTATTTTTGTTTTCCTCCATTTCCGATACGAGATACGAATTTTTTAAAAAGGTCGATTTTATTGAAAAATTGTACTTTTCCAGAGCCCGCAGCTCCTTTAACCGGAGGATATTTTCAACTGGACCTTAAGGGAGCTAGACCCATCATTCTTGTCAGATTCCTCCAAATTTTAATCCTTAATATCCTAACGTTTCCGGACAATTAATTTTTTAGCGAACCGAGATTTGTTGAAATTTCGCTAAATTTTTATCTTAAAATTTATAGTCCGCCCAACAGATTGCAGTATATAGTCGATCTGACGAACTTAATTTTTTTGTTTTGATTCTAGGACAGAAACGATATCAGTTTCGGAATCCGGACGACTTCAGAACCTCGAAACCAGTTTTGGTTCCTCGATGGACTCCTCTTTCACTTTGACATTTAAATGTCACTTTTGACAGTTTCTTTGAAAATTTATCGAAAAAACGTACTTTTCAATCCCAAAAATGTATTTGACTATTTCACTCCTGTCATATTGAACCAATCAAATAACTGTATTTTTGACAGCGAAGTGGTTTTGCCGCGATTATTTCACTCAGAAATTATTAACCAATGAAACTACTACAATTTTTAAATTTGGACCAATGACAGCAGTATTATATCGATAAAATCCCCGAAACAGTTTTATCGCGATAAAATCATTCTTTATGTCAACTGTCACTTAATACGTTACTTTGACATTTCGTCGTTAAAGATATGTTTTTGTATTTAAATAATTTATTCGTGAAATATTCTCCGCAAATACCATTCGTGCTTGAAAATTTTACCTATAAATTTTTTCTCGAGCGATATTGCCAACAGTAATATTACTCGTGTAAATTGGTCACTTTATTATCAAAAATTAAATCCCTCGCGCTAAAGCGCTCGTGATTTAATTAGATAATAAAGTGGCCAATTTACACTCTTAATATTACTAGGCAATATCGCTCTCGAAAAAAATTTATCGATAAAATTTTAAGCACTTATGATATTACATACGATAAAATTTTAGATTCGAGTTGTTTTTTCAAGTGGTTTTTTCACTCTGTTGTCGTGGATACGCGAATTAATTTGAATGAAATTTCATTATTAACTGTATTATCAAATCTTGACGTTTCTGTTAAAAAGCGAATAACTGAAGTTCACGATGAACAAAATTTGTGTAAGTTCGCGTTTTGGTGATATACAACGTGAAATATTTTCCCTAGATAAAATTTTTAATTCTTTAAACTCATGTTTTTTGCTTTAAAGCAATTTCACTCGGGACATTGAGACTTACAATGTCACTCGCGAAACTGCTAAGCAAAAAACTTTCGACTAAAAAATTTAAAAATTTTATCGGTAAAATATTGTCACTAGTGATATTATATTTTATCATAAAACGCAGGGGCTGTTAACGTTAAAATCGTACAATATCAACCACAGCCAGCCGGCCCCGCAGTTATTAGATATTATATGCTTGTATGAAACCAATACAAAGTTATTTATGAATAATACGTTTTAAGCAAATAAAGTTGAGTAATTTGTAAAGAAATAAAGTATCTTATTCTCTCCAAGCTCATTCTTCATTTTTATTAAGTAATTGCAGAAGCCTTTTAAAAAATTTGAAAAATAACTAAGTAAATCAAATCTTTCAAATAAAATCTTTATTTCAACAGTTTTCATTTACAAATTATTTTGATGATAATAGTACAAGCATTTTATTACAATTAAGTTCCTATTTTATAAGTATAAATTCAATAATGCGTATATTATTATAAGGGGAGATACCACGCTAAATTAAAATTTGTGTTGTGTGTAGCACCTCCCAAATCATTACAAGACAATACAAGATGGCCATAGGAGTAATAATGAGAAGATAATATGTTTTAGTAAGTATATAATTAACAGTTTAATATTCTTTCGAAAAGTTTATAATTTGCAGAAATAAAATTTCTAGTTTAAATTTTAAATTTTTTTGTGTTTTTCTGTAGTAATTATATGTTTAAAGTATGTTAAAAAATTTAAGTGCAAAATATGTGATAAATCTTTGAGTATGCGATTTATTTTGCAGTGGAACTTGTAATGTGATATTTGCAATGGATCTTGTTATATACTCATGGGCTACTAATTAACAATCAATTTTTGTTAAATAAATCAGACAGGAATGGATAAATATACTTCTAATATTAAGCAAGCCAGTTTCTTTATGAAGTAAATCTATTGAGTATCTATTTTCTTTTTTAAATATTATTTTTAAAATAATATTTTGACAGACTTCTAGGTTATATATAGCGTTATTATATGATCCACTCCATATAATAACACAATATCGTAGTATGGACTCAACCAAAGCGTTATATACAAGTTTTAGTAGTTTTGTGTTCAGGATATCTCTCAGCTGATAAAATTTATAAAATAAATTTCTAATTTTTGTTGTCATATAATTACAATGGTCTGTCCATCTGAGGTGTTGATCTAGGATAACATCTAAATATTTTGTATTTTTTACTTTGGTAATCTCTGGACATCTGCAAGGAATGTTAATGCACTTGTGAATTTTAATAGTGTTAGAGATTGGTTGATCAACGGCTGTGGTGGAAAAAGTTATAAAGTTAGTTTTTTTATGTTTAGACTCAGTAAGTTTCTATTAAGCCATTTCTGTAACGTACTTAGACCTGCTTATGCTTTTTTATATATCTTTGACCATTTTTCTCCAGTAAATAATATAGCAGTGTCAGCTGCATAAGAAATAACGTTTCCATCTATTGATAGATGACCTATTTGATCGATGTATATTAAAAACAGAATAGGTTCCAGCACGGTGCCTTGTGGTACTCCCATTTCAATTGTCTCTTCCTTACTTAAAGTTTCATTTATTTTCCTCTAGTACCGACATCACTGAGTTTTAAAAATAACCTTCTATGACATACTGTATCAAACGATTTGGCTAAGTCCAGAAATACTGCCAAGCATTTTTTTGTGTATTTAAGTTGTCTATTAACCAATTCAAAAACAGCATCCTCTGTATTTTTTTGTTTCTAAAACCAAATTGGTTTTAATTAAGTAATTTTTCATTTTCTAGAAACTCTACTATACGTTTTTTTAAACATTTTTAAAATATTTTTGAGAAATTGCTTATTACTGATATTGGCCTATAGTTTGTTGAACTTTGGGGATCCCAGATTTATATACAGGTGTCACTACAGATGTTTTCCAATCTTTAGGAATTTTGGATGTACAAAGAATTAGGTTAATAAGTAATGTGTTTTAGTGGTTTTAAAAGGTTAAGATGAGTGTACTTGATGATTTTAGAAGATATTCCATCCAAACCGGGTGAGGGGGTATTTTTTAGAGAGGCAATATGTCCTATAAGTTCATTTTCAGTTAGTGGAGTTATATATAGAGACTTTTGAGATTTGCTATTAATGAATTAATTATTGTCCTTCACAGGGTCTATTTTTTTGGCCATTTCCTTACCTACGTTTATAAAAAAATTATTAAAATGATTAGCTCTTTCAACGTCAGTTGGTATACTATTAGTTTATTTTATAATAATCATTTTTTGTTTCTCTAATTATTTTATTCAAACTATTACGATATTTTTTATATTCCAATTTTATTTCATTTGAGTAATTCTTTTGTAAGTTTGGTTAAATTTTTTCTCATTGTCTGAGATAATTTATTATCCCCACTGTAATCCAAGGTTTTATTTTGCTATTTCTGTTTTTATAATAATTAATTGTTTAACTGAATTTATATAGTTCTTAAATTTAGTTAAAAATATATAACCAATAACTAGAATATTTAATATAAATTGGGCATTTTCATTACAAGTTTTCCCCACCAATACCATACCATTATTTATCAACTTTATTCCTTATTAGTAGTACCCGTTTCAATTTTCTTCAAATAAGTACTATATCTTCGTAATAAAACCCATTATTAATACGAAATTTTCGTGTTCTTTTCATAAGAGCAATTCACTCAAAAAATAATTTATTTTCGCTTTTCACTGTGTATCTTCAATTTATTTTTGACGGCTAGTTATGCATGATGACTTTTTAAACTATATGTGCCAGTTTTTCGCGACGCAAATATTGTTACATCTTAAAAATAAAGTATAGTTTTTAAATATAATCATCAGTACTTATATCTGACCAAGTTTCGCATTTGTGCCAATTTCCTGTGATAATTAGGGACTATAAAGGCTTTCCGGCACAAATATAGAAGGATATAATAAATCGAATTGAACGTCGATTCTTACGTTGTTTTATTTAATTTTTTGGCTGCAGCGATGCATAATTTGAGGCTAAAAATCGTTTTCCACTACAATTATGATCAGGCGGGCAATAAAGACGTGTCGGCGAATAGCCTTTGATGAAACTGCATTACAAAAATGTGGCTTAATTAAGATTTAATATAAGTGTTAAAACTGTGGACTTCGCTCGTTATAGATTGAGTTGCATTGACAGGTAGGGATATTATCTACTTTGAGCTGGGAGCTGTGAATAAATTGAAAATCTTGTATCTTTCTTTTTCATTTTCATCATTATAAGGTCATTTTCGTTCACTATTGATATTTTATGTAAAATAGCAAGTACATACAACCTTGAATTTTTGAGGCGAAATGTTTCCACTAGACTTGTATGATTTGAAATTTTCTTTCGCTGTGACTTTGGCGATGACAAACTTTTGTTGCATTATGTTTCAATAACAACAATTTTGTATGTAGAGTTATAGAAAGCCTATACTCGTAGTTGTCTACATTTAAAATACGTCCCTGATGATTCATTGATTTAATATGAAGCAAATAGAAGCCTAAAATATAGGTATACGAAACCTATTAATGATTTATTAGTTAGTGATTATAGAAGCGTTGATTTTTCTATGAGATTCCGTTGATAGGTGATATTTATAGTTAATTAGTTGTACATTATACTCTTCTAATATAATAGTACTTAATATCGTTAATAGCTAATAATTAAATACTATATTTAATCCTCTCTATTTTCACTTTATGTTGTGTGAATGCATCAGTGTGGATGAACTGAAACAAAGGCATATAAATTATAGCGTTCCCTAAAATTACCATATTTCCGAAATCTTTAAATTCTCAGACTCTTTGTAATGAATTTTAAGCCACTGAACATGTTTCACACATTATGCACGTGGTTCTAGCTAAAAGGGACTTGAACCTTGACTGAAGTAATTTCATTATTAAAATTTATGAAAATTATATAAATTGTTATTTTCAAGGACATATGTCCCCAATCGGTCATTCTGTTTCCAGAGAAATATTTTGCTTAAGCTAGCGAATTTTTTATATCACAAATATTGGTCGTAGAACAAACATACAAGAATGTAAACAGCAAAAGGTAGAAGTTAAAAAAAATCGTTAAACAATCAAAACAAGAGTCCTGGAAAGAATTTGGGAATAAAATGGAAGAGCACAGTACAGCTAATCAGAATTTGTTTTATAAAGCATTGACAGCTTTCAGAAGTAAAAGTAAATATATAATGAAACAAATGAGAACCAAAGAAAGAATGAATTTAACAAATCAAACAAAAATATTGAAGAGATGGAGAGAGTATTTTAATGAGCTTCTAAGTTTTGAGGAGAGAAGTAGAGCACTCAATAGAACTCTGATTGGAGAAACTCAAAAGAATAGAAGAAGCGGAAACAATAACAGAAGAGATTTTAAAGGTGGTAGGTACTTAAAAAACTTAAAAAGGTAAAGCAAAGCAAATAAAAGTGATGTCTATAGGAACAGCTAACAAAAAATTTAATATTACAGTATAGGTATGAAATAAATCTAGAACAGGTGAAATGTTTTAAATATCTAGGAATAAATATTCTGTCAAACGGTACGATAGCAGAGAAAATTAACGACAGAATAAATAGTACTTCAAAATTATATCATTCCTTTACCAATAAGTTTATAAGAAGCAAGCAAATAAGCAGGAAAACAAATATAACCATATCTAAAACCATACGGAAGTGAAAGTTGAGTGTTAAACAGAAGCCTGAAGAGCCATGTTCAGGGACTGAAGATGAAATATCAAAGGAAAGTTAAAGGATTCACCAAAAAAGATAAAATAAATGAAATAATATGAGAAGAACTAGAAAGAGAATCCGTAAGGCAATAGATATGCAGCAATTGAAATGGTTCGGGCACCTGGTTAGAATGGACGAAGAAAGGCAGGCGAAGCAAGTATGACAAGCATACGTTCGTTTGATCCAGTTTTTTTTTTGCAATATAGTTTAAAGATGTGGATGAGTATATTTACGGTGTCAGAGATCGTTATAAATTATGTAACGCGCTAGGGCTTGGTAGGAAACATGACTAGCCCGAGGTACTTGTCGAATCCTTTGACACTTCGACCGAAGAATACGTCAGAGCAAATAGGTAATAAATTCACCGGGAGCGGGCAAACAGGATTTTTTTCCGTCGAGTTGTCAAGCTTATATCTTATCCGTCGAGTCATGAATCGAAATTTCAGCCCGCTTGAATACCCCGCCGTTGTACTAGTTTGAATTCATTTTGAAATTACACATTGGTAAGACTACGCAAGTCGTCCGTCTGTTTAAGAGATATCAAGCGAATTAATCATTTATCTTGTTACCTCAGAACCTATCTATCTAATCAAAGCAGAGCTAGTAGAATCCGGATTTTGCATGAGAATAAAAACAGATATCTTTGGCTTTCCGGAAGAGGAGACAAAAATCTTTCTGATCCTACCTTGCTGCCGCGTTTTACAACAATATATAGAATAAAGATTTTGTAAATTATTCTAAAATATCCGAGTTATTATTTATGTTGTGTAAAACTAATTAAGCCCGTATGGTAAATTGTCCAGCCAGATAAAAAACGACAATCATCCACCAGACCCCCGTACACTACCGTTTCTTCACTGCAAACTATCCTAGCCTGTCTTGAAAACCGCCAAGAGAGAAATTTCTTGCACTTGAAAATAAGGAACTGGCGCCCGACTAAAAAAAGTGTTATAAAGCTGACGGGTACTGTTTGTAAAAGCACAAAATCATGGAGGACGAAATTTTATCAAATTGTCTTAGAAAAATTATGGAAAAAATTGGAATAGACCTTGCACAAGGCGTATCAGTATCATAAACAGCAACTCCATCCTTTCCATACCACAACAGTACAAGAGCTACTTCCCTAAGACTAGATTTGTGTAATAAAATCGACTTCTTTTATTATTTGATCTTCACCAACAATTTTTATGGATGAATCTAGAGGCATATTTTTAATTTAAGAGGCGGTCATTATTGGACAGATTAAAACCCTCATATCCTACAGATAAAAACTCTTATAATTCAAAATTAAAATCAATTATTAAGCCGAAATATTGGACAACAATATTTTGGGACCATTTGACCTTCCTGAATGGAAAAAAATATTTAGACTAAAAATTAACCTTCTCAATGACTAGATGACGTCCCTGGCGAAAGCAGATATCGAATGTGGTTTGTGTAAGATGAGTTTTTTGACTGATAGCAAGAGATTGGTTTCAGGATAATTTTTCAGAAAGTTGGATTGGTGAAACAAGAACATATGCAATAATTGATTAGTGTGAAAATTCAAGAACCTCAATTAACGAAAAATGTGTTCAGTTCTAGATCAAACATGATAAAAAAATAAGAGGGCATACCTAGTGAAGAAGTTAACAAGGTAATCAATCAATCAATTCAATTCGCTGGACAATGACGTAATAAAAAAATAGGACTAAATATATTATGATAAGAAAAACCTAAAAAAAAGATTCACTTAAGAGCGATATTTTAAAAAAGCGAGTAACAAATAAGCGAGTAGTAAAAGAGCGATGTATCAAAAAAGCGATTGTTACAAAAAGGTGATGGCGATTAAGAACGACATATCAAAAGAGCTATGTGTTAAAAGAACGATGCAACTAAAGAACGATGTAAGAAGAAAGCATAAGGAACAAAAAATATTTAGAAAATCAATTTATTTTATTAAATGATAATAAACAGTAACAGAGGAAAAACTACCAGCTTAAATTTAACGCAATATATTTAAGGTAATCAACTGCATTTGCAATCCTCTGTAGCTTTTTCTTTTGTTGATAATACACCTCTTAGAGAACTCTCCGAGTTTGAACCCTGCACTGTGGCTCACTATAAAATTTTCTCTGTGGTTCTGCTTTAGTTGGATTTTTCCTATTAATTTCGACATTGCAGGTTGATGGCAGTCAATGTTTCTGGAAAAAGCGTTATGCCATGCTTCCAAAGAGTTGTTGCTTCTTGGCATGTCGGAATTTAGGCGGTCAAACATGTTCCACATTTCGATTGGAAATCTGGGGGCTATGTTTTGTAATCTTTTGCCAACGTAATTTTCCTCCCAATAGTCATGGATTGGCTGCAACTCTTGTGGGACGTCAGCCTCTTAAAAAATCTCGAGAGCAAATTGGACATCACGCACAGGGACGAAACTGAGCGCTAATAGCATTTTACATTTTAGTCTAATTTCTTCATTATCTTTGTATAAATTTAATAATCCTGGAACGTTTTTAGTCTTCCGCCATAGATTTTGAGGCAAGTGGAAGAAACATCCGCTTATTTGGATTTGGGGATAAACTTCTTTGAAAGCTGTAAAGGATGCTGTTTCAAAACTCAAAGAAAAGTGTCGGGATTGATAATGGGTTGCAGCTCCTTGATTTTTGTAAAAAGTAGAATGTAAATCTTCTTTCGTTTATTTCCCAAAATAGCATACAGTAGTGGAATTGCCATTGGTTCAATAAGAGAATGAATCGTTTAAACTTGTTCTGCTAATTCTGGGGCAATTTTAAATGTGTCGTCCATGCACCAGTTCTTAAACTCATTCAATAGGTACAGATTGGTATTGGTTCCAAACAAGAGGTTCCTATTGTTCCCTTCATCTTTTCCAGAATCACACAACAAAAAATTATCATTTTTTAAAGTTTTTCGGTGTTTTTCGTGAACTTCACCGTCAAATGTGAAGGAAGTAGAAGAGTCCAGCTTTTGCCGCTTCCGATAAATAGTCTCGAGGCTTCGTAACTGGGTAAACGTACCAACGCTTCTGTGTTTAGGTTTCGACTGCACTGTTGTAAAATGCTCCTTGGTCGCTCATCCGTATTTTGATCCATTTATCTGATGTTATCTTTGACAACGTACACCTCATTCTCCCTGATATCTGGGGCGTGATTCTGCTCTCCTCTTACAACCGGTTCTTCTACATTTCGACGTTTTATTAATCTTCCGTTTCTTAAACATCTCCAATTTTCACTTGAAAGGTAGCTCTTGTCCAAGCGGTATTTGTATATTGTATATTAATATTTTGGAACTTTTTTGGAAATCGACGAACTGCATTTTGTTTGACATAAATCGAAGATTTTATTTTAAAAATAACGTTACTATGATAATCGCTACTTTTTAACTAAACACATTTTTGTTACACAGCTCATTAATTAGATCGCTGTTTTGTTACAATCGCTCTTTCATTACAGTCGCCTCTTTTCAAACATCGCTCTGTAGATATCGCTCATTCCCGCTCTTTTGTGCATCGTTCTTTCGTTCCGGAGCCAAAAAAAACACTTTCCTGTGTAATGTGTATCAATCTGAACATAGCCTTTACTAAATAATGACACCAACGCACAGAGTAGGAAGTTCCAATTTGGAAATCATCTCTCAGAAGTTTCAAGGAAAGTCTTTTTGCAAAAGATAAAATTCAAGAGCTCCGTATAACAGAAATAGTAGTGCGTTCCAGAAAAGAAATTTATATAATGTCCCTCCATTATTTTGACGAGTTTTATCGATACTGACAAACATAAAATAAGCTGAATCATCCATATATCTACATCGAAATGTCTCCTCTTTTGTCAGGAAATAGTTGAATGCTCAAGAATTGTTTTAACAGAATAACCTAAAATTGAAAGTAGTTTATGTAGCAATCATATCGGTAACGCGTTTCTTCCAATAATTACAATGCATGTCGTGTGCAACATCACGCAACTGTCACTTTATTACTATAATCTAACGCGATGTTCTCAAAGAATTTTAATTGCTGTTAGTTATTTATTGTATTGTTAAACACAGACTGGTCGAATTAACATAACTCAAATGATTTCGTTAAATATAGTATCCACTTGTAATTAAAATGGACAATAATTTTAACAAACACCACATTTTGCAGATAAAATTACATTTACCAGATTAAGGATAGTGTACAGGAACATAATCTGTAGTTTATTAGAAAAGTAATAACTGTCAGGTTTCAAATTCAATTATTGTGGAATTATAGAATAAAGCAATGCGTTTTATTGCACGTTAATTATAATTTCCCAAGTTTAATTAGTTTTGTATTTATAAGAAGGGTTTACCGTAAATCCATTGTTTCTATAAATTATATGTAATTACATAATTCATTTTTCAACTTTAATACGCGACTCAAGTTATCCACCTTTAACATCCTCTCTCTGTTAGCAAACTGCGTGCAAATCTTAATAACGACCTATTCGGAAACAAATAAGTATATACTAACAAAATATCATGTTTGGACTTGTATAGAAATTTTGGAGTTAATCAGCTTTTCGATTGAGTTTAAATTAAACCAATTTCGTCACAGACATTTTTTTGACACTTCGTTTAGGCTCGCTGTAATCACACCTAGCAATTTAACAGTTTTTTGGTTACTAATTGGTTTGTATTTATTGAAGATAAATCTATAGCTTCATTTTATAATCGTCGTAAAATTCGTGAAGTGCTTTAGCTATGAAGGATAATGATTGTTATTCTCATATCGCCATATATTATTAAGAAAACCTGTTAACTGTCTTTAGAGAAAATAATTACGGCGTATGTCACAATATATACCCATCTTTAATTGGGCGATTAATATGAATACCTCATTTTTTTTGTACTTATATTTAACCACAATAATTTATTGATTCAACCAGGTTAAACCAGTTAGTGTAAGCAATATGTTCGCTCAAAAATGAATTTATTTCTTATATGTATTAGTAATTATGCAGTTAAATTAAAAGTATTTTGCTGATTTTAAAATTCTTAATTGTCATTCTTGATTCATTAAGCAAAATTCGTGAAATTAAGATTTGACGGAAAGTATGGTTAATTTAATGCATATGTATTTCGCGGCTTATTTATAAAAGAATAATTCTTTAAGGTGAAGATAAATAACTGAGATATCAAATTAGAACAGAAAAATGTGGTACCAGCATTCTTCTTTCCTGTTTTCCTTTTCTCGACTATTTTCTTTGGTCGAAAGGAAACGTAAAACTTTACGTGATCATTGTCGAGAGTTTCTGGTCCTGAAAATGACTCGTCACCTGGGGAACAAGTTTCCTTGGTTTCACAGAATTCATCTGACAGTCCGTGTTAACCGCTCATTCGCATCATCACCATCACTCAAGATATTACTCGTTGCATTTCTTATACAAGCAAATTGTCAACGTATTTCAATGTATCGTACGCAAAAAAACCTGCATGCTTCGGATACCCGGAATAGTTACAGTGTCGATTTATAAGTGGCATGCACGGATTCACTTGGAAGATAATGAATTCAGTGCGTTATGTTTTTCTTGGTTTCTTCATTGAATATATTTCCGCTTGCTTTTGAATTACTACCTGGATAAACGCAACAATGTAACGGGCTTTGCAGATGTAAGGAATGCAATTTATATTTCTAAAATGAAGTGACTGGTCGAGTTTAATTTTTAAAATGTCCATTTTTGATGCTGACATCAAGACGATGCGATGTAACCAAGTCGGTCATAATCAGTCTGAAATATATTGTTTTTAATCATGTGAAGCATCAAATAACTCATTTAGGGCCGATACTTTCAGTCTGATTTAACCCTGATTAAGTTTAACCATTGATCAATTACCTTGGAAATAATTGTCGAGACAATTGTTTCCATGGTAATTAATCAATGATTAAAGGTAATCAGGGTTAAATCAGACTGAAAGTCGTCAGTTGTACGCGTAGCTCCTTTGCAAATCATCTAAAACAAGGAAATTAAATGGCGTTTTATTCGTTATGAAAGTAAGTACCTAGTTGTCGTTCAATGAACTAACAAAATTTTTTTATGGAAATGGCGACTAGCGAAAGCCAAATTATTGACTTTGCCTTTAAAATTACCTAGTCAAATTTTTCACCATAAAAGAAGAAAAAACTTATCGAAAATCTCGTTGATCAAACGCTCAAAGAATATTGGCTGATCAGCTGATGCAAATCTAAACTTAATAGACCCATTAGCTTTCAGTCACGTTCCACCAATTGAGAAAAACGCGTTTAAAAGTTTGGTGTCTCCACCACCAATATAATTGGCATATCAAATTCTTCCTGACATCGTTGAATCAGTTCTTTTACTGCGTCAACCTCCACCTTTCCAGCAAATCCATCATGGTTAGCAAAGATGTTCATCGACCCAAGTATTGTATTTTTCAGTTCCACACTTCCATTTCCATAAGGAAATGGAAGTGTGGAATTCCAAAAAATGAAGAATAGCCTTTCCTTTTCCATGTGCCATTACCCGAAATGGTTAAATCTTTCTTTGGACGGGTCCTCTTCAACATTTGTTAGGTTAGATGGCCAATGAGTCGCTTTAATCTTCTGTCATTGTGTTAATCTAGTAGCGGATGCAACAAGATGTTATGGCTTTCCAGTTTTCCATGTTGCTTGATGCTTCGTTCTTTAATGACATCGATTACAAATGGCACGTTCAGATCTTCATGTGGGGTTTGATTTGTTATGTACCAGGACACGTCAGTGATGATCCGTAGAATTTTTGACTGGCAACGTTTGGATTTACTTGCACAGCCCCATAGCTCTGCTCCTTAGGACCAAATTGGTTTGATGGCTATTTTATTAATTAATTAATGATTTATTTCTCAGTGGCAAATTTGTCATTCTTCCAATTAATCAGTCTTTTAATTTCAAATCTATCTGTTTTCATTCTTTGGTGATATGCTCCTTCCAGGTAAGTTGGTTGTCCAAGTGAATATCTAAATACTTTACCTTGCTGGATATTATAGCCATTATAGGTATTTCTATGTCATTTATATATACTGGTGGACATTGATCTATTTTTAAAGTATAAGTTGCGTGTACTGAGTTGGTCTCGTTGATTTTTATTTTCCATTTTTCAAGCCAAGCATGCAGCTTATTTAGATGATTTTGTAATTTTTTGGTATCTAATACACCCAGTATTCTGGTCTTTGGCTAAAATCACTGTGTCGTCTGGATACGATCCTGTGATTGTATTATCTGTAGTTGGAAGATCGGATGTATAAAACCTGTATAACAGTGGACCCAACACGCTGCCTTGGGGGACTCCCGTTTTGATGGTGAAATTGTGAGACACTTCTTGGTTTATTCTTTTTCTAAATTCGCGACCACCTAAGTAGGATTTAAGAAATTTCTAGTATGGTAAGGGCAAGTGTTTTATTTTGAACAGTTGGCCATCATGACAAACCCAATCCAATGGCAACGCCTGCCTGACATGATGCCTCATTGATGCAATGACTGATTCGGTTTGCTATCCAGTTGAATGGCCACTACCTGATAAAGGGGTATTCAATTTTTAGGCACTATATCAGTGTTTAGTTATCTAAGTAATAGTCGTTCAAGAACTTTCAAGATTATCGGCAGAAGACTTATTGGTCGATATGACGATACTATTCGTGGATCATTTACAAGTTTCGCTACTGGTATGATTTCAGCTGTTTTTAGTTGCTAGGCTAGTCTTATGATTGCATTATACAGGGTGTTTCAAAAGTAAGCGTAAACCTTCTGGGGGCGTAATCCTCGGATAAAAATAAGACAAAAAGTTCCTATCAACATGGGTCCGGAAATGCTTTTTGAGGAAGTTACGGCCCTTCGAATGGGGCACCCTGAAGACGGTTTTTCCGCAATATTTCCGAAACCGTTAACAATCAAATTTCGAAAATACTTGCACTGTATAAACTTTTGACGCTGAACTCGATGCTGAATTCAGAATTTAAAAATTTTAGTCAGGGGCGTCACATACCGGGAAGGTTAAGGGCTAAAATACCCCATTTTTTTTTCGTTTCAGTTTATTAAGGTTTTCGTTGAAAATTATAAAATTTCAAAGTTTTCTACGTAAGAAAGGTACTCTTAGTTCATCTCGATAGCATGAACCGTTTACGAGAAAATTGATTATGAAAAAGATACAACAGTCAATCATACAAACGTTTGTCATTGTTTTCAAGTAATTTGAAGTTTTACTGATACTGATTGTCATTGTGACATGTAATTTAATTTTTGTCCAGTCTAGTTAGTAAATATTAAAATTAAAAGATTCAATAAAATAAGAACCTTTTTTATTCGCTATTTAAAGGGCTGTAACTTCCTCAAAAAGCATTTCCGGACCCATGTTGATAGGAACTTTTTGTCTTATTTTTATCCGAGGATTACGCCCCCAGAAGGTTTACGCTTACTTTTGAAACACCCTGTATATGGACGTACATTATTAACACTACTCCTTCTCTTGGTAGCTCTTTTATCATTTTCGGTGTTAGTTTATCTACTCCTGGGGCTTTTTTGATATTTAAAAAGGAAGTTATTCACTAACTTCCTTTGGAGAATTGTACCCCACTTTTTCCAATCCACTTTTTCTAATGGATTTTTTCCAATCATTCTTTTTTCCAATGTTATTTTTTCCAATATTTCTTTTTTCCAATAACTTTTTCCAATTCCATTCATTATTAAAAAAACCTCAAATTAAACTGTCAAAATGATAATCAACAAACTGATCTCAAATCTAACTGTCAAGATATCCGCCTTCGCTCTGGAACGTATATGAACTTGTCCTGCAAAACCAGTCACGGGCAAACAATGGGTCCGAGGGATGGCATAACAAGTTTGCTGTTATGATTGGCAAAGACCTTCCCAGCCTCTATAACCGAGTTGTAAGAAAGAGCAGGCTGATACCGAAGCAATATTTCGCGAACTCGATTAGGGAAGAAAAAGCAAAAAAGGGAAAAAACTCGTCAAGAGTCAAGACGGAAAACAGAGTAAACAATCTTGTGAGGGACTATGAAGTAAGAATAGAGGCCAGTGAAATCGCTGATTATCTCCGAGCAGTGGGGTATAACATGCAGTTCTAAAGTAGCATATCGGTAGAAAATTGTAATATGACTGGACATAATAAAAAATGTTGGTAAACATTGTTGGAAAAATTTATTTAAAAAAAAAATATTGAAAAAAAGAACTATTGGAAAAACAATATTGGAAAAAAATATTGGAAAAAAATAATGGAAAAAAAGGATTGGAAAAAGTGTACCTCTACTCCTTTACCTCTTTGGAGTAAAAAATCGGATTCGTTGAATGCTTTTCGGCATGGATGTGATATTTCGTCGTCTCGTCTCTTCATCAAGATCGTTATCGTGTGGTGTGAATATATGCTGAGATATTTTGCAAAAGCTAGTTTTAGAACGATTGATCTCCTTACACTTGGAGTAGTTTTTCCACACACACCAAAACACTTTTGCACACACTCGACGCGCGTTTCGCCAACCAAGTTGGCATCATCGGGAGATGATTAAAACTAAGCTTAACCTAACAATGGGACCTATTTATACCTAAAAATGCGTTACGCTTCGACGAACAATTACCGCGATAGTAACAAAAAAGGCGGGTAAAATATTTAGCTTCGTTGAAGCGTTAACGCTTGACTAACATGAAAAGCGGGCTATTTGGAATGGGCCCTCTGTCACTATTCATACTATGTTTACATTTGTTAATTTCCAAGCTTTCGAATGCATCTAGTTGTCTAGAGTTTGTTACATTTCTAATCAACCTTAAATTATTAATATCTATTTTATGATTGTTATCAAAAGCATGTTGGGCAACGCTAGACTTCTCTATTCTTCCGTATTTTAGATGAGCCATATGCTCCTTAAATCTCGTCTGAATAGAGCGTCTTGTTTGTCCAACATACTTTTGGTTGCAGTCCTTACAGCTAATTTCGTAAATCCCCGACCTTTCGTTCATTCCAATTTTATCCTTAGGGTTGCCTAAAAGTTGTTGTAGTTTATTTCCTGATCGATGAACTACCGTCATATCAATGTTGTTGAAAATTCTACTAAGACCTCGGGTAAACCGAGGTTCATATGGAATTGATACAAATTTTGAATTTTCCTTATCAATACGAAAGGTCGAAGAATTTCGAAGTGCCTCCCTAAATTTACGCTTCCTAATTAATTTATCAATCAAATTAGTAGAAAAACCATTACTCAAAGCTATATCCCTAATTAACTCTTTTTCTTTTTCAAACCTTTCTTTAGTTAGCGGAAAACTTAATAATCGACTAACCAAAAAATTAAAACTTGCCATCTTGTGTTGGTCACAATGATGAGAATCATTAGGAATATATCTAAGAGTGCTGGTATCTTTCCTAGAAGTCTAGCGTTGCCCAACATGCTTTTGATAACAATCATAAAATAGATATTAATAATTTAAGGTTGATTAGAAATGTAACAAACTCTAGACAACTAGATGCATTCGAAAGCTTGGAAATTAACAAATGTAAACATAGTATGAATAGTGACAGAGGGCCCATTCCAAATAGCCCGCTTTTCATGTTAGTCAAGCGTTAACGCTTCAACGAAGCTAAATATTTTACCCGCCTTTTTTGTTACTATCGCGGTAATTGTTCGTCGAAGCGTAACGCATTTTTAGGTATAAATAGGTCCCATTGTTAGGTTAAGCTTAGTTTTAATCATCTCCCGATGATGCCAACTTGGTTGGCGAAACGCGCGTCGAGTGTGTGCAAAAGTGTTTTGGTGTGTGTGGAAAAACTACTCCAAGTGTAAGTTCTACACCAAAGGTTCCAACCCCTCTTCAGGATTGATCTCCTAATTCTTTAATTTTTGTTTTCAGTTTGGTACTAATTAGATTTAATATTGTTTTGTCTGTTGGCTGTTGACTTCGTTGCCATCTTGCCCTAGCTCTTCTTTTTTCAGCTATGAGTTGCTTCAATTTCGTGGGTACGTTTCTAGGTTATTTTGTAATTGCTCAGTGGTGTCGCTTAGTTGAGGGTATCAGCTAGATTTCTTCATGCTTATATTTACGTTTATTAATTATTCTGCATTATGGCCATATTCCTCCCAGTTTCTTCTCCCGTTGTGTAATTTAGGTGTTTGCTTTTTGTTTATTGCAGACATGAATGATTGCGATTATCGGTGAGTAATCCGATGATAGATCAAAGCTTGGGATTACGTCTATGTATGTCGCAGAGATTCCGCTTGTGACATATCCGAGAGATCCAGGAGTCGAAATCGAATATGAAACTCAAGCAAAATCTGCCCTAAATCTCACCGATCTCTACTGATTTGTTCTGCTATGTTAGTTATGTTTGGAAAATCTGCAAATATAAATCAGTTGGTACATAAAACATCAGTTTTAGCACCTAATTCTGAAACTATAAAGTCACCTTTGTTATTTTTCTGTACAATTTTTCTTGCAGAACGATGTTAGGATTAGGTTTCTCTTTTGCATTTATCTCTCCCATTTATCTTTTTTTTTTGTTTTATTTAACATCTGAATTTAAATATTTTTTCCTCAGTTGGATACTTTACAGAGGATATGGCTGCTGTAGCTCCTTTGCATGGTTTCAACAGTTTTAATGATCTCTTTTCTATCTTAATGTAAATTGTTTTTCCCACGATTTAGGATCATCTTAAAACTTAACTGAAGGTATTAATAAACATTATGTTTATTTAAAATTCAGATGTGTGCAGATGCTTAAAACAAAACCCGTTAGGAAACTATTGTTTATAAATGTTTTTCCTTCGTATGTAATCCAAAGACCGTGACATAATATAATTAATATAATAATAATTTTTATTGTTAAGGTGAAATAATAATGAGCTAAATTAATAATGTGAGAAATAATTAATTACCACTATTTCTTTAAATAATGGTGATAAGTTATTTTTAATTACTCCAAGCAGTGAGAGTTGGGATTTGTCTCGTCGATTCGCCAATTATATTAACAAAACCAAACAGTGTTTGCAATATATGACTATTTTTTACTTACTTATAGCAAAACGTTGACACTTAGTCTTAAATTTAAGCTTCCATCACCATTTTTGCAATATATTTATTGCCCATTTATTTAAATCCGCTTATTTTTATGAATGGGCGTCCAAAATGAATAAATATAATATGTACTGACAAGTAATAAATTACAACACTAAATAATTGCCTCGTTTTAAATTTACAAAATTGTTGTAGCACCCGCCTGGAGCTGAATATTACTTCTCCACCTCCAACATTAAGTGAGGATTAATTAATATTCCTTACGTCTGGTAACTATAATTTGCTTGAAATTAAATTAAGTTGTGACGGATGTAAAAATGCCAAAACTTTGATATATGACTCGCTAGTGGTTAATTGAGAATAATGTTATTTTAAACATTTCTTTGTCTATTTTATGTCAGGCGTAAAAAGTAAATCATAGGCATAGGTAAATCAAGGATCATAGTGTTTAACTTTATAAATGGGTTAAAATTCGAGCTGTGACCAAATATGATTCTAGATTTTAAAAATTGATATATTTTTCCAGGTGTCCTTCGCCATTTAAACCTGTGAAAGGGGCAAGCCATTTTCATGTTTTGATTCTAAAACTTTCTTGGAGTTGATGTTTTATAGAAGAGTTTGCAGTTTCTCATCTGTGTTGAATATTTTGACGATTTTGATCATCTAAATTTTTCTGCGGAACATATTTGGATATATTTCGTTTGTGTTATTAAAAAAAAATATTCCTTCCAGGATTATCGTTTGAGTTTGTATTTATTTGAATCTTATTTTTTTTCTTCATTTTGTTTTTCAAGTCAAGGGAAAGTAGCTGACTGATCATTCAAAACCAAAGGGAAAAACATCCTTCGACTTTTGCTCGTTTTTTGTTAGTTGTTGGAAATAGTTGCTCTCCATATCATGTGACACAAACACTATGGTGAGTAAGCAAAATTGTGCTATGACTCGTCTCTTCTCCTATCTTCGAGACTGCAGACCGTTACGATGTAATTTTAGTTAAACTGCGAACATTGACTCAGCATCTGTGCAATCATATGAGTCATATTGAAAACTTCTGGAAATGACGCGAGATCTTCCTTCTCACGATACTTGGTTTAATAATTCTCCAGAACTAGAATTTGCAAATTTTGACCTTAGGGGTTGGGTTTATAATTCCAATGAAATGAGAAATGAAGAAATTTCCTCCGAAATAAATATTAGGGCTGTCACGGAATTTTAAATAGAATCTATTTTGTTGCGATTTAAAAGCAATAACTAGATTGGATCAAACTAAATAAAAAATTGGTTGAGATTCAAAATTACCTAAAGATATAATGAAAAATTTCGGCTCGTCGTTAAAACAGATAAATATTTTAAATTTTTATATGGTATCTAGAAGATTTAATAAATTTTCTTTAAATGGAAATTGAAATTCATATGTATTTTGTGATGCCAGCAAATTAACCTACGAACGCTGCTTATGTTTTTTGAGCTCTGACGTTAATGGTGTAGTTGTCAGTGCAATTAATTCGAGCTAAGTCACAAATTGCACCCATGAAAGAATAATATTACCACGACTGGAGTTGTTGGCAGCTGTAATCGAAGCAAGATTAAATAATTGATTAAAACAGTCAAAAGGACTCAGCAATATTAAATCTTATTATTGGAGTAATTCTATGGTTGTATTATCATGGATTAAAACTAAAACATCTTGGAGTACATACTTCTGTTGGAAACATAGTTAAAGAAATTTGTACGTATAGTGAACTTAACGATTGGTATCATGTTCCTGGAAATTTAAATCCTGCAGATATTCACATCAATTTAAATTGATGGAAAACTACAAAGTGCTTAAAAACGGAGCGAGCGTCCTGGCCACAGAGATATTTCTTGAACTGAAGAAGTTGGTACAATAAATAAGAGAATATTATTGTCTATTATTTTTCTAGTTTCTCAAACGTTATAAGAATGATTACAAGACGAAAGTTACGGTGAATTATCATATGACGAAGTAGAACAACCTGAAGTTAAAATGTTAAAATACATACAAATATATAATCTTGTTGAAAACAATGATAAATCAATTAGGAATTTACACATTTTTATAGATAAGAGTGGTCTTCTGAGGAAACAAAACTTGTTCTAGTGACTGAAATTAAAACTGGTGATATCATTATTGGTGGACTCGAAGATGGCATATAAGGAAAATATAATTCGTCTTTAAAATAATAATTTGTTTTCAATTTAAAATTAAAAAGGTGAATGTTATGAGTTTATTGTGAATTTAATTTAGAAAAACCAAAATTATATATCGTTGTAAATGTTAAAAAGAAAAGTGAAAGTGACAGTGACAGTGTTTCTTAAATAAAATAAAGTCAATATTAAGCCAAATTAAAAAGTACTTTTATTACAAAAATAATCAACTTCTAATGAAAGTGGCAACATGTTTATTGAATTGTACTTAAAAATATCTATTGATTACAATTTTCATTTATTTTCTAAGATAATGGTTTAAAACAGAGTACCTAGATCGGCAATTTTTTAAAAATTTGTTAAACGTTAAGAATATAGGGCATTTTATTAGCTTTAATATAATAATAAATAACTTTAAAATAAATCATTTAAATATTTTATCTTAACTAAATTGTGAAAGTAGTTTTATTTAAATAATGAAAATAATTATTTAAATAATAATTAGAAATTATTTAAATAATTAGAAATTATTTAAATATTTAGAAATATTTAAATAATTTAGAATATTTTAAATGATTTAATTAGTTTTAACTATAAGTATTTCTAATATTTAAATGTTTTAGCAAATTTAGATAGGTATTAGGTATACCGGCGGTGGCAACGATATCATTAGTACCCTTGTTTTGCACCTAGTTTTTCAAAATATCAAAATGAAACTCGGCATAGTTAATATAAACGCAAAATGTCACATTTTGACGTCCCTATTTGAGGATTTTTTCGGCCAAAACGAGCTCCTGGCTAAATAGTCAAAATTAGACTGAGAGCTCGGCTTGACCGAGTACTAAATCATCATAAATGGCATAAAATATGATGAAAAATCACAAATTTGACTTTTAACCAACAAATTTATTAATTAGATGCATTTTAGTTTTTCGAAATTAATTTCTTGCAAAAAAGTTTCCAACCTATTTCAATTATTGAAGTTCAATTAATCATCCACACTAAGCTTTTACCATTGCTCTATGAAGCTTTTAAATTTGAATAATATTTAAATAATTGTAAAAAAAATATTATTTAAATAATTTTGAAAAGTAATTTTTAGTTTACTCGCAGAAATCAGTTAAGATAATTTATCATAATTTATTTAAAATACTTCTTCAGGAAATTATTTAAATAATTCATTATTTAAAATGTTTTTCTCCATTATCTTTAAAAAATTAGTTTAACTACCTTTCAAAAGTAGTTTGGACAGCTCTGTTCGCGATACAGAAATTTTTTGTAACCAAGAAATTATTTTGGGTGATACACGTGAGCTGACAAATCGTCAAATAAGCCGCCTCTGTTTGACTTTTTGTTAATAATCATTATGAATGCTTTTACTCAGAATTGACTAGTCTTTCAATCATTCTTCATACTATTCCCATTCGACGCACCACTGAGTCGTATCAAAGAAACAGACTCGGAATTTTTCTCGAATTTCAGTTGAAAATTGAATGTTCTGAGTTTCGTCAGTTCATGTTGTCCGTTGTAAAACTGAAATAGCATATTCTTAATAGACATTTTTCAACTCTATTAAACAAATTTTTACAATTTGAAATCGGACTTCGGTTGTTCAACTGTTTGGAAAATCAAACATGCCTTGAAGCGGCCACTTCCGAATGATCGGCTCCAACGTCCAAAAATAGGATTTACCTGTGGCTCAAGAACTTCCTTTTTACCAAGTGTCATCTTTTCATCTAAGTCGAAAAATACTTCCGAAAGATATTATGTTACACAAATGATTTTCCAAAATCAACAGTTTTTTTTGTAAACATTCAATTTTCTTTTCTTTATTTGGCACCTGTTTACTAAAGCTAATCAAAGATCATATTTTGGACTTAAACGCGTCTCAATCGGTTGAGCCATTTTAAGTTGATAAAAGGATAATTCAGTAACACATACCACAATTCTTAAAATAGCAATGAATTGCTCCCATAGTTTGCCCAATATTGCCTATTTAACGAACTCTAAAAATAAAAGAGTTTCCCATGCAAGCAAATATAAGATTAATAAGCTGTAAAAAGGAGTTTCCAGATCATGGGAACTAAACGGTCTTAAGTGGACTTTTATGAATTTATTAGAGATTCTCTCTGAGACCTACTATGTATTTACATGCGAGCCTATTTCTTGTATCAAACGCGCAATTTCTTAACTCCAACTTATTAGCTGTGTCCTAGAAACGTTGCTCACCATGAAGCACCCTATAATATATGAGGCAATAATCCAATAATTGTAACAGAGGACACTATTTTAATTTTGGTTTTGTTAAGTCTTTTAACTTTTTCCTTGGTTAATAAAATTTTAATTTCAACTTTTCATTTACAAAATCATTAAATAGCGTGTTGTATTATATATTTTTATTTAAATTTAAAGTTACAATCTACCCCATCTTATTGTACCCCAAAACTGTCAAACTTATTCTTTCTGTGTCGAACAATAAACTTATGAAACTTCATCCTACTTTCCTCAAACACGAAAATCGGATTAAATATCTTTAGCAATCTATTCTTTCCTATTAAATCAACTGGTATAATGGGTCAATCCTTCCTGCACCAGTACATTATTTAAAAATTATTTGAGCACATTTTATTGATTAAAAATATTCTAAAATCATTTTTAAATTACATTTTCTAATTTATTTGCCATTCAACATTTTTATTACTGCAGTTATATTTTGTATTAACTCTTTAAGAAGTTACGAAGGCGAAAAAAAATTCATTCATAAATTTAGATCAAGTAATTTGATAGTGTTGAGTTGAATTCGATGTTGTAGCAAAAAAAATCTATGCAGCTTTTAATGACACCTCTCAACTAGAATGAATATTATCAGTTTTTTATTCAATATAAAAAACTTAAAATTTCCGAGGTTTTAATTAACTTTATTAAATATTTAACTATTAATTTTACAGTTTAAAAATCTACATAAAAAACTACTCTTCTTGTTAAACGTACAAAAAGTTAATTTGTATAAATTTTGCAGCATAAAATGCACATACAGGGTGTTATGGGGCCAAAATTTTGACTTATAAAATAATTGTGGGAGAAATAATGAAAGAGAATTTTTATTCAAATAAATCCTTTATACAGGGTGATTCCTATAACGTTCTCAACCCAATTTTTTGGTTTGTTTTTGGGAATAAAATAAAAATATTTAATGTAACTTATAGTATTTTTTCCAAGGATTTCGAAAATTTCAACACAAAAACAATTGAAATTCAAATAACAGTGAGAAAGAACATGGCGATATTTTTATGGAATTCCCTGTATATTTTTACAATTTTGAGAAAAGATTTAAATTCTCTTTCCAAAAATATAACAATATTTACCTTCATATTTAGTAAAATACTGATAATAATTATTATTATTATTTCAATTATATCAGTATTTTACTAAATATGATATATTATATTTTTGGAAAGAAAATTTAAATTTTTTTTCAAAATTGTAAAAATATACATTTATAAAACATCGCTTTGTTTTTTCCCCACTTTTATTTAACTTTCAATTGTTTTTTTGTTGAAATTTTCGAAATCCTTGGGAAAAATACTCTTAGAAAATTATGGCTGAAATAGTTTCTGAAAACAATGAACATTAAATTCAACGTATAATTTTCCAATCCTGATTATAATGCGAGCTGGCGTTCAATGTTTTGGTGTTAATAAAACTACTTCAGTGCTAGATATAATAGCATTTGCATTGATATTTGAATGGCTGATTCGTTTACCAAAAAATTAACAACTGCCAAACTTAATAAATGAAATCTTTGACCCAACTGAGTAAAAAAGCTTCTATAAGCAAAATTTGAATTTTTTTTACTGTTACTGTTCACTGTTAATTTATTGCTCGAGTCTTGACATAAAATTTGTGTTCAAGACGGGACAATATTTTAACAAGATATGTAAATACGTTATTTGGTAGTGCCCGCAACACCCAGTCATAACTCGTTTGAATCTCTTCCAATTCCGATACCTCATCCGTGTGTGTAAATGTTTTTTTTGTTTATTTAAATCTGCAATCAGCGGTACAGCTATCGAAGCATCTCTTTGTTGGTTTGCCGCTTCATTAATAAATCGTTTGCTCTTCTGACAGTGAGAAATTATACAAGAGCAAAAAATTATCAGGTGTTAGTAAATTAAGTTGCTGACTTCCTCTTCATTATGATCTTGATGCAAACATGGGGGGGACGTATGGAACATCTGATAGAATGAAATTAAAATTTGAATTTTTTTATCAAATCATTAACTATTGTGTTTTCAGATTAAGTGTTGAAAAAACTAATTTCTGTAAGTAATTCACAAATTAATAACTAATTTTAATTTAATGTCGTATCCATGTCGGACATTTTTTTATACCTATATATTAATGGATTTGCTTTTTATTGAATTTTGATTTGAAATATCATTTTGTTCAATTAACGGAAATATTACATAATGTGAGAACACCCACGCAGAATATTAATTTATGAAAATGATATTCAGGCAACGTGTTAAAAAATATATAAATACAATTTTTATGTCTATTATAAATTTATAAGTAATCAATGTAAAGATATATGGCTGCTAATAAATGAAGCCACTTTAAAATTTTGGTCTGCTGAATCTAGCCTGACCTCAGAATTTCGATTATCAGCCTTCAATGAGTCCAATGATGAGGGAGGCGAAGATATTTTGACATTAAGAAAAACTCAATAAAAAGTCAATTTATATCCTATTTATTGGTTTTAAACAATTAGAAACTTATAGGAAATACATTTTATTAACAGTAAGTTTAAGACACATGTATCTCAAAATGCTGTAGGCCGAGAGTAGTTCTCTCATGTGTTCGTGGTAGTTCTCTGATTTCTTGTTCCCAAGAAAATAATTGCAAACGTTTTCAAATGCATCCTATGCTCGTCTTTCAGTGTCATTTAAAGTTAACACGAAGAAACAAAAGAAACACACTTACGGGGGTCACAATAATCTGGGTCGACTGAAAGGCTCTGAAGGGGGCAATCCTTATTGAGAAATCTTGTCTCGACAATCCCAAAAATACAACTAACTGATGCAACCTTCCACTCCTGCTAGTTTTTCATCTTGAAACAGTTGTCTAATTTGCGGTCCAACAAAATTCCCTCTTTAATTTTTGCCTCACTTTTACGTGGAAATTTCTGTTTTACATATAAGAAAGCATTTCATTCTTTATTCAGTGCCGTAACAAAATTTTTGATGAGGATGTAAAGTGGGGGTAAATATATTTTCCTTCTGAACTAATGCTTCTAATGCCACATTTTTAACACCAAGCTCAGTTGTTTTGCGTAGAGACCAATATTGAATTTTATAATGTATATCTTTTGGTTAAGCATACAGAAGGAAAAACTTACATCACGCTTGTAGATGGTGGAAGCGAAGTTGGTAGATTCCTAACCTAAATGGTACAAAGTAGGGGAAATGTGCAGTAGATCGGCGCTGTAGATTTGTGAACTTAAATTTTAACTCAAATATAACGTAAATTGAAATTAATTAAATTTGCCTGCCTTATCTACATGTTATGGAGACTTCATATACGTTTGTTGTGTAGAGAAGCGTCTATTTCTTGTGCTCTACAAATGAACATTCAGTCCGTACCAACGTTGCCAAGTATACAGAACGTGTTACCCGAAACCTAACTGAACTTATTCTTTCTTTACACGCACTTTCTCAGTGGTGTAATAACCTAGCGGAAACGATGTCGGCTGGCAAGCAGAGGGTTCTGGGTTCAAATCCCACATGTTCTTGTTTTTTTTTTTTTATTAAATGCATCAGGCATGACATGAGATCTATTAATTGCGAGTTAGAATCCGGAGGCAGGTTAGATATGTGTGTTATTCCCTTGATAGAGGAATTTTTTTTTATTAGATTAAAGGAATTTTTTTTTTTTAGAGGGCTATTATTGCGAGTTAGAAGCCGGAGGCAGGTTAGATATGTGTGTTATTCCCCTGATAAAGGATTTTTTTTTTATTAGATTAAAGGAATTTTTTTTAAGAGGGCTATTATTGCGAGTTAGAAGCCGGAGGCAATAGCCGGAGGCAGGTTAGATATGTGTGTTATTCCCCCGATAAAGGAATTTTTTTTTATTAGATTAAAGGAATTTTTTTTTATTAAATGCATCAGGCATGAGTGCAGTATATTTTTATATCAAAGAAGGAACATATTCGTTTCATTCGCGAACCATATGTTACTTACCAGATAGCGCCACAGAAGCAAGTTCATTTGTAGAGCACAAGAAATAGACGCTAGTGTTGTGTAGCATTATCCAATAACTACTTAATCTTCATGTCGAATGGATATCCTTACTTACTTGTATGGATGTAATTTTTAAAATTTTAAAATTTGTTTATACTTTCTCTTATACAAGCCGTTAAAGAAATGAAAATAATTTGCCAACACAATTTTTCAAAAAATTAGTATTAATTTTGTTCCTCTTAGTTGGGTGTCAATTTTGAAATAATTGTCATAAGATGTGCGATTTTACATTTTTGTAACTCTTTGTAGAGAAGATTTTTACACAACGATATTACAAAATATTATTCGAATAAAAACATACAGACATTAAAAAATGTCGTGTTCTTTTACACTTTTTTACTGAAATAACTAAACCTGTTCCCAGATTAATTTGAGTAAGCTTTATTCAAATAAATTATAACTAAGTAAGGTTTAAATCCCCACGTGTAATAAATAATATGTGAATGATAAATTCTTAAATCTGGTAATATTAGCAAACAAAATTTTTTCTACTTCGCAGCTAAAGGCATACTTATATGTCCGAAATATTTTCTATGAAGTTGTAGCAATGACTAATTAGACACCTAACAGTAGCGTTCTGTATATCGGTGCCACCTGAAAGTGTTGGCTGCGACAATCTGATAAAATATTTATCTTTAATGAACATGCCTAGGCTACATAGTTAGAGTTCCTGGCCACTAATCGCATGCCATTGTCAGGGCATTCTGGAATTAATCCTAGTATTCTGAGTGACATGACCCTGCTTTTGTTGCCAATGTTATTGTTAGGGCTGTAACGTTTAAATATAAAATTAAATAACAACCTACTACTAGCGCATTCACCAAATATTTAATTTAAATAAAAATACCACTAATTTTATACATAGATTGTATTTATTGAAAAAAATTTAAGGCATATAACAAAAATCAAAAAATAATACTCTGATATTTTCTAGGAACTATGTTAGAAACTGCTTTATAATTATATAGGTTGACAAAAATAAGTACAGAACTACTTAAAATAAAAACAATTTTTTTTTTTATAATTTTTCTTGCTTTTTGACATTACCACTGAAACTCAACACATTCATTTATATAGGTATAAAGTCAAACGGAGATTAGGGATTCACCGGTAGATTTTAACTATTGCCAACAGAAATAAGAAAATAAATACAATTTAGGCCCCAGTGGGATATTTTTTTATTTTATTTTGTTTTGAATTAAGTTTTTTTAAGAGTGTTGACAAATTATTTCGTTTTTAAAGAACAATTATTACCCGTCCTTTTACACTTCATTGAACGTCAAAGGACAATATCGGTACTAAAATAAAGGACTGTCCTTTGAAGCAAAGGACAGTTGGCAACCCTAGTTATTGTACAACCTTATTAGTTATTACAAACTGAATTTAAATTATAATAATTGATTTTATGTTAAGCAAAAATTTCAATTTATATAACAAATTATTGTAACTGAATATTTGTTTCAGGAATCTTCCATTGCTTTGGTCTGAAGCGATATTATTTTGTCCAAAGTAGTACTCTCGACAATCCCATTCCCACACACATTGTGATATATACAACACACTTTACTTATGTAAGTATTTTTATATGTCTATCTATATCCTATTCGAATGTGCAGCAGATTCATGTTTGTTTGGTTGTATACAATTAAGTGAATTTAGCATCTAATAAAAAAATTACTTGATTAGTTTAAATTATATCCATAAAACCAATTGCAAATATATAACAATAATAATTTATTTATTAAAATAAAATGAAAGTTTAATACAAATATTGTGAAGAAAAGGGTACCTACATACATACATGGTGGTACATGGTATTATTGTATAAATCTGGAATATGGAAGCAAACTGTGAAATAAAGTTAAAAATAATTTTTTTTTTGATTAATAATAAATCATAAATACGCAAAATTTATAGCGAGCAAGTGTATACGAGAGAGGTGATTATTAATAATTTAATAAATATTGAATAAAAAAATATACCGCACTTTGAAAGGGAATAGTATATGAATAAGAACTACTTTGCTATACTACCAATAAAATAAAGTTCAAATTTTCTAATCTTAGCATTAATATTTAAACGCCAAAACCTCATTATCGAACAACTCTAAAATCACGCATGAAAAGGCATTCGATTTGGATCAAGAGCACTCTTTTATATGTTCGTAGAATGACACGAACACAATTCCTTTCAGATGTATACGAGGAAAATCATTAATATTTACATTTTATTATTGAATGACTCTGAAGTCGCATTTGGATGATGAGCACTCTATGTTTTGTAAAAAGACTAAAACAAAATTCTTTTTTGAAAATGTATAATAAGAGATAACTTAATTATATTTAAACACCAACATTTCATTATCGAAAAACTAGTTAAAATGGACTTAATGCCAATACTGTGCAAGCATTTTTTAAAAGTAATGACAATATCAAGTACCTAAATAAAAAAATTAAACGTAGGAACTGCCGTTGGCAAATCAAGAGAAATGTAGATCAAATAATTTATCACTGACAATATCAACTTTTACTGGTTTTAAATATACAGTTGTAGTTGAGAACGTTTCTCAAAATGAAACCAGCTAGTCTAATTTTTTTAAGTGTGTGTCTCTGCACATTATGTAAGAAACCTAATTTTAACTATTAGATTTATTAAACAAAGGAGTTTTTTTTTAAAACTGGTTTACCTAATATATATTTGTCAGAGAAAATGATTACGTTACATAATACTAAATTATATTCAGATTTTGTAGAAATATACTTTCGTAAAATATTATAGAGAATACTGGGTTATATACAGGGTGTCCTTGTAAAATAACTAATACTACCTAGTATATTTCGCGCAGTAAAATACAAGATTATCAATAACTCAAAAACTATAAAAGATGAGTATAGGGAACCTTATAATACAAATCGGTACAGAATAAAATTCTACATTAGAAACTGTAAAAATATACAGGGTGTTCCATTAAAAAAAAAATGCTTTTTGAAGTTTGCCAAAGTTGGCAGTAAATTCTGACCACCTGTAAGCAATTAGGTTAATTTGAAAGCATGATTAGGAAGCTTAAGGGTTCCACTATTCGTGTTGTGTAAATTGTAACTTTCACTTTCATTATGTTAGAGACAGCAAATTTCAAACTACTCGGTGTCAAAACACAAATTATCAGAAAAGTCAATATATCTCGAGTAGGGTTAGATTTAGGGATAGGGTAGTATGATCAAGGTCCTATTAAAATGGCTAGTAGTATTCAAAAATGCAGTAAAAACCATTTAAAATGGTAACTTCCGATATAAGCGGAAGAGCAACCTTGAAAATATTTTTGAAAGGAGCATAAAAAAACTATGTAAGTAGCCAAATTTTCAGAATTAAATTATCGCTAGAAGTACCTATACTTCTAATGAACGATTTGCGTGAATCACCCTGTATAATAATAATACTCCACATGTAATTACGACCCCATTTATCCCGGAAGATTCTAAAGGAGCCTTGTATGGGAGGAGGCTACACATTTAGGAGACATATACAACACCCAATATCCGTGTATAATGGAAACATTCCTCTCACAGTAATTTCCACTGCCACGACCGGGAATCGAACCCGGAACTTATCGGTGAGAGGCAGGTGCGTTACCTCTCGACCATCAGTCAAATGCTCGGCCATCAATCAAATTCTCGACCATCAGTCAAATCGATCAAATGATCAACGGACTTTTAGAAAAAAAAATTCATTTGAAAAAACGTCAGGGTCGTGCTATAGGAACAAAATTAGAAAAATAATAAATAAATAATGCAAAATTATTCCATTCACATATGAATATTCAGATTTCTAACGTAGGTAGATTGATCCCATGTGAGTAATTGTTCATATGACAAGAAAAAGAATAATTCTCACAAAATTTCTTTATTAATTAATTCATTTCCTCATTTAGATTTTGTTGTATAGTCAGAAACTATCAATGTTAGAAACTTTAAAAGATCAATTAACTTTCAGTTAACTTTCAACTGAGACACTCATCCAATATTATTCCAAGAAATTTGACATTTTTACTATTTGAAAAACTGCTATTGCTAATTTTAATGTCTATATTTATCGAGACACTATGGCATGCGATTTATCCGAACTGAGTAGCAACTGGTCGTCTGCATACATTATCAAGTAAGCCTCAGATGTCAAAGTATTAAGGTCTTTAAAAGAAAGAATCAGCCCCAAAATGAAGCCCTACGGAACACCCAAGTTATTTACCTTATACTCCGAATTGGCCTCGGAATTGGCACATCCGAAATTTCCATCAGAGGGATATGTCAAACAATTGTTTCCATTTTTTTAGAAAAGAGGAGATCCACTTCAGAGTCACGCCACGAATACCATAAGCATCAATTACGAATACCAATTTATCATGATCAATGTAGGCAAATGTTCTACCGAACAAACCCCAACTTACTAGCCTCGATATATTCAATAAGCCTCTTATAACAAGCATACATGTTTATTGAAACGGAAACCGTGTTGATTCTCTGTCAAAATGTTTGCGAGAGACCAGAAGGAATAATTATTAATGGTCTATATGTGTTTACCATTCGTAGATCACATTTTTGATGTATCAATCAATTAATCAATCATTTTTAAATTGCTTGGAAATTTTCCAGACGCACAAAGAGGCAAGCAAGTATACATTTGGTTTTTTTTACATTGACTAACTCTATAATCTGAAGTTTACAATAATTTACGAAGACTTTTATCATTCAAGGTTGAACAAAAAGCAAAAGTAATGAGTAATCGCTGCAAATGTGTCACTAGACCTTTTGGAAAAATTGTCAAGGGACAGAGCTGGGAAGAATCCTCTTAAAACGAATTCGATTCAGGGATACGAATTCATAAAAACAATCTTAATATTAATACAATAAGAAAATATTTTATTTTTTGTTTGCTTTTGAGAGAAGTAAAAAAAGAATTTTCGTCAGTTAAGGCGTTTCTTCTAGGGTAGTTCAATGATGGTAGCAAACGAAAATAGCCTCCCAACAAGAGGTCCCGATGAGGGGAGGCAGATATGAAACTTAATTGGTAGTTTTTTTAATATGGTGTATTCATTGAAAGTATGTATGTGGGTTTTTTGTCATCCAACTCAATTTTTGGATTTCTAGAGCTTTGTTTACTTGTCGTATTCATGTTTATACCTGACCTCGTCGCTAAAATAAAAAAACTTTTTTTCCAAGTTCTTTAAACACATTTGTGCCAACTGATCACCTCCATATTTGTGCTTCTTGGTCGCTATCATTTTTTCATATTTATTAGTTATAGAAATCAAGCTGGGCAAACTGGGCAACAATAATCCAAAAAACGTGTTCTCTCCTTGCAAAAGAATTAGTGTATCTGTCAGGGGTTTCATTACGGATGTAGATACAGAAATTCGATTTCTTTAAATGGTTCTAATTCAATTCAATTCTTCCAAAAAGGTAATGCCTTCTAGCAGAGTTATGAGTTATGACCCTCTGAAAAGGTGGAAAAAGCTGTTTTTTATATACTTAATATAAAAGCGTTTCTGAGGATTCAAATGCTTTCTGAGGAGTCGAATCCTTTTTGAGGATCGAATCATTTTGCGACTCGAATCCTTAAACTGAGTATTCGTATACGAATCCTTTTTCATTTGTCTTACGAATCCGGATCACAAATCACGAATTAAAGTATTCGAATACCACTTTCGAATCCTCAACAAGGATTCGAATCCTGGATTCAAATACTGAATGATTTGAATTTTACCCAGCTCTGTCAAGGGATATAACGATTTTTTTTCTTGCTTAAATTTCAATTACATTTTTCTTCTCATCAGCAGTTTTTTAGACATACTTATTGCCAATAATTTTTTCCTAAATGACTGTCTGTCCCTTATCGTTTTTCTTTTTAGTGGTAGGTATAATTTTTGTATAGGTTAGATATCATATTTAATTAAAATTCTTCTTAAACTGTTCTGTACAATTTTAAAGTGTTTATATTCATTCTTCAGTGTAGAAACACACCATAAAATTGTATCCGAAGAACAAAATTACTGTTTTCATTTCTAATTATCCAATCATGACTATTCGGTACTATGTATTAACACTTATGTCAAATTTCATACTTTCTAACGTTCTAAATACTTTTGCAACGTCGTAAAGTAAACCATAAAATACAATTTTTCTTACCGAATATGTTAATATTTTTTAGTAATAATTACAAGTAGATGTAAAATTCAAAAGGAAAAACCAAAGCTGATAAAGCGTCTTATGACAAGAGCTAATACGTTTGATTTACCACATGCTTCTGTACAAATCATTAAGCATATATAAAAAGAGAAGATGCTGCAAAATTTTAATTCATATAAAACGTGTCTTTTTAGAAATTATAAACTTGAAATTCTTTTATACAGATCACTATACAGGGTGATTCACGAGGAAAGGGACAAAATGTTATGGTAGATAGAGTTCACTTAGGTGAATTAGAAATGACTATTGAAAAAAGCCTGAGCCTTTTTTTATTGATCTACAGGGTGATTTATGAGTTTTGCCCAATACTTCTTAAGGTAATATCTTTTAAACTAATCACTAGAATCAGCTCGTATTGTGGGTATATAGTATACTATTAATTGTCAATTTACATGCATAATCAAAGACAGAAAATTCCAGGGCCGGCTCAACTAATTTTGATTTTTAAGGCTCCTATGAAAAAATTCACCCTGTGTACGTGATTTTTAAATTCTAATACTGAATTATGAAACTACATACAAAAGTGATCGAAAACATGTACTTTGTTGTTTTGCCACACTTTGGGCGAATTTTAAATAAACGATCAATTTTCGCCAAAATCGAAGGTCTGCACAAAATAAATTTATAAAATTACATTTTACTCTCTTATTCAAACTAAAATATTTGTTATACAAAATTTTGTGATTTCATGCATGATTAATATGAAATAAATAATCAAAAATAAATAATTTCAACATCAGATTAAGTAATTTTTATTTCTGAGGTTTCTGTGAAAAATCAGTCTGTATACATTTTTCTCAAATTCTGATAATAAATTATGGAACTACATTAAAACAACCGCTGCCAATTATGGGATCAAAACTTCCTCACCGTGTGTTGGAGTTTATAACCAAAGTAATTTTTTACGTATATTGTTTTTTGACGCATTTTGTTTTTTTGTAGGTATTTTGTTTTTTTGGCGTATTTTGTGTATTTCAACATTTGGACACAATAGTATAATGAGTTGTATATCAGATCCTATTTATAATTTTTCATCACGAATACATTTTTTTGTAAAGTTAGAAATAGAAATGTTGGGGTCTAATCAGATCCTATTTATAATTTTTCATCACGAATACATTTTTTTGTAAAGTTAGAAATAGAAATGTTGGGGTCCGGTAGACCCCATTCCAGTGGACCGATTTTGCTCATCAACGAACTTAATATCTTTTCCTTGACCTCTAAAACGTGTGTACCAAATTTGAAAGCTTTATTTCAAAAAAGAAAATTTTTGTGTATCGTCATAATTCGTCGAGAATCGTCCAGAAATGCATTAAAAATTTTCAAAATTTTTTTCACGAATACATATCTCATAAGTAATTAACGAAATTGTTTATTTTTTTTATCACAGTACATCAATAAACAGAACATTAATAATCCTGTCGTTATTAGGAAAGCCGTAGGAAATTTAATTTTACGACAAAGAAAATGTAGGGAGGTAGAAGGCTTTGATTTTGAAAATAAGTTATAAGGTTTTATGTTCTGTGAATTTGTTGTTTATAATGTTCTGTTTATTGATGTATTGTGATAAAAAATAAATAATTTCGTTAATTTTTAAATGTAGTTCCACAATTTATTATCAGAATTTGAGAAAAATGTATACAGACTGATTTTTCACAGAAACCTCAGAAATAAAAATTACTTAATCTGATGCTGAAATTATTTATTTTTGATTATTTATTTCATATTATTCATGCATGAAATCACAAAATATTGTATAACAAATATTTTATTTTGAATAAGAGAGGAAAATGTAATTTTATAAATTTATTTTGTGCAGACCTTCGATTTTGGCGAAAATTGATCGTTTATTTAAAATTCGCCCAAAGTGTGGCAAAAGAACAAAGTACTTGTTTTCGATCACTTTTGTATGTAGTTTCATAATTCAGTATTAGAATTTAAAAATCACGTACACAGGGTGAATTTTTTCATGGGAGCCATAAAAATAAAAATTAGTTGAACCGGCCCTGGAATTTTCTGTCTTTGATTATGCATGTAAATTGATAATTAATAGTATACTATATACCCACAATATGAGCTGATTCTAGTGATTAGTTTAAAAGATATTACCTTAAGAAGTATTGGGCAAAATTCACAAATCACCCTGTAGATCAATAAAAAAAGGCTCAGGCTTTTTTCAATAGTCATTTCTAATTCACCTATGTGAACTCTATCTACCATAACATTTTGTGTCTTTCCTCGTGAATCACCCTGTATAGATACCTAGGATCAGAATGTAGGTAAAATTACTTAATACTAATATCGATCGAAGTAATGAAAGATAAGAAGTAACTGAGAGAGAACCCCATAACTTTAGCAGCATATAATTCATTTTCAATATATTAACGCAACATCCGTAGCAGCCAGTAATTTTGTAATATATTACTGACGCACACTATTTTTAAATTAACCCGAAAGCTAAAGTAACTGATAATTAATCCATATTTAGATGGTTAATTATCATCGCCTTAAAACTCATAAATAATAATTATTTCTAAATAACAAAGATAATGAAAGTAGAATTTCATCATGACAGGACGGGCACGTATCATTAACAATTAAAGTCATCCTCAAAAAGTGGTCGCAATACATCAAGTGAAAGTTCGTAAGTATTCACCAGGCCAAGGATGGTTACATTCAACTTTCACCTGTTATTTTTAAGTACCTGTAATATGTAGTCGATATGGGACCTTGTTAATTTATCTTACACATGAACTTTTTATGTCCATATACATGCATTAATAATTAATGTACAGCAAAACAGCAGAACCCAAGTTTCTCTCCTGTTGGCGTTTGAAACAAAAAAGATTTTAATAAATTAGTACCCAGTTGAAATATGCAGATATTAGTTTATTGGATGTTGCCTTCAGAAGACGCCATCCAAAAGTTGAAATTGAAAATTTATATGTCTTGAAATAGTTGATGGTTTATTATGCTGTCAGTTAAAGAATAAATAAAACCAAATGGTCTTTAGCTAAGGCAACAGGCGTGTTTGGTGTTTTTGTTTTTGAAATAACTGGAAAGTTATATTCTGTATATTATCTGCAAGCATTTTCACCAGAAGATAGTTCTTGTATATCTCTCAATATTTCTTAGAACCATGATAGCAAAATCTGATTTTTATTTTAGCGCCTCATTTACCGACAGATTTTTTAAAATTGATGTATTTTTGAACAGTTTATATGTTTGTTCTCTTTCTTATTTTTACTACCAAGGCGATACTTGGAAACAAGTTCAGAAGGGCTGTTTTGTAATCCCTAACCTCTACTTTGTCACAGATCCACGAAAAGTTTAATATTCTTTCGAGAAAGGATATTTCCACTCTTGACTACATCTCGCCTGTTGATATGTTCGCGTTAAATAAAACAACTGTCTACAAAAAGAAAAATTTATTTCTATTTACAAAAATTACAAAAATAAAAAAGTATGTACCTAATGAGGATAGTTGGCACTTGACGTGGAAGAATGTCAGGGTATTCAAGAAAATAAGTTTGTGCAACAGTAATTAAGAGTGCTCCGTGAGAAAAACATAACAGCATGCAATGCGTAGATTATTACAAAATGTAGTTATTATAATAATGACAGTCTGAGAAGGACAGTCTAGACTAGAATAAGTGATGCGTGCAGGACGAAAGTGAAACGAGGAAAAGAAATACGTGCTCAAGTGAAGTGACAAACGTTGAAAATATTAATGTGCAAAAAGGAAGAAGGTACTAATGAAGATGAAAATTGTTGATCACATTTTTATCTAACTAAAGTTTTTAATTTAAAATTAGGTACGTCCAACTTGGTCAATTTGGGTTTGGAGGTTGTTTACTACTTCTGGGGGGAATTGGTCTCCCAAGATTTCGAAAAGGTTGACTTTTTGGTCGCCGGGGATGCTTTCGTACGCTCCAATTTCGATACCTTCCTGCACCTGTAAACAATTTATTTAGTGTAATAATGCAATATGTAATAAAATATTATTGTCTAAAAGTTATTTGTGGCATCGTTCAATTTTCTTTCTTTTTTTGGGATTTGGGATTTATTGCCACATTTTTGAGTATTTTGTAGTCCCAGAGAATCTAAAAAAATATCTGGATTTTAAAAAAAATAACTTTTATACCTTTTACGGGCATACAGCTTATTTTTTTAAAACCCAGATATTTTTTAGATTATCTGGACTATTCAAATAGGAATAGAAAATTAAACGATGCCACAAATAACTTTTAGACAATAAAAAGATGATGTTAAAAATTATAAAAAAATTTGAAATTGAATATATGTCATTGTTCATTATATTTATTCAAAAATATCTGTTGGAGTTTTTGAGATAGAGCCTTCATATATATCGCTTCCGGTTTAATAGGAAATTACTGAATTATGCCGGGTTGCATAAAAAGGAAATAAAATTGTTCCTTTCATTTGAGGCTCATTTGAAAAAATATTAAAACTATTTTTACTACATTTTAATTTTTCACAAAAATATGAGATCGCCAATGTCTTCCAATATTACGTCATACAGAAGTTTTAATGAGAACATTTTTGAAAACTATTTTTTCCAATCGCAATAAAATGCCACCAGGATATGAAAATCATTTCTAATTTCGCCATAAAAAATTTCATTTCATTATCTTAAAAATGAGAAATTTATAGTAGTATGTTAAAAACACTTTTAGGCAGGTATTTTTAATAAACTGACCTGAGCAATGTTTTCATTTAATTATAAAAAATACATGGCATAGTTTCTTTTGCTTGATTCATATATTGTAGTATGGTTGGATCAGGAAAGTTTTACTTTTCTGTTAGGCAATTAATATACAGGCAACGCAAAAGTTGTTAGATCATATGAAATACCGTGCGAATTTACAATTTCAATGGATGGTACACTGAAACAACTGTTCCATTAATTGGTAACCAACACAACAACTCGTAAACGATATTGGTCGCAAAAAAATTTACATAAATTTTACTTTCCTCAAAAACTTGATTTTTGGGCTGATGAATATATTATTGGACTTTCTTTTTATCGATGACAACTTAACTGGTCAAAACTACTTGGATCTGTTTCAGCAATAAATTTGCTTCTCATATTCAGGAACTAGTAGGTGCCAGGTTTAATAAAACTTGGTTCCAATTCTAACAAGATGGTTTTTCTGTCCTTAATATTGACATCGGTTGGCAATATTTGGAGGAAATATTACCGAATCGACTTATTTGGGCCAGCTGAGTCATCAGATCTTGCACCTTCTAACTTTGTTGTGGCATTACTTCAATTCAAACATTTATGTTTTTTTTTTAAATATATATTTTTTTAAATATTTTTAAAGAAGATCAATTTGCAGGAATTCCAATTACATATTGAAAATGCCTGTCAAACTTTTCCTTAGATTAAGAGAGAGATTTATTTAAGTATTTATTACATTAAACCATACTTGATGAAATAATTACGTTAAAAATTATGGCTTTTCTTTAAGTTTTGAAATTGGCGTTCTGCTTTATGTTTAAAAATTATAATTTTTTATTTCACAATTACGTCAGAATTAGTTTCTAAATTATATAGTTTTTCCGTAAAAAAAAAAACATTAAATAAAATCAATCGTTTACGCAATTTATTCGATTTCACAGAAGGATTAAGTACATCCTCAATCTGTTGTAGTACCAATGATTACAACTTGCTACAAAACAAACTTTAACCTATTGCTTAAACACTATTGCCAAAGTATTTCATTTATCATGCATATGCTTTAAAACCCAGCCCCTTATTCACGTTTTAGAAATCTACAAAATTACCTAAAAATAGTTAATTAATTTTTTAATGAAAATTTTAAAAACAAATTTGATTTTATTTAAATCAATTAAAGAATAAATCCTGCAAAATTTGGGGTATGACTTTCCTATAATACTTCGAGTATAAAACACCAATAAACAATTATTATGATCAAGGAACTACTGCGTTGCCTGTATACCTCTAGTATTTCATTATTTTTAACAGTGCGATTAAAATAGTTCACATTCTTTACGTACTTTTTGAATTTGGGCATCTTTAGGAATCAGGAAGGTGTTTTGAGCTTGTCTGATGGCTTCATTTGTGTAGGCGTTTCCTTCTTTTTGTGGAAAAGCAGCTGCAAAAGTTACAAGGACCAGGACGAAGCAGATGACTTTCATTTTGAATCTGAAAATAAGGAGGAATATTACTACTTGAGCTGTATGATGCATTACTTGGATAATTAAGACAAAGGGTTGATTATTTGTTGCCTTGTTAAAAAAATACAAATTACGATAATGTTTATATTGATATTTTGACTGTTTCTTTAAATAACATCAAAATTTTCCGATATCAATAACCATAATGAAATCAAGTATAATTATTATCTTTAAGACTTTTAATCGATGACTATTTACATTGTTGAATTTTGGGTTTTTCTCACAGGATTAAATGTTACCTCAAGCTTAAATTTTCTTTTACGCAATATTGAGTCAAAAAATAGATTACGTATATATATTGTGCTTTTTATACGAATAATTATAGCATATTATATTTTTGTCGATTAATTTATTATAAATTTAACTATAAAAATCTAAACAATGTGAATTTTTAACAAATAAATATTATGTTATATTTATGTTGACTAAAATATAAAAGTGTAAAGTGTAAATAACGGTAATATACCTATCTAAATGTAGGTGATTCTGTATTTAACGTTTTATTAATCAGAGAGAAAGAGGTCTACTACTAATTTCTCTAATATAATCCCACATAGGTAATATGAATATTAGTTTTTTTACCGCGAGTTAAACTTTGCTTGTATAAACTTTATTAATAATGATGGTCGTTTATATCAATATGTGAACGGAGAAAGTTTGAACAAAACATAAATAAATATATTCTAAAGCAAATGACATCATTTTAAAACACTTCTAAGTTATATTTGCATATCCCAAAATAAATATTTGCTGTGCTAGAAGAGGATTCTGTACATCAAATAAGCACCGAGATTCGACATTGATTTTATCGTGTAAGTACCGACGTCTTGTAGAACTACTTAATTAAGTTCGGTTTAAATTTTCCGTTTATCCGTAGGTATTTAATGTTATATCACACATTCACTGGTTGAGCCTTATAGTGTTCTGTTCAGATGGTAGGGCCTAGCCACCAGTGAATGTATTTCAAAACGTGGATTTATTATACACAGGCAAAACAATTCGTTAACCTGCTCATGGTAGTTTGTGGCCCCATCGTATGATTTAAATCGTTATTTTCCGGGTAAGGAAGGAAATAACTTCCTTGTTAGCATAGCTCTGTATTTGATGCAGTAGGAATCCGCGTTTGTTAAGCAATAACCGAAACCGAACCAAAAAGAATCTCTGTGGCTTATTCACAGCGCTCCGATATTTTGGTGTCTCGTTGGAGTCATACTTGCTCGCCCCAGCCGCTTGATTTTTCCGCGTGGGTATAACCACAAATTCAAATTGGTTCTACATAGTTGCCAGAGTGAGACCCTAAAGAAAGCACAGCAATGTTGTCAATAAAAAATTTGGCAATTCAGCCAAAAATAAATGACAATAACGATCAATTAAATCTGACATTTCAATATTTTGTCAATAGTAGACAACTCTGACACAACCTAAGAAAAACATATCATAGCCTCCCCTTATGTAAATAAAATGTGAATGGCATATTATATATCTTAGTTTTATTTATGCAGAGAAATTTTTGTGCAAATTTATTTTATAAATAATTATTGTTAGATGAACTTTATTACGTGGCACATCAGAAACGACAGATATAGCAGTGAATCGTAAATTTTCACCATCTTTAACCAGATTTCCAAAATTGCGTGAAACGTTAAGAATTTGTATTTCAATTTTTTCTAGTATTATAAATCTCATACGATCGACTGTAGTATTACTTACATTTGGTTCAAAGAGGTAATATCTAAAGGAGGTAAACTATCGGTATTTGATAAACTTTTTGCTCGTCAGTTCTGTGTTTTGAAGAGTCAAAAACCTAACCTGTTCTGTTCTGTGGTGTCAGCATTTTATGCAAAACTTTTTGTTAAGTTTGGATTTTGTGTTAAACGATTTACAACGATTGTATTTATTCGTGTGTGCGTGTTTTGTGCAGAATTAGAGAATTTGGACATATAAAACGGTTTTATTTTTAAAATGCATTAGTTTTATGTTTTATATGTATTGTAAAGATAAATAATAAAGTATTATAATATATTCTGATTTTTTTTATTTGTCCTACATATTTATTAGAGCCGATTGTACCAAAGACGTTCAGCTTGAACTTGGTTTAATATCTAAGGTTACAACTGTGATAATAATTGTTTGAACATGGTTCAGGCTTAAACCACATTTATTTTGTTAATTACCTGAATTTGTTTATAATGTACAATTCTACGAGTTTCAAAAAATACCAAATTTTTTTAACCAAACTATCTACTAATTTTTTATGAAAAATTTTAACTCATATACATATAATATTAACGCTAAACTTGTCTACATGAATTCAAGTTCTTGTGGTGTTATTCTATTATACATTGGCACTGTTTCTTGATAATAATCAACTTGAACGTAAAACAACAGTAATACCAGATATACACGAGTAGATATATATCAATGTCATGACAAATTCTGAAGGAGTAACAACAGGAATTAATAACACATTATCATGTAAATAATAATTACGACTTATTGTTTGTTAGCAGGATCTAAATTGAAATATAATTACTATTATGCTACGCACAAATGCATTTCGACCCATTATTAAGACAATTTAATAAAATTGTTATTCGACGAGGATCGCATTTCAAGCTAAGTGTTTATTATCGTCTTTTCGATCTTTGTCGTGAACAATAAATATATTCTGCAATATACCTAATTTATCATCAAGTAATGGGAAACGCGAATGTTTTTCTTTAATTGCGTAATAATTTTCTGACATTTAGTCATAACTTACAGTGTAAAGTATATAAAATTAGTATTATTTATTATCTAATACACCTATTTGAGCTACACCTACTGGCGAATGTGTTGGAAGATGTAATTGGGTGTGTAATTTACGTTTACGTTTAGAAACGCTTAAATATCACAGATATCTCAAAATTTTCATTATATTCGAATGTAAGTGCATGATATGAAAGGAATTGCGTTTTTTTAATAGAGGCACCATGTGTAGAATATGGTATATAAACATCCCCAAAGCCAAAGTTAAGCCTTCCGGTGTATGACTAGGACTAGGAAAAAATGCGCAGACACAAATCCACTACTTTCCCGCATTGCCAGTGTTTGAACTTAAGCATTGAACCCAGTTCGCGAAAACACTGTGATCAAGCAAGATCGCAACAACATGATCTAGTTCACTGCTCTACCGAGACGGAATATTTGCATATTTTTGTAATCACTTTTTTTCTTTTTCCAAAAATAGCAAAGTTAAGAGAGGGGTGTAAAAATATAAATGATCAGCCTATACCACATTTCCTGTTTAATTCCTTAATGTAGACAACAGGAAACAATGCATTATAATCAATTAATAATACAGTATTTACATATCAGTATTTATCTTTATGAAGAATGATGTACCTCAAGGATACGTCCCTGGGCCTATTTCATTTATATAGAATATCAATCATATGTTCTGCAAAAATATTAATTTTAAGTGATTCTGTAAAATATAAAGCTGAAAGTTGTTTTCGAGAAAATAATTTTAAAATAAATTAAGAAAAAATTTCAAACTTTTTCATTTACGGCGATAATGTCAAATTACTGGAAGTCTCTTTGAATGATAAACTGAATTGAACTTCTCATTTCGGGTCAGGAAATTGTTGAGGATCATATTTTTATTACGTTAAAAGAAAAATACGTCACGTGTTAAAATTGTTAATTATTCTTATTCACTATTTCATAAAAAAATTCGTCGTATCCGTACTATTATTTATGCGGTACCTCAACTCACGCTCTTTAAATTTTTATGTTTTAAAAGGACGCCATTCAGATTGTTGTAGGTGCAGGAACTGACTGTTGCCAAACACTGCTTATTGCTTTGGGCCTAACGCCACTCCTAGCAATTATTCTCTAGAAACTCGCAAAGATATAAATAATTCTAAAATCCCGATAAAAATTCACATATTTTGAACATATAGGGACAGGGTGATTCACGAGGAAAGGGACAAAATTAGAAATGACTATTAAAAAAAGCCTGAGCCCTTTTTATTGATCTACAGGGTGATTTATGAGTTTTGTCCAATACTTCTTAAGGTAATATCTTTTCAACTAATCTCTAGAATCAGCTCGTATTGTGGGTATATAATATACTATTAATTGTCATTTACATGCATAATCAAAGACAGAAAATTCCAGGGCCGGCTCAACTAATTTTTATTTTTAGGGCTCCTATGAAAAAATTCACCCTGTGTACGTGATTTTTAAATTCTAATACTGAATTATGAAACTACATACAAAAGTGATCGAAAACATGTATTTTGTTGTTTTGCCACACTTTGGGCGAATTTTAAATAACGATCAATTTTCGTCAAAATCGAAGGTTTGCACAAAATAAATTTATGAAATTACATTTTCCTCTCTTATTCAAACTAAAATATTTGTTCTACAAAATTTTGTGATTTCATGATTAATATGTAATATGAAATAAATAATCAAAAACAAATAATTTCAACATCAGATTAAGTAATTTTTATTTCTGAGGTTTCTGAGGTCTGTATACATTTTTCTCAAATTATAATAATAAATTGTGGAACTACATTTAAAAATTAACGAAATTATTTATTTTTTTATCACAATACATCAATAAACAGAACATTATAAACAACAAATTTACAGAACATAAAACCTTATAACTTATTTGCAAAATGAAAGCCTTTCTGCCTCCCTACATTTTCTTTGTCGTAAAATTAAATTTCCTACGGCTTTCCTAATAACGACAGGATTATTAATGTTCTGTTTATTGATGTACTGTGATAAAAAAAATAAACAATTTCGTTAATTACTTCCTCACCAAGTGAGGAAGATATGTATTTGTGAAAAAAGTTTTGAAAATTTTTATTGCATTTCTGAACGATTCTTGACGAATTATGACGATACACAAAAAATTTCTTTTTTTGAAATGAAGCTTTCAAATTTGGTACACACGTTCTAGGTCAAGGAAAAGATATTAAGTTCGTTGATGAGCAAAATCGGTCCACTGGAATTGGGGTCTACCAGACCCCAACATTTCTATTTCTAACTTTACAAAAAAATTTATTCTTGATGAAAGAATATAAATAGGATCTGATATACAACTCATTATAATATTGTGTCCAAATGTTGAAATACACTAAAAAAACAAAATACGTCAAAAATTACTTTTGTGTTATAAACTCCACCACACGGTGAGGAAGTTTTGATCCCATAATTGGCAGCGGTTTTTTTAATGAATTTGAGAAAAATGTATACAAACTGATTTTTTTCACAGAAACCTCAGAAATGAAAATTACTTAATCTGATGTTGAAATTATTTATTTTTGTTTATTTATTTCATATTAATCAACCATGAAATCACAAAATTTTGTACAACAAATATTTTAGTTTAAATAAGAGAGGAAAATGTAATTTTATAAATTTATTTTGTACAGACCTTCGATTTTGGCGAAAATTGATCGTTTATTTAAAATTCGCCCAAAGTGTGGCAAAACAAAAAAATACATGTTTTCGATCACTTTTGTATGTAGTTTCATAATTCAGTATTAGAATTTAAAAATCACGTACACAGGGTGAATTTTTTCATAGGAGCCCTAAAAATAAAAATTAGTTTAGCCGGCCCTGGAATTTTCTGTCTTTGATTATGCATGTAAATTGACAATTAATAGTATATTGTATACCCACAATACGAGCTGATTCTAGTGATTAGTTTAAGATATTACCTTAAGAAGTATTGGGCAAAACTCATAAATCACCCTGTAGATCAATAAAAAAAAGGCTCAGGCTTTTTTTAATAGTCATTTCTAATTCACCTAAGTGAACTCTATCTACCAAAACATTTTGTCCCTTTCCTCGTGAATCGCCCTGTATAAGTTAATTCAAAGGTATTTGGTGAAACAGTTATCGTACAAAAATTTATCCGAATGTATATAACAGTTTTTAGACACTTGAAAAAAGTGGATTCTTTATCCGGATGTAGTAGCTCCATTAGAAAGTGGTTGAGAGTATATGATTAGTAAATACATTTTTAGAAATGAAACAACTCTTAGAAATCAAGTAGATTTTGTCTAAAATAAATTATTGTCCAACCTCTTAGAGTTGAAAGATTAAAAATTGAAACACCCTGTAGATACAATAAACTATACCGTGACTACAAAAAAATCAGTAGACAGTAACATTTCTGAATGGAACAAACGAAAAAAAGTAACATTATATTTATGCAATTTTTTTTTGATGATGCGAAAATCTTTTGGTATATTATTCTTTAATGAAAAATAGACTACCTTACCTATTAAAAGGCAAAGGAAAAAAGGCATTCATAGTGAAATCACAAAATAAATGGCATAAATTCACCCACAACTCTTGGACTAATATGTATCTGTAAGGTTTGTAGCTACCCTTTTGTTTCCTCCTTGGTTTTATTTTAAATAATTATAATGTTTCTTCGTTTACAAATATGCAATTTTACTAAGTACTTCTATTATCCAACATTTTCTTATTGGCAAAAAAATTATTAATTAAACCTAAATTAATTAAAGGATCTTTAAAAATAAAAAATCGTTGACATAGTATTTACACAATTAATTATAAATAACAAATAGTTATATTGTAACAATTTCCAAAATTGAAAAATTATTAAGGTTGATTATATATATCCAAATAATAACTTGCCAATTTAAAAATACATAACGTCACCACGCGCATCAAATTCATTATTTGTATTTTTTGGTTTCAAGTACCACATCCCGGAGCATAAGAAATTAGCGAAATGACAAAAATACGGCATCACGTTGTACAGCAAGGAATATTATGCGTCAAAAACAGGCTCTTTCCGAAATTGCTTTCCATTACCCGTTACATGTATAAGCTTCAACCCTTGTTACGTTTTCTTCATTGTTTATCACTGTCACTTTTAGCGAAGACAAAAGAAAACACTCAACTAACAGGCACTGTCGAATTGCTTTCACTCTCTTACCTTTTAGTTCACTGGGTACACTGATTATGACAAATTCCGCGCACAGTTTCACAAACATATCTCTTATATGAAGCCTACTCCATCTCTCCCATTTCTCCCTTCCAAACGCTCTTAAAATAATGTGATGACCTGAATGTGAATCTCAATTTTTTTGAAAGAAGATCTTTAAAAACGCTTGATTGATTTATGTAATTGTTCATTGTATGTTGTTTGAAGCTTTGTTTGTTTTAGGCTGCAAATACTTTATCTAACCTAAATTAACAGTTTTGAGATTGTAATAATTAAAACGGTGTAAGTAGTTAATTAACTAATTAAAGTTGCAGTTTTCATTTGTATTGTATATACAGTAGATCGTTAAAAACTACATCCTTGAGATATACTAAATTTTATAAAACAAAAGCTCAGCCTATAGTGATTTTTTTTCGAGATGGGTAATGGCGAAATTGTTATTTCAAATCTTGAGTACACAGCGATATTCGAAACCATCTAAAATACCTTTGTAGCAAATTCTATCAGAAGATTAAATATTTGGATTTTTTTCTGAGAAATAAAAATTTTTAAATTTGATTTTAAATACAAGTACATAGGCAGTTTACGAATTTTACTTAATTTTACTAAATATTATCAAATAATTACACAACTTTACAAAAGGTTGGACATACTAATTAAACAAATATAATAAAACTAAAACAATTAAATATAGGTCCTCTCTACTAAGTCACCTTCAACACCTTATACATTTTTCTATTCTCTTATTATTATTATGAACTATATTTTTAAGTTGTTCCCTGGGGACTTCTTGAAAAACTTGTTTTATTATGTTACATAGTTCGTGCCTATTTTGAGGTCGAGATTTACTCTTAAAAATCAAGGGGTGTCATATCCGGAGATCTAGGCGGCCAGGCTATCAACGGACTACTACGTCCTATACATCTACCAGAAAAATTCTGATGAAATGATGTGCAGGGATCCCCCCAACTAAAAATATAATTCATCTCTTTCCTGCAGGTTTAAAGAATGAATTTCTCTCTAAAATTTATTTTTCAAAAAAATCCAGAAGTTATGTATGTTGAAATTTGTAATGAAAATAGGGTCCCATTAATTGCTTATTTAAAGTACCACATGGGACATTTGTTTTCTCGGAATATTGCCTTCTGCAATTAATTACCCAATCGGGATTTTCCCCTGTCCAAAATCTGCAATTCTATACAGAAACCACTATGTTGTAAATGTGGCCTCATCACTATAAAGAATTTTTTTTTAATTGTCCGTCATTTAAATATTTTCCTTGGATCCACAAGCAAAACTGTAATCTTGACAGATGATTCGTTAAAATCATTAGTAATGATGTTTGGCCCCAAGAAAGATAGAATGAACATCCGTGATCTAAGCTGCTTTCGTTCGTGCTAATCATACGTGAACAAGGTAATCATGATTCATATTTACATGTTCGTTTGTTCTGATTTGTTTTCTCCCTCCCTTGTTTTTTAGAATCATGTTCAGCAATCCCCTTGCCCCTTCGAATCATGGATTTTTCGTGTTCATTTTTAAGTAATCCTGTTTTCATCTGTTTATAACCTCGAAATTATTTGTCATTTGTCAGTCAAAGCCGGTAAAGTAAAAATTAATGATTCCAGGCAAGAAGTAGAGCTTGTACATCCTACTAATGGTACTAAATTTAATAAATAGAGCAAATACTGGTAAAGTGGTTTTACATATTGAGAAGATTATTTAATTTGGTATGTGGACATATCCTACCTTCCAATCTACCTAATGGGTAAATTTCAAGGTTACAACCACTTGCTTTCTCTACTAGGATATGCACCATAAAATCATGATACTATTAGTATCATGCCATAAAATACAGATTTTCTGTGTCTTGTATCATGCATATTATATATATCATATTGTTTTGTATTTGGATCGTGAACATAACTTTTATGTGGGGATGCGTTCGATTGTTGACACTGTCGTAATCCATGATTAAGAAAACATAGATTGTTCACGTGAACAGTGATTTACTTTTTATACACGAACGAAAGCAGCTCTAATAACTATTACATCCGTGATTAAAATCAAAGATGATTGTTTTTTTTATGAAGGAATTATTTATAATCATTTTAAATTTAAGTCACATTACAAAATGTATACAGATAGCTTTTTCCGACTTGAAGTTGATATTTAACAACAGACTTGACCGAAATAAGAGAACAAAAGTTCTTCTTTGTGAATACTTAATTTTATCCCAATTGGGCAGAGACAGCAATGATATTAATTTATTGGATTCAAAAAATTCAAAATGAATATTTAGTATCAAATGGAATGAAACAGTATCACACAAAGTCCAAGAATCTGGTTGGTTAAATATGAAAAATCGATGTAACTTTCTGCTTCCTTTTTCCATAAAGGACTAGCATACAAACAACCTCAATGTATGATGGAAAAAATAACATATAGAAGTGACGTACGTAACATTAATGTTAGGTTCGGGGGTGCTACTAACACCTCCAAAATATACACACAGTTGTAATGTTTTGAATAAACTCTATAAATCTATTAACTTAAATATTTTAAGTTCCTCATTTAAGAAGAAAGCAATATTACTTAGTGCTTAATGAATCTGTTTGTTATATTAACTATTTAATTAAATAATGTAAGTTTTATTAGTAATTATAGAAATTTAATTTAGTTATTATCCTTATTCTTGTCTGTTTTGTGGAGTGAATTGGAGTGATAGTGTATAATGAATATGGTGTAAATAGGAACTACGCATTTTTAAGATGGTTTCGATCTCTCGATACGTTGCTAGCTGATTGTAACTCCTAAAGTATGAGTGATGTTAAAATTGATTGCAATAGTTATTCTTGAACACATAAGGCATTGTACCTTGATAACTGCGCTACCAAAAACATCATATTCATTAGAGCTTGCTGATTCACTTATATTTCTTATGTTTCTGAGTTCATTAACTAGATAATAATATTCTGAATATTAATAGGGTCGTGGCAAATCTTCAGCATTTTTAATTTTTGGGACATCTACAGTTTTCTGGGTACTTTCGCCAACAGCTTTATTCGATACATGAGAAATTGGGTGACAAAATGTGGTCTACTTAAATTTTATTTTGAAAACTACAAAATACAAATAAATTAACGCAGTATGTTTAGAAAATTAAAGAGTTCAAGACGACCATGAATGATAAATCATCAAGAATCAAATTTCCCAGGGTGTTATGGAGCCATCAATGGAAACATGTCAATATTCAGGCTCCTACAAATTACGGCATTTTTTGAATTACAAGAGCACCAATAGCATTTTTGTTAGCTGTTGATGATTATTACGACATTTGGTACTTCAATATTGAAAGCATGGGAAGGCATTCAATAGAGGAGTATTTCAACAGTCCTCTTTATCTGGAGCTCTTGAAAATAATTTATTGCCAGATGGTAGCGTTTTAGTCGGGGATAATGCTTTCCCATTGAAATTATATTTAATGAAACCTTCAAAAATTACTTTAGAAAAAACCGCAAAATATTGAATTATGGCTTGTCTCGAGCCAGGAGAATCGTTCAGAATGCTTTTGGGATCCTATATATTTTTCAAATAGTTGTAACTTGTTCTTTCCTTTCTGTCGACAAAATTGTTAAAGTATATTGTGCATTGTACAACTGGTTGAAGAAAACTTCTAGAAATCGTTATTATATATCAAATAAATCTTTAGATGAAGAAGACATCGATAATGGAATTGTTAGAGCAGGATTTTGAATGTATGAAATTGAGGACAGGACGCAATTGCTCCTCAACATATGCTAGGCATGAGACGACATCTGCCAATATTTAATAACAAAAGGTTGGCAAGATCGAATGATATTTTAGTTCAGTAATATAATAAACCTTAAACTAAAACATGTGACACTTATGTAACAATAGTTTTTATTTGCAATAAAGTGCGTACGGGAAAATTACCATGTGAAGGTCTTTTCTAGTTTCCACTCTATGAAGGAACTCATTAATTTCATGGTTGTATTTTAATTAATGCCTATTCCAGCTTCCAACTTATTGGAATCCTTGATTTTCCTAAGCTCATGCGAATATGTTAGCGAAGACTACGAATTTTATTTATTTTTTTTTGAACCCCAAATTCCTCAATAACCTCTTCTATTTCTTTGCACGCTGCATTAAGAACTTACTTATATTTACAAATAGATATTGTGGTATCCCATAAACATTCAAGAGCTCTATGTTCCAATACAAATTTAAGAGTCTCTCTTCATTTCAAAGTGAAGCCATTTTTGCAGCAAATTAAATCCCTCCCTCTCGTTGAAATGTTTATTACTGCGTTGTCAGTTAGTGTTCTCTGACGGAAGAATTCTATGGATAGTAATTAATAAATTAATAAAGTAAACTTGTATTTTAGTAAAGAAAAATGGCTCTGAAAAGGAAGAGAAAAAAATTTATGAAATGCCAGTATTAAAAAGAGATATACTCGTAGTTGCAATAACTTGGAAAGCATGCTGATGTGAGTTCCGTCACCCAAGATGTCTTTGTAATGTGATGTTTTCTTAACCTCTCCCAAGTGATTGAAGTAACCTTCGGATATCCTAATATTTTGTGATAGAAAACGAGAGACGGGACCTACAGTGTATTGTGAACTCACCACAAGTTTCCTTTCGCATCTAGGTTTGAAGCAAATCACAAAAATTTTTTTTATTTGCTTTAGGATAAATTTGAATCATCAGTCTTAAACCAAGTAAGTAAGTGTCAACGCATTTACTCACTCAGCTACAGTGCCTACTTTTCTTTCTCATAAGAATTACTTTAACCATTAAAATTAATTCCAAGGAACTACACCCTATAGAATACGCAACAATAGATTGTGTGGAAGAGCAGCACCTGACTGATGACTCTTATAAGAGTAGTCGCTGAACTCTGCCTGAATGGGTATATATTTAGTCAGTTATTCACTATCGCATTTATTATTATTATTAATTGTATAAAACAACTTAAATCAACAGTCTGCCTACGAGGAGTACAATAATGTTCATCATTAATCCTCTGATTACTCGAATTTTCACATCTCTAATAACTCACGTAATATCGGTTATTTCCGCTACTTAAGTCCTTTTAGATTTGTCTTAACACTATCACCCCAAAGCTGAATTCACACCTTGCCGTGATACACAATTTTACATTAAAAAAAGTTGTTGATTGATTGAGATGTCAATAAATGGTATTTGTTATAATATGTGGCATCACTTAATAAACTCAAACAAATCCAAAGATGTCATAAATTAATCAACTAAGTTGTATTACAAAATGTTACGCCAAGTGTATTTATTACCTTGCCCTACTCACGTTTTCATTTATTATAACGAATAACGATATTGTCCTCGAAGATTTTTCTGTCGATATAAAATTTCCAAATTTGCCTAAAAGTATAATTTAGGTTTACGTTATATGAATAATTATGAATAAATTAATGCGTAGCCTTTTTACAATCAATATACGGCGCAAAGGAGAACAAATTTCGTATGAAGATGCTAAATAAATAATCTCTTGAATAATTAGCAGCTGTTGATTGGTTTATGCAATTATTATTCTCTTCTGTGGCAACTTGTCGCTTTTAATAATTACGTTGCGTTTCATGGCCTTTGTGTTGGAGATTGCTTATGTCATGTATATTTGTACAGATAATCAAGGATAGGGGCAGTATCGATTCGAATTGACTTTAGAGATAAAAGTACCCAATTTAATTCATCAAAAGTCTAAAATGGTTTTGATAAAAAAACTATTTTAGGTTTTCTTTAAAATTTTAGATCAAGGACACCGCTAATAATTTAAATTGGCCATTTTAACACTTAAAAAAATCCAGTACGCGCCAGTAATTAGCACATTTTAAATATTTTCTCTCTATGATAGTCCAATTTTTATGTCAAAAGGTTGCGTCCATTATGCGTCTTGTTCAGTTACAATAATTAGCTAATGCCCTATTTGTATCAGAGGCAGAAGGTATATTAAAGTTTTTTGAGGTGAATTGAGTAACAAATTTGCTCATACTATACGGAATAGGAACTATTTTGATATGCTGGAATACTGTCGGAGGACATATTATTATGGTAGAAGAGTGGGGGAAGCCAAATAATTTTTTCTATTAAATGAAAAAAATGTGTTCTATTAATATTTATTTATTATATATTTATTTTAATATAGACATCTTTAGTTTATGATAGTTTTTAGAATAATTAGAAACAGGTTGTCAAAAAATAGAAAAATTTAAAACATTAAATATTTTATTTTTAATATAAGAGTAGCAAAAATATTATGGTAACATAAGCTTTAATGAACATTAGTGGAACCATATTATTAAAAACGCCAACCCCAAATTGATAACTAAAATTTGTAGTTCTCATACAAACTCCGTTGTTTTCTTTTCATTTGATTATAATTCAATGCTCTCTTGCTTCCGTAAGCAGTATAACAACAGTTGCAGAGATTAAATAATTTAATTCATGGCAGTTGCTTCTAAAACTTGAAAACTAAATAAGAAATTAACAAATAAATTGAATTAAATAGAGGTTACTGGATCAATCGAATGCATCTGGCGCCTTTTCAGTTGACTAATATTTAGATGTATTTGCAATTTATGCTCAAATTGTTATGTAAATCGCTACTATGGGTATAACTTGGAAACCATTTAAATTTTAAAAATATTTATATAAAAGAATTGTATTTCAACAAAAATGTATAAATATCTTCAACATCCACAATTTTTTAAACTAAAACAGCAGCAGTGATCTCTTAATTTAAAGGGTAAATAAGAAGTTTCGAACAGTATTCTTACCCCAATTGTGTGAAAATTGCTGACCAACCAGAAATAACTTAAAAAATATTTGATATAGTGTAATCCTCCTTCTTTCCGCCGAGGCTATACTTTGATGCCTGAAGTACGGCGGTACTAGCAGGACGATCCTCGGGAGCCAGTTTCTATTTTAGAGTGTAGAAACACCACTTTTCTCTATTGGCGGGATAATAAAGGCTTAGGTAGCTGCAGTAAAGAAACGGTAATGATAGGGATCTGTATTAACCTATAAAGAAAAGTTCGTGTTAAAAATGTAAACCGGTTTTATTTAAAAATCATACACTTCCGTCCCTAGATAACCAAATAACAGTTTAGTTATTAAATAAATATAACTGCAATTTGTTCGTAACATCCAGAAATCAATCACAAACTTTCCACCTTATAGTTGTAATATTCCTATGGCCTAAATTTACTTATTGACATTTCCTCGTAGACATTGTTTGGAAACCAATACCTACCTACAATATTTTAGCATGATTCTCGTAGTTTCTAAAGTGAAATTTTGCTTCTAAATAAGCAAAGTAAACCATTGCCAAGTTTATCTGAACAGAAATCTTCGTTCTTATTTTAAATACAAACATTAAAGGCTGGTGGTGAAATACCACAGAAAAAGTTCATAATTTTTAACACACGATATATGTGCAATGTGTATGGTGTTTCTAAAAACGTACTTATTGGTATGATTTACAAAAGGCTTTCGTTTTAGTGCAAGTAGCATGAATACCTACATGACATCATTACCATTTTTAGCGCAGTCACATTCTTTGAACGCTTCTAATTGTAATTACTATATTCGATAAAAGTAGGTAGTTTCCTGAGTTTCTATCGTTGCCTTATTATTTTGACTACTTAATTGTGACTATTTGCAGAAAGAATATTGTCATTATAAAAAAAAGAGACATGTTTATTAAGCGCTGGAAATTAAATTAGTTTCGCAACACCTTGAACTGCGAAATAAAGTAATTATAAAGTGTGGCTTGCATCAGATAAAATTTTTAGTTCAAATTGTTAATCAGCTACTTGCAGAAAATCTGATAAGCGAATTGGTGCAACTCTCCTTCAAAATGATCAATGAATTTTTGGAGGAAATTTAGTTAATTCTATAACTATAATAGCAGCCATAAGAGACTGTCTGAAGTATGGTTATATAAAATTGAATTGAAGCAGATTTTTTGGAAATGTTAAACGTGATATTTTGCACCAAAAATAGTCAACCGATTTTAATGCGATGTTTGCACAAGCACTGAACACTCCTTGGGTCGGGTCAAATATTTTAAAGTTTAATATTGCATAAAAAAAGTATAAAGCAGGATTAAAGTACTCAAACCTTCCATTAACAGTAAGTCAATATCATAAGGATCAGATGTTTCCATTCTAATGTCTTCGGTGATATTCGAGGATATTGAGTTCCAATAGCTGAATAAATCATTATGACTTACTGAAGATGGAGATTTTTTATCTTTACTAGCCCTAGAAAAAGTTTGTCTTCGGCATTAAAAAACTAAATTCGATATCCTCAGCAGTACTTCTATAGAAATCGCAAGAGCAAGAGACTAAGTCCTTTAGTTCTTTTTATGAAGGAGAGTCATCTTGTGTACCGCATTGAACAGTTCTGTTAATGAATGATATTTATTCATCGGCAGATGGCAATCAAAGATAATGGTAAAATAATCCTTTTTCCTAGTTAATAACTTTGTAAATATTTGCGAAATATAGCGAAAGCGATCTAATGCACGGCCCTATGGGGATGATCTATGCAAATTTACTCTAGGTTATTTTCAGCTACCCAAGCGATAACTGCACGAAATGTTAACTTTCTACTTATAATTAGAACTGGGAGAAGCATTGATAGGTCAGAGCAAGCTTTCACATTTATATATAGTTTATCAAAATTACTGACTAGACAAGCAAAATAAATGCTTTGTTCGTTTTGTAACATCGTTTATAGAACACAAACATGTATTTTCGTTATTTCTCTTTCTTATTCAATGAGAAGAGTGAAGCACACACAAAGTCATATAGCTTAATCTACTGAAGTAATCTGGAGGCAAATGCCGTTGACATTAGAACCATAATCGTGCTTTTAAATATTATTATATTTTATATACTGGTCCATTGACTTTTTAAATGTTCGCTAAAAGTTACCAAGAAAATATATAATATTATTTTTCTTCCTTTTCTTTTTTGGGATTTATTACCACATTCCTTGAGATTCCTGTCCAAAAAATTCGATTTATTTAAATTTATTATTTTTAAAAATATATCGGGTGGTCCAAAAAAAACCGGAATTTTCATTTTACCTTATAACTTTTTTATTTTTCCAGCGATTTTCAACTTTTTGGATTCGTTCGACAGCTAAAGCTTTTAGCTAAACGATTCTCTGCCAGAAGCTAATATTATGATCATAAATGTCAAGGCAGACGTATTTAAACTTCAGCAATTTTTAATAACTGCTGGAATTTTGTTGAAATGCCGAATTTACAAACGGTTTGTTTCATCATCATGACTGGTCTTGTGGCAATATTTTGATGGGTAGTTTTAAAAAATCTGTCAAAGAACTACGGAGCTGTACCAAAAAATGTAGAGGCGTGTTATCAACGTCTCGGCAGCAATGGTAAAAACAGAAATTTTTATTCTCCTTCATAACTTTTTTGATTCCTTACCGATTTTAATTTTTTTTGGATCATTTAAAACCCAAATCCTTCCACTAGAATATTGAATGTCAGAAATCGACATGAATCATAAACCCAATATGGCGGAAGTGGTCAAATTTACCTAATATTTAAAAGCCGCTGGGATTTTTTTTAAATGGCGAATTAAATGGCTTTTCTTTTTATCTGGAAGCCTTATTTTCTAAAAACATTTTCACGCATAGATCATGAAAATCGGTTAAGAACTTACAAAGATGTAATTCATAACGTAATCATGTGTCCCATAACAACAGTATTAAATTAATTCTTAACAGAGTTACCTATACACTTATCGTCATGGTTACAAAACAAAAACAAATGAACATTGATACTTAACTGTCACTTCGGCTGTTTTTAAAAAGTGTTTTGTGGTACCTAGTTTTGTCAAATGAAGACAAGACTTTCATTAAGAATTTATTAATTCGCGGCTATAAAGTTTCGGAAATAATACAACAATTTCCAGACAATAACTTTTTAAAAAGTACTATTTACGACTTTGCACGAAAGTTTCAAGAAACTGGAACGATTTATAGACGTCGAGGAAGTGGTAGGCCGAGATCAGTAAGAGTAGAAGTAAGTATTTATTGTAGCATTGTGTAATTAGTGTCAACGTAGAGAAAATATAGAGTAACTTAATTCTAATATTTTTGAATATTTTTTAGGAGAACATTGAACAGGTCGCCAATTTGGCAATTAGCCCTGTAAGGACACCGCATTCCAGTTTTAGTGTGAGTCAAATTGCTCAACTAACTGAAACGTCTAGCCGCGAATCAATAAATTCTTAATGAAAATCTTGTTTTCATTTGACAACACCATTTTAACAAAACTAGGTACCACAAAACACTTTTTAAAAACAGCCAAAGTGACAGTTAAGTATCAATGTTCATTTGTTTTGTAACCATGACGATAAGTGTAACGGTAACTCTGTTAACAACTAATTTAATACTGTTGTTATGGGGCACATGATTACGTTATCAACTACATCTTTGTAAGTTTTTAACCGATTTACATGTTCTATGCGTGAAAATATTTTTAGAAGATAAGGCTTCCAGATTAAAAGAAAAGCCATTTAATTCGTCATTTAAAAAAAATCCCAGCGGCTTTTAAATATTAGATAAATTTTACCACTTCTGCCATATTGGATTTATGATCCATGTCAATTTCTGCCATTCAATATTGTAGTGGAAGGCTTTGGATTTTAGATGATCCAAGAAAAATTAAAATCGGTAAGGAAACAAAAAAGTTATAAAGGAAAATAAAAATTTGTTTTTACCATTGCTGCCGAGACGTTGATAACACGCCTCTACATTTTTTGGTACAGCTCCGTAGTTCTTTGACCGATTTTTTAAAACTACCCATCAAAATATTGCCACAAGACCAGTCATGATGATGAAACAAACCGTTTGTAAATTCTGCATTTCAACAAAATTCCAGCAGTTATTAAAAATTGCTCAAGTTTAAATACGTCTGCCTTGACATTTATGATCATAATATCAGCTTCTGACAGAGAATCGTTTAGCTGAAAGCTTTAGCTGTCGAACGAATCCAAAAAGTTGAAAATTGCTGAAAAAATAAAAAAGTTATAAGGTAAAATGAAAATTCCGGTTTTTTTTGGGTGGATATAATATATAAAATTTATAATAATATATATGCATTTTATCACTGTAAAGTTATCTTTTTTTACTTTTCTATAAGATAGTTTTATTTCTAAACTCTTTATATTTTTCACCAAGTTCTTTGGTTTACCTGTCTTTGTTCATTTCTTGTTTATTTTGTTTCTATTCCTAGTTTATATCTCGAGGTCTTTGGTAATCCAGGGTTTTATTTCTCTTTCATAAGATTTTAATCTTATATTTTTGGTGATATTTAGATTTTTTCATTTAATGCAATTAGAAAACTCTCACAAGCTCTCATACTGATGTAATATTTTTGTTATTATTATTAGTTTTGTTATTATTAATATAATTAATTAATAATGTAATTAAAGCGAAAAACAGACAATGCAATTATTATATTGTTGTATCTTATGTATTTATTAAACTCAATGGATCATTTATATGGTCAGAATTTAAAGTTAAGAAATCAGAGTTCATAAAAATCCTCGTATCTCCTGACTGCTTGGTGTAACGAAACAAATAAAAAACGAGAACAAAGCTAATGAATCAAGATCTACATTTACTAATTTGGTAAATGTTACAAATTTCATTGCGGATACAGTGGAACTTGGTGGTGAAGCAGATGTAATTTATAAAGACTTGTTCCAGAAGTTTTCGACAGATTTGATCAGACAAGATCAAGGACTAATTTTTTATTCAAAATTAACCTTTGTTGTATAAAAAATTACATTACTAATGCCTATACAAATCTAGGCTTTATCATGAAGTATTTTAAGGAAATTTTCACTCTTCTCTTTAACGCTTTTGTAAGACCAAAATTTTGGTTGGTATTGTTTGGAATGCACAATATTAATCTATTCATATTTTCAATTTGGATCGAATTCAGAGAAGACATTTAAAATATAGCTAGATTTTATTTGAACGACTTAGCATCACGGCGGGTTTAGTTTTCTGTATTGTTCTTGCATAAACTTCTTACAAGTCAGACGACGGACTGACTGCCTGGATTCTCAGTTGTCGGTATATATTTTAATATTCCTTCTATTCAAAGTCGCTCATTCGTCTTACTATTTTTAGCTACTCCAAGAACGAATTTATTGAAATTGTCACCTGTTAATCTATGTCTTTAAATTATTTAAATTATCAATCAAACCTTGATGTTTTTACTTGTGGTGTTAATAATATAAAATAATGTATCTTGAGTTACATGTTAATTACACAGAATACTGTTTACATTTGTTATTTATTTTTTATATATTTTTCTTTCATGTTGTACTTATTTGCTTATTTTTGATATACTTTAATAGCATGTATAATTTCTTTGTGCAATATTTTAGTAAGTTTGTATTTTAAAATGCATTTCCTGTCCTTTAATTGAATGCGTTTCCGTGTAGGCAGCTTTATTCTTTATTCTATCTATATAAATAAATATGATACAAAGCCAACAGTATGTGAGTTTGAAATTTATAAGAAAACCTAGCTTCAACTGAAACTGTGTATCTCTTAAAATAAAGTGGATTAAAGATACTCCAGATGTAGATACGCTTTCTGCAAGGATAAAGCTACAAAACAGAACATGGTTCAATAGTTTCTTCTATTAATTTAACAAATTAATATATAATATTTCCTCCCCTCGTGAAGGAGCAATTTTCATTTGCTCTTTATATCAATACGACATAGTTTGCTAAGGAGTCACATCAAAATTTCCTTCATTGTTTTGATTTCTGCCACCCTAACTATACCATCAAGATTAGGGAAAACCGTTCGAGTCCTTCCTAGGCTCCAGGATTTTTTTGGCACATTGTCCTCTATTGTAATAAATAAATCATTTTCTGCCAAGTTTCCTTTGTCGCTAATCCGTTTTGTTCTTTTGGTTAAAGTCGGTAGATAGTATTTCGTCCATCGTTTCCAAAAACTTTCATTAAAATGTTGTAACCTTTTCGTCCTTTTCCACTGAAATCGTAGATCCAAATTTTTGCTGTCTCCAAATTGGGTTTCATTGTTCGATACACCTATGAGTATATTATTTGGCGTTAAGACTTCTATAGGTCATTTGAATCAACTGAAATCTTTGTTAAAGGTCTTGAATTGACTATGTTCTCTGACTCTGCCAATAATGCTAACAACAGTTTATCTTTGAGTTCCTTTAATGTGACGTAGAAAGTACTTTTTACTGAACGTACTGGTCGTTCTCAGACTCCGCCCATATCATGGACTACTGGTGGAATAAGTTTCCAGCACAGGTTCTGAGGTTCTTCACTTTGCTTTGATCAATTTTTTTAATGAGATTACCAAATTCTTCAGAAGCTCCTCCATTGTCCGTATAAATTTAGTTAGGTCGTCCTCTCCTACTAATCATTCTTTTTATAGTCATGATGATTGAATTAGTGTTTAGAGAGTGCATCAATATCCCCATTCCCCATCCTTTTCTGTATATCGTCCTACGGCCGAAATAGCAACGAAATAAGGGAAGTTTGTCTCATAACTGGAATTTCAGGCTTTGCCTTTTTGCCTTTACACCACTGATATTTTGATTTTTGATCTCATATTGAGTGCCCAAAACTTTTGAGGGACTTCTGTATAAGCAACTGGGTATATTGATATTTGGGTGGTAAAATTATACGTTTTCTTGAAATTGTCACCAAGGTCCATTCCTCCATTTAATACAAGCAAACCATTATCATTCTGAATAGATATCAATTTTCTGAATTTACTTTGTCTCCTTATTTGTTTCCTTTTCTCAGGTATTCTATTTCTTGTGCAGGACAATCTTCTTGACTTTGCTTGATCCATTCAGTTTCAGTCTCCTCTAAATCTTTAACTTCCAAGCCTTTGGGAATATGTAATTTATTTTTCCTTGATTTTCAAATTTTAGAACTCCTGCAGTCCTATCAAATATATTCTTTCGAAGATCTATTTGCGCCTGGAAAATACAACCTTTCTTTTGTTGCAATTTACAAACAGTTGACCTTTTTGACATCGAAGAGCATATAACATCTTTGGATGGACGTCTAAGATTTTCCTCTTTGGAACATCCAAAATTTGTTGACGAATGCTCTACTCACAGACCTCAGGCTTGCTATATCAATATCACTTAAAATAGGATTTTCAGGAATATTATTCATTGATTTTAATGTGTCACCTGCAATTGAAGTGCCAAATCCTATTGACCACAGGTATGCTTTGTCAATCATTTTGGTACCATCATTTTTGCTCCTGATTTCTGAGTTATGTGTTGTTACAATTTTGTCCAGTTTGACTTTTAGTCACTTTATTTTACCATTTTCTCACCAAAGAACTAGTACTTAAAAAAGGTCCAATGTTGTATTTTTACTGTTATATAATAACATTTAATCTGTCTTTTTTATTTCTCCTGTCCAACTGACTATTTTTCTCTCTCTAGATTCAAACCCAATTCTCAACAGTCTTTAAACAAATACATTTTACGAATAAATATATTAACAGATAAATTAGACAATTTAAACGAACAGTTGACCCTAAATTTTCTTGGCCAACTTCAACTGCTGGTGTATATACAGGCAAAATACATAGAAACTATGCTTTCTGGAAACAGTTAACAAACGTTAAATCTGAAATGCCCGGTATAATATTTTTATTACTGTCGTTACCACCAGCTGGTAGATGCACGTGCACTTGTGCTCCACGCCAACAGCCCCCAATGTCTATATTTTTATCCTGCCTATATTTTCACATCTGAATATACCATTTCGTATTCATGCCTTGCAAATTTCCCCTATCGACAAAACGTGACGGTATTATAACTTGTAACATTAGGGAGAAGCTTAAACTGAACCAGTTTGAAACAGTGATGATGTGATAATGCCAATCGGTTTTGATCGAACTTTATTTCTTTAATATCACAGTCTGTTATTTTCGTTTGCTTAATTTTTATCTGAATATCTGAAATAGTGACAATGTTCCAGATGAAACACTAAACCCATCCATCTTTGTGAGGATACCTTTCACCAATACATCAGAATTAAAAATATGTTAACGTCACCATTCGTAGGACAAAATATGTGCTGTGTCCAATCTGATATCTTGAATTATTTTCGCAGTAGTGTTTGGAATACAAGCCTACTTTCTCACTATACTTATTTACTTTTACATGCTTTGAATTTAAATTAATTGATCGGAGTGAAATGGCGTATGTAAAACCAACCTTGACCTGACAATAAAACGGTATATTTACACGGGGTATTACCGTTAAGTCTGTAGCGACACTGGCCACCATGTACGTTGGTAAAAGCTATCGTGGGTGATATTTCCGGGGGACACTTTCATTTTTGTTCGTGACTTAAGCAGTCATCATTTGTAACTTTCGTCTTTTGTTCTAGACAGGATGTAATTAATCTTGTAGACTTACGGATGAGACTTGCAATTAAAGGTACTAAATAGTGCAGTTGCCTCGAAGACTTACATAACATTTGTCGGGCTTAGGTAATTGAGAAATAGTTATTCAAATTATCAGCAGGAAGATTTATGTGATCGTGTTCCTTGTATTGGTGTCCCACAAAAGTACCAATCTTGTTTGTGTTGGTTTAAATTGTCTAATTTACTTCCTGATGCAATCCCATTGGCTTATGTGGCAAAAAAGCTAGGCAAAAATTTTGCAAAAATGAGAAGGAGGACGCCAGACGTAACCAGTTTTTATTCAATATTTGGTGCATCCTATTAGGATTGAGGGCGTGAATTAGAATTTGTTGCTATATGCAAATGTAAGAATCCAACCATACAACATGACTCGCGTTTTGTGATACTTTTACTGAAAGGTTACTTCATCTGCACAATTCAATAATAAAAAAGATTTTTGCATTTTTTTTGTATTATAAAAAGTGAAAGTATAATGATGAATCCATTTGCTTAACACTTTTACTGTCACATTCTGTAATGCATAATACGTAAAAAGTTGATTTGCATAATTATTGTTGTTGTGTTTTCAAAATATATTGTTTTTGAAATTTCACTTTTTTTTAAGTACCTATCTTTAAATTGGTTTTATCGTGTTATAAAACTAAACAACCAATTTATAAAAGTAAATATGTAGGTGAAATTAAAGAGCGGATAAATAACATTCATTATGTACGTATATCATAAATAAATCGTTAGTAAATTAAAGTCAATTGAACTTGTTGCCTTAGGATACCGAAAGAATATAGAACTGAGTATTATGTAAAACAAGGCATAATCGTATATGGTGTATAAGAAACTACTTATAAATAGCACATTATTCAAATGGCAATGATTCCTAAATTGCCAAAACGGATAACAATTTTGCTACTATTCCTAAATATGAAATTCCTCTCCGTGATAAGATGAGGAATAACTATAAGTTCGAGGCGCAGCCGAGAGTCACATTTTTTTGAGTGGATTGAAGGCTGTTAATCCCCGAATGTAATTCAACGTTTTATCCGCGACCACGGCCAAATTAGAAGCGTGAAGGCCGTAAGAGAGCAGGTGAAAAATTCTGATTTTGAAAAACGTCAGATTTGACAAGTTTATTTTGACTAAGAATCTTTTGATTTTGAGCAAAAAAATGGAAGCGTGGTATTATGAATTCTAATCCACTAGTGTATTAAAGGGACTTTAATCCACGGAAAACAGACGTATTTTACCTTCCTAATATACTGGTCGTGGATAAATTGATTAATTTGACTGGAGTATTTGTGTTTTTAAAGAAAAAAAATAAAAATTTATAGGCAATAATAAATTAACATAAAAAACTAATGCTTTCTGAAATGTATTATATATTTTTAATTTTCGATAGTACCTACTCACGAGTATATTTTTCCCTTACGTAATAAGTATATTAAACAATAATTGCATTTAATAGGTTGATGTTGAAATATCCAAATGCCAAATTCAAATATTTTTCGACGTCAAATATAATTTAAAATTATGCAACAGCCGATCTCTTTACTTAGCAAATTGAAGGCAAATATTTGTTCCTGCAGAATATGATGGAACGTATTTGTTCTTAACAACGCAACGCCGCCAATTGTTTTGAAATAGACCATTAAAATATCCGATATTAGTTTGTAAAAAGTTGGGTAATATTTTTATAAATAAATCACAGAATTTTCATTGATGTTAATGTCTAAAATGCCCCAATAGTTCGATGTTGTGAAATTAAGCAACATCTATTTGGATAAAAATAATTAAATTCCTTACGATTTATAGGTATCTTATTCATTTTTTTGACGGAAGTCGGACAATAAAGAGTGCAGTTGGACGTTGCAGTTTGCAATTATCTAGAATTCATACATAACTAGCGTCATTGAAATTAAAAATTGGCCTTGATCCAGTATGGAACAGTTAGATGCACATCTACACATATCAATCCGAAATATTTTACATTTACAAGAGACATTGTGAAATGCAAAATGCAAATTTTTGACTAACACTAACAATAATAAACCTATATTTTATATTTAATGTTGATTTAGGCTACATGTTTATTTGAACAGTCGCAAGAAAAAACAGTGAAAATTCGTCCAATGTATTCATTAAATAACGTAAAGAAATAAGAAAGAAACGCTGTATAAGAAATATAGGTACTCTTATAATTAACTTGTAAAATATGAATATGTTGATTCAAATATAACCAGTTTAACCTACAGACCAATAATACGGTTAAGCATATACGGTGAATTTTTAATTATAATAATTACTCAACAAATTTTTACGTGCATGTCACTGGGGAGATGGATGGAAGATTAAGTTGTAGTGAAAGGAGTAATAAAATGAGCCGGATACATTATCCACGAAGTCGCATGCTGTGAAGTATTACATAAGACATTTTACGGGTGACCGCTAATGTAAATTGATTCGAAAATAACATTAATTCCAGATATGTGTTATTTTACTAAAAAAGTATAAATTATATGCAAATATTTCCTCAGGTGTCTATTATTTAAGGTATTATAGATACATATATACTTAAGTGGTTAAATTGGCATGTGCAAGGCCGTGCCAATTTTTTAATATGCCCATTGACTATGAGAGCGTGATGCTCGCCCTGCTAACTTCTTTGTTTTTAATTTGGATGCGTCAAAGTAGATGCATTAAAAATTTTCTACCACTTTTCTTCAGAAATGCCTATCTTGGATAAGTTTACAAATAAAACACGTACAAGGAATCCATCAACAATAATTATAGATTACAATATTACTGACGAACATTTGTTTAAGCACTTTTTTTCGTAATGTTCATCATCACTATCAAGAGATTCACATCCATAACTTGACTAGTTTTGATGGTTTCCAATTCTATTTGGGTCTGCCCATAAATATTGCGTCTCCTGCAACCTTACACTCCTCACTAGAAAATGGCATGGTTCACTCTTTCAGGTTTACTTCTTCATAGTCTGCAGTCTGCAGTCACCAACATATTACTCTATTGTAGGTATGCCAATAATTCTTAACACAGTATTACAAACCCTATTATTGTTCCCAACTAAAACTTTTTTTTAGTGAGCAACAATTGATCTGTTTGTATGGAGAATGGTCTTTTCATCAGTATTTTCCTGAGATATTCCTTTACTGATTGTTATCTTTGCGTCACTCTTATTTCATATGGTAATAAACTGTAATATAATGAATGATTTATTTAAAATTAAAACTGAGTGAATCACAAATAACACTATTAGTTCATTAAGCCTGTAACTAGAGCCAAATCAGTTAGAGTCTCATTTGATTATATTCCCAAGAAATGGTTAGGACTACTACAAACTATATAGTTTCATCTCCTTCACTCGTACATATTTATATCTACTAGATTTAGGAAGGTTGCTTCTGTGGCTTAGAAGGTAAATAAACAATTTAAACATTTTCGAATTAGACGAACAAACAAACAAATAAAAACTAAAGGATCACTTTACCATTTAAATTATTACAGTGTCATTTTGACTCTTTTCCCAAGTTTCCCTCGTAGCTTTGATGTGATGTATTTCAATTTTCTTCTGAAGTTGACGACTCATCAAATTTTCTTCTTCTTCTTCATGTCGACGGTTGTTTGCTAAATATTCTGTAATAAATTGTACGAGACACTGGTATCTATATTTATTAAATTTTTTTCCCACTCTGGAGATGCATTAGGGTCTTTTAAAACCTGAACAGCCCTCTATAAGTCTTTCTCTCTATTTAGAAGTTTAACAAACTTAATTTTCCCTGCCTGTATAGTGCGGAAGTACTATCGCAGCCACTAAATCCATGTAGAAACAAAATGTTGTCACTAATTTGGGCATCCAAATTGGTATTATGGGGTGCTTCAAAAAATAAATGTTAGAGTGAAATTCATTGATGATCAATAATCAATGTCTTTGATTCTTCAATTGCGGTATTGACAATTAAGGTATCAACATCTTCGCCAACTTGTTTGACTATGAAACCTTCGTTAATCGTTCACGCATCGTAGAGATCATTCGACATTTATAGTATATCTCACCAACAAATTTGATAGACTCCGCCCCATTATTTTATGGTTCCGCAGAACGGTGTGCGCAATAGTCAGTTTTACACGATGAAATTAATGAAAGTTGAGATAGCTTCAACAAAATTTGTTTAGTATACGTGTTATATTTTATACTACAGCTATACTGTATTTTTATAATGTTTATTCCCATTAAATTTTCTATTATACATTTTCAATTTTGGATTTTTAAAAATAATACTTATTCCCGAGAAAATTTAAACGACGTTAGTCCGCACTGTGTAACTCACGATACTTCCGATTTCCGGCCATCTAGACCAGCTGATTGATGGTTTGTTGACATTTGTAGTTTTTAGGTTAGGTGCTTTCGCGAGTTATTTCCACATATTTAAAAGAAAGTATGAGATTATTTCAGGCAAAAAAGATTAGTTTGTGATTTACTGTAACAATTTCACATAGGTTACTCCACTGGATAAACCACAATGACCCCAATGCACACTACTCAAAAATACCCAAATCTGCTGAGTCGTTTACTTCTTGGTTTCCACCACTGTACATATTTATTTATTAATATCTATCGTAAGTTTACTTTTGGTTCTTTTTACGAATAGTCGTGGAATGTTCAAGCAATAAAAAGTATACCAACTATATATTATATAAGTATCTACATCTTGTTTTATTTTTATTGAGAAAATTCTTTAAAAAGCCTATCATTTGCTAGAAGGCAAAAACTTAACTACTTATAAGTTTTAACATGTCCAAATAAATAAACACATACCTACCTACTTCTTCTTAATTTTCACAAGGTTCTATCTATTACAGCTCCTACGTATAAGAAAGTTATGAAAGATATCAATATAATATAATAATAGAATGGCTTTATTCATCATTACAATACATTTGGTACTTAAGTCAGTAGAAAAAAATAGACTTTAAAAGCCCTACGTACACATAAATTTGTAAAGAATATTAAAACAACGATAACTAATAAGATAAACGTATATAATATAATTGGAAAAATAATATATGATATCACTTTTATTTTTTACACTGAACAGTCAGAACCAGCGAGCAGTTCCTATTTCTCCATCGAAACAAACCATACTTTACTTACAGTAAGGCAGGCGTTCACCCAAGTCTCATCTAAAAAGTACAACTTCTTATGTTCTTCCTTTAGGGCACTATTACGTAACCTTTTTAAAAGTCCGAAAGCCAATTTCTCTTATTAATCGCCACAAAGTACTCCGTTTAAGATGAGGCAAATAATCATCTTCATGCACCGCTGCTAAAATTTTGTTTGCAGTCATATCTTTCAAAAAAGGAATGGATTATACGCTTGAGAGCACTTTTAGTTCCTTCATCGATACTGTCCAAAACTACCCTTTGTCGGTGGTACACTTTTGGTGGCTGATGTTGGTGTGTTTGTTTGTATTCATGCATTCCATCTTTGGTTTCTCCGGATTCTCCCCATCGTAGGCCTTAAAATTATTCAGCACCTTTTCCTTATCTTCCACCGAAAAATGTCTGGATAATCGTTTTTTGGGTGCAGCCATCATAAACCTTAAGAAAAACCGTTTTAACATTTCATCAATATTAATCGTTTGCATTTACGTACCTTATTACTTTAACTCCCCCAGATGATATGTGAAATGTCACAAAAACGAATAACTAACACAGTCGACAGTCACGCCGGTTCTCCATTTATTCGCGTTTGTCATACGTTTAGCGTTTATGCGTTCTGATTGGTCTGTTGCAAAATGTGTAAAAGTTTAATGCGTTACGCGAGTACTTGTAGAGTCGGCCTTAGTCAGTCAAATCTAGCAGTTGCTTTGTAATTCGGGTTCTATAAATACGGCCAATAGAGAAATTCCATTCAAATTTAGCGGGCATATTTGGGGAGAAATCTATTCATATGTGTCGGTGAGACATACTATAGTCCTCCCATTAGACAAGAATTTTTCCTGGGATACAGTTGGTATAATTTTTTCATCAAAATGTACCTCCGCCGATGAACAAATCTTGAATCCGTCGCTCAGCAGTCTTAATGCTTTTTGCTGCAGCATCCTCCAGATAACAATTGAAAACTATTACTGCAATCGGTGAGTAATAATAAAAACATTTGCAGCTTTTACAGAATGTCTATAATAAGAAATTTAGCAAATGCCCTTGGCCCAGCTTTCGATGCCTATAACCTGGAAGAAGGCAGTCGCACGGCAAAATTGTATGGAACTATTTTTATAGATAATTTGCTCTTCTTCAATTTCAATAACTGTATATTTCACTCTAAAGTTGATACTAAGATATTTACAATTATTAATGAAAATAATTTCATTTCTTTGTCCTTTTTTTCAAGATGACGGTCAAATCTGGGTTTTCCAGAGGGTGAAATTTTAAGAGTTGTTTCTTGACACAAAATCAAACAGATTAAAATTAATTCCAGCAAGTTAGCAAGCAGGTATGGAAGAGTACAAGAGTGGTATGAAATGTCATCTCTGATGGCCAGGCGGCTCTTAAAGTGATCCACTAACTAAGAACGAGGTCAGCCCAAGGGCTTACCAAGGTCCAAGAGGTGCAGTTGTCTTAAAAGTATATTATGTCGATCACAAGGAAGCAAACCTCAAATTTCTTACACTGGAAATGGTCAAATTGGGACCGGAGAATCATTTTACATTTTAGGTTTTTTTTAGGCTTTTAGTTTTAAAAAAATAGGAAGGTTGATCCCATTTGAGTAATTATTCATGTTGACAAGCAAAGAAAAATTCTCATAAAATTCCTTTTTTTGAGTTTAATTTATTCAATTTTTTCAATAAAATTTAATACATTTTTGTAAAAAATTTGCTTTTAGAAGGATGCATGATTTGTTTAGATATTTTTGAAAATCTGTTGTGTAGACTAATACGATGCTCTTTTTATTATTCATTTCATTTAAAATGCCTCGGATTATATATTTACATATCTTGATGACTGTCTGTGGATAGAGAAGATGTTTGACTTGAATGATTTGTTTGATTGAATAACAAATGTATCAAAGAAATTTGCTAAAAACATAAGAAAATATTAATAAGATTAACGTGAATAATACAAATTAAATGAACTATAAGAGATAGTTTATGCCATTAAGATATCTTTTATACAAATAATCGAGTGAGTGATCCTAAGGAAATCTGAGTTAGAAAAAATTTAGTCTTCGTGTCTGAAGGAAAAAGTTTACTTGTTTAAACGTTTTTGCATCTTGGAACTTCTTGATAAAACCGAACAAACTAAGATCGGTCTGGTTACTGGACCGGAGCAGAAAAATTACCCAAGGGAAGTCCTGGTAACGTAAACTTAAAAGGCACGTATCAATAATAGGTGAAACGAAGCTTCACTTGCACAAGATGTGGAGTGGAGCGAAAAATCTTTCTCCAATTTTTTTAAACATTAGTGACAGTTTCTTAGTCAGTGGCGGGGAGCTTCAGCACTCTGTTTCCTAGTTTCGAAAACTAATGCATTGCATAATTTTGCCACAACCTTTAAATGGAAAAAATAAGGGCTAGTACTGCACCTAATGCGGCTCCGCAACACTGGCAGAGAAACCACCAGTGTATTAGTTAAATTAAATTAAAAAAAATGTATACATATGTATAATACGAGTAAATTTGGTAGGCAACACTAAAAACATTTTAAATTATGCGTGGTTCCAACGTTGTGAAAATTAAATAATTTTAATATTCGTTTTTTAATTTGTCCATTCACGTAGCAGTGATAAAACATAAAACACACCACAGAAATTAGATACTTGTGGAGAACTAAAAGAAGAGCTGCAGAATTGACTAAGTTGCTTTATATGATTGGTAGTACTGACGAAATACTACTAGAAAGTGAATCATGACTAGTAGTATCCAAAAATAATATTCGAATTTTATTTGAAAATTTACTTAGTGAATAAAATTTTATTGTAATTAAAACTAATTTTCAAAAAGAAATAAATTTTCTAATTAAACCAAACGTGAAAACCCAAAAAATTTAGTGATTAAGGATAGTTAAAGAGTAATGTTTTATAGGCATCTGAATCAACAAAAATTTTCTATACTTGAAGTTATAATTGCAATATTTTGCTAATATTTTAAGTTATAATGAATAATATATGCGATGAAATAAATAACACAAAAAACATTTTGAACATCGCTTACTTAAAAACTTTGATGGTGATGGCTGGGTATTTTGATAATAGAGGTAGTATACTGAACTAAAATGCCTCTAGAAAGAAGGGCGTTTTCTAAAATTAATGACTTTGAAAAAAATCTTTGACAAGTATATTTTATAAAGAAGGCAACAAAAACCTACATCTACTATGTGCAAGGTAGTTTTTCGTTTTACTACAAGTTAAATCGTGTGGAAAGAAAGAAAAATAACTAATGCTTTTTAATTCATTCAGACCACTGAAAGACAAATTCAATAATTTTGTGGACCAGACGAACCAGAATGAAACAAATTTAACAATTTAAGGGAGCTACTGTAATACCAACTTTAGAATTTATCTCTGCATTTTTCTAATATTTCTAGTATTATATTAAAGAAATTGATTTACTAATAAAGAGCATTTTGTTTTGTGTAAAACCTTGTATATACTGATGAATAACAAAACCAGTGAGGGTATCAATTCCAATGTTAAATATTCTTGATAATATTTTTTTTTGGATAACCCCTAGTTTTTTGGGCAAGTATTTAATTTATGTAGGTACTCATTTATAAACGAACATGATCCCTAAGCAAACCTTATCATTATTTCGCAAAGCTGTAATGATTAGTCGAACAGTTAATCGTGATCAAGGGTTAAATTTCCATATTAGGGAAGAAAATAAGCAATCCATTGACTCCATACATGCTAATTTATGTTTAAGTTCTGGTGTGGTTCAAATTAAATTATCAATATATTGCTGGGATATGGTTCTCCTTGTATTTAAGCATTTAAAGCGAATTTGTAGGATACTGCAATCCTGCAAAGTTTTCAGGTTCTCATAAAGCTTCTATATAAGCAGCAATCAACAAACGAAAGGAACAAGCAATTACGAACAAACATCGGGCAAACAATTCCCGTTAAAAAATGTTTTAATTAAAAAGTTTATTTTAAATCTGCCCGCCATGAAGGCCCAAATACAATTATGAAACAACACTAATGACTACTAAGATATTGTAACATTTTTGTTTACACTGAAAACAAGAAACTAGGTGAAATTATTTGTACACACGAATTAATAAAAACGTTTATTATTTCCGTTACATAGAATTACATAAATAATCAACTAGTAACAATAATAAAAATAATAATAAAATTTTAGTTATAAATAATTTCTTGTTTTAGCTCTAACTATAATCTAAACAATAAATAAATAGTATGAGTCTAAATAGTAGGAGTATGGAATACTTTAAGGGTCATTATATTTATCCTAAGTAAACATTGTTCTCTAAACGTAAATGTTCAAAAGCGAACATTAAATTAAAGTCTCAGCATTATTGGCAAATTCGCACTATTAATACACTTCCTCTGTATTGAAAGTACTTCACATTCCTTAATTCTTCTCAACTTCATTTTGCTTCGTAATAACATAAGATCCTACATCTATTTTTTACTATATTGATACTGGGAGCTGAAAAAATTTGACAGTACACCCAATATACCAGAGTCGGGTTGCTTGCCCCTTAGCGCAAACTGGGCCAAGGCATTTGTGACCCTTTGTAAGGTTTCTGCTTCTTTGTTTCGTGGTTCAAGTGAATCTTTCTTTGTCTTTGGAGTACTCGTGTCCTCCAGCAGCTCCTTAAAAATCTCATCGGCTTCTCTCTCCTCTTCCTCATTAGTTAATGTTCTTTCTGTTGATTCAGCGGTTAATTCGTTTTCAAGTTCTTTAAAAACTTCTTCAGCCTCATCATCTGGAGAATTTTCCCGTTTTTCAATAATCTTGGAGGGGAGCAATAATTTTTCTGGTTCGGGCAGCATTTCTGCAATAGTACTATCAATACTTCTTTCAATGACAGGTGTTTTTTTGTGTAAAGTGGTGGTATCTATAATTTCAACATCTTTACTATTACCACTATTATTATTCTTCCTTGGACTGTTCTTCAACTCCTTATCTATCCTACCAGAATCTTTCGCGGTAGATGGTGTAGTTTGTTCACCACTGTTCTCATGTCGGGACTCTTTTGCTGACACCATATCATCTACTTCTGACGGTTCTTTATTCGACTTTTCAATACTAGCATTTTCATTTATTATTATTGGCACGTGACTATCATTTTGGGTCGTTGATTCGCCACTGTCTTCATTCGTATCTTCCACAGTCTCAACAGATCTTTCAGTTTCCCGTATTTGTTTGTCTTCAGAAGAACTTGTGGTAACTGTGTCTAGATAGTCAGATTTTGTATCGTTTTCTGGTGTAGGTGTAGTGAAAATTTCAAAATCAGCTGTTGTTGTTAAGGCTTCAGTTGATGTATCTGGAATAGTTATGTTTGTGTCATTGTCACTTTCTGTACTATCTTCAACATCAGATGGCGCAGGCTGATTAAGTAAATCATCAGGCAAAGCGGCTTTGAAATTGATTAACGTGTCAGAATTAATTTTTAACCATTCACTGTTTGTGATATTTTGTGGCACAGTTTTATTACTTCTTATTTCAAGCACCGCAGGTAGTATTTTAAAGGTGGGAACTGTGGTGGTATTTTCGGCGATATGATCTCTCTCTGTGTTGTCTATGTCAAACCTCTGTGAAGTGTCATCGTTATTATGGCTCATTATATCTGGTATGGGGGGATATGCTGGATTTTGTTCTAAAATAACGTCATAGCCCTTCGTAGTACTTTGTACGGGATTTACTTCTATAGTATCTGTATTATTTTCAACATCGAGTAGGAGATTTTCTGTTGCATTTTTTAACTCTTCAGTGGTTACAATATCTAAGGCATCAAGAGTAGTTGTTATTGGTATATCATTAATTTCGGTAGTGCTACTCGCAATGGTTTCATTTGCATTTGTTTCTTGGATTGTGGTGGAAACTGTAGTGGAAGTTTCTTGTAAGACATTGATTTCTGTCGTAGAACTTACTTGAGATTCCGTAGTGGAAATACTGGTAGAAGGTTCAGTGGTGGAACTGGCAGGCTTGTTTCTTCTTTTTACCAAAGACAAAATATGTGTTGATGCAGCTGTGTTCAGTTCGGATATATTCACATCTTTATTGCAGTCAGGTTCCTCTTGGTTATCTAAATTATCCGGCTCTAAATTGGTATTTATGTTATATAAACCGGTATTAACAGCAACATTTTCTTCGGTTATGTTGCTCTCACTAGAAGTATTTGTATCCGTTGGAGCATTGTCTATTTTTACTTCGTGTATCTCCCCACTGTCCTCAAATCCTCTTTGCAAACCTTCAGCTCCTATTATAGTTATCACAGAATTAGGAGTGCTGGTATCTTTTTCATGGACGAATTCTCCTTTTTTAAGGAAGAGCAGCTTGTCCCCGATTCTTAAAACTGGTGGTGGGTGTTGGAAAACTTCCGATATTTCACTTGAGTCTGCGTCAGAATCGGTAACCACCAAATCGTTGGAATGGTTTAAAAAATCTTCTGCTTCCTCTATAATCAGGGTGCCTTGTGGTTCAATTTCTATCCTAGGTGGTGCTGTAATTGGAATCTCTTTTCGTTCTGGAATGATTTCTTGGATCGTTATTCTAGGCGGAAGACCTGCTTCTTTTTGTAGATCGTCAACTTCTGTTGCTTTGTAATTTACTGTGGTCGGTTCGTAATAATTTGTATCCGGAATCTTATTTTCGTCTTGGTTATCACTGGATGGATTTGAAGTACTTTCTGTTACATTCTGTGAGAAGCCTATGATTGGCCAAGGTTCGTAGTTTTCTTTATCTATGTTTGATAGAGAAATTTCTGTTGTGTATGGCGACCTGCCGTCCGACACTGGATCTGGAAAAATATAAATGATAATTTATTAATGTAAATTAAAAAAAAATTATTTATTAATGATAATATTGAATTAAAGAATTGGAAGAAGAATATTGCGCGTGAGGATGCATTACTATGACTATCTTATGAATATTATCTTACCTATGGGTGGACAGTGATCGTACTTAGGGCAACATTTTCCAGGTACTCTTTTTCCTTCGCAGTCTTTTCTTATATAACAGGAAACCTCAGCGCATTGTACTTCCCCTCCTCTGCAATAGCAAACTTTACATTCCCCACCAGGTGGTGTTTCAAGTTTTTCTCCATTTGCATAAAACTTTCCATTGTGCTCACATTCTAAAACAGAAAAGGGTCAGGCATTAACAATAATGAAATATATAAAGCATACTTTGAAATGGGGGTACGTTAAATTTGTAATTTTACGCGCTATGTAATAAAAATATTTACTTTCGTCTTTAAATATTAAAATTGTTTTCGCATTGCAATGTACATTGAGTTGGAAAATAATGATGTCCTTTGTAATCCGTGCAAAGAATGCGAAACCTAGTTGTAGTGTTAAACTAGACTCTGATGTTTGACCATTCCATATATTGTTACATGATGGTACATAATAGCTATCCAATTATTTTTTCCTTTGAAGTATACTGCAGTTGATTGGAGTTATATTTACCATTGGCAACATTTGACAAATAGAAATAAAGTTAGTTTAACGAATTGAATTTATAAACACACTAGGTAGTTCTTTTAGTATACGTATAGCTACGAAATTTATATTTTTTTAACGTCAATATTAATAATAGTTCTAATTGATGTATGTCTTATTTTTATTTTTAACAATTTTTTACTTTTGTAATACATAATTTTAATTGTATTTTTTGATTTAGATTAATTTAATGTTAAATCAAATTAGTACCCATTGGGTTACCAAACTGTATAAAAATATGCCATAAATCATGTCATGCGTAGGTACTTTAATTTCGAGTTGTTATTATCTAACTTCTATAATTTTGGTTGCAATTATTTTACCAATAATAATATAATTACAAATTCAAGTATAATAAAAAATAAGTATGTGCATTGTTTTACGTTGCAATTTTTATAATCAATACAATTAAGTTTTGCGCCAGACGTTTATGAAATTACTACATAGGAATACTATGAAACTCCATAATTAAAACTCGAATGGGAATATAATAGCATTATAAAAAGTGATTTTAAGTGAGTAAGATTATTACGATGAGACAACAAACCAGCGTTTTCAACGCGCTAGAAAATCATATTCGGGATTAAGCACGAGAAAGACTCGGAGCTCTGTTTTGAACAAAAACTCATGTTGGATAGCAAAAAGGCAAATCTCGATCACCTGGTCTCTAGGTCATAAAATTGTAAACCGTCTAACTGGTGTTCGTTTTTAGGTTTAACCTATTTAGCTCTAATAGTTTCTTACTTCTTGATTTCGAGGGATACGGTATGAACGCCTTTAAATGGACTAATTCTGGTAAGTCTTGCCAGTGCTGGAGTGTTTTACTCTCTGCCCAGGCTGAGATTGCTGTCTTGGCAGTACTTGACGATATGCCGAGTACAGGTTCTGGTCCAATGAATTGTGATCCTGCACCTTTTCTAGTCAGGGAGTCAGCAATTTCATTGCCCTCCATTCCAGAATTTCCAGGTATCCAGACCAGAGTTATTTTGTTGTTCTTTCCCATTTGGGTTAAGGCTTCCTGACAGTTCCATACCGTTTTTGAATTACACCGATATGATTCAAGAGCCTTGAGATTCGATTGTTCTAGCCTCCACAAGCACAGTTCAATGGCGTGAATTTCAGACTGAAATATAGTTGCATTGATCTCAAGGCTTGTGGATACACTCACCTTTGGTTTGCAGCTATACAACACTCCGGCTCCAGTTCTTTCAGGGGTTATGGAGCCATCAGTAAGTAAACCAACAGCTGTTCGCCTTTAATAGGTCGATTTTATTTTCTGCTCATTCGTCTCTTCCAGGAAATAGGATGTTAAAGGGCAGTTCGGTGTTGGTCCTGGTAGGCATAGCATCTAAGACCATTCCTAGGATACTGTGACTTTCTATGTCACCCAGCAGCCCATTGTTTTCCATGATGCTAGTCTGATACATATTGAAGTCTGTATGTTGCCCATCTGGCTTCTCTCTCCAGATAAATGTGAAGAGGAAGTAAATTCAGAAGGATTTCCATAGCAGCTGACGGGGTGGTGCTGATTGCCCCAGTTATCGCCAGGCATGCTTGTCTCTGTAGCCCAGAGAGTTTGGTTTTGGTCGTCCGTTGTAGCCCCTTCGACCACCTATAAAATGGTCTTTGCGGAACATCAGAAACGTTTCTACAGCCAAAGGCTTATCAATATTCTAGACCATTTTGGGATGTGATAAAAGTTCTCCAAATATAGCATTTTTTGCCATTTTCGATAATCTCCAAAATTTTTAGCTTTGCTTATTCAGCATTTGTACCAATTCTACCGTAAAATACTACTAATTACGTTCCAAACTCGTTTGAGTTGAGTTGAGTTGAGTTGAGCCTAGATTAGACCTATTATTGCTGTGATATAACAAATTGAATATAAGTAGGTACCTTTCAACTCGACACAGAAGGAAGACACAATCTTCACAGATTATTCAGGATACTTTCTTTAGAATACTAGTGAAGATTTATAATTTCACGTAGTACTACAATTATCACGGTTTACTGATACACTAAACGTGAACAACTCAAAGCTCTTAAACATCGCTCGTGAAGTTAGAAATCGTCACTAGTATTCTATGAAAATTTTCAAAAAGCATTCAAAACATTTGTGAAGATTTGAACCTGTTTCTTTGGCTTATTATTTTCCCCTGTGTTGCGTTGAAAAGTACTCAAATTCAATTTTGTTATATCACTTCTTCTTTTGGCATCATAACCCAGGATGGATCTTTGCCTATCTGGTTATTTTTCTCCATTCTGTTCTCTCTAAAGTTTTTCGTCTCCAGTTTCTAATGCACATAGTTTACAAGTCATATTCTACGTCATCTATGCATCTCATTCTAGGCCTTCCTCTTCTTCGTCTTCCAGTAGGTTTCCACTCATATATTTTCTTAGCTGATCTCGAGTCTCCCATTTTATTGACATGTCCCAGCTATGTGAATCTTTGATCCTTTATATATTTAATAATGTCACTGCCTTCATTCATCTGAATCAGTTCAACAATCATGCTGATTCTCCATGTTCCATCAGCATCCTGGGCTGGCTCATGTATCTGTCGCGGGATTTTTCTTTCGAATATTCGATCGTCTCTTTTTGTGATGGTCCAGGTTTAGCATTCATATGCTAGTTTTCTACGTGTTGGAGGGTTGGGATGGGTTCTTGATATTAGGTTCTGCTGTATGGTAGTGTACTGTCAATTTCATTATTCTCTACGCATAATTTCTCCTTAAAATATTCTTTCCACCTACTTATTATTATTATTATTATTATTGTTCCTTATATCTCAACAATAAAAGATCTGATCAGGGCAAATTCAAACGGTTGAAAGATAATTAGAGGTACCTTACGGCGGAATTGGTAGATACAAATGATGTTAGAAGCAAAGCAAAAAATTGTATAAATCAGATGAATAGCTAAAGACGGCATTTTTGGATGATTACCCGATTTACCACAAAGATATTTGTTGGCTTCTCTTTAGAAAAAAAACTAACGTTTTATTCATTTAAAACAATTTAACCAAAAACAATAAATTATGCGTTTGTTATATTAATTAAAAAAACATTCACAGTAATGATAACAGTTCCCTTTTTTGTCCATATAATTCACAGATATTTAAGATTTGTACACGCTGTGTACGACCAGTATTCAATGGTACGACTTAAATGTGACTATAACAATTTTAATGAGTCGCGGTGAATATAAATCATACTTACGGATAATTAATTAGACGAGGCGGCATTTACATTAGGGAACGTCAGTTATACGCCAAATGTTTCCTTCCGGATCATTGATAGCGAAAAATAACAAGAAGCACTGTGCTGAGAAAAAGTTATTTGACAGATACATTTTTACTGTACAGAGTGATCCATAACTCTCTTTTCATCGTAAATAATTCGGTTGCTGTTAATATATTTGATTATTTACAAATGTATATATATGTAGAAAGTCCTGCAGAATCCGAATATATATTCAGAAAAACAATTGAATGCCAATTTAAAATAATAATAATAAAATACGATTTTTTTAAAAAAATTCACCCTGTATTTTATTGCATAAAATGATATGGTAACATACATAAGCAACTAGAATAATTTAAAATCTGTGTATTTAATATATTGTATTATTAGGTATTATAAAATTTTAATTTTGTGAATTATTGCGCTTATAAAATGGTGAAACTATGATGTTTTATATATCATTGGATTCGTAATCGATAGTATTATCTGAAATAATTAAAATATACAGGGTTAATAAAAAATTGCTATAAATTGTTAGCACTTCCGGCCAAACCGGAAGTTGGACACATCAATGAGTATCATGTGGATGTCTATAATATGTTACCATATCATTTTATGCAATAAAATACAGGGTGAAATTTTTTTAAAAATCGTATTTTTATTATTATTTTAAATTGGCATTCAATTGTTTTTCTGAATATACAGGCTGTATCAAAAAAACCGCCCCAGCTTGTAACTTCCGTCCTGTTTATTTAAAAATTTTGAAATTTTAATAGTGCATTTAGGACCGCTTTAACTATCTTTTACGATAATTTCAGATATTCTGACACTTTCGGAAGTGACCGGAAGTGACATCAACTTTCTTATTTTAAATGGAACACCCTGTATGTTATCACATAATCGGATAGTATATTTTATTCTGAATCCAATGATATAACACACTTTGGGTTTATTGTTAACAATTAGCGAAATACAGGTCTTTTTAGATACATTACTTATGACACGATTTATTAAAAATACACAGTAGGTACTGCATTGCTTTTTTTTTTTTTGACAAAAAAGTGTAATTAAAGTGATATACCTAATTTGAAATTAACTAGAAATAAATACATACAAAAGCTACAAAATTTTAGATAATAATAATATGTTACATTTTGTACAAGAGAGCCATGACCATAATTCTAAAACAATGATTTTAATTAAAGTTAGTTTGACATTTCTGTTGAAAAGAATATTGTTGTCCTGTTAATAGTGTTGATACATTATTATTACATTGTTAAGTACAGATTTAACTGTTAATTACAATTTATTGAAATAATGAATGAAGTTATGATTTCAACTGAAATGTTAGAAATATACTACGCCTCAAATAAAAACAGTGGCGAGGCCTTAAGAAGATACATTGAAAACTATCCCGATAGGGAAGTACCATCCAGAAGAAAATTTAGTAGATTACATGAAAAATTTAGAAGAACTGGATCTCTAACAAAATTTAGAAAACAAAATCCAAGAATAGGAAATGAAAACATTGAACTGGATGTTTTGCTTGCCATGGAAGAGAATCCTCACACTTCGACCCGGCAAATTGCAAGTAATTTAGATTTATCGCATTCAATGGTCCACAGGATATTAAAAAAACATAAGAAGCGGGCCTATAAAACTAATTTAGTCCAACATTTACAGGAAAATGATGCTCCTAGACGAACTGATTTTTGCAATACTTTTCTGCAAAGAATAAATGACAATAACTTATTTTTAAATGATATTCTGTGGTCGGATGAAAGTACGTTTTCTAACAACGGTATTTTTAATAGGAATGTACATTACTATTGGAGTGACCAGAATCCCAGAAATATTAGAGTCACAAATTTTCAAATACGTTTTAGTGTAAATGTTTGGTGCGGTATGAAGGGAAATAAAATAATAGGCCCCCACTTTTTTAATGAACATTTAAATTCGCATATTTATAATGATTTTCTAAGAAACAAATTAGAAAATTATTTAGAAGAATTGCCAGTCAACGAATATGTAAGTGTAATGTTCCAGCAAGATGGAGCCCCCAGCCATAACGCTCATATAAACGTACAATATTTGAATGAAAGGTTTGGTGCCAATTGGATTGGAACAAATGGTCCTATAAGATGGCCAGCCAGATCCCCAGACCTCATCCCACTTGATTTCTTTTTGTGGGCTTATTTAAAGGATCAAGTTTACATAACGGTTCCGGAAAACCTTGAAGATTTGAAACGGAGGATTAGAGTGGCCGTTAATAATATCTCGCAGCAACATATTCAAAATGCTGTAAATGGGGTATTACGAAGGTGCCAGGTATGCCTTGAAAAAGAAGGTTGGCAATTTGAACAATTTTTATAATTCTATTGTTATTGCCATTTTTGTTATTAAATAATTTTGTAGCTTTTGTATGTATTTATTTCTAGTTAATTTCAAATTAGGTATATCACTTTAATTACACTTTTTTGTCAAAAAAAAAAACAAGCAATGCAGTACCTACTGTGTATTTTTAATAAATCGTGTCATAAGTAATGTATCTAAAAAGACCTGTATTTCACTAATTGTTAACAATAAATCCAAAGTGTGTTATATCATTGGATTCAGAATAAAATATACTATCCGATTATGTGATAACATACAGGGTGTTCCATTTAAAATAAGAAAGTTGATGTCACTTCCGGTCACTTCCGGAAGTGTCAGAATATCTGAAATTATCGTAAAAGATAGTTAAAGCGGTCCTAAATGCACTATTAAAATTTCAAAATTTTTAAATAAACAGGACGGAAGTTACAAGCTGGGGCGGTTTTTTTGATACAGCCTGTATATATTCGGATTCTACAGGACTTTCTACATATATATACATTTGAAAAAAATCAAATATATTAACAGCAACCGAATTATTTACGATGAAAAGAGAGTTATGGATCACCCTGTACAGGGTTACTTGTATAAATGTAAACCCCCCATTTTTATTTTTATTTTTGACCGATTCGATAAATTAAAAAACTGGCCTATGTGTATATATTTGTGTATATATTTGTCAAAATATACAGGGTGTTCTATTTAAAAAAACCTAACTTTTTTGCGCACCCTGTATATTTAAAACGCTATTGCCAATCCGTTAACAGAAGTGGAATCTACGTAAAAAACCGTGTAAGGCCAGTTTTTTAATTTTTCGAATCGGTCAAAAATAAAAATAAAAATGGGGGGTTTACTCTTATAAAACTAACCCTGTACAACTTTTCGTCGTGCATTTTCAGTTAAGGAGAAAACTGTTGTGACTTTTATTTCAGGATGCGTCCAGGACTGTAATGAATTAACATTTATGCTATTCCACTATTCTACTGTGCATTTCGATTATCTTAAAAATATAGTCAGTCGATAGAATAAATATTTCTTTTATAAAATACTTTAAAATTTATAATATACTTGTATCGCAGATAGCTAAAAACTGCTTTTATCATTAAATATTTAACGCATACATTTTTCAGCTGACAGCCTTGGCAACTTTGAAAACTTGTGACGTGTGACACATAAAATATTTATTCAAAATGAAATATTTAATATTTATCGGATTTAAAGCTTCCTGATGGATTAATATTAGATTCGGGTTTTTGTATACTTTTTTAAACATCCTTTGCTAGATTGTAGACAAACAACTTACCGCACTGATAATCCGGACAGCACTTGTTGGGCTTATGGATGGCTTTGCATCCAGGTTTTTTAACGCATTGTATAGTTTCGCATTGGACCCCTGGAGGTTGGCATCTACATTTTAAGCATGGCTGGTCGGCTGGGACTGGCTCATCGGTTCCATATACCACGTCTCCAACGATGCATACTAATTGCAGAAATAAAATCATGAAGTTATACGAATGCAGATAAGGCTCTAACGTAAAAAGAACTTAATTAACTCGTGCATAAAGCGCTTGAATATGTATGTTTTATCTACGTAGGGTATGAACGCGCGACGTGCCATTTTTGCATTTTTTGTGAAATTTTAAATAGTCTAGATACCTTGATTAGAATAACGTTATATTCCATTCCATTACCATATACACGCTCGAATAATCAAGAGAGAGGACGGATTTTGTTTTTGAATTCGTATAAGTATTAGTAATGATATAATAAAAATGGATTGTTTTATTTATCTTCAAAGATAACGCAACATCTTCTTTTTAGATAAATCCAAGAGTTGAGATATTAAGGAAAGACTCATCTGCATCATTGATTAGTCATTTTAAATTTATCGCATTAGGTGTTCTTGTTAAAAACACGAAAGCATGTACGATCTATGACAATAACTTAAGATTGCTAAAGGCAAAGATCATTTCATATACTAGATAGTCAAAACCACTGTTTATTTCATCGCCCCATCTTCTCTCTCTAACACATGCAAAATTGGATGCCAAATAACAGAGAAGTATTGCCAGTATCATGAGTTAAAGTGAGATGAAGCTTAAGTTGGGGTCCATTTATGAGCGATAAAATTAAACAATAGGTCTGACTATCTAGTGTATACATGATCTTTGCTAAAGGTAAGATAAAAACTTGCCGATATAAAGAACAAAAGTTATAGGTAAACTCTATGGCATAGCACTGCAAAAAATAAACCATATCGTATTATTTTCTTACTAATAACATAATCACCCAGTACAATATTTTTGATAAAATCACACTTAGTTATAGGTATTTGTATAGCAAATTTGACTAAAATATCTTGATTCGCGTTCTTCGGATATTAAAAAAGCGAATTCTTTTCCAACAACTTTAACATCTTGTAATTTGAAATCCATTCGGTACAAGTTTATATGACACAATTTTCTTAATTTTAGACGTAGTATCCGTTGACGAAGTTTCCCGATTTACATTCCACCACTTTGTATATTCAAGCAAGGATATCGTATTAGTAAATACGTCCTTAGTAAAGTAATATTGTTGAAATTACTACAGTGCAGTAGTTTTATCTGCCGTCTCGAAATTTGCACCATCAGCATGCAAGGTTGTCAAATGTAATGCTTCATGTGAATAAGACATTTGTACGTTATCTATTCCAGTAGTTTGGCTCTGTATTCTGTATTACTAATTACTTAAGTCCCTTCGAAATCATTATCTGTTCACGAACTTTGGTGCGATTTAATTTATCAACAACTGAACACATACGCACACGGTATCGCACAATTCGATTAGCATAATGCATCGTCACATTTATTGTAAATCTTTCTCCGTATGGGTATCGTAATCAGCAAACAGAATATAAAGAAATTCCAGAATCGTACAAAGAGCTCCTCAAGAGATACCGCTCCGTCATAAAACTGTTTATTTCATTGTTACACGATCACACAGACCCATTTTATGCTTATATTTCCGCCTGTGACAAAAGCACCAACGCCACAGTTAATCTTTTAGATGCTGTTCAAGGATAGGAAGCATCTCAGAAGTAGCGCGAGCTGGAGACTTAAGGGCGTCTATTATTGTACAAGAAACGGCACAAAAAGAGACAAAAATAATGTTAGTTTGTTATCGATTGTGTATTTAGTTTTTGATTGAATTATTTATCATGGCTATAACGTTGATATATTTGTTAACGCAGTTTGAATGTCAAATTCAGAATATCAAATAATTAATATTTTATTAATTTGGATAGCGGAACAATATTTATTCATTAATTATGGAAAATATTTCCATAAATACCTATCACAATTTAATTACTATATCAAATTTCGTTGAGCGTATTTTGATACTATTACCAATCAAAAAATGATATCCCAAAGCCTTAATGAATGAATTTTGTGGTAAGTTGAATATTTTTTAATTTCAATATTTTTTGCTTTGGACGCTATAAATTCTGTAATTTAATTCAATATTTTATTAGTTATAAAAAGTAGTTCCTCCTAGAGAATTCGACTATAACAATAATTTTTACGTTCAACAGATTTTATATTTGTATGTTCAGAAATAGAGCATGAATATAAATATATCAAATTGGACAACTTTTTGGTATTATTATGCTTGTATAAAACCTAAATAAAGTTATTTATAAACTGTGATGTTAGATGAGCTTAAACCAAATGTACAATTTACAGATTAAAACATTCGCTTATTATTTGGGTTGGAACCATTTACACTTTGAAAGGCAAACCTTGACGTTATTTTTATTGGATAAAGTCCATTTTCCGCTTATATTTTTAACGTACCTTGTGCCTGATTTCCTTCGTTTTCCGGCTCAATTTCCGGATAGACTTCCCTCACCATGCGGCTCAGTCGTTTCATGGGTCCTGAAACAGAAAATTGTTATATTCTTTGGGTCAGCAGAGGTTGTGTTTTTATCGAACAAAGGCAATAAAAGTAAATTGATGCTTGCTGGCATTGATGGTAGTTTTTTTTATTATAACGCACGTTCTCCGATTGTTAGTTTTTTTACTTCTTGAATCAAATTTTGAAACTAAATACCTTCCTTTACACAGAAAGCTTTTACCCGTATAGAATAAAAGTAAAGCCTAATTTATACATACATATACAATACTAATCACACAGGGTTTTCTAGTTGTTGGCTCGCGGAAATGTTTGATCACAGAGGTCATTTTTCCAAAAATTGCAAGAAACTTGAGGAACTCTGTTCAATTTGTTGTCAAAATCATGGAATAAAAAATGTATAAATTGTAAAATCCATAATGACAGACTTAAAACAAATTGTGATAAAAATCAATCTTCTAAAGATCCAAATTGTCCAGTTTACTAAAAACATGTCAATACATTAAAAGCTTGATTACCAAGTGAACAAGTTATACAAGTGGAAAAAATCTCACTATCGTATAAAGTATAAAAAGTAGACGATCTAGAAGTATTTAAAACAGAAGAAGATGCATATGTTGTATGTATCACAGAAACTTGGTGCAGTGATCTAGATATCGTAATCATAAATGTATCTGGTTTTAAAATAGCAAATTACTACAACAGCAAGTCTTTCATCAATGGTAGTGTTATGGTATTGGTGGTATTGGGGAACAATTGTTTAGATTTTACTAAAATAACCAATTGTTTTAAATTCTAAAACCATTTATTATTTTTTTCTTGTTCATGTTTTTGATTGTTGTTTGTGTATCTGTATAAGTAATTTCCTTCATGTATTCCCATAAAAGAAGAGCTGACAAGCCATTTAGTGGGACTAATTCTTCCAATCCACTTATGTGAGTAGATATTGTAAACGTAGGGGAATTTTATTTATTTTTTTAGTTTTGTTTTTATTTTAATTTAGGTTTAGATTTTCCTTCTTTTATTAGGCCCCACCGTTGGTGGTGGCAATTTATATGTTACGATATGGGGACTTTGGGGATTTATTATAAGTTTTGTTTTTTTGGGTTTTCTTTTAAAGGTAAGTTTTAATTTTAAGTATTTTGTATATTTTATTTGCACGTTCTAGATATTAATTCCACTTATATATTATTATCCATGCACTAGTAGTTAAGTTATTTAGATTTCAAATTTAAATTTATTTTTCTAATTTAGTTGTAAATAGTCTTTTAAAAGAAATTTTTTTTTAGTTCTTGTATATAGTTTTGGAATTATCGACTTTATAGCATACTATCAGTCCGCCACTGGGCAGGATTTTCCAATGTCTTGAACGATAAGCGACAGTGCGTATGATTTTAAGATAATTTAACGTGAAACTAACTATAGGTTAGCTATAATTACTCTTTTACCTTTCAGGGCCTTTGGGGGTTCCCTTCTACCATTGAAGAAATATCTTACCTATAAATCTGCTGTTGTGTAAGTTTTGAATAAAGATTATTTAAATTTTGTGCAGGTTTTATTTCTTATTTGATTAGTAAGGAATAGATAGATCAGGATAAATATTATTTTGTCGTTTGACAGCTAGATGTCTCTGCTTCTGCTGTAATTTAGATATTCAGCTGAGATGAATGTAAATGCTTTAATTACATGAATTAAACATAGATGGAACTAAGGGCCGGTTGTATAAAAGTGGTTTAGCGAAAGTTGTGTGTCCAAATCCAAGGATACCATTCTTGCAACAATCGATATCCTTGATTTTAAACCAAGTTCAGCTGAATTTTCGCTGAACCACTTTTATACAACTGGCTCTCAACAAGTCGGGTTTATTGTATGTATGAAACAGTTAAGAGCAAAAATGTTTCTTAAACTATGTCACTGCTCTAACTTAAACTAATTTAATCTACAACAAATATAGGACAGTGTCCTTGTGAATAATAACAGATTTAATAAAGTTAAGGTTTCAAATTTCAGTTCAGAGTACTTTCGACACACTAAAGTTACCGTGTCGCGTTATTTACACTTGAATTGGCAGACCTGTTTTAAGTTTTGACACTTGTGGTTTGTGGTCCAGATATGGTAGCTGGCTGTTCTACAATTTAGTACCCCATTTACTAGATTTGCATAAACTAAATAGGCCATGGATGCCCATTCGGATTTCGACCAATCAGGCGGCTGCTTATTATTTAGGATAAATTTTTACCTTTCTTCCTGGTAAGTTGACGCTGTTTTTCTGGTACCTTATCGTATTTGGCCTTGAACTATCATTCAAATGTACTGGGAATAAAATCTTCAAATTTGTATAATAATTTTCTCTATTTCAGGAGCGATCTGGACGTGGGTTTGCTTTTTTCACCACCCAATAATAACTCAACTTTTTGTTTCGTTTCTAAGGAGCATGCAGAAAATTTGCCAAACCATGGATTTCTAGATCTTCAACTGTCATGATGGTTGGTATTTTCGCCTTTTTTTACTTTATTATATAATTTTGCTATGAAATTATGGTATTTTTATCTTCCTTATTTGAAGATACGTGGATACCCATGTGTTGGTATTACGTGATGTGAATTTTAGATCTGCCGTCGACTTGTACGAGGGATCACAGAACCCTATCGAAGATCACTGCACTCACTTCTTAGGATCTAATTTACATTGTGTCTGGTCATTTGACTAGACTGGAGGTTTTACAGGTTTGTCTTATGCTATTTAATTACAAATTTAATAAAAATATACATAAATAAAGTCCATCTTTGTTTAATTGTAGTTGACAATCGTTCAACCTCGGTTTAAAGCATGTAACTGACAGCTGTTCTGTTATTGATTATTTTAAAGAAACACATAGCACAATGTATTTATTTTATTTATGCCTTTAATTTGTTTACTTTTGGTTCGTTTTAGCGTAGCTGACCCTTTGTTTACATAAGGCTCGTTGACCTCTCTCGCCTCAACCAGTGTTCTACAGCTGATTTATCAGATGGCTCTATAATATTATATCCTTTTTTTGAACTTGTATTTATCTAAAGAGTATACCATACGTAAGTTTCTCGTTCTAGTTTTATTAGGAGGATCATTTCATTTTACCCTGGTTTGAACTGAATTTATTTTTTTAATTTTATTAATTTATTAGTGGGGTTTTAGTTTAAAATACATGACAAAATTACTTAAGTGGTCAGTTACTTTAAATAATATGGTGGAGCACCATCTTGCTGAAGCCACATCATATTTCGGATTCTTTGAGGATGATTCGCCAATAATTGTAGCTTAAACTTTTCCAAATAATGATAATACTTCCAGTCAATGTACCCTCAAGAAATAGTCTCTATTAGATATTCTTCAATGATTCCTCCCCAAATGTTTATGTGCAAGTTATCAACTTATTTAAAACAGTTTGGAAAGTGGAAATGCGCTTGTTAACAAATTCATTTTTATGAAAAGTTTCCTCATCAGTATCATCAGCAAAACATTGTTGAAGACGGCAACATCTTCTTGTATTTTACTCTTCAGAGTGCGGAAAGTTAGTACTTTACGATCGGTAGTAGAAAATAGCTATTTATAAAACTAGTTGCAAAATGAGCGTGTTTTTTGCACTAGATGTGAAGATTGGACCATGAGCGTAGCGCGAGTGGTCCAACTCATCGTGTGCGAAAAACACGCAGTTTTGCATCGTGTTTTATACAATATTTTTTGCAATTTAGTTGTTACGAAAAAAATAAAATTTTTGTTACGTTTTCTTTACGTTTAACATAATATAATAAATAAGATAAGTGTTTTCTCAATAAAAATTTTGTACGTTTAATATTTATGTTGTATTCTTAGTAAAAATAAATGGATCTGTCGCAATATCTGTTTATGTGACTAAACTCATTTTAGCACAAGTATTAAAATGAAAACTCATTTTAGCACAAGTGATAAAATGAAAACTCATTTTAGCACAAGTGTTAAAATGAAATCTCATATTAGCACTTGTGCTAAAATGAACCACTTTTGACAATGACAATCAGTGTCAAAAAGACGACTTTTCGTAACTAAATTGCAAAAAAGCATTTTTAGTATAAATTATCGGGCGCTGATAATTGGTTCATCGTTGTTGGCACGAACATATTGCAAAAACACCTCCATCCTCAATTTTTTTCAATGGCAGACCATTACTTAACCATATTTGCACTTGTAGGTATACTCTTTTTAGGTGTTGAAGGGCTGAATCAGATACCGTTAAAATTGAACAGATATATTTTTGGCTGTGGCTATTACAAAAGAATTTAATCTTAATGCATTCAAATCATTAATTTTTTTAGAGGCACCTAATAACGCCAAAATGTATGCTACACCAGCTAGAAAAATGTCAGCATTTTCATTGACATTTGTAAATATTTTCGTTTCTGAAATTATTTGCAAACTTATTTTTCCCTTTATTGGAAAAAGCAGAAGTCGTATCGCAACACATAAATGTGTGTAAAAAGAATATGCTTTTTGTATTTCGGTAGTGATTTTCCTAAGCTTTCAGACGAAAACATTTTTTGCCCAACTTTGCCTCAAGCTGGCTTTTGAAAATAAATTTCAGTCTATTGGACTCAGTGCAGTTAATAAAACCAAGACGTCAATCTCTTCAGAAACTATAATAACATTTGCTGATTGTAAAGCTATTGTTGTTTCAGCAATCAATTTGTCTGCTTAGCGCATAAATATATATTATTGCAAAATAATTAAATTTTTAACATTTGTATGAGCCAATTTTTCTCATATTGTTCTGGATGTTTCATCTAATTGCCGTTTACAATGATGTAATAATTGTAATAGCATATCTCCACCAATTTAACGTAATAAGTATTTTTTACGTCATTAAAATTTATAGAGATTTCGGGGAAAAGTTCGTAAAACGTTGATTTTTCAAGGGTATGGCGCTAATTCATAATTCATGTAGGTTTGAAGCTCTTCATCGAAGTTTTTTAAAACGCAAATACGTTGAAACAGCAACAAAGGATCAACAGAAATAAATTCGTCAACTTTAATCTTGTTATTTTCCGCCAATAAAGGATTCACTTTATCTTCTTTCGATGATTTAAGATGTAAATTTGTTCCTCTGGTTTCTTCATTATCTTCATGCCTTCTTCGAAAGCATTATAACTGTTTATATTTTCATGGGGTTGCAAAAGACATTATGGCATCTGTAGTATCAGGAAAAGGACTGTGTTGTATGAAAAATTCCTCCAATTCTTTTAAGATCTATATCATCTCTCTCTATTCGAGCGTCTGTCAAATCACAATGTTGATGACTTTTTTGGAACGATATATTACAAAAATTTTCCATCCTTTGCATCTTCAAAAGATCCCTAATGTCTATGTTTGTTAAATACCATTGCAGTAACAAATTTTTGGTAAACATTTTGAGTATTTGGTGTAAAAAATATTATTTCCAAGGAAACAGTTAAATTCTTTATTTTTTAAAGATTATATGTGTTATTTTCAAGGTTTATGAGCTCAAATTCATTTTAATATTTAGCGTTTGCTTTAAATTGTTTTTAATGCACGTTCGCTTTCTAGAGATACTTCTTATATAATATAATTGATGATGCATGTGAAATAAGTAGGAATATCTAAAGGATTATTGCTAACATTCTAAAAAGAAAAGTCAGTTCGAGTTGTTTCCGCGTATATTCAACCGACATCATAGAGCAGATTCCTTTATGGTAAGTAAAAGTAGGAAACTGTCCCAGTTGTAAACGATGGACGTTCGTTAAGTGCAATATAAAATCACGTCACGTTTCTATGTTCTATGTTGGGTTATTAGAGAGCATTAACACATAATTTGCGATCTGATATAAGGCTTACGACGTCTAATGCAACTTGAAAAGATTTCCTCATGTTCTGCGCGAGTCAAAATAATCATTTTCATTTACAACGGATTCCTTGAAGCATGCGAAATTCGAGCAAGAACAATGGCCCTTTTGTAATAATCCTATTTAAATACTTAAAATTAACATTGTTAAGTTGTGAAATGCAATTGTTTTTATTTAAATAAAATTGTCTTGTAATAATAACAATATGAACAATTATAAAGTTTTATTAAACGAGATATTACATTAAATTTCATGTAAAGGTCAGTGTGGGTAACAAATTCAATGAGTTTGTGTTTTCTGCTACGACGTTTAAATAAATGATACTGCAATCTTACAAAATAACAGTAATAATACACCTTCTAAGTAATGTTTTTAATATTTCCAAATGTATTCGTTCAAATAAATACATGTTTTATTTCCCCAGTTGCAAACATTTAATTTCGTCATTTGATGAAAATAGTCCAGTCTACTGCTTAAAGTTTGTGAGGTGTTGTAACGACGTCTGCTTTTCCAGATACTTACGTAATCTTTTATACGGAAATCTCGGGCGCCAGTACTTTAACTTTTGAGTGCAAAGTACAGCACTTTTTGGCTTTCCTATGTGGGAAAGCAATCCGGGGTAGCTAAACAGTGGATGATACGGAATAGCCAGAGGTCGGAGCTGGAGACCTATCTAATGGATTTCGGTCATACTGCTCAAACGGGTTAATCAGAAAATAACAATACGGAAATAATAACTCGTGAATTTTACCTTTTTAAAATAACGGATTTATTCAAGGATAATAATGAACAAATTAATTTACTCTAAACCTCCCCGACTGTACAGTCGAGTGTGTATAAAATTATTTCAAAAATGATAAAAATAAGTCGAGCTGGCAATCAAGAATCTTTACGTGATTTTCGCGTCGGAATCTTCGGATACGTGGGATTAATGAATTCGTATGTACGACAAGCAAACGGACCTTTCCACGAGGATGTATTATGCACGGCGTGCAATCGATTAGCTATAGATATTCTAGGCTATACGGAATTTTTAAATACACGGCAAACTACTGCCACAAACGTAGAGCTATTTGTTAATGCTTATGTTATTACGTAAGTTTCACGAGCCAGTTCTATGCAGATCACCCGTTTGGAAGGCCCTAGCGAACAATTCCTCCCAGTTGATGCATATAATGGCTATTAGATTTATCGTAGGTTTTCCGGTAACCTATTATGCAGTGGAACTTTTGAGGTGGCCCCAGCGAACAAACCTCAGCGGCTGCTGCATATATAAGGTAATACTAATTAGCTCTGGTTTGATTAGGTAGTATAATACAACAATACGTACGGACACAAAGACCTTTGAATATCTATACTTAACTGAAAGCAGTACCTGCAAAATGCAGTGGACTACGATGTATTCTTACCAAAATAATTTTCAGAATAACGTTCTGACCGGATTTGCTATTTAATGCGGAGCGGCGGCGCGAAACTGTAGACGGCTTTGGTTCGATCTGGCACTTCTGAAGGTGGATCGGATCTGATCTGCGGACTATTTCGGAATGAATCTACTGCCGGTTTTCTCGGAATGCGAATGAGGACGGAATGAGCACGGAATGAGCTGAACTGCTGCCGGTTTTCTCGGAATGAGGATGAGCACGGAATGAGAGTGAAGTCACTGTGCTTCCCCTTTTTGTAAACTTTTATGACGTATCTGTCGTGTTAAAAGAGAGGTGGTCACCGACTTTAAACGACGTACTCGTATGCATATCCCACCGTCACTTGCAGAGGTGCAGCGGATTATGCATCTTAGTGCATCAACTCAAAACGTATCTAACCGGAAATGAGTTGCTTGTAATTTCTATACTATGTTGCAAAAAGAAACGGATCAAAACGAGCAAGGATTGATAATTTTAGTAACGAATGATTTTTATTTCCGACTCGACCATTATTTATAATAATTCTCGGATTTTACTTATACGAGGGATTGTCGAAAATTAATCAATTAATTACTTGACTGCTTGTTTACCAGCGGACTTTTTAACAACTCATTAATAACTTAACTAGTACAGCACTTAATTACTAACACAGCGGCAGGGTGTACCCAAGTGACGGTAATATTTAAAGCAAAAATGAACATTCCTTGATTGGAAAAAATCACTTCGTTACAGTGTTCTGTTTTTAAAAAAATTTAACATAATATGTTTCCATTTATCTGTTTTAATTAAAATTCAATTCCTTTATTGCCACAGTCGATATCAATGAATCAAACGAGAATTTTAGTAGTGAAGATGAAAGACCTGTTATACGATAACAACCAAAACTGTTGTGTGACCAGAGGTTATCTGTTATCTGACCGTACACTAAAGAAAAGAAACTAACCCAAAGTAAAAACTGCGATTTTAACTAAATAGTACGCCATATTTAATAATTTTGTAATTTTTGTTTGTGCAAACTGAAATAAAGACCATTTATTATTATTATTATTATTTGAATGCTAGTGTGGAGTTAACACGCCTCAATTTCAATTCGCAAATTGCCATCTTTAAAAAATCAAATAGATACAAAAGGTAAAGCAAGCGAAATACAGACAGAAATATAGGAAATCAATGAGAAGAGGTAACCATGGGCATGACAAAATCTGAAGAGAAAAAAGAAACTAATAAAGAATGAATTCCGATGTTTTTATAGCGGGCTATTGCTAACTTTGTTATTATTGGAAACGCAAAATCGGTTTAAATTACCAAAGTATAGTAGTAGTATTTTTTGTACTAATTAATATACCGGAAACAAAAAAAAAACAATTGAAAATAGTGTTCTCGAGATATTGATCAAAATAACTTTTTTTTAAATGCAAATATTTTCAGAAATATGGTTAAATATTGAATATAAGTGCTTCTTATCGTTCTTTTTTGTTAAAGTCAAAAATAAAGGAGTTATAACATTTAAACGGGTTGCTTAAATAAATAAATAAATAAATTCTAGTAAGTACAAACTTGTTTTACCCAATTGATTTATTGTTTTGCAAGTAAACATTACATAAAAATATTCCTGTATACTTGTTTTTGGTGATATACTTTTGCTTGCATTTTCTAGCAAGAATTGTTGAAAATCAGTAGAATTTTAATATTTGATTATTTACGCAAAATTGTACGACACTGGCATATTATTAAATTATTTACGTTGTTTTGTCTAAAAATACATGCCAGGGAATATTCCATAATGTTATTGTGTAACAAATCCCATTATTACGGTTCAGAGAATCTGATAAAGTTAGTAGAAATCAAAATTCAGCAATCCATTGATGTATAAACAGTAAACACACACAATATATTCTGAATATACAGAATAATATTATAGAGGGTGATCAGTTTGTTGGTAACTTCAGTCATTGAACTAGGCAAGACTAAGCTAAAAAATAAAACTAAAGGGAACTGGAATTCGAAGTGATTTTAATTTGGTGGGAAATTTTTCAACTCATTAGATCGAAGGAGGTTCTTCCATATTTGATGCCTTCTTAGGCAGCTACAATTAACATTCTCATATGGCCATCAGTGTCAATAATTAGTGTCTGGAAGTTAATAAAATTCCAGTTCTTCATGACTTTGCACACTGTACATTTGCCACAGCTGGACCATCCTCAATGTTTCTAAACACCAATGGTGTTTAATGAATTCCAGTGACAATAACACAAGGATTAAAACTATAAGGATAATAAAAAGTAATGTTGTAAACACGACAATAATCACTTCTACTAAGTAATTTATATTTATTTTTATTAAACGATAATGATACATTTATGATAAATTTAGGCCAACGATGTGGAATACATAATAAAATTATAAATAATGCATTTTTGGTTTACAAAACCTATAATTAATATTCAATAATGGCGAAGAAAAAATATAATTACTAACGGTTACAATTAAATACAATTAATATTCGTCATATATGTATTTGCAATAAAATGAATCTTAAATACCAGTGTCCTAGTTTTAAGGACACAAGTAACAAGATAATAACTATGAAACGAATTTGTATTTATCAATTCTAGCTGATTTTCTTATTAGAAAATCAGCTTACCTATTTATGAACGAAAATTTATGCGATAGTAATAATTGCGCAAGTAATAGACTAGCTAAAAATAAGACACTTCGGCATTTGTAAAAGCAGTGATAAAAATTTAACAGAGAAGTAATAGGTATTAGAAGTTATTTTTCATTATTAGACAATCAGCGATAACCTCCTCAAAATAGAACTTTATCCCTCCTGGAAATTTTTGAGGACCAAGTATTGATGCATCCTTTTAGAGCATTAGAGTATTCAAAATTTCAACTACTTAAGCCGCCTAGGCTTCGAGTTTTTTTTTTCAGTTAAATAGAGGACATAGTAGCTACTATTTTGTCAGTTGTTGTAAATCAAATTATATTGTAGTGAAAGTAAAATTGCTGAAAATGAAGTAGCAAATAACCACCCGAATGATAACCACACTTCATAATTATACAGAATTGAATTACAATGTCAACAGTCTGTAACAAGTAGGGGTCAAGTTTTGTAGCAAAATGAAAAATAATAATTATTGGTACATTGTTTTAACCACCCTGTATTTTAACCATCAAATTGAACAAGCACAGGAATAATAGATTTTAATAAAACAGTGTCTCTGCATTAATATGACTATACGGCAGGAAGTTACTGAATTCCAAAGAAAGAATGCCATGTCGAAAAGGAACGATAGCTTATCGGGAATTAACTGAGTTGGCGAGAAACGATTTGGAAACTGTCGACAGCGTTTTCGCGTCTCTAGTAGGTAATTAAGTTATAACAAGTTTTGGGGTAGACAGCGACCTCTATGGAGAAGCCAAGGAAGTAAGCGGGTAGTTTAGCGGATTTAAAAGCTGTGAGCAACCAGGCTTGGCCAATCAGAAAGGCGGGTACGGTCTCGAGGTCATCTAATAAATGAGGGAGCTTGTACGTCACATGACAGGAGGGTGCTATGGGTATAGGACGAAGGAAAGACACTAAAGAGATTTTTGCTTCTTCAGCAAAAATAAGAAGATGAAATGAAATTGGGGGGGAATTTTTTTAAGAAGAGTTCAGTGCGGAACCCCAGTATGAGGTGAAAAAATATGTTTCCTTACCGGCAGTTGCTGTAGATGATTTTGTTCTGCTTTTGGTTTTTTTTTTTTTTTTTTTTTAATCACTTATTTAACGTCGGCCTATTTCCGCTACGGAGGCCAATCACCGACGCCAGGAGACGAGCAACCCCCAACCTGGAAATTTTGCCGAACCTCTTATCTTACTAAGAGTAGGGATTTTTTACTTGCCTAACATTTAATAGACAAGGGACCGACTGCTTTACATCCCCTCCGAAGGATGGTATATCCTCAATACACCTCTCGCCTACAGTTGTATTGCTTCTGCGATATAGCTGATATACAAGCCGCTAGAAGTAGGGAAGCGAGACCGCGTCTTTCCGTGGATAGTCCCCATCCATGTACTACACGCGGTAAATGTTGCTTTACTCCTAATATCGCTATGAAGTGAGTGAAGTCAGTCCTCCGCTCGCTGCCCTAATGCTTTTGGTTAAGTAAGATACATTCAGGGTACGTAAAAAATAAAAGATAATAGCTTACATGTTTATATCGATGAAATCAGGAAAAAAAAAATGAAAAATCAAAAGATATAATAATAAGATGTTACATAAGAAAAACAATGTCGATAGCTATATCTCTGTAATGCGATTCTCGATTGTTTTTTTTTCTACAAAAATTTGATTTCCTTGCAAAAAATTAGTCCGGAATAAATTTTTACTTTTTCGATGAATTCAAAAGCAACAAAGTTACAGTAGAATCTAACATTTTCACGTGATGACTCTGTACCTATTCTAAACTTTTTGGTATACTTCTTAAAACAAGGGATTCAGAAAATTGGTATCAATATTTTTTGTAGTGGTTCTTACTAAAAATAGTTTTCAAAATAGAAGTAGAATTACAAAAAAAACAAACCTTTCACAGGAATTTTAAATTTTCTGGATTTTTAGTTGGTTAAGGAGAAAATTGTAATAAATTTAACTGCATATCGATATTGGGATAAATTGAAGCTTTAATTACTCTTATTGTTTGTCCATCAAGTACATCTGAAAAATGAACTTTTCAAAACTTGATTTTGGTAAAGGGTATTATCTAGGAAGAGACCAAGGTTTTTCGCAGACTCCACCCAATTAATAGAGACACTGTTTACTATAATATTATTATTGACACCTATATTGTTTCTCTAATCGTTCATTACCTATCCATAAGGCGACTGTTGTTACCGCATCCATTGGTAAATTAGTCAAATTTGAAAATTGGGAACAATAATGATTCGAGAATTCCCCGAAGTTTATTGTTGTTTTCAACAGAAGATACAAATTGTTGCCAATTTTTAACCGTTACAAACATTTTAAAACCAACTCAGAGCAATATTCTCAAGGCCAATATGTTTCAACTGATTTATTAACAGTTTGAAATTACGTTTTCCGTTTTCTTTGTAGAACTAATGCCGTAGACACTGACATGTTGTCCATTTCTCCAGTTATGTCATTCTGTTTTCTAGTTATCTGATCATCTTAAATTCTTCTTGCGACTATGTTTGACTATTCTCTAGAAATTGATTATATACATTTTTCTTCAATGCAAAAGTTGTTGTATAATTAATACACCACTATAAGTTATTATGTGCAAAATATTTAACGTTCCAAACTCTCCTAATTATCATACAATACAATGTGTAGAAGTGTGGATAATATAGTATCTACATCAGACGTGAAAATTACTTCAGTTATGCAATATGGCAATTTTTTTAAATAATCATATAGCACAATGCATATAGGCATGTACAAAGAGAAAGTGATGGATTTTATAAGCTTATGTAATACTGAATAATCAGGCAGGTACTTTGCTAGAGAGAAAGCCACATAAAACATAATGTTAGCACATTTGACAGGACGTATATGTAAAAATATTCAAAGGATACATCGTTTTGCTTTTGGCGAGTTATTACGCTCGCTGATGATTGCTTATGCACTGTGCCATTTTCAATGATGAATGTAAATTTACCGAGAGATAATACATTTTCTAAAAGTTCCAAATATGACCATTATTTTGTTTTTGTTTTGTTTTGTTTCGTTTATTGAAAATATAGGCCCCATTATCTTAGGAACCCTATACATGAGCCTAAAAAAACGCAACATTTATACATAACACGTTTATGATTATATTGATATGACTGATGGTCGAGATGGTAAAATACCTGCCTCTCACCCAAAAGTCCCGGGTTCGAATCCCGGTCGTGGCAATGGAAAATACTGTGAGAGGGATTTTTCCATTATACACGGATATTGGATGTGTGTCCCTTGTCTTTAAATGTGTAGCCCCCTCCCGCACAAGGCTCAGCCTTCTGGGATAAAGGGAGTCGTAATTACATGTGGTGTATTTATATTTTATTTATGTGATGTCATTTTCTATATATTGCTACTGATGATATTTGAAAAAAGTTACGGAAATACTTGATTTTCCAGTCAGCGTAACTAACGTAAATGCCACTAAATAAAGTTTAATTAGTGAGCAGCCGCAAGTGACATTATAAATATTGTTTACAGCGGCAAAACATATTGCTAAATGAATCATATTTTTGCAATTTATTGAACTCGGACCAGGATTGCATTAAACTGTAAATCGCATTTATAGAAGGATCTACGGTTCGCCGACCAAGCGAAACTGATCGACTAAAGCTGAGTTTTATTTAAAGTATGGGAAAAATCAATCGAATTATCTCACAATTGGTCGTGTTTTTCACCCGAAGTCACAAGAGCATCAGCTTAAACCAATAAAACAATAGGCGTGTTATTTTTTATTCGCTGAGTGCATTCCTAATCAATAATAAAGGAGCAAATTTTATGGAAGAAATCAGATTTGTATTAGTGTCACCTACTGATACAATTTTTATGGAAATATTTAAATATCTCCCCACTGAAGTAGAAATATTAGTATTATACTTGAGTTGCCAAATTAATCAAATTCACTTGGTTTAAAATAATAATTAGTGATTTATGAAAATTTTGTCCAACTCAGCCAAATTATTATTAGAAATTTTATGAAATTAATTCTATACTTTTTACTTCGATATTTTATAAATATTTGAACAGATTGATGGTTTTTTTATTAGCCCCATACGCATACCTATATTAAAAGATATAAAGTTATTTGGACAAATATTGTCGAAATAAATTTAAATCTAACGAACGTTACTCCAATAAAATTAAATTATGCTATGTAGTGAACGAACAGGATAAGATAGGTATTAGTACATATTTGCATTACACATTTTCATACTTTAGAAATGAAGATGAAAAGTAATGGTAAAAGCAAAAATCGTCCTAGTTTTAACGCCAAATACTTGTTTCTCTGGGCAGCTTATCTATTTGTCAACCGAAGTGTTTTATCACCGCAAACGTTAAAGTATAAAAAGACCATTTAAAATGAAATACCAACAAAATGTCTTGTTATCTAGCTACTTGGCTGTCAACGCGAGCGAAAAGATATGTTTATTGTTTTATCTCTCATAAACGCTGGCGGTTTAAATTTAATTTTGATATTTTGTAAAGTTCTTTTATCAATTAATAGCCTTTGAAAATTATATTTTAATATAATTGTTGATAATTAGAAATTTGTCCCTTCAGAAAACATATTTAGTCAGTTGATAACGGCAACAAAAAATCAGCTTGTTAATAAGAAATTTTAACGAAGGTAAATTAAAAATACCCAATTAAATTGTAGAGGCTTAAAGGAGTTTGATATTTTTGTCTATTTTAACAATTTTTCATATGCATGTTTTTCAAAATATTTAAGTTTCTATTGTTTGGAAAGAAAGCTTCTTCAGGGACATTTTCATAAATTTCAAATGTTGATTTTAAAATGTTTAACGGTTTCTGGATATCTCTTTGAATTGTTTCTTCTTCTGATTCACTGTGTTCTAAATTTTCACTTGTGTCATTAGAAACTCTATCCCAAACGTCTGCATTACTAGGAATATCACAAACTATCACTGCTTCATCAATATCAATCTAATCATGGGAACATTCTCCTTGAACCCTAACCAAGTTCTTGGAATCTATTCCATATAATAAGTTCTGTTTCTTCATAGTCCTTTGCGAACAATTTTTTCAACTTTACCAATGGCAGCAAGTCTTCATCATTCCAATCCAAATAACGTCCAAAGTCGCCTTTCTGGAAACAGTTTTCTTATTGTGTCTTATGTTACGCATTTCCAGGGAAAGGTTAATTTAGGGAATTCATTATTTTCTTCAAACCTGGATATTGTGAGAAAATATATTTTCTGTAGTGGACTTTTAGGTTTTTACCTATATGATTCCCATGTCCATAGGTTGCAGTATGGATGATATATTTGCAGATAAATATTCTATGGTTACAAAATTTATACATGCTTGGAGATAAAGGTTCAGTGTAAGAATAGTCTATGTACTAAACTTCGCCTTATAATTAAAGACCATTTTTTATTATTATTATAACTTTAGGATGACTGGAACGGTCATCTAAAAATAACAATATTTTCCTATTTTGAGCTGCAAGTTTTTGGTTCATATTTAACAGCCATTTTTCAAAAATTTCGGTAGTCATCCACGTCTTCTAATTACTGTACTAGTCTGAGAGTTTACTCCTCTAAAAAAGCGAAGTTTGCTGTTTTTCCAATTAAAAGAATTTCTAGCTTTTCCATACCTGGCATGTTGGCTCCAAGCAGTAACGTGACACTTTCTTTACTATGTTTTCCACCAAAACATTTTTGATTTCTGAATGTTAAAGACTTATTTGGGAGACGTTTGAAAAAATTGCCCCATTTTATCTGCGTTGAATACATGATTGACTTCCAAAAAATATAAACAACTACATAAGTTAAGTAACGTTGGGTGCTTGCTAGATTTATAGAAAGTTAAATGCATTTAAATTTCTGATAATAGAGGAGAGTTCGAATTAAAAAATTGGATAATTTGTACATTGAAATTCCTATTCGATTAAACATACCAAATAAAAATCGAATTAGAAAATAATTTAAAGCAGGAAAGGTTGATTTAGAATCTTTAATTTAGTCACATTATTACTTATGGTTTACTACCAATGTGAAGAGGGATATACAGGGTGCCCATTAGAGAATGGCCAAACTGTAACAGTAGGTTGCTCGAGTAAACATAAATCATTTTAGCTGAACATACCATTTAGCTTCCTTTAAAAGTTATGGACCGTCAAAACAATTTTTTTATTTAAACTTTTTGTTATAACTCTACTACTATTAACGTGATTTTATTCAAATTTAGTATATGGGGTTTTTTGGACCGCTGAGAAAAGTCGTGTTAACGATTGAGGCGAATAATGTAGAGGGCACTGCGGACGCCTTCTTTTTTTGGGCATTAATTTTTTGAGCATTAACTTTTTAAAAAAGTAATATTTGTTTTTAATGCAGCATTAAATTCTACGTAAAAAAGGAATACTTATTTTATGTCGGTAAAATGCACTGTTTTCAAGAAAAATGCATTTAAAACTTCCTGTAGCACAATGCACAGAATTATGTGAATTTTAAATTATTTTAATCTACTAGGTACAGGCTGATTCCTATAACGCTCTCATCCCAATTTTTTGGTTTGTCTTTAGAAATAAAATAAAAATGTTTAACGTAACTTATTGTATATTTTCCAAGGATTCCGAATACATTTAAAAATCAAATAAAACTAGGAAAAACAAGGTAAGGTTTTTTAAATGGATTTTTTACAATTTTGAAAAAGATTTGAGTTCCTTCATATTATTTAGTAAAATACTGATAATACATATATAAAATAATTTAACACCAAGTTGGCTTAGAAGGTTTTTTGAACTCAGTATTTTACTAAATATGAAGATAAATATAATATGTTATGTTATATTTTTGGAAATAGAATTTAAATCTTTTTTCAAAATTTTAAAAATATGCATTTTTAAAAAACACATTGCTCTTTTTTTACCACTTATACTTGACTTTCAATTGTTTTTTTGTTGAAATTTTTGTTGAAACACATGACATGACTAAAACTGATAGTAAGATAACCCAGTATAAACGATAAAACGCAGTTTTTAAGAAGAGAGATTTTATTAATTTAACAAACTAAGCAATTTAAAAAAAAATTAATAAAAAAATTGCTTTTGACGGTCCATAAAGGATGCAAAATGGTACTAACTAATAAGGCACGTTCACCTAAAATGATTTATTTTTACTCAACCACTGTTACAGTTTGGCCCATCCTTTAATAGACACCCTGTATACTATATTTCAGAATATATAAATAACCCAAAAACATATACACAGGAAAATTAATTAAAAAAAAAACCAAAATTGTATTCAGCAGAATTATTGTTTAAAAAAAAATAATTTCTTATTTAATATCCTTTATTATTATTTCTTTAAATCCACAGCTTAAATATAAAATTGATCATGTAAGTATATTATTATGTAGCAGAAGCTGCCTCAAACAAATAGATTGCACTCCAAAGCCAAATAATAATTTTTATTAAATTTGTTGATTTACATATATTTAGAAGTTAAATATTACACACTTGTTGAGTCTGAATTGCAAACATATATTTGATACTTTAATAGAATTCATTAAGTCAACCAAATTAGATATCTACTTTTTTTTCTGAATTTTCTGGACCTTAGTCCATTGCCATTCCCCCGCCTCCCTCCTCCCCTCTCCCCCCTCACACACACATATTACACAAGAGTTAAGTTACTTAATTCCTTTAATTAATTAATTAATTAAATACATTTAAAATAAAAAATGTGTTATTAATATTTTAAGCACTTTCAAAAAATTGTTAAAAATTACGTTCATTTTCCATTGTTGCTTTATTTTATTTTTATCTTCCTATTTTTATTTTCTGGTTTCTTTGCTGTAAAATAATTTTTAGTAGAAATACAAGTTACACTAGCTTGAAATTAAAAGCGTGCCAAATGTGATTTATACCTAGTAAAGAAATTGTTATTAATATTAAATTAAGTACGGTTACTTAACTATAATTAATGAGAAACCGCAAGTAATTATTATAAAAGTTAAATATCTGCAATGGAAAGTGCTCGCAAAGATAAACAAAAATGAATATATAAATAAAATGCTAAAACTCTCAAGTTAGTACCTTGTAATATTCCATCGCAAATATACTTGATTGGCTAATGGAATATTAAACCATATTGTTCGTAGTATGTATTTAAACTAAAAATAAGCAGAACTTGGATATTGATATATGATATCTAAATTAATAAAAGTTCTAAAGCAGTAAAGTCAATATTATTAAAAATATTTTGTTTTTATGACTTTTGACTCTGTCATTAAATTAAAAATTACCATTATAATTCTCGATATTTTCCATCCAAAGGCAATTGATTGCAAAAATTACACATCACAGTAGGTGATGAAGTTAAGTGAAAAGCACACGAGAGGCAATGTCACGTAAAAGGTATGTTTCTTTAGAATTAAAATAAATTTGTAGTAAAAAGTGTATATAAGCACATTCATCGAAAACATACAACGAAAATGACATTAATATTAATTTATGAGCATACTTCCATTGGAGGAATCACATAAGTTCTCCATGTATTAACTACGCAGCAACTGTTATGGATAATGGTTTATGTCTACGCATTATTATAGCTGAGATGTTCTGATAAATCCTTTCTTATGCAAATTTTCACTCCCACCTGAGATACAGCATAACAAACTGGGGAAACAGTGCACACATAAATTGAATATTAATTCTACATAAATAGGCTATACGAATTATTGCTGGTTTAAGCGAGAGCTGCAATATTGTCCTGAAAACATTTAAAATCTGAATTGGATCTGGTGTACAGAAATTGGAAGTCTGCATTTTTGCTTACAAAAATCAAGACATTTTTGTTACAAATCAAGCTCGTCATAATCACAACACAAGTTCTCTATTTAATGATACGTACGTAATGTTTTTTGGCTATTCGTTGACTACGTTGATTATAACCGCTTAGTTTTATTAATGCTCGACCATTTATGATTCCAATTGCAAATGCTAGTAATTTTGGGTAATTTATAACTTTGCAACGGCATTCCCCTATTTAGGCCACGCACATGTCTGAAAGAGAACGTTGACAATAAAAAGACCTTTGCCACTACACACCATTCATCATAAAATAAATCGATAGGATACAATAAAACTTTCGCAATTTTGAAATTTACGTGAACGAATTCATTTATTTACGACCCTGCTAAGTTCTGCTATATGAAAAATTGATGCTGAAAAGTTTCAGAATGCAATATCAAGTTTCTTTTAAAAGTAATATAGGGTTATGTTGCCATATTATTTCTTTCTAGACAGCATGCTATGCACATTTATGAGCGATATTTTATATTAAGGTTATTACTTTGAATAACAAGCGTTTGTCAGATGTTTTATGATGTTTTGCTGGACTTAAAAATCCATTATCCTTCATATATTATGCGATTACATTTCCTTATCTAAAGAAACTGGAATATATTTCTTTATCGTTCTTGGTTGTAAAGGGTGTTCCAATAAGAACGATATGATTTTAAAATGAAAAACAAAAAGGCTATTTCAGATACAACCAAACTTTTCATTTTATTTTGAAGCATAGTCCGTTACATTATGTTTTGAATAATGCTGCATTTAAGTGTCCACCTCGGCCTCCTGCACAGGAGCGAATACGATGACCCAATTTTCGTATGCAACGAATGCAGCGTTCGATGTTCAATTTTAATGCATCAAGGGTTCGTGGTTTGTTTACATAGACCATTGATTTCAAATAACCCCACGAAAAGTAATCTATAGGAGTTAAGAGACAACTTCTTGAAGGGCAACGAACAGTTGCGTCCCTTGAAATTATCATTTTATGAAACTTTTCTGACAATAAGTTAAGAAGCATTAATAGTGTGATATGTGGGACCGTCTTATTGAAACTACATATATCGTCCAAATCAATTTGATCTATATTAGACCATAAATTTTAAATCACTATCGATTATTACTCTTAAATTTGTTTTTGATGATGATATTGACAAACTAAAATCATTGATTTTTATTTGAATGTCCTTTGCAACTCTCAATCTAATCCATCCATCCATCCATCCATCCATCCATCCATCCATCCATCCATCCATCCATCCATTCATCTAATCCTAATTCCAAATAGTAGTAGTGATGATTTTAATGAATTAATATGCAAATTGTGTTTTTTAGCAGTATTTATTAGAATGTTAATGTCTCTATTTAGAGATTCATTAGCTACCAAAGTATTATCCTCTGTGAAGCTACTGTAGATCTGAGCGTCATCAGCATTGAAATGGCATTTGCTGTACTGTAAATATTTCGACAGATCAGACGTATATATAATAACAGCAATGGTCCAGGTATGGATCCTTGAGGTACACCATTTATGAGCAAATTTGAATTAGACCAATTTTTATTAATTGGCACTTTTTGTATTCTATTATTAAGGAATGGCTGGAAAAATGAAACACTGGTACCATCAAAACCAAACTATTTTAACGAGTGCAGTAAGTTCATTATGATCTTCTAGCCTTAAGAATGTCATTGCAAGTGTTGCAGTACTATACCTCGTTCTAAACCCAGATTGAAAAGGAGGAATAATTGAATTTTCACTTAAAAATTCATATAGCTGCTGGTAAACAAGGCGTTCCAGTACTTTAGAGAGAAATGGTAATAAACTTATAGGGCGTAAATCTAAATGAGTTTTCGGACTCGGAATTTTAGGTAGAGGACAAACTAAAGCTACTTTCCAGGAATCAGAAAAATATCCTACCTCGATGCACAAATTAACAATATGGGTTAATGGAAATAGTAAAGAGGGCATACACAGTTTGATCATTTCTAACGAGATTCCATCTACACCCTGAGACATTTGATTTAAACACCCAAAAGTGGTAAAGGTTAAATGATCAGAAATGCGCCCAACATCGAGAGTTCCGGAGTGCATAACGTTTAATTCGGAAGACATAAAAATTTGATCAATTAAGCTAAAATTACTGTTGCCAGTAGTGCTAGTTGGTTAATGGACTATTTGGCTCAGGCCAAAAGAGTCCATAATTCTGCACAACTTGTTAACATTCGAATTGTCAATATCAAAGAAATTTAAATTGAAATCACCCATTACAATTGAATAATCTACCATAGGAAAAATATAAGAAATATAATTTTCAAATATATCAATGGTAACTGCAATATTCGACCGAGGAGGTTATAAATTACTCCGACCCCTAGCATTAAGTAGTTTTACCTTTAACCAAATTTATTCTAAATCCGGATCACTGCTAGAGTATACTTCAGTGCAGTCAAATTTGACTTCACATACAGCTCCACTCCCCCACCTCTAGAAACACGGTCACATCTAAAAAAGTTATAATTTTGTATATTGACTGTTTCCATTGTGTAAAAATAATAAAGAGGCGCAACTGTCAAGGTTTCGAGATTTTAGTGTTGTATTTTTTCACCAATAGCTTCATGATTGTCTTCAATTTTAAGGGCTATACAGCCACATTACAAATACCTTCCCGTAGCACTAAAAATTGATGACAATCATGAAGTTATTGGCAAAGAAATACAATACTAAAATCTCGAAACCTTGACAGTTGCAACTCTTTATTATTTTTTACTCAATGCTGTTTCTGACGTTATATCTCTAGAAAGTCATGTTTCTGTTATTCCAATAACTGAAAAGGAATTTGATTGTATAAGTTTCTTAAATTCACGAAAACCAGGAAATGTTTATGTTAGCTAATAATGCCATTAAAACTAATAAATAATTTTTAGGATATTTATTCTAATAGCAATAATAATATAAAATTATTAAAAAAGAGGAAAAAGATACAGATTACAATAGTACACGATAATATATGTATTAGTAGAGAACTACCTTGAAACACAATTAGGTATTGCGATATTTCGATCTGCTGGTTGAATTGGATGCTATAGATGAGTAGGCCTGCAGAAATAGAAAAAACGGTGTAACTAATTCGTTTCAGATAGCCGTAGGTAAAAACAGGTGTATTTAGTTATAAGAAATATACCTCTGCGATTCCTCCCAAATCAAATAAACAGAACATTGTCTATAAGTCACTTTTATGTGAAAAAATCATGAAATTTGGAGTTTTTTAAAAATTGCAGTAAGACTGCAGTAGATTAATTTTTTTGAATGTTTCTGTGTACTAGGTAATTCCAAACCGGTTAATTTAAGCCCCGGTTGATTTCATTTCATTGATTATTTATTTAAATAATTGCCGAAAACCATCGAAATTTTCGAAAATTTCAAGCATTTTTTACTCTGAAAGGAAAAATGCTAGACTCTTGAAACTTTGGTGGAACATGTGTCTCATTACCCTCAACTTACAAAAAAAATTTCGTTTCAAAATGTTTATTAGTTTTTGAGAAATTCTACTTGTTTATTAAAAACGTCCCAAATGTTAAATGAAAAATTGACCTATTAACGTTATCAAAAATAATTCAACCACAGCTCATTTTTTTCGTCAAGACGTCAGTTTTACGAATCTGTTATGGGCGTATCGATTTTCAATAATTTTGACCGTCAAAATGATGTTAACAACATTGCTACTTTTCGGAGCAGCGTTTTTTGCAAATAACTATACAACAAATGAACGTATCTGCACAAATCTTTCATATTTGAGTTGCTGGTATTTTTCCACAAATTTATAAAAAAAAATTGTTGCTCTGGGACATGTAGGAGCCGAGATAATTTTTTAAATTGTTTAATGCGCCAAACGTTTATTTATTAATATTTATGGCCAAAATTGAAACTGGTTGTTAATAAGATCTTGAATTTTGTGAATTCATCAAGTCCTATTGAAAACGGGCCCTTTTTGAGGTCAAAATATAATTTTTAATAATTAGTGATTTTAGAGCGTCTTCAATTTGTTTGGCTCAAAGGACAGGTGAATTTTTTATCAAACGTTTTTCAAATTGGGGTAGCGAGAAAAATTCGTCATATCTCCGTTATTTTCCGGCCAATTTCGACGTTTTTTTTTTGAATTTGGGGAGCTCACGAAAATAATAACAATGGGCACATTTGCAATATCCAAATAATAAACAAATAATTGTTATAAACAATTTTTTTTTTTTTAATTTTTCCTTTTTTGGGCTTATGCAACTTATAATGTGCTAATGTATTAAATATAAATTTATAAAGATTATATAATGGTAACAATGCTGTAACATCGTATATTGTTTGATGGAGAAATAGTTTGTGCATACATTGTTACCATTATATAATCTTTATAAATTTATATTTAATACATTAGCACATTATAAGTTGCATAAGCCCAAAAAAGGAAAAATTAAAAAATAAAAATAAAATTGTTTATAACAATTATTTGTTTATTATTTGGATATTGCAAATGTGCCCATTGTTATTATTTTCGTGAGTTACCCCAAATTAAAAAAAAAACGTCGAAATTGGCCGGAAAATAACGGAGATATGACGAATTTTTCTCGCTACCCCAATTTGAAACTCGTTTGATCAAAAATTCGCCTGTCCCTTGAGCCAAACAAATTGAAGACGCTCTAAAATCACTAATTATTAAAAATTATATTTTGACCTCAAAAAGGGCATTAACAACCAGTTTCAATTTTGACCATAAATATTAATAAATAAACGTTTGGCGCATTAAACAATTTAAAAAATTTTCTCGGCTCGTACATGTCCCAGAGCAACAATTTTTTTTTATAAATTTGTAGAAAAATACCAGCAACTCAAATATGAAAGATTTGTGCAGATACGTTCATTTGTTGTAAAGTTATTTGCAAAAAACGCTGCTCCGAAAAGTAGCAATGTTGTTAACGCCATTTTGACGGTCAAAATTATTGAAAATCGATACGCCCATAACAGATTCGTAAAATTGACGTCTTGACGAAAAAAATGAGCTGTGGTTGAATTATTTTTGATAACGTTGATAGGTCAATTTTTCATTTAACATTTGGGACGTTTTTAATAAACAAGTAGAATTTCTCAAAAACTAATAAACATTTTGAAACGAATTTTTTTTTGTAAGTTGAGGGTAATGAGACACATGTTCCACCAAAGTTTCAAGAGTCTAGCATTTTTCCTTTTAGAGTAAAAAATGCTTGAAATTTTCGAAAATTTCGATGGTTTTCGGCAATTATTTAAATAAATAATCAATGAAATGAAATCAACCGGGGCTTAAATTAACCGGTTTGGAATTACCTAGTAAACAGAAACATTCCAAAAAATTAGTCTACAGCAGTCTTACTGCAATTTTTAAAAAACTCCAAATTTCATGATTTTTTCACATAAAAGTGACTTATAAACAATGTTCTGTTTATTTGATTTGGGAGGAATCGCAGAGGTTTATTCCTTATAACTAAATACACCTGTTTTTACCTACGGCTATCTGAAACGAATTAGTTACAGATTCCCGTTCACATCGTCTAATTCTACAGGCCTAGAGCTATTTGGTGCTAGTAGAGCCACTTCTGAGTGACACGCTATTTGTTTTATGCTTTTTAGCAGGAGGAATCAAAAGAGACAATACTGTAGATTCTTGTCCAAAAACAGAATTATCAGTACTTTCAGGCGACTCAATGATTGCAAAAAATTGATTTTCTACATTGGGTTTGGGGGGCTGAAGGTTCGATTTAGGAAATACACAGTTTGCTGTTGAGGTTTCTTCTGTTTGAGCTTGGAAAATATCTAAATTCATCTTCTTCAACTGGCCAACTGTGTAAATATCATCACTTATTACCATTAATTTGTTGCCTTTGATTTTGGCAAATTGATTTTTTGATCTAGCAAATTTTAATTGTTGTTGCTATATTTTTAGATTCTTTCTATTCTCGAAGCATAAGTCATAAGCGATAAAAATTTTCTTCTTGCCCTTCAACTTATGAAATATTTTGGAAAACCAAACTATTCTTTAAATAGGAAACGAAATCAACCTTTATAGGCGTGCCTGTTTCTGATTTAATTTGAAATGTTAAAAGTTCCTTAAGTTTACTTAGAACGAACTCTAGTAGATTTTCATCCGGATTAACTTCTAATCCAAAAATCACTATATTATATTTCCTGTATTGCCTCATCAGATTTAAATATCTTAACTCTAAACAGTTGTATTTTTCTTCTAGATGATCAATTTTTTTATTCTGCTGCTCCAATAATTCCAGGACTAAATTTAACATACAAACCATCAATAGATAAACCCGCTGTATGTTGATCCATAATTTAATAAATTGACACTTGCCTATCTTACCTATATCATGGACCTTTTAGGGATGCAAGGGCTCCTCGTGAATATCCTGTTTATTTTTTTCATACCAAAAACGACAATTTTGTTTGTTGACATATCCACTCAACCAAAAATGAGCTCCATCTGAAAAGATAATTTTTTGACCAAAACTACGCTTTTGGGCAAAACCCAAGTCATTAGCAAAATACTCCACGAGCATGACGAGGAATCGATAGATTTTCATATATACTAAGGAGCAATCACGTTTCTAATCACTTCATTTCGAATTTTTGAATAATGTCAGCATGACTTTGTTTGGCGCATCCCCAGCGTTGCTTTCATAAATCCATACGGATATAAGGATTTTACTTAAGCTCAGGAGAATCTAAATCTTTATTTGTAAACCTAGTATTTTTGTGATTTCATAAAATACGTCAGCATGGACATTCCAACGTGCTGCCTATACAAATTTCTTCATTCGGTTTTAATTCGAGCTTCCAGATGATTCGGTAGAAGTTCAGTAACTGTCTCTACAATCCCCAATCCTGCAGCAACTACTACGGTTTCACGATCCTTGTTTGAGAGCAAAGATGAATCGAACTCCTGAGAGTATTACACGCCATACTTAGTGCTACAATTCAGACATCCCCGTTCCAAGAACGCACCCCCCCAGTTGACGTGGCAAGTAAACTCAATTTCCTGTTATTATTATTATATATTTTTTGCCATGCGGTCGTCCGCCAGCTGTCATGCAGAACGAATTCGGCATTCTGTTTTTAATATTAAATTTAGAGGTATTTTTTTATCTTACCTGCTTCCACATTCCTATGAAGTAAGGTCAATAGCGCCCAGAGTATCACAACATCTGACAATTTCCGTTTGTACATTTTGATATCTGTAACGAAAACAACATGCCATTAAATCATACGAAACAGTACAGTGTTAAGTGGATGTCATCAGTTTTAATTAGGCTTATGTAATTTGGTTAATTAAAACGTTGTCAGACAGTTTAGTAATTTAATAACGTTAATTAACTGGTATTATGGAGATAAATCTAATTGATTCCGTTAAATTTACAGCAGTTATTAGATTAACCAACATAATTGTACAAATATCGTGACATGGAAGGAAAAATTGATTCCACTTAACTAATAGGCGCCTCAATATGCAATACTTCGCATTTAATGTACGATCCAAGTTAAGGGAATATCGCCATTAGGCAACTCGGTTTATGTCTATTTAAATTGAGAATTTAAAGGGAAAGTTTTACAAATATTGTTATGATTAACCGTACTTCTTCCTTCTATGCGTGTTCAATTTGAGGAGGAAATAAATTCAAAATTTACAATCAATTATTTTAAACATTAGGAACATTAAAAAAAATTATGCGTTTGTTTTTTTCTTAAGGGCAAAATGAACTTTTTTTCTTATTACGTGGTCTGTTTCAATTTCAAACTTCAAAGATCGATCATATCCTAGTTTCCTCCATATAAGGAGATGTCACGTCACGAATAGCCCCAGATCAACTCAAATGCAGAAATGATCTACTGAACACTTAGGCATGCAGAAATAGAAAGAACGGTGTAACTAATTCGTTTCAGATAGCCACAGGTAAAAACAGGTGTATTTAGTTATAAGGAACATACCTCTGCGATACCTCCCAAATCAAATAAACAGAACATTGTTTAAAAGTCACTTTCATGTGAATCATGAAATTTGGAGTTTATTAAAAATTGCAGTAAGACTGCAGTAGATTAATTTTTTTGAATATTTCTGTTTACTAGGTAATTCCAAACCGGTTAATTTAAGCCCCGGTTGATTTCATTTCATTGATTATTTATTTAAATAATTGCCGAAAACCATCGAAATTTTCGAAAATTTCAAGCATTTTTTACTCTGAAAGGAAAAATGCTAGACTCTTGAAACTTTGGTGGAATATGTGTCTCAATACCCTCAACTTACAAAAAATATTTCCTTTCAAAATGTTTATTACTTTTCGAGAAATTCTATTTGTTTATTAAAAAGGTCCCAAATGTTTAATGAAAAATTGACCTATTAACGTTATCAAAAATAATTCAACCACAGCTCATTTTTTTCGTCAAGACGTCAATTTTACGAATCTGTTATGGCCGTATCGATTTTCAATAATTTTGACCGTCAAAATGGCGTTCACAACATTGCTACTTTTCGGAGCAGCGTTTTTTGCAAATAACTTTACAACAAATGAACGTATCTACACAAATCTTTCATATTTGAGTTGCTGGTATTTTTCTACAAATTTATAAAAAAAAATTGTTGCTCTGAGACATGTAGGAGCCGAGATAATTTTTTAAATTGTTTAAAGCGCCAAACGTTTATTTATTAATATTTATGGCCAAAACTGAAACTGGTTGTTAATAAGATCTTGAATTTTGTGAATTCATCAAGTCCTATTGAAAACGGGCCCTTTTTGAGGTCAAAATATAATTTTTAATAATTAGTGATTTTAGAGCGTCTTCAATTTGTTTGGCTCAAGGGACAGGTGAATTTTTGATCAAACGAGTTTCAAATTGGGGTAGCGAGAAAAATTTGTCATATCTCCGTTATTTTCCGGACAATTTCGACGTTTTTTTTTTTTTAATTTGGGGTAGCTCACGAAAATAATAACAATGGGCACATTTGCAATATCCAAATAATAAACAAATAATTGTTATAAACAATTTTTTTTTTAAATTTTTTTCTTTTTTGGGCTTATGCAACTTATAATGTGCTAATGTATTAAATATAAATTTATAAAGATTATATAATGGTAACAATGCTGTAACATCGTATATTGTTTGATGGAGAAATAGTTTGTGCATACATTGTTACCATTATATAATCTTTATAAATTTATATTTAATACATTAGCACATTATAAGTTGCATAAGCCCAAAAAAGGAAAAATTAAAAAAAAAAATAAAATTGTTTATAACAATTATTTGTTTATTATTTGGATATTGCAAATGTGCCCATTGTTATTATTTTCGTAAGCTACCCCAAATTAAAAAAAAAACGTCGAAATTGGCCGGAAAATAACGGAGATAGGACGAATTTTTCTCGCTACCCCAATTTGAAACTCGTTAGATCAAAAATTCACCTGTCCCTTGAACCAAAGAAATTGAAGACGCTCTAAAATCACTAATTATTAAAAATTATATTTTGACCTCAAAAAGGGCCCGTTTTCAATAGGACTTGATGAATTCACAAAATTCAAGATCTTATTAACAACCAGTTTCAATTTTGGCCATAAATATTAACAAATAAACGTTTGGCGCTTTAAACAATTTAAAAAATTATCTCGGCTCCTACATGTCCCAGAGCAACAATTTTTTTTTATAAATTTGTAGAAAAATACCAGCAACTCAAATATGAAAGATTTGTGCAGATACGTTCATTTGTTGTAAAGTTATTTGCAAAAGACGCTGCTCCGAAAAGTAGCAATGTTGTTAACGCCATTTTGACGGTCAAAATTATTGAAAATCGATACGCCCATAACAGATTCGTAAAATTGACGTCTTGACGAAAAAAATGAGCTATGGTTGAATTATTTTTGATAACGTTAATAGGTCAATTTTTCATTAAACATTTGGGACCTTTTTAATAAACAAATAGAATTTCTCGAAAACTAATAAACATTTTGAAACGAATTTTTTTTTTTGTAAGTTGAGGGTAATGAGACACATATTCCACCAAAGTTTCAAGAGTCTAGCATTTTTCCTTCAGAGTAAAAAATGCTTGAAATTTTCGAAAATTTCGATGGTTTTCGGCAATTATTTAAATAAATAATCAATGAAATGAAATCAACCGGGGCTTAAATTAACCGGTTTGGAATTACCTAGTAAACAGAAATATTAAAAAAAATTAATCTACTGCAGTCTTACTGCAATTTTTAAAAAACTCCAAATTTCATGATTTTTTCACATAAAAGTGACTTTTAAACAGTGTTCTGTTTATTTGATTTGGGAGGTATCGCAGAGGTATATTCCTTATAACTAAATACACCTGTTTTTACCTACGGCTATCTGAAACGAATTAGTTACAGATTCCCGTTCACATCGTCTAATTCTACAGGCCTAACTGAATAGAAGTTCTTAAGATAGGAAGGTAGGACTGAGAGTGTCCGAAGAGAATGTCCGAACTGCATCTCACAGACTTCGGAAATATTTGGGAAAACTTGATAATAATTGCAAGTTTTTGTCTGACCATGTGAACTTTCATTGGAAACGATGGAATATCTGCTGCAAAACGCAAAACATTAGAGCGATAAATTTACAAGCGTCGTCAGACTTGAAATTTGTTGCCTCCATTTCACGCATCATTTGATATCAAGTTTGGTCCTAAAGTAGTTACAAACCGTTTGCAAACTGTCCATATACTGCCCTGTTAGATTTTCAGATTATCAAACGACCCAAGTGAGTAAATGGTATCGAAAACTTTGAACTTCTCGTAAATTATTTAAGCCCTCTCCATCTAATTCTAGTTATTACACAAATTATTTTTAACTGATAAGATACTAATTTACGTGATGAGAATTTTGTAATGGCGTAACCACCTAATTAATGTGATATTTTCGTCATGCATGTGGCATTTAATTTTATAAATTTCTTATTTGTAGATGATTTTGCGGTATTGTATTATTAAACAAAGTATCCATAGAAAATGAAAATAGTTTGACTGTCTGAGAATTGTGCAATTTCGTTTACCTAAGTATGTGTATATTACGTCAGTTTGAACTTTAATATAAATTGTACAAGTATAAAACGTGGAACAAATAGTTTTAAAATTTGTCAACGCCAAATTATTTGTTGTTCTTCTAACTTGGAGGTATTTATGGCTTTGGCTGTTAAATTTATTGCTGACAAGTACAAAACACGCCACATCTAAAATTTATAAGTTTACACTTTGATTCCTTATTTTTCGTCCCAGGATATTCGAGCTGGATACAACAAATCCTATTCTTACTCAATTAGCAGATTGGGCCAAATCGAAAGGTATCAAATATTAATTATTTACCTATTCTAGGGTTGTAGCAAACTGTTCAAGTGCTGACCTGATTAACGTAGAGGACTTTAAAGCATCGTGATTTTTAAAAATTTTGCCAATTTTCAATAGTTATTATGTAATTATTCTTTTAACTTTATTGTTTCTACTTTAGTACATCAAATTACTTTTTGTCTTTCATCTGCATACCTGTATCGTGATAAGAAACACTGTGTACTGGTTCAGATGGGTTAGTCACTTAAGGGTAACCTTTGTATCTGTATTTCAGGGTGTTCCTGGGTACACCAGGTTATGGAGAGCTTACATTTGTTGGCGTTCAATTAATTGGTATTCAATATCTTGTAATTATATTTAATAAAGATGTATTTGTATGTTTGTTTTGAATTTATTTTGAGACTGCCTTCTAGGTTATTAACTGTGTAATTGAATAAGGAACTAATTCGTTAAAGGTATTTTATTGCTTCATATGTTCAATTGTACCCGAAAAATGATAAATCCACAAAGTGCTACTAAATTTATGCTTGTATTTTTGAGAACAGAGTAAATTTGTCCACTTTATAATTTTTTAACTATAACTCAAAAACTATGACTCAGTCGCAATGAAACCTGCATTGGATGCCATTATTTTATCCTACAAATAAACTACTATCTATCACAAAAAATCACTAACCTATATTTATTATGTTTTATCTTAAAGCGTCGAAAAATCTGCTTGTCCATTCCTTTCAATATAGCCCGATATGCCAAATTCAATTTCACCCATTGTCCAATGCGAAGAAATGTATATGCTAAATTAAACGTGTTTGTTATCGTGACAGGTATAATTTATAACCGAAAAGGGTTCCAGAGTTTTCCTGGCCCTTTAAGCGTTGGTAAATGATGTAAATCAAAAGCCCTAGTTTATCACAATTTAAAAAATAATGTTTGCCGTCTTTTTATCAGCCGACGAGATCACATTAGTCTCTTCAATCACGGAGAATGTTAAAAGTTGAAGGCTGGCTCTATTATTTTGGATTAATCCGAAACCTCGATAGAACTGATCCTTGAAACTGCCGGATTAGCTACATGTAAAAAATGAAAGAATTCGCTTTTATTTTATGGTTCGGCAGACAGTGATAGGAAACTAATTTGCCTACCATTACTTCTATAGAGGAAATTGATTTGATGCGTTTCCTCAGTTTTTCTGTTTAATTAAACGTATATATTTACTAATTTAACTTAAAATTATGTTTTGTTTGCTAACAATCACAGTCGATGTTTTTTCCATACATTGTTAGTTTGTTTTTTTTTAGTTATAGCGTGTAGCATGGGTTAATTGTCATAATTGTATTCGCTTATTTTAGGCTTTAAATTTGTAAGTAGAAAAGATGCTCAAAAATGTTGTGGTAGAAATGTTTAATTTAATAATCACGTTGTTGTTGACCTTTATCAAACTTGATTAACGAAATTTCTGTTCAAAAGCTGGGATGAACATGACACGCAGATCAGTTTATATATTTCCAAGCCATACCTCGATTAATCTATATCAATTAACGTCCAAATCCGCAACAACAATTATAATCCGGGGTATTACCCGGAAAGTAGCTTGCTACATGCCATGACAACTTTCCCGTAATGCAGATCCAGGACCGAATTTAGCACTTTTATAAATTCTTCTTGAATATAGAGCTATTTAATAATATTCATCGTTAACCATAGCTGAGTAAAATGTGTAACTCGATTTTTGTATTCTTAAGGTATAAAAACACATGGATGTATTTGCTTGGTTCAGTCTAAAAAAAAAAAATTGTTGCTTCATTTATTGTAGTAATAATTAATCATAAAGATACAATTATGACCAAAAATTTAGTACGAATGTCTGCTGAAATTTTGTGTTGTGAAAATGAGTGACTATCATCAAAAATGGTTTTGTTTTGTCAATATAATATCTAGCATAGCTTTCTTGTGTTTTGCATTCAAAATAAATATTGTTTTAAGCATTGGAAAATGGAAGAAACCTCTCACTATAAACGAACTTCTTGAAGAAATTGAAGATGATGATAATGTTACTGGTGTTTCTAATTCATGTTAGGAATGAAAATGATGTAAGTAGTTCTGAATAATTTGCAAGCATCTCAGTCAAACTTAGAAGTTGCTATGGGCAAGAATCCAAAAAACATCACGACGGAAAGTTCAGAGGATGTGATGACAAAAGAAGATGTGATGGTAGAAGAAGATGTGATGTAGAAGATTCGGACAGCAAGGACGACTTGCCGTTACCTATGGTGGTAGAAAGAAAAATAAAAGAGCTAAAATGTTTCACAATTTGCTTGGAAAACACTAGAAGAAAATTTCTCTACATGCAAATCTGTTTTCCAGATAAAAAACAATCAATTCCCTGCGAGCCCTTTCAAATGTTTTTTTTGACAAAAATTGAATCGACGAAATAGTTCAATGTACAAATCTAACGGTAAATCACGTCATCAAAGAGAAGTCCTATATTTCTAGCACAGTTTGGAATATTTAAGGTCTTATTCTTACTTTTACTTCCAAGTTTACTTTTAAATAATCTATAAATTTGATGAGCTAAAACACATAACAGTGCCTTGTCCTGCAATTTAATTTCAAATTATCTTCTGGCATTAATCTAAACGCAAGTCATAGATGTGTATCATCAGCAAGTGCTTGCACTTTATTAAATTTAATGCAGCGGAAAAGTCAGCAGCAATTAGAAACACATTCCCGTATGCTCGGTTTTTGTACCTTCTAATGTTACCACCTGACTTCGATTGCTTAAATATTTTTTTTTGTGAATTCTTAAACTTTATCAACTTCAAATATTAAAAAAGGATATATGTGCTTTTACCCCTAAGAGGGTAAAAGTATTAAACGTTAGTTATTAAACAATTTAACGTATATGCGTTTGAGGTCGCTGATTGTGATTACGAATCTCAAGTCAGAATTTTACAATTCGCGATTACACCCCTAATATGGCCGATATAATAGGGGTACAACGGAAAAACATATTATTTTAATAGAATAAAATAGCAAAATAAATTTTACTATTCAGCCTAAATCCTCTAATGTCTTAAAAAGACATAAATACTCTTTTCAGAGCTTATTTGCAAACTATCTACATTTAACTGATAAAAATTTGGTCAGTACTACGAATGTAGAAAGCAAATAATTTAATAATTGCAATAAGCCCCACCAGACATATTATTTTGTTTGTTTTGAACAAGTAGAACTTTTACTTTGCAAATTCTTATATTTTAGGACATAAAACTTATATCTAATAAGAAAAATTATTGCTCTTTCCCCTAAGAGGGTGAAAACCACCCTTAAAATAAAAAAATCAATAATTAATTTTGTATGTAACGGAATCTTTCAACGAGATTTTCACCTACTTCAAAACGTCAGATTGAACTGAAACTTTGCAAGCTTATCAAAAGGATCGATGACAATACAATAATTTAATAACTGTGTCCTAATGTCCTTACCAGGACCATCAGGATAATATAAAAGTAATTTTACAGGTTAAGCATATGCCATTTACAGAATGACGGTAAATGTTATCCTACTTTATCGACATAGAAAAAGAGATTTGAAATGAAAAATTTTGAAAAAAGTTCGAAATGAAAAATATCGAAAAAATTTGTCTTCAAAAATTAAAAAACAAATTTGAATTAAAAAATTTTGAAAAAAAATTTGAATTGGAAAATGTCGAAAAAATGTAGATTAAAAAATTTTGAAAAATATTTGTATTCAAAAATTTTGAAAAAAATATTTCAATTGAAAGAGGTCAATAAAAATTGAAATGAAAAATGTCAAAAAAATTTCATCTCAAGAATTTTGAAAAAAATTCGGTTTCAAAAATTTTGAAGCAATTTTGAAATGAAAAATAAAAAAAATTATAGTTTAAAAAACTAAAAAACACGCTTTAAAGAGAAACCGAACTAAAAAGTAAAAAATAATGTTTATCTATTAAGATTTTGTTCAACAGTGATAAATATTCCACTAAATCAATATAATTAAATGCTTTTGACTGTTTAAAATAAGAATAAAGTGATTGACAAAAAAATAAATTTATTGTAAAAAAGCGTGGGGTACTAACTCTTCTTTAGTCAATAGCTACCAATGAAATATCTATCTAACAATTGATATCATGCACCCGACGCTTTTTTACAATAAAATTAAGTTAATCCATATTAATCCAAGATTTGCTAATGGAATTATTTATTCACGTTGATATTGAAATCATCAAGTGATCCTACTAAATTTACCGAAAAGCAGTCAAAAGTTTATAAAACTCCCCAAGTCATCAAGTATATAGATCCGATGTGACTCTAAATAAATTGGAGGGCCTCGTCACTATTTATCTGAGGCAAAAAAAGATGATTTTCTGGTGGATTTTTGGTAACTTGCAAGGCGACTAAGAAAAGTATTCTTTTTAAGAAAACCGACAGAATTTTTAAAACACACTATTTCGATCCAATAGATTTGAAAATCTATGATTTCTTACGTTTTTTGAATTATGCAAATTTATTCAGTTTTGATGTATCTGAAGATGCCACCAAGCAAACTGAATCATCCTGTATGGTGTGGGTTAAATGTTAAATGTCTTGACCCCTTAATAGTTTTATAACTTTAACAGAGAAATAAGAGAAATTTTAAACATTCGTGAATTAATTTAAACAATCATCAGAGTCAAATTAATTTGGAATAATTGTTCTTTTTTACAAAAAAGTGAGGAAATATGACGCCTTTACTGAAGAGTCTCCCACAAGAACTAATTTTCTAATATTAGAACTCAACATTAGCTGCAAATTTTTCGTATTGGGCAGTAAAAAGATGAAAGAGGTATATCTGGGATTTGGCAATAAGTATCCGCCAAATCCCTGGAACGTTATTTTGTCCTCAATGCTACAATTTATATTTTATAGGGATTTCTGTCGTAATGTAAACAGACCCATGTTCCTACATTTAAACTTTTAACAAGCGTGCAATGCGATAAAAAGTTTCAGTTAATGAAAAAAATACTTGTGTTAGCTCTAACCAATATAACTCATTTAAAAGTTTTGTGATGCTGATGGTGTTTCTCTGTTTTTGTTGATTAAAGGTAGAAAAACAACTTTGACTCGCAGCCCTTGTTTACAGAGTAATCCGTCCCTGTCAGAATGTCTCTTAACTCAAACTTTTTAATCCTGCTATCTCGTCGCATCTTTACTTCAGTTGAACAACTGCAGAATGTTGCCAACGACCTTCACAAATATAATTGAACTCGTGCAGAACTGATATCTCCTTATAAAGACACCCACTCGAGTTATTTTTAGAAATCCATCATGAATTATTTTATACGTTTAAATATATTTTTCATCTGGATTACATAAATGTAGACCATATAAAATTGCATTTCAATCAATTGTTTCGTTTGTATCTTTTATAAAATTGCAATTAATGTTTGCTAATAAAATCTTAAAATAGTCTTATAATCCAGAGTCTAATTAATAAGTTAAATTTACTTTAGTTATTGGATATGGACCAAATGTGGAGGAAGCAGTTAAAACGGAAACAGTTTTTTCGTACATTTTAAAATAAGAATAATATTTTCATTTTTAGTTCTTAAAGCAATATTGTTTTAAATATATCAAAATCTTCATTGAGTGATCTTACAGTTTTGAAAGTCATTATAATTTATTCCTGTCGCTTTTAACTGGAGTTCAGTTTATGCTAGGCTATCACACCAATTATTAATAAAGTGAACCTCCAATCAACAACTTTTTCATCACCCAGTAAAGTGTTTTCTTTACCAAGTATCGTTAACCTCTAAAAGGGGTGCAGAGCTGTGTCAAATTAAGTAATGTTCAAATAGTTATATTGACCGTGCGCTTTGATCTTCTCCACTTTATTAAATTGGCAATTCGCCGCACCATGACCATGTCATTTCCGCAGAGTGTTTATCCTGACTTCCGCCGATCTGGCAAAGTTTCTAGCCCATTTACTGGACCTTTCACATATTCTCATGGCGAAACTAAAATTAGGATGGAACATTTATTTTTATTGTCTTTAAAGTCTCTCGACCATTATTGTTTCAGTAAAACTAAATATGAGGGTTATAAGTAGTTCTTCTACGTCATAATGTATGTTATAATCCGATATGTGTAGAAAATACAGATTGGATTGATTTTTCTTGTGAGCTCAAAACCGTTCATAATCTACCATTTAAATATATAAATATAAAAAGTGTATCAAATATTTATAAAAATAGAAAAGTGTCCTTTGTCTTATTAGAACTAAATTGGATTTGGTTCCAATTGGATAAAAATTAAAAAAGTTATAATGATGTTTCACTCTTAAGTGAGACACACTGTATATCGTTTTTTTATCTTCCATACTTTTGGAGAAAACACCAAATCCCATCGAATATAGTCCACCCTGTATAATAAATGTTTAGCTGTGTAGTGTCTTTACTAAACTTTTATTTATATTGAGTATTTCTTTCTTACAAATTGTTATATCGAAAATCCAATTTAGTTGTAATAAGACGAAGAACCCTTTTCTATTTTTATAAATATTCGATAACCTTTTTATAATCTCCTTCACTTCATAAAATATCAAATTTTGCACATGTGAGTCGCAGCGTGAAGCTGGAATGGCGATTCGTTTTATTAATGGTCGTTACTGGAAAAGAGAACTAGCACAGAATATCATCTCTGTAGCAAGAATTAGCACTAAATGAGCACAAAATAATGACATAATAAAATATTAAATTTTTCACATGTGAGTCGCAGCGACAAGATGGGGACTCATTTTAGTGTTGGGCATGGCTCAAAAACCACAGCAGCACGCAATATTTATTTTACGGCATAAATTAGCACAAAATAAGCACGAAATAACTACATAGTGGAATATTAAATTTTTCAAAAGCGAGTCGCATCGTCAAGATGCCAACTCATTTTACTAATGATCATTATTGGAAAAGGAAACTGGCACAAAATATCTGCTCTATAGCAAAAATTAGCACAAAATGAGCACAAAATAACTACATAAAAAATATTAAATTTTTCACGTGAGTTGCGGCGACAAGATTGCGACTCATTTTAGTATTGAGCATAGCACAAACACCACAGCAGCACGAAATATTTATTTTACAGCATAAATTAGCACAAAATTAGCACAAAATAACTACATAGTAGAATATTAAATTTTTCAAAAGCGAGTTGCAGCGTAAAGATGGTGACTCATTTTAGTGCTGGGAATTACTATAAAACAGGAAGAGCACAAAATTTGTTACTCCCAGCACAATTTGGCACGAAATGAGCACAAAATTGTAGTGCCAGTAAACTTAATATTTCAGCAGGAGAGAGTAGTGCAGCGTTATTAAGACAAAATGAGCACAAAATAACTACATAAAATATTAAATTTTTCGTCATGTGAGTCCCAGCGTTAAGATGGCGCCTCATTTTATTAATGACCATTACTGAAAAAGGGAATCTACTCTATAGCATAAATTAGCACAAAGTGAGCACAAAACAACTACATAAAATATAACATTTTTCGTCATCTGAGTGGCAGCGTCAAGATGGCAACCCATTTTACTAATAATCATTACTGGAAAAGGGATTGAGCAAAAAATATCTACTCTATAGTAAAAATTAGCACAAAATGAGCACTAAATAACTACATAAAATATTAAATATTTCGCAATGTGAGTGGCAGCGTCAAAATGGCGACTTATTTTACTAATTACCATTACTGGAAAAAGGAACAGACACAAAATATCTGCTCTAACAAAAATGAGCACAAAATAACTACATAATAAAATACTAAATTTTTCACATGTGAGTCGCAGCGACAAGATGGGGACTCATTTTAGTGTTGAGCATGGCTCAAAAACCACAGCAGCATGCAATATTTATTTTACGGCATAAATTAGCACAAAATAAGCACGAAATAACTACATAGTGGAATATTAAATTTTTCAAAAGCGAGTCGCATCGTCAAGATGCCAACTCATTTTACTAATGATCATTATTGGAAAAGGAAACTGGCACAAAATATCTGCTCTATTGCAAAAATGAGCACAAAATGAGCACAAAATAACTACATAAAAAATATTAAATTTTTCACATGTGAGTTACGGCGACAAGATTGCGACTCATTTTAGTATTGAGCATAGCACAAACACCACAGCAGCACGAAATATTTATTTTACAGCATAAATTAGCACAAAATTAGCACAAAATAACTACATAGTAGAATATTAAATTTTTCAAAAGCGAGTTGCAGCGTAAAGATGGTGACTCACTTTAGTGCTGGGAATTACTGTAAAACAGGAAGAGCACAAAATTTGTTACTCCCAGCACAATTTGGCACGAAATGAGCACAAAATTGTAGTGCCAGTAAACTTAATATTTCAGCAGGAGAGAGTAGTGCAGCGTTATTAAGACATTCTAGAAGAGAATTATGATTTTCTTGTGTTACTAACGTGAAGAACCAGAACCCAAAAGGTGCTTATAAAAGCTCTGTTCAAGATTGTTTGCATATTTATTGAGATAATACCTGCTTAAAAAGGAAATATAATAATAATTATTGTTTACTTGTTTTAGAACATTGACATTGACTACAAAGAGGCTGTTGGACAAGACACAAATAGTGTTTTTGTTTCATTTTACTAATGATCGTTACTGGAAAAGGGAACGAGCACTCTATAGTAAAAATTACCACAAAATGAGCACAAAATAACTACATAAAAAATTACATTTTTCGTTATGAGAGTCGCAGCGTCAAGATGGCGACTCATTTTACTAATGGTCGTTACTGGAAAAAGGAACGAGCAAAGAATATCTACTCTATAGTAAAAACTAGCACAAAATGAGCGCAAAATAACTACATAAAATATTAAATTTTTCGTCATGTGAGTCGCAGCGTCAAGAAGGCGACTCATTTTACTAATGATCATCAGTGGAAAAGGGAACAGACACAAAATATCTGCTCTATAGCAAAAATTAGCACAAAATGAGCACAAAATAACTACAAAAATATAAAATTTTTCACATGTGAGTCGCAGTGTCAATATGGCGACTCATTTTAGTATCGAGCATGGCTCAAAAACCACAGCAGCACAAAATATATATTTTACGGTATTAATTAGCACAAAATGAGCACAAAATAACTACATAGTAGAATATTAAATATTTCACAAGTGAGTCGTAGCATCAAGATGACTCATTTTAGTGCTGGGAATTATTAAACACTTGCAGCACAATTTGGCACAAAATCAGCACAAAATTGTAGTGTCAAGTAAACTTAATATTTCAGTAGGTTGGAATAGAGAGTAGTGCAGCATTATTAATACGTCTAGAAGAAAATTATGATTTTCTTGTGTTACTAACGTAACCAGAGCCCAAAAGGTGCTTGTAAAAGCCCTATTCAAGACCGTTTGCATATTGAGATAATTACTGCTAAAAAAAGCAGAGGAAATATAGCAATAATCATTGGTTACTTGTTTCAGAACATTGATCACAAAGAGGCTGTTCGACAAGTTCGACAAATAGTGCTTCTTATTATATACCAAAAGTATTACAATTATTTTTCGTTATACTTATCAGTAATCTTTTGTATAGCCGGAATCAGCACTGCAATTTCAGTTAAACGGAGTAAAAATTAATCGGTAAACTATCGCTGTTTCCCGGCTAGCTAATAAATTATGCCAAAACCATTTGTAGGGTACATTAATCCTGGAGTACTCTATGTCTTTATTTAAGAGCAATGTAAATTCATTCGTGGGTGATCGTCGCTGTCTGACGGCACGCGTTTTTGTTCGCTTTATTGTTATCCTCACTAAATAATGATGCGTCTAGTTTTAACGCCAATCTTTGAAGTATTCTCGATTTATCTAAGTCTGAAGTAATTATATCATTTTTTGATCTCAAAACAATCAACGAGATGCTACCTTTGAAGTAAAAATATATAGTTTACCTCAGAAATTAGTTTTAATTTCTTAAAAATTAACAGGAGCAATAATTAAATGTGTTCCTTGAAAATGATATGAATAGAAAAATCATTCATGGTTAGCTGCTGGCTATTGTGGTACTGCAGACTTTATTAGGTGACAGCTTGAAAGTGCAGAATTATACTTGGCTTGAAAGTATTTTCGGCAAGATATGATTTTAGTAGTGGGTTATGGTCAAGGAATGTGACAATACAAAAGGTTTTTTTCTTCAAGGCTTCTGACAATCTGGTTATTGGTTTTAGGCGTTTGCTAGACAGTCGAATGGTGTTCCCTGCAGCCAAATTGATAGTCAGGGATCAGAGTGGATAGTTGAGTCCATTTAATAACAATTTCTCAAATAATGATAATATTGGCAGTAGGCTAATTAGTCGATGACAGCTGATCTCAGTCAAGGGTTTTCCAGGCTTTGGTAAGCATGCCATTGAATACGATTGTTAACAGCACAATAGTTTTTCTCGGTAGGTGTCTTAATATTTTTGAAGTGCTTTGTATTGCTTAAATTTCCTGAATAATTTCATTAGGTGAAAAAGGCTTGATAGGAAGTGACATCTGGCAAAGTTTAACTATTTATTCACTTTTTGACATACATACACTCCATCAAGTAGGTCATAGTCGTAAATCAATATTTTGTTTTCTACGACTATTGCAAGATCTACAATTTAAACTTTTGATAAAGAATTGATGCACACACCTTGTAAAGCAGATTTTTCTAGACACCAGGTTAATATTTTTATTACTATAGAATTAGGAAACAGAGAAAGTTTTATAAATTCAAATAATAGCGGTGTTATGATATAGCAATGGAAATGCAGCAATCTGTATATTTAAAATAATCCAAAACCGAGTGTCATTTTGCCAGTTTGTAAATTACCTTAGATAATATTTTTGATACTTTTGTTATATAAATCGCAATCTTTCTTTTGCCAAAACGCAAAATGAACGGATTATAAATTTATTTTATTAAAACATTATCCTTGCACTTGCCCATTCAATTTAATACTTTTGACACTACAATTTGTATCCAATACGTTATTAAACTAACCCCGTTTATTTACCATTTCTGCAGAAATCCTTTCGCGTCCTCCTTCATTTCGTTTTCATTCCAGACTCTTTCATCATCTTCATCCTTAATTCAATTCATCTCCTTCAGGTCCCAGTGTTTTCAACCATTTTCAGAACAATTCTAGTTCCCGTCAAGAGCGTTTTGTATTTTTTCAGGCTCATTTACTTTTTCTTTTAGCAGGGCAATGGTGTATAAGGTATTTATTTTTCGTCGTTCGCTTTGGTATCTCCGCCAGTTGTATGGGGTGTACAAAAACATTATTTTAAGTAATATAATATTTAACTTCACATTTCCTGTTCACAAAAATATATTTTAGCGGAATTCCCGTTTCCAACGTACAACTTATGTAAATTACTGCAAAAGCCAATAAGTTTTTCACTGCGCGGCCTTGTACCCCGTTTTATTTACATAGATAAAAACGCGCCTCTAAGTTGGCTTGCTATCAAATTATCATTCATTCAACATTCAGGATAAGAATATCCCGAAAAACTGCGGTTGAGCATGAGCAGCTAAAATAAATTTCAGGATCTCTTGAGATGGGAAATCGTCTGGGGCCGATATAGAGGTTGTTTGTGCTCCGGAGAGCTAAAGCTATGAAAGGAGGGCATTTAATATTTCAATACTGCTACTAGTTCCTGATATATGTGTTGTTCATTTTTAATATAACGAAATAAACTTAGATGTGCGTTGTTGTAACCATAACCATTTTCACGAACAGTTTAGGAGAGATTGTCAATTACTTTTTGGACTTATATCTTCAGCTTCGTACAAAAATGGATGAGGTTAGCAGGAGGTGACATCTGGAATATGATATCCTCGGACATTAAAGTGCCACTACATAATATAACATTATTTTTTACTTTTTAGTTCGGTTTCACTTTAAAGCGTGTTTTTTATTTTTTTTAAACTATATATTTTTTTTATATTTTTGAAGTCAAATTTTTTTCAAAATTTTACAAATCAAATTTTTTTTTTATTTTTCATTTCTTGAAATTCTTGAAATAAAATTTTTTTGACATTTTTCATTACAATTTTTCAATTTTTTTTTTTTAAATTTTTGAAATCGAATTTTTTTTGACATTTTTTAATTCAATTTATTTTGACATTTTTCAATTCAATTTTTTTTTCGAAATTTTTCAATTCAATTTTTTTTGCAATTTTTAAAATTAAATTTTTTTCAAAATTTTTGAAATCAAATTTCTTTTAAAATTTTTTTCAATTATTGTATTGTCATCAATCCTTGATAAGTGTGCAAAGTTTCAGTTTAATCTGACGTTTTGAAGTGGGTGAAAATCTCGTTGAAAGATTCCGTTACATACAAACAAACATACAGGTAAGCATCTACTATAACCTATAAGTTATAAAGGAAATTTTGAGAGTAAATCTTCCTCCAAAATCAACTCTTATATTAGAAAACATAAAGTGAATCTTCGTTTTAGAAACATCTCTTGTACAATCTAATGAAATATGTTTCATGCTCTATTTGGAATTTCTGTATAGTAATTAATATATTCTATTCAAAACTGTACCCGGACTTCATTTACTGAACTGCGTGATTATTCACCAAAAAAAAATCTGTCCACCATGAAGGTCCTTGTGATTATGTAAAACTAGACATTTAGACAATACTTATTATGCCTATACATTATTAATCAGCGTCATAATTAATTTAAATGGTGTGTATTTTAGTGGTTCGGAAATTACAAATTTACGCTGATGGTTATTTTATTCTTGTGTATTTTGATAATTTATAAGTGACGAAAATCGATTCTGTACATTAATTTCTATATATTGTGCAGAATTTGAAATTAGAAAAAGTAATAAGAGATCTGAATTATTGTAACAAGTGTGTAGTTACAATTATAGAAAGATATTACCTGTCAGCTTTTAGGTACCTTTAGAGAATATCTATGGTCTAAGAAATAATACTTGTTCATGATTATTTTCTTATAAATAAATATATTGGTATGCTAGGTAAAATTTACGAGTTATTATTTCCGTTGTCTATTTCTAATTAACCCGTTTGAGAAATTGTCCAGTCCAGTTGACAAGACAATCATCTTTCGACCCTCTGGACAAACAACCCTATCTCCACTGCAAACAACCCTATCTCCACTGTTTTGCTACCCCGCAAGCGTTCTCACCCCGGTGAGCCAGGCAAGTGCTGTTCCTTGCACTTAAAAATAAGGAACTGGCGCCCGAGTTTCCGTCCGAAAAAAGTGTCACAACGCCAGCGAATCCTGTTTGTAGGTAGCCAGTTACGAACAAGACAGGTTGCGCATTTAAAAGGCCATTACAATTCATATAAGTGTGAAAATTATTCTGGATATTAAGAAATGGTAGTTATATTTCTATAAGTGCGGATTCAAGAAAAAGTGTAAGTATAACTCATTTAAGCCTCTTTCTTTGATAATAATTAGTAGAACTGTCACTTACTACTAATAACAAAATGGAAATAACCTGCAAATTATATTTGGAAATTCAATCAAGTATCCTTTGAGCTGAAATTTAATAAAATATCACTAGATATTGCTTCGCAGCAAAGTGGAGATAAACAACTCCAATTTCAATTTACGTAAAGTAATGCGGCAATAATTTTAATGTTAATACAATCGCTAAATCATTTGAACTGTACGACATCGTAGGTACGTGTAATTTTCACGAAAGCTCTCAATCCTTAATTTGATGTTGGATATGGAATATACTTCATGAAAACATCACAGGAGGCTTTGACATGCTAATTGAGTAAATCCAGATCGATGTGTGACGCCTGTATGAAGTTCTGGCATTGGTAAACAAATTTTACATTTAGAGCACTAAGGAATACAGAGAGGGAATTTAAATTTTGGTATAGTTAGGTCGACTTCATGTGCAAGCAAACTGCACAAGTTAAGTTAAATAATTTCATTGTATTATTTCGTTTGGGATTTTCTAAAATATCAAAAAGGTCTTGAAACCAGGACACTTTGTGACTTAGAGAGTGAGGACTGAGATGACAATATTGACAATGCCTGGAAAAATTTAATCACATATTTTAAAATGTTTCTTGCATGTACTTACAATCTTAAATTTCACTGTTTTGGCTCTGCGGTTATAGTTGAAAACATATCATTGGCGTATTCAATTTATTTTTTTTATTGCATCTTTTGAAATTAACTATTCTAGCTTTTTTTTAGTTTCAGTTTAACCATACTTTCTTTTTCTGTGACAAGTACTTTAAAAACTGTAGATTATATTTTATGTATCTTCTTATGTATAAATCACATAATTATTATAATGTCAGCCATTTTAACTAAGTACATACATTTAAGAAATAGGCATTTCCATTATAATTTTACGCTACCAAAGAGTTTTTTTTTATTTCATGTAGTTTAGCATTCATAATAAAATCGTCAATGTTTGACGTCAATCTCTCGGAAGAATGGGGCTGAATATGAAACAAGAATTATTTATTATTGTCAACCTAATCGTGTGGGTTTTATTTAATGGTTGATGGACATAAAATATATTGGCAGTAAATATTTTATTTGGTAAAACCCCAGTAAAAGAAATATTTATTTACAATCATGAAATGTATGTAGGATATAAACTGTATATGATGAACCATTTTTTGGCGGAATATGAAATATAGTGTCAGTATTAATAATATAAGGACAAAACAAATGAAGATGTCTCAAGTTATTTTTTTAAACAATTTTGAGATGTACTAAAATCTCAGCCCTTTATTTTGTCTTTGACTGATTTGAGTTATTTAAATATAATCTATAGTTCCAAATATACAGGGTGTTGTTGAAGTAAATTTATAAAGTTTCTTCACATAGGAATTCTTGCCGAAAATAAAAAAATTTATTTAAAATTTATAATATAAGTCATCCCGATAAAATTACACCCCCTTACACAAACTAATCCAAATCCAGTTTTATTTTTATATCTTAGATTATTGTAGGAATTTTTCTATTTATGAAAGATCCACAATATCCGTTTCTCGATTAGACATAAACTATGAATGAACGTACCTAATGAATTATTATTTAGTGCTTTTTAACTAATAAATAACTTTGTTTCATTTTCTTTTTTAATTTTACATCTTGCAAAAACATAAAATACAAATACAAAGGTCGACTAAGAATACCCTTTTTTTTTTGCAAAAATAGACCATCAAACATTCAAAAATTATCAAAACAAAAAATATCGGGCATAATTTACCCACCCCCTACTCCGTAAATGACGCCCCTAAAAAGGAAAAAGAAATATTTGTAAGATCAGAAAAGCTCCAAATTCTCCAAATTTCGTGAGTCTACCTCAAAGGGTTGCAGAGATATTTTAGAAAACCCCTTTTTGGTGTCCCCTTTTTGGGGCTTTAGCCTCATTAGGAAACATTTTTCGAGTCGTGTTAATATAAACTTTTAAATCAACTGGCCTTAAAACTTGGTCATTAAAACTTATTTCAAAATAGGAATTTTTCATTAACTTGTGTTTAGTGCTTACCAAACACTAATAATTCCATTTTAGCTCCATCTAATTTCATTCTTGATCATTATTAATTAAGGATTTAAATCAGTTAGAGAGAAAGAATTCTACAACTGGGTATAGTCAGCATTTGGTGAGAAGAGCTACAGACATTTTTTAAGATTCACAGTTTAAATTAATAAACTAAAGACCCTAGGGTAGTGACCCTGTGGCATACTCTTATAATGGTGACTATATTAGAGATGTCGTTAACTATAAATGACGATGATTACCAAGATGGTCATGAATGAAAGAAATAGACATACTACCAAAATCATAATACTTTAATTTGGCACACAGGGTGGTCATTCCATAATTGACGGTTATAAAACCGCCAATTAAGAACTGATTAAGAGGCGCATCGCTGTTTGAAAATTGGTACAGGAAAAATACTCATTTAACTCATTTGCATTAGCAACACTTGAAGCGGAAGTATCTGACTTGGTTTTAATATTTAGCCACTTAAGCACCCTCACTTTGTCCTCTTATATTTAAGAAAATACCCGTTCCTCAGTTTCATCATCATCTTAAGATTCTCAATCGACCATGGTTTAGAATTTTTGCTGTTGAATGGTCAATGGTGATGTATCTCACAAATATTCATAACATTAGTATTGAAAATTATTAAATCTATATTAATAAAATTAAGATTAAGAAGTATTGTATTTGAGTAAAAGAACTGTAGTTGTGGATTTTTATCGTCTATCGTCTTTCCATGAAATCAATTATTCATAATGTATGAATTATCCGGAATTTTAAATTATATGTTATCATTTTTACGTGTTCATGCAATTTGTGAAACCTGCTCTTCATTATGTAGGTAAATTTAAAAATGACGGCTGTAATTGTATAGGCTTAGTGCCCTTGAGAGTCAACGCATTGTAGATTTTTGACCTAAGCCGTGTTAATCCTCCGCTCAAATTCCTCTATTGTGTGCAGCTTGATAGAATCTCCAGATAGGGATCTAAAGGGGCTTGTAACAATATTTGCTTAGTGATCATGATAATGAAATTTATTTGTTAGTCAAAATTACTATCAAGTGCTATTAGCGTTATAATCCCCCTGTCTCAGTTATTCGCAACCAGATTAGGTATAGGTTGTGAGGGATGACAGCTGTTATACAAAGTGAAGAGTGAAACTTGTCTCTTAATAATTTATAAGTTTAGAACAATAATAATTAAACTAGTTGAAAGATATCTTGTACCTTGCTTTCTATAGGTAATTCGTCGAAATTGTAATATTAGCCCAGGGTCGATCCAGTCAAACCATGAACAAATTAGAGACAAGCTGAAATTTGATATATAAGTTTGTATTGGGGTCCTTAAAATACCACCAAACCCTACCGGTAATCCGCCGTGCCTGTCACCCCTAAACAACCCCCGAAAGGGGTGAAAATCGGACTTTTTCTAGTTATTTGGCAATATCTTAAAAACAAAGCTATATACGAAAAAATATGAAGATAGAAAAATTAAAGGGCATAAAATTTCCTATAAAATTGCGTTTAGCAGATATATTTTGCTTTACCAGTGGCGGAGTTATGATATTTTTAATTAAGTGGGTATTTTGTAAAAATATTCTGTAGCCTTTACTTATTGGATTTTGACATTATACAACAATGTATATGGATATTTTGGTAAATACATTTAATACATTCTTACATCAATAAATTAGACATAAAAAACATACCAGTGGAGTACTATATTTTAATTTCATACATTATTTTGTATTAGCTAATAGAAATTTAACATTTTATGTGCCTATTAAATGTAACAAAATAATTATTTTAAATATCCGTGGAATTTCTGTTACGAATTGAGAGGAATTATTTTTATATTAATAATATTAAGGACATATACCGCATGTCAAGGCAGCTGAGTATTTTTCCGCGTCGCCATTCGCTCCTGTATGTATGCTCTCTTCGTATATTCTCGATAAGACTCCATTACGCTAAACAAAATTTGTATATGCTACGCCCAGGAAGAAGTTCGAAACCAAATAAAATTACTAATACTTCAAAGTTGCAGCATAAGTTGGGACCTTTAATAAATGTTAAATAAATAAATAAATAAAGTGTAAGAATAGTATTTTGTACTAAACTTCGCCCATCAATAAAGACGTTTATTATTATTATTATTATTGCCATGCACGCCATTTCCGGATGTGATACTACATCTGGCCTGTTTCCCAGGGGAAAAATGAATTTGGTCAATACTGTGAAAATGAAGAAGTTGGTTGACCTTCTTGTTTACCATCCAAATATATCCAAAGACAGATTGAGGACCTTTATTTCGACATTTTTTATTTCCGTATACGTCGAAAATAGAACAAGTACCGATTTGAATAACGTCAGATACATTTTCTACCAGCAGTATGTAGCAAAGCAAAGTTTAAATAAAGATTTTAATCTGGCTTCACTTCCACCGATCATAAATGCAGCTCAGTACCATGCATATAGGACATTTCATCCAGCAACTCTACATACATATTTTATTTACATGTATGATTAACTTTTAGGTTCAAGCATGGTTGAATAATAGCTTACTACTCCAGGACTGGGGATGGATTTCTAGTGATTCCGGAATCTCTCCAGTCCAGATGGATCAAGATATAGACCCCAAAGGGTTCTTTAAACAAATTTTTTGCAACTGTTTATCAGGTGGTTGCAAAAGTGCATGCTCATGTCGTAACCTGTGTTAATAGGGCAGTTGAGGAGTTACAGGCGGAAGACGACATCTCAACATGCAGATAAAATATATTGGATAATAAGTAATTAAAAACATACATTACATTCATTTACTTAAACATAACCTGTAAGTATTTTAGTTTATTTAAGAAAAAGCAACTGTGCTACTTACTACATAAAAAACTCATATGTATTATTATAGTTTTAATCTGTTTTGGTGTAAAAGACGTAAAATATATTAATGTAACGTGATTATTTTGTGGGAAGTGTGTATTTTGTTAAAATATACTGGAATTTACAATACGATAACTCCACCACTGGTAAAGCAAAATATATCTGCTAAACGTAACTTTATAGGAAATTGTATGTTCTTTAATTTTTCTGTCTTCATATTTTTTCGTATTAGCTTTGTTTTTAAGATATTGCAAAAAAAATGAAAAAAAGTCCGCCTAAACAACCCCCTTTCGGGGGTTGTTTAGGCGTGACAGGCACGGCAAATTACCGGTGGGGTTTGGTGGTATTTTAAGGACCCCAATACAAACTTATATAACCAAATTTCAGCTTGTCTCTAATTTGTTCATGGTTTCCTATATAAAGCTTCAGATCGACCCTGGGCTATGCGGTATTATGTCCTAAATATTATTAATATAAAAATAATTCCTCTCAATTGATTTTTCAATTTTAAAGAAGAAACATTAATTTTTCTTTATTTCCTACCCGATACTTTTGTTGGACTTTCCAACTTTACTGATAAGTAAAAAAAAGTTTAAAAAAAAATTTTCCCCATTTTTTTCTCGATTTACTTAACGTCTCTGTAGAAGCTGTCAGCTTTATTTTATTTATTTCATTTGATTTTATCAATTTTAAAGAAAAAACCTTAAATTTTCTAACAACGAAGGGAAAATGGTCGGTACAGGACAATAATAATAACGCTATTCTTTTGCCGACGTTTCGTTTACTCGACGTAAACTTCTTCAACCACCATTTTCCCTTCGTTATAAGATTGTCAAGGACACAATTTTTAATTCAGCCCTTAAATTTTCTTTATCTTTCTCTACCCCGAAACTTTGTCGGACTCTCTGCCCGATATCTAGAAAAAAAAATCCAAAAAAATTACGATAACAAAATATAACTTACACAGAGTCTGCGGTTGGCCTCGCAGAACTAATTTAACTAAACCTTAAAAAATATACCCCCGCAGGGGCTGTTTTAAACCTATTACAACAACAGAGCCCCGTAGGGGATATATTATTCTTCCTTTATTTTTTTATTTTTACTTTCATTAAAAACAGCCCCGCAGGTGCTGTCAGCTCTATTTCAATTTTAATATAGAAACCCTAAATTTGACCCACTTCCTCTATCCCGAAACCCTGTTTTCCCGAAATTTTTAAATTTTTTTCAACTAAAAACCCCTAGATAAACAACTGCTTATATATGGTCAGCCTCTGTAACTCAAGCAAATATTAGTATATTGCTTTACAAATAAAAATAGATTTTGAAGCATTTAATTAGATTTTTTTATTAAATTTTTTTTTGTTTTTTTTTTAATTGATACGTTTTTATTCAGAGAAACTACTTTACATTTCTAAAATCAATATTTTATTTCAAGAAAACAACTCCGAAATTTATAAAATCATTTAAATCATTCTCTCTCAAAATTTTAATATTTAATAATTACACATACATAAAAATCCTTTGATATTACCGCTGAATCTGGGAAGTGCTCCTGAAAATCGTCCTAACAAACGCTAACTGTATTCTCAAATTCCATTAACTAGCACATTTTTTAATTCCATGATCAATAAAATTTATGATATACCCTCTTAGTTTGAACACTATGTGTGAGAGTTTATTTAGAAACTAAACTGTCTTCTTCTAATAAAAGTAATTTTATTTTATTGATTTGCAACTGGGAAATTTCTATGCTATGCTAATTTTCTCATCAATCATTTTATCGGTCTCATGAAGTTTACTTTCGATTCTAATAGGGGTTCTATTTTTGTCCAAGTTTAATTGTTCCAGATTTATAAAGTATTCTTTCAATTTGCTTTCTAATTAAATATTGTGTTATTTATGTCGCCTGTGATTTTATTTATTGATAATGCAGATACTATATTTGCTGATCTGTAATCATATTTCTGTACCCATAAATAGCAAATAAAATAAACTATTGAAATATACTATTTTCAAAATAGCTATGGAAACATTTCAATTTAGAATGTCTACAAACTTTTTTAATAATAAATAACTTAAACTGTAAACAGAAAAAAAAATGACAAAAAAAAACGCAAAATTTATAATACAATTTAAAAAAATATAAAAACAAGAAGAATTCATTTAGGCGTTTCCTTCCCCTTTAAACATTTTGGAGAGCGTTCCATTTTCTGTAGAATTCCGGATAGCTTTATGATTTTTAATGTATTGTCACCGCTGTCACTGGAAAGTTTTCCAATATTTCCTAAAGAGACGACAATATTACAGTCGCAAAAACTTTAAAACAGAATGCGAAACTTGTCGTTATAATTATCTTTTAACGACCCTAGCTTGCAAAGAGAGAGGGTGTAACATGATTAATTATGGCTATTAATTAATAAGCTAGTATCTTTGAAAATAGGTTTTTGTCCATGTCAGCCGTCATAACGTATATAAAAGTCGCTTTCAGGAAAACTTGAAATATGATGTTAACTTATATTTCTCAGATATATGACAAGGAAGCGTAATTTATCACCTTTACCTTCTTTTTGCCATATAAGCCATTAATAATGCATGTGATGTTATTTGAAAATTGTAAAGGAAATACGCTGAAATTTGCGGAAATGTAATTAAACTGCTGCGATATTAATACGACTTGTTTAAATGTTTACAAAAAGCAATTTTTTAAATATTTAAATATTACATGATTTTAATACCTTCATCGCAAAACAGTCCGTAAAATTGATTAGTATTAAAAATAATGTTGGCTCTGGTATAAAATTAAATTGAGTTTTTGGTGACAACGCGAGTCGAGGTAAGTGTTCAGTGTTAGTGAAATCTACTCAGTAACAGAGCAACTTCAAAGGTTTCTTTACAAATTGCAAAGCAACCACAATGAAACTGCGGTTTGAGTCGCTCATGTGTGCTTTTGAAGTCAACTTTGGTTTTAATTGTATAATAAATGTCATCCTCATAGGTGGATGAAATAATTATGTATATGCTGTAAAAATAGCTAAAGTATTTATTGAAAATCACTCGTTCCTAGCAAATCAACATTTTTAACAGAATTTTATTCATTACAAAGAGAAAAATTACATTTTTTCAAATATCGAAACTTGTTCGTTTTAAATATTTTTAATTTAATTTTTTAATGTTATATTTTAGCATTCTTAGCCTTTCAGTATTTTACCATCGTGAAAAAACTATTTGTTTTAATAAAAGCCATCTTCAACAATATAAGAGCCACTTTTAATAATCTGTAAAAGTAGATCTGTTAAAACTATTCGTGGTACTGTATAAACACTGAGCCGAATATCACTCTTTAATTGTTTGAAGTACTTCCCATTAAAGTTTTAACTGCTATCGTTTAATTGGCGATTTCAAGTTGAGGTAAAGTTGAGACAGCATTTAAGAGATCCAGAGATCTAATCTAAAACGAAACTTGGAGTCGTAATTTGCCAAAGACAATTTCCCTGTGCGGAGCTTTATTGCCTTACACTTCCTGTCTGACAAATTAAATTTTCAAATTGTGAATTTTGATGGTAACTTTTTATTACTGAAAATTCAACATGGAGGATGCTTATATAAATGAATAATTTATTATTCGCTACTTTGTTTTTTACAGCTGTAAGTGACGTCTCAGTCTTGATGGATTGAAAGCTGAAAATTAAATTTTCGCGTTATACTTTATTAATGCAATCAACGGCGCTTTGAGACATTATAAAGATGTGATCTTAGAGAGGCGTAAAATTTCAGGGATTTTTAAAAACGGAACGGAAATATCATACAACGATAATTTGTAAGCGTAAAAGGGTAATTTGATTTGAATTGATTTCGACTGTTAATGCGCTTGAAACCTGGCAATTTATATATAAATAATGTTTTAATTTCATCATTTTTAAATTAAATTTGATGTATCTCCCTTCATCGTTGAATCTATAATAAATCTAATTAGTGCCTGGTGGGCGATAAAATTTTCAGCGGAGTCGGTTATTGGCTTCTAACGAACTCTCGTTTATAACGTAGGTACCTATTACAATTCAAGCAACAGAAATTTTTTCTTAAAATCAATGAATTTACTGCTTATAGCGAGCCCACTTATACCGAACTTCTGGCCAAAATTAACCAAATTTTCGTCTGATGAGGCTTTAAGTGGTAATGAAAATAACCATCACTTGTTTTTTACCGATTATAACCAACTCCAGATGTGATAACCATTTTTGATAAATCCTTAAGGTTCGTTATAACGGAGTTTGTTTTATTTTTACAAAATTTTGTATTTTCAAGGTTTTCACGATTTTCATCCAAAAGCGAAAGTGTTTAGTTATAGATTTAGTAAATGATTATTGTTTTGCATAAAAAGTGAAGTTTGTAGGAAACTTATTTTGGTGGAAAGAAACTTAAATTATTACAAATACAAGTCTACAAAATTTTGTTTCACATTAGAAATGAATCCAAATGAACAAGAAATATAAAATGCCCTATCTGCTTCATCAATTTTTAAAAGACGCTTAATTGTCCTAGAATAATATCGGTGACATGAAAGGAAATTTATGCGTTTAGTGTAAATTAATACAACAGAAGCCCTACAATTTACAACATAACCGCTTGATAAATATTCCAATTACTTCTAATTCCCAGACACGCTATTCCCGAGTCGTTTCTTTATAGAATATAATCAAGAGCACCAAAGAAATCACGACATAAAAACTTCTTTTAGAATGTGATTCATTGCCCAAGAATATGACATGGTATGCTCGGATGCTTGCAATTCTTCATTTTTTCGGTTATAAAATTCTTCTATAATTACATAAAAAACACATTCTGAACAGCGGTTGGTTCAACGCACCGTAATTACATGTTATTATTGACAGAGACCGGCTGAAATCAGCTTGGCTGGAAGAGGATGAGTTCACGCCACATTCATATGGAAATAATAATAATAATAGTAAACTTTATTCGCAAATGTAAGAGCCAAATTGCTGACTATTATGCGTTTTAAAATTTGTAAGAACTATACAGAAGCATCAGAAAAAAATTGGAAAAGAACAGTATACGCGTAAATAGAAAGGCATTGCCGATACGTTGGTAAAAACAAAGCACCATGAGTAATTAAAACGAATAAATCATCTAATAATACACATATTGTTTGTAGTTTATTTGTGGCGGATAGTTAATATTCATTGAACTTAATTCTGGGAATCACGCCAAATTCTAAAAAATAAATAGAAATAAGAAAATTGCCAAAATATGTCAAGATAAAAGTGTAGTATCAAAGGCAAACCTCAACAGTTTGCCCCAGAAAACCACTGTATATAGTTCTAAATGAATATAAATACAATATTGTTATCTAAAATTCGTATCAGTGGTTTTCTAGTATTTTACACTAGAAAATATAACAAAATGTATATTATATAATATATAGATATATATATTTATATGATATGTAAAAAACAATTATAAAACAATAACTTATCTTAACAGAACGTTTCGAACCAAAGTCTAGGTCCTTATTAAACTGTGATTACAAAAAATGATTTGTCAAAAAAGATCACTTTGACACTTGACACTGATTAGTAAGTCACTAGATAAAGAATTCTAATTTATTTTGATATTTCCGTCACGTACTTCTTTTTGGAGAATCGGTAGCCAGACTTCGTCTAGTAACACTGAACTAGTAGAGACGCAGTCGGTACTGTTTAGTTGAATACAGGCACTCTCTTTAAGTTTTCGTTTATTACAATGTGTCTCCGTTTGAATTATTTTTGCCTGTGTCCAACTAAATCTGTGGCCATTACTCCAAGCATGTTGTGCCAGTGTAGATTTATCAAGTTGGTAATTTTTAACGTTATTTTTGTGTTCAGATATTCTAACTTCTAATGGTCTAGACGTCTCACCTATATATAGCTTTCCACACTCGCATGGAATGCTATAATTACAATTTTTAGATTTTTGAACATTGTTAAAAGGTTTGGTTTTTGTTAAGAATGATCTGATGGTATTGCAAGTTTTAAAGGTGGCTCTTATATTGAACTTATTACCAAGTCGTCTAAGTCTATCAGAAAAACCAAAAATATATGGAATGGTCATTGTGGTTACCGGTTGTTCTCTCAAAATTCTCTGTTGTTGCTGATTTTGTCTATTCTCAATTTCAAGAAATGATTTCTCAACAAAATCCTGTGGATAATTATTTTCTTTTAAGACAGTTTTTATAAAAAGTTTTTCGTTTTCAAAAATTTCATTTGTTGAAGAGATTATTTTATTATTATAATGGACACTAAGATGGACAATACACAAAATTAAACAAAGATCCCACACAATCGATTGAAACAAAAATATACAGAACACTTTTTAAATATAAACATGAATTTACAGACATTGAACGCAGATTGCTTACATCACACTATAGTAAACCTACACATTTTTACGGTTTACCTAAAATACACAAACCCAACATTCCACTGAGACCTATAGTTAGTTCAATTGGTTCACCATGCCAAAATTTAGCAAAATATTTATTAAACATTTTAAATCCTTTATCAGGCAACACTGATTCTTTTGTCAAAAATACATCTCATTTTCTTGAAAAATTGAATGATGTCATTGACTCTAATGATTTATTAGTAAGCTTTGATGTGGTTAGTTTATTTACAAATGTCCCAGTTGATAAAACTTTATCTGTAGTTAGAGAAAGACTGGAAAATGACAGAACACTTAATAATAGATCCAAATTAAGTATCAATACAATTATGGAGTTACTTACACTTTGTATAAAAACTACCTATTTTCAGCTAGGAGATGAATTTTTTCAACAATATTTTGGAATGGCAATGGGATCTCCTCTATCTCCCATCATGAGCAATAATTTTATGGAATATTTTGAAGATAATTATGTAAAAAATTTTATTAACAAACCAAAAATATGGTGGAGATATGTGGATGATATATTTTCAATATGGCCCCATGGCCAAGAGGAATTAAACGGTTTTCTAAATTTTATCAATAATAAAGGAACAACTATTAAATTCACCTTAGAGATTGAGAATGATAATAAATTGCCTTTTTTAGATGTATTAATTAATAAGACAGATATTTTGGAAACTAATGTATATAGAAAAAAGACTCATACAAATAGATATTTGAATTTTAACTTCAACCACCACCTAAATGTTAAAAAAGGTGTAATTAAATGTTTGTATGAAAGAGCTAAAATAATCTCTTCAACAAATGAAATTTTTGATAACGAAAAACTTTTTATAAAAACTGTCTTAAAAGAAAATAATTATCCACAGGATTTTGTTGAGAAATCATTTCTTGAAATTGAGAATAGACAAAATCAGCAACAACAGAGAGTTTTGAGAGAACAACCGGTAACCACAATGACCATTCCATATATTTTTGTTTTTTCTGATAGACTTAGACGACTTGGTAATAAGTTCAATATAAGAACCACCTTTAAAACTTGCACTACCATCAGATCATTCTTAACAAAAACCAAACCTTTTAACAGTGTTCAAAAACCTAAAAATTGTATTTATAGCATTCCATGCGAGTGTGGAAAGCTATATATATAGGTGAGACGTCTAGACCATTAGAAGTTAGAATATCTGAACACAAAAATAACGTTAAAAATTACCATGTTGATAAATCTACACTGGCACAACATGCTTGGAGTAATGGCCACAGATTTAGTTGGACACAGGCAAAAATAATTCAAACGGAAACACATTGTAATAAACGAAAACTTAAAGAGAGTGCCTGTATTCAACTAAATAGTACCGACTGCGTCTCTACTAGTTCAGTGTTGCTAGACGAAGTCTGGCTACCGATTCTCCAAAAAGAAGTACGTGACGGAAATATCAAAATAAATTAGAATTCTTTATCTAGTGATCTATGCATTAATTAATAATCAGTGTCAGGTGTCAAAGTGATCTTTTTTGACAAGTCATTTTGTGTAATCACAGTTGAAAAAGGACCTAGACTTTGGTTCGAAACGTTCTGTTAAGATAAGTTATTGTTTTATAATTGTTTTTTACATATCATATAAATATATATATATATATCTATATATTATATAATATACATTTTGTTATATTTTCTAGTGTAAAATACTAGAAAACCACTGATACGAATTTTAGATAACAATATTGTATTTATATTCATTTAGAACTATATACAGTGGTTTTCTGGGGCAAACTGTTGAGGTTTGCCTTTGATACTACACTTTTATCTTGACATATTTTGGCAATTTTCTTATTTCTATTTATTTTTTAGAATTTGGCGTGATTCCCAGAATTAAGTTCAATGAATATTTACTGAGAGCCTTATGGTGAAGTTGGCTAAAGGGCTTTGTGTGACAAATATGACTCTCCATTTCTTCTAGCTTCGAATCTCAGCTCTAGTAAAAGGCGGCGTTAGCAGGAATAATTTTATTGTAGATATGTCATTTTTTTTTTTCAATAATATACTCCTTTTCTAGACAGCTCTTGCTCTTGATTTATTTTGCTTAATTATTTATGTGGTGTTTCTGTTTTATAGCTCTTTCTATTCATGGCGTTTTAAATAAAGTGCAGCATCAAGATCCCTTCACCAAGTTACCATCGACGGTTGATTAACATTTCAGCTGCTTTTTCTTAGAGTTTTTCTTAACGAATCTGCCGTCATGAAATAAAATAATGCTGATTTATCAAAAGAAACAAAACCAGTCGTCACTTTTTATAGCGAAGCTGGTAACGCAGTTATGGTATTTAGGAGAAAACTCATAGCATAATAAAAACTACAATGTGTACAACCCTGCAAAAAGAAAAACAGAAAGAAAAGTAGCAATCCGTTTATATAGCTCAAAGCAACCAATTTAATAATGAGTTATTACAGAGAGGTTGAAAGACCGCACAATATTACGGCCATTACTTCGGCGAAACCTGGAACCTGGTGCCATCAAGCTCGTATTTAATTACACCGGCGACGAAGTTCAACTTGTAATGCAACTATTTTACTCCGTAATAACGCAGTCGTACATCTCTCTTTGTATTGATACAGGACAGGTTTCAATACATTACAATAAACCGATGACAGGTTTTGTCTAGTGAAGTTTTGATTTGTTGTTGCTCTGTTAACTTTATTATCGTTATTAAAACAAGCAGCTTAGGGGAAAATATACAAAATAATTGGATAAGTTTAATTAGACAAAATTACATTTTAATTTATACCAATTAAAACATTTTATAGATTTCAGTGATATCTCTTAAATTTTGCTACATTTTAGTAAATGTCAGATAAATATATTCATATCCGTTAACGTTCCATTGCAACCTTTAGGGCCGATACTTTCAGTCTGATTTAACCCTGATTAACTTTAACCATTGATTAATTACCATGGAAACAATTGTCTCGACAATTATTTCCAAGGTAATTGATCAATGGTTAAACTTAATCAGAGTTAAATCAGACTGAAAGTATCGGCCCTAAGGGCCGATACTTTCAGTCTGGTAATTAATCAATGATTAAAGGTAATCAGGGTTAAATCATACTGAAAGTATCGGCCCTTAGTCATTTAAAATGCATTTTATGGTAGCAAGAGAAGCGTTTAACAATGTCACCGTTTAATGCAAATGTCAAAAATCTACATTAAAGTGCTAAAACCAAATAAACATCACTTAAAAAGTTTAAACCGGAATGTAGTTCCTCTGATAAAGCTATTATTTATGCATTAAATATATTAGTTCGTAGAACGCGAGTTCGTGTTGAATGCGATTTTAATGCAAGCTTAAAACATCTCGTCGAGTGGAGTTTTTATTATCTGTACAGTTATCTCTAAACCTTTTTAAGATTTCTGCTCACCATGGACAAAAAGAAGCACGCAGGGGAAAGTCAAACAGCTATTATTCTTCATGACAATTTAATTTTCAAAATTTATTTATAATTAACTGGTAGATAATTCATACGATTTATTGATAAAATTGTTATTGTAAACTATCAATTCGTAGTCTGTTTTAAAATCGGTGAAAGTCTTTGGTTCTGTATTATGTTAATAAATAACATATCATAATTTCCACGATTTGAACTAAATGTAAACATTGAATTTGATCAAATCCAAGCATCTACCAAATATTATCAAATTATTGAATTTGTAATTCCGTTGAAATTTATTTATCATTTTTTTCCAGTCCCTACACCGTCGCGCGTCGCCTCTTTATTTATTGAACGATATTTCTCAACTACAAGCTTGACTATATTTTTTTATCGATCATGCACCTATGAAATTTCAACTAAAATCTCAAAATATTTTTAAAATATCCAAAAAGGTGGACGACAGACATTTGAAAAAACAATTGTTCGGATTCAGTCAAGTCGAAAAAATTCCCTTAAAATATTGATTTAGATTTTTTTTTAAATTAAATAAAGTTTGTTTACCGTGTTTTCCTGCTGATATTTGTAATCCTTCCTGTTGTGTATATTTTAAAATATCCTAACTGACCAGAATAAGGGGCATTTGGCTCCATTATATCCTTCTCGTTTTCGACTATTTTTTCATTTCAATTCCATTTTAGTTGCAGTTTACTAAAATTCTTAAACTATTGCAATTTAATCTTTAATAAAGTTTATTTAGCTTAGTTTATTATATTTATTTATTTGACCCCCTCTTGTATATTACTACCTCACCAAAAGTGAGGAAGGTATGCGTGAAAATTTTTAAAAAAATTTTTATTGCATTTCTGGACGAATTTTGACGATCTATGACGATACACAAAATTTCAGACAAAAAAAAAGTCTGTTCTGTTCTACATTTTCGAAATTTTTGTATTGTTAAAAACGTAGATTTGTCTCGATACGGATGTGGCATATGACTAATACTATAAAAATAAACAATAGGATGCCCCGAAGTATATTTTTGCGTACTTATAATATTAATTAATTAATTATTTTTATATTTTATTTTATTAAAATAGCTGCATTTAGTTAAATGTCAATTATTTGGAAAAAAACTAATCCTGTATTACTCACATCCACGAAATAATCAGGTTCTGTTGGCATTAAACAATATAAAAGTTAATATGAGTAATTTTACCTTGAGTAAAAAAAAAATTCTTGTTGAAACAATTGTTTGTATTTTTCTAACATAAAATATTCTGATATATGTCCTGAAATTACAGTTTCTTATGTTACGATACATGTGACATTGCTTAAAACATTTATGTATCAGTATAGAATGATCATTAACTATTTCTTCATAATAAAATGGCCAACAGTTTGGTAACCGTGAAGTTTTACATTTTTGAATTCCAAAACTATTTATTTCAAAAGTTTTTGATAGGCATTAAAAAGGAGAAAAACTAATGCAAATTAATGCCCAGTATGGCCATTTTCGATTTACTGAGCAACAAGTAGAAAATATAATAAACTTAGAAATTCAAGAGAAGAACGAGAGAAAAAGAACAGACAAAATTATAATAAGTGCTCCACAAGTTGCCCATTTTGATTGACACACCTCTATGCACTTTTGAAGTGAGGCCATTTAGTGGAACCATTTGTTCTAATCTATTGAAGTGGGTAGTAATTAGTTGGTCCCTTACTGTAATGGTTTTTTGTAAATGTTTTTGTTTTCGGTATTCGACAAGCAATAAAACCTCAGTTTGGTATAAATTGACTTGCGCAAACGAACCCTTGTCGCACTTATTGTTCGTCAGTTTTCATTTGTGTTGATTTTAAAATAGTTGGAATGTTACTAAATGAATTTTAACAATGCGAAACTTGTAGACATCTTTTGTTTTGGGCAAGTGGGACGGAAATTGACTACTTTCTAATAGAATTTATAAGCAACGGTATCCTGAAGGTAGGAAGGAAAGGATGTTAGCAGCTTCCAAAACCTCTTCGATAGATTTGTGGACACTGAAAATGTAGAATACAGAAAAAGTGGACGTTGTGAACGAAGAAAATGAGTTTTCTGTGGTGCTGGCAACGGATGAGAATTTCCATATTAGTGAGAAAGAAATGAGCTGATTAGTAGGAGTGATTTTCGTGCACTATATTCAAATGCACTAGGAACTTTCTGATGACGATTTTCAAAGGCGTCTACAATTTTGTAAATGAGTCAGGCGTACAATGGAAGATGTGCTTCATCCATAATGCCATAATTCACTGATGAGGCAACTTCTCATAAAAATGGATTTGTTAACAGGCAGAATTTTCATTATTACGTTTCGGAAAATCCTTACTTTTTTATGCAGGTTCCCCAAACGTTTGTAACCAGCACAAACAAAAGGAATTATTGGAGAACATGTATTAGGGCCATATTTCTGTGATGGTTCATTGACTGGAGCTATTTATCTTCATTTTCTGGAGAATTATCTGCCACAATTATTGGTGAATCTTTCTGAAAGGATTCGAAATAGGATGTGGTTTTAGTAAGATGGTGCTTCACCACGTTATTTAAATGCCATAAACTTAAACACTTAAATAATATCTACCCACTTCAATGGATTGGAAGAAATGGTCCCACTAAATGGCCTGCAAGATCCCCAGATCTTACAAAAATTGATTTCTTTTCTTTGGGGATACGTGAAGGAAATTGTTTACAAAGACACCAATAACAGCCCAAAATATTAAGGAAATGATAATAATTGCTTTTAGATTTATCACACCAACTATTTTAGGAATAGTAGAACCCTCATTTCAAAAGAACATAGAGATGTGTGACAATTAAAATGGGCAACATGTGAAACACTTTTTACAATTTTTCTGTTGAATTATTTGAAGGAACCTTTATTTTTTGAGTTTATTCTTGAATTTTGTAATTATTTCTCAAAAAATAAAAAAGGCAATTAAGAAGCTTAATATTTTTTTCAAAAATATCGGCTCGGCAAAAGTCTTTAATTTTAGTTTAACGACAGTTATGTCACATTATATATATAGGTTAATTTTTACAAATTTATTTACTGCACGCTGATAATGTGTAAATGTGAATTTATATATTTACTACGAAATTTCTCTTTGGAATAATAAAAATAATAAAATATACTACCTTGATGAAGTACTCGTGGATTTTCACTCGTCTCACCTGCAATAAATAGTTGCATTTTAATTTTTCATTGATGTCTATACTAAGATAAAAAACATAAATAAAATACATGATATAAATATCTTTGATAAGCCTTAACACATACGTTCATTGTCGCCTTAATTAAAGAGCTGTATGAATTAAAATTTGAAATTTGATTACCTACAACAATAATAAGACTCATACTTATTTATGCCACATCGTATTGTACTTATTTCTTCTAGATAAGCTTTCTTGTCTCAGTTTTATTGCATCCACCAGACAACTATGTTATCTAAACTGGTGCACACTTGAAGTGAATATTGGAAAAATATGGGCAAGATGATTAATCTTGAAACAGCTTTTTGTGATCCTTAGCAAAATTCATTGGTCTTCGTCCATCGTAAATAGATTTTTAAAATGCGGGTGTTTCTTTTATCTACAGGGTGATTATCCAGGCCCTTACATTTAGCTTAATTTATTCTTTCTACCAAATCCCTAAAAAAATTTTGGCATTTTTTTAAATATATTCATTACGAACTATAAGTAGGTAACTCTTAAGAACCAATTTGTTTTAGAGTTTTGTTATTTTTAGAGATATCAATTATTGTTATAGAAAAAAATGGCGAATTTTTTACATTTTAGATTACAGCATTTTAATATGATGTCCAGTAACAATTTTTTCTTCGATATTCAACGCAAATTGAACGAATTATATGTATAACGTAGTAGGAAATTAATCGACAAAAATTAATTAAAAGTTTTGCTATTTTCACCCATTGCATTTGGCACTTCGTCAAAAATATGAAAATAATGTTTTATCAACTTTGATAGAATATTTCAGAATCTTGGATAATAATGCCGAAATAGTTTCAGAATTTTGACATGTTTAAAAAATTCCCAAAATGTTCTTAGAGTTTTGTGAGAAAGATAAACTTTAAAATAAATGTAGGGGCCTGGATAATCACCCTGTAGATAAAAGAAATACCCACAATTTAAAAATCTATTTACGCTGGACGAAGTTCAATGAACTTTGCTAACGATCACAAAAAGCCGAAACAAGATTTATTCATCTATATTCCAAAAATATTGAGATTCAAATATTGCTCATATTTTTCCAATATCCGCTTTAATTGTGTTTATATAATTTTTCCGAAATATATATCCATCAGCGATTATCTAGCGTGGATATTCTAAGAATTGATGGCAATAATGAACAAAAGATCTCAGAGACAATTAACCAACAAATTAATAAAAGAAATTGAAAATAGATTATTTTCCCAAGATAATAATAATATTGCAAACTTCAACCATCCATCATTTGTAACTGTAAAAATTCATTCGAAAGATTCTACATGCCATACCAGCTACTTACCTTCTCTATTTCTTATAAACTCAGACTAACGTATAATATCAAGATCTGGTATGCAAATGAGCTTCCTAATTACGCTGTTAAGATAATGTACTGGCGACGAATAAACTTCCTTTTTATTGAATAATGGATTGAAACACAGCGCGGTTATTTTACTGTGAATTCATTTAAGCCCATTGGATTAAATCGCTTTAAATAATTCTGTGCAGTAAATTACCTAATTGCAAGTATTAGTCTCAAATTGCCGGTTGGAATGAAGTAAGCTCACATGGTCACTTTTAATAATAGAGTAATTTAATGTTGTAATAATTGTATAGAAATATTATTAGATATTAACTACTTAATTACTTTTACAACAATAAGCCGTATTTAATTACAAAAAAAATGTTAACAGCGTTAACGGAAGATTTGATACTTAATTATGTAATTGTTTATTCTTATACGGGGACAAACAAAAGTTTTGAGTTTATTAAACGTGTAATAAAAATTATGGTCATTAATTTCGTTTATGGCCGAATTTATATTTATGTACAAAGATTTGGAACAATTGAGAAGTGGGAGAGGAAAACTCGATTTTCTATTATTACCTAGTAGTGGAAGGATTTTAAAGTATATAATCGGGAAGTTGATTTTTTTTTTGTTTTTTGTGGTATACATGCAAATGAGTCGAAAACCAAAAAAATTAGCAAAATCGAGCTCGTAGATGAATAGCCTATCAAACTGTTGGGCTATTAAAATTGCATCCTAACCTCAAAAAAATCCAAGTTTCTCAGATTATTTTTCTTTTTTACTAATAATGCATTAAGTTGGGTATAAATCTTCTGAAATATCATTATAGTCATTTTGCCTTTGTTCGGGTATGTCGATTTTAATGCAACATGTCAAGCAAATCGACAAGCAATGCCAATCCTCAGTGGCCTAAATTAAGACGCGGCTTTTTGTACCCTTTTTCAATTCCAAATTTAATACTCACTGTATTATAGATGGTTAGTTTAGAAAAACAATCTGTTATACTGTGACGTTACCGGTCGTTGATGTGGTAATAAAAGCTAAATGAATTTAAGAGGGAAGGGCTGTTCATAAAAATGAAGTGTTCAGTCATATAACCCAGAGAATATTTAGTTGAAAAAAAGTGTTGAAAATATATATATAACGGTTTTTATAATTTACTAATGTAATATAAGAAAGTTTACAAACTAACTAATTATTAAGCATAAAACCGCAATGCAGAATCAAAGTGATCCTCATCGTGTCTTAAATTAGAAAACATTTGGTGCTTGCTTGCTTGTGCATGATGTATTTAATTTATCTCATTTCCACTTAAATTGTACCATCTCTATTATTTCCTGTTTACCGTTAATTTAATTCAAACTAATTGTGAAAGTAGATGTAATTTGCAGGAGTACATAATTGAAATATGTGTGCTAACAAGATGACTAATATTTCTGTCAAAATATTCTGTAGCATTTTATGAAAACAAAAATATATTAAGGTGAATTACCTTTCAACCTGGATACAGTGGATTAGTATAAATTTAAAAATTTCCATAAACTCACATTCTCGACAAGAAAAATAATAGTTTTGAAATCTGGAAAACTATGAAAGCTATGAAAGCTATTGGTAATGGTTTCAAACCTCTATAATTTCATGAAATTTTGCACTGCTTCTAATCGCGTAGCTATAAATAGGATGAAGTAAATTTTCCAACAAATCTAAGTTATGTCACAGTTATGCACAGGGTATCTTTAAATTTTTTCAATTTCGATATGATTATTCATCCCATTTGCTATACCAATGGCTAAATTATTATACCTATAGGGTAATCCAGAGTTAAATCGCCAAACGTTCAGGTTCGATTTTTCAGGTCAAAATAAAAATGCACCCCTCCAAACTAGAGCCCCACAAAGTTCCGCCAAAAAATTTTTTTGACTACAATTTTGCATGAAATGCGTGCTCTTATTTTTGATTGATGATGATGATGGGGTTTTTTGGCCTATGTGCTCTCCGGATATGACTCCTTTTGATTTTTTTGAAATATTTGTGGGATATGTGTGTTTGTGTTTTCTTGAATGTTTGTCATCCTCCCAATGAGCCCTGGCTTTGGATTTGAAGGGGTGTCTAATTTATTACAGAAATTAATAATAATAATAATTACTAGTTTGTCCTCCGTCTGATATTGAGCCTAAAAAACTTGAAACGCAATATACCTACGAAGTTAAAATTTAACAGGCAGAAGTATTTGTTGCCATGAACGATGGCAATATTAAATTAATAACGTAAATAGATATTGCATTAATAATAGTTTTAATAGTTAACCGATCAAAATTCGAAATATGTTATTAATATAGATCACCTGTACAAGGTCATTTTCCTACTTCATTACAACTTTTATATGACACAAGGAAAGTGTTATGAAATATGAAAACTGTAGATACATAGAAAACACATATTTCTGCAATAATAAACTCCGCTTACTCTGGGGAGTTTATTCTTATATAAGGTGAAATATCTAAATGTTGTAAGTCCAATTTTACTCGAAGGCGTTAACGCTTGGTCATTTTTGGTGTTAATATTTTTATTATTTTTCTGTGATTTTTAGTTATTAGGTCCCTTTCTTTACCAACTTAATTCTAAATTCTTTAATCAAACATTTACAACTTACAAGAGTTTACAGAATATGGTATATGCAACATCATGCTTACCATTTCGTTAGGGATCAATATTCTCAAATCACGATGAATATTTTACTTTTATAAATTAAGAAAATCCAAAAGCCGTTTTGTGTTAATAAGAAATATATTACGGTCTATACCAAATAGTTTAACATCATTTTAAAAAATTTAGTTTCTCTTTAATAACATAATTGTATACGTGATTCAGAATTACGGAAACTGCCTGTTTAAGTCTCCTTCGCATAAAATGAAGTAATATAAAATACATAAGTCATATGCCCACGGCAATTTCTAAGATTAGATAAAGAGGACTAAATTACTGTTATTAAATAGGCCAAGAAATCACTTATATGATCAAGTCTAATAAACACAAATAAAAATAATGAAAAACATGGAAATTGCCAATTTAAATAGAAGGAGAGATGTTCAAACTAAAGAAACGGTGAAAAATGACACGGAAAAATTACACAAAAAGAAAATGAAGGTGGCAACACGACCATGTGGTTATGTTAGTTACACTATTGTTAGATTTCTTAGATGACATATCCTCCGTTTTAGATGGATTAAAACCAACAAAATTGTTTGTGTTTGTATTTATTTATTTATTTACTAAGAAACAAACAGGTAACAAAGTAACTAATTAACATTAATTGGTCTCTGAAATTAACAACATCGGATGGATTGGATTGCTGCAGAGAGTAAATCGCTAATGTGAAAGAGAAGAAACATATTCTGGTGGAACATCAAAGTTAATAATACTCTGATAAAATGAAACGTCGAAATGTCTAAAAGGTGCGTATTGACTTGAGCATTTTACTCCGAACGAACCGAACGAGCCGAGCGCGCACAAAAGAGCCAAACAAACATTTTGTGAGAAAAGCTCGCAATATTTGTAGTGTTTGTACTGTTTGCTGTGTTCACACATTCGCTGGTTTTATTTTGTTGTTATCCATTTTGTCAGAGTATCGGAGATAAATAAATGACCTACCAAAATTAGCACGAACGATTAGAACAGGACGAATGTCCGTACCCACTGAACACGTGCGAACATCTAAATCCCTTTGAGCAAATCACATTTACCGACAAGCTGCCGATAAAGTTTGGCGCGCTCGGTTCTCCAGAATTCGGTTCGGGGAGACGTATTGACTAGGCAAATTCGACTGTGCGCGCTCGGCTCGTTCGGTTCGTTCGGAGTAAAATGCTCAAGTCAATACGCACCTTAACGGTTTGGATTCGGTAGTTTTCAAATATACCTTTCAAACAATTTATTGAGAATTCTTCAAGCAAAAGTGTACGTCCCTCAGGAAGAAAATAGGTACTTCCCTCGTGTGGTGGAAGAACTCTAAGAGGGAATTATTCCCCTCATTCTGGAGAGTTTTCTCTCCAAAGAAATAGTAACATAGATGTGCAAGGTTCAGCTGTTTGAAAAATAGAACCTGTTTCTAAAGTAATCTTTCACGAAGAATCCGAATCTGGCCCCAGAGTTTGCCCATCACGTCAGCATTTTGATATATTTGGGGTTAAATGACCAAAAAAATGGCTATTGAGGTTATGTATAGGAAACAAAAAAAATTTTAGCTTGTTTCTATTTGTTATATCGTTTAGTACCACCTTTCCTCTTCAAAATGAGTTTTCAATTGTCCATCTACGATTTTCCTTATTGAAGTTATGGCTTTTTATAGATGAATACATTTGAATTAATGTTTATAAGAATAGCTAAATAAATATTAGAGATTTTAAAGCATGAGTTTGAACCTTAAATCTAAAGTCATAAAATGACTATTATTATTATTAACTAAACATTTATGTATTAACAAAACTATTCAAGATTATGGGCTTCGAGCTCATGGATTTACAGTTTATGTGTTTAGAGTATTTGAGATTATGGTTTATGGGTTTAACCCTGTAGGTTTCATTGGTATAAATCATACGTGTTTAGAGATTATGGGTTTTGTAAGTTTAGATTTCATAGATTTGCGGTTAATTAGCTTAAATTTTATGGGTGTAGGGTTTATGGATTTAAGGTTCATTAGTTTATGGGTTAAAGTATCATGGGTTTAGGTTTTATAAATTTATGGTGCATGGGTTTATCGGTCTAGGATTTATGAGTTATTAGGTTATTAGGTTTAGAGTTATAGGCTTAAGGGCTTATGGGTATAGCATTTATGTGTCCAGGTAATATGGGTCTACGATTCGTTGGACTTTAAGTAGACTCATTAGGGGCTTTTATAGGTACTTTTGTTTGAGACCGAGACAAAGAGCTATCGCTTTAAAATCTCATACATTTAGCAACTCTTATAAACATTCAAACTTATACATCTTTATAAGCCATAATTCCGATAAGAACAATTATAGATGGGCGACCACAAACTCATTCCTTATGAGAAAGTTAGTACTAGACAATACAACCAGCCGAAATAAGCTGATTTTTTTTTCAATTCCTATACATAACCTCAAATACAGCCAAAAAGCCATTTTTTGGTCAATATAACCGCAAATACCTACCTGACGTGATGAGTAAATTCTGAGGTCAAATTCCGATTCTATGTAAAAAATTACGTGGGAAATATTGTCAAACAGCTTTCACGACCTCTTAATTTGCAGACCTGTGGATTTCCGATCAACGGCAATCTTAACCATGTTAGGTATAATAAATACGGTTGATGTTCGTACTTATATTTTTCTCGTGAAGTAGGTACGTCAATTCTAATTCATTTTTCCAAAGAAATAACTAAAGATTATTCAAAACTAATCATTTGAAATCGATATGAACGAGTTTACAAGAGGCTAAATTAGTTTCAAAATCTTGCAAATCACGATTAATTACATGACATATAATAATTAGGTATTTTCTTTTTGCCAGTTCACGTCCAAAACCTAGTTGTTCGACGGGAGATGGTATTTGTTGCTCTCATTTCCTAACTCATTTATTTGTAAAAACTAGTGATACTATCTTTAGCACATGGATATATAAGTAAAAAGGATGAAGCAGTGGATCCTTTGTTGTGAGGTCACTTAGGAGACACACTCTAATAGCCTTTTTATTAATAAACATGCAACGTTCCCAATATATAATAGTATAAGGCCAACTCCTTATGATTCTCTGTTGCATTTCTGAATGGGATTCTTAACTATTGCTGGGATATTTAGAGTCTTGGCAACGTCGTACCGATGATGGAGGCCAGTTTGTTTACATGTGTCAGTTTGCGTTATTTGTGTTTATCATACTCTATATTAATTACTTTTGTCATATGTGTGCGTATGATTTTATGATAATTTAACGTGAAACTCACTGTAGGTTTGCTACAATCACTCTTTTTCTTTTCAGGGCCTTTTGGGGGTTCCCTTCTACCATTGAAGAAATCTATAAATTTGCTGTTATGCTATTTTTAAATAAAGATTGTTTGAATTTCGTGCTGGTTTATTTTATTTGACTTGTTTGGAATTAGAAAATTAGAAATCTTTTTTAATATGAATGTCACTTGACTAATCGACAGCTAGATGTCGCTGAGACTGCTGTCTGTTTGATATGCAACTGAGATCAATTTAAATGCTTTGGTTGATACGATTAAACATAGATGTCACTCAAAATATAACGTTTATTATATATATATCAATTGATCAAAAAGAAATAGCGTTTCTTAATCTAATTCCCTGCGATAATTAAAACTAATTAAATCTATAACAAATTAAGGACTGTGTCCTGTTGGATGTTAACAAAATTAAATAAATTTAGTGTTTTAAAAATTTAGTTCTGGGTAAGTTCTACACTCTCTGGTTACATAGTCGTTTTAACTGCACTTAAATTGGCAGTCCTGCTTTTGACACTTGTGGTGCATTTATGATGGCTGATTATTCTAGAATTTTTTGCACCGTTTACTGGATGTGATTAAACCAAATAGGCCTTGGATGCAATTTTGGAATTCGACGTATCAGATGGGTGCTTACTAATTAGGCTAATTATTACCTTTATTTCTGGTAAGTTGGAGTTGCTTTTCCGTTACTTTTTCGTATTTGCCCTTGACTCACCCTTGGAAAGTCCCGGGTATATAAATTTCCAATAATTTTACCAATATTTTCAGGAGCGATCTGGACGAGGGTTTGCTTCTTTCACTACCCAATAACAACTCAACTTTTGTTTTCGTTTCTAAGGAATATGCAGAAAATTTGCAAATCAAGTATTTCTAGATTGCTATCTGTCATTTATGGTTTGTATTTATGCCCATTTTTTCTTTATTCTATATTTTTCCTATGAAATTATGTTATTTTCAGCATACTTATTTCATGACGAATATGTGGATACCCATTTGTTGATATTGCGTTAGATGAAATTTTGACCAGCCGTTGACTTCGACAAAGCATCACTGAACTTTTCAAATTGCACTACACAATCACTTCTTAAGATCAAATTTACATTGTGTCTTGTCATTTGACTATACTGGTGGTTTTACAAGTAAGTCTTTCATTATTTATGTACATTTTTATAGAATTTTACAGAAATAAAGTGCATCTTAGTTTAACTGTTGTGTTAAAAGTCGTTTAAACTTTGTTCAAAACATGTTTATAACAGCTGTTCTGTTATTGATTATTTAAAAGTAACATTCTACAATACATTTATTTGATTTACGCTTTTAATTTGTTTACGTTTGTTTTATTTTAGCGTAGCTGACCCTTTATTTATGTATGGCCCGTTGACCTCTATTGCAGCAACAGGTGTTCTACAGCTGATTTAGGAAGATTATTCTCCAATATGATATCCTTTTTTAACTTGTATTTATGTATTCAATATACCATACGTAAGTTTCTTGTTATTTGTTTTATTGTGAGGAGAATTTTATTTTATCTTTGTTTTACCTGAATTTATTTTTAATTTTATTTATTTAATAATCGGGTTTTAATTTCTTTTAGTAGTTTAAAATACATGACAATATCTTTTCATAAGTAACTAAAAAAACCATTTTTTGCAATAACATTAGGTGTCAATAAGCGTACGCTGGGGTAGTTCTCTCGTATGTTTTAAAAGAAAAATCGAAATATACCCTCATCAAAATTAAATATTTATGTTAAAATGCACGGTTTTAAAGAATTTTAATATTAAGACAAATTCGTGTTATTTAGGTTTCCTGTTGATGGAAAGTTGAGAAAGAACTTGAACATAGGCTTTGATGAAGATAAGCGTCCTCTAGAACATGCTGATATTTACTCGACTATATTTCATAGCGTGGAAACAGTATTAAGGTGTTAATAACGTTTTAATACCCCATGTTGGAGGGTTTCGTAAAATCTGCGAAAGTAGAAAGAGAAACAAGAAAAGCGGTCATGCACCCAAATTTCGATGTTTACATAAACGTCAAAATTGCACACTTTAGCTTCTCCTGGCCTGAAAATCGCAGCAGGTTCTTCACGATGTAGTTCTGTTGGACCCTCTACCTTGGATTTCTTGCTAAAACGGCGGTTTCGTATTTTCGCAATTTTTTTTTATGTCATCAAATTTGTCAGACAAGGGATAAAATATGCTTTAAACCATACAATTCTCGTATTATTTTATCAGTTAAATGTTTACAGAATTTAATAATTTAAGGCTAAATCAATATTTTGAACACCCTAGCAAATACCTTGGGCTAAAGTTACTGCTTTATTATTTAAAATGATTAATGTGATTTCTATAAAACATCATTAATGGCTCTTGATTTTTATAAACAAAATATGTCGTTTTAAATTAAGATACAGTTTTTGATGTTCTACGCGTAAGAAAAAACCCGATTCGAATAAGAAATTAAAATTTTACAGGGGTCAGTTCGTAACTAAATATCCAATCAATTCAAAAGCGGTTCGTGGTCCTAACTGTTACGTGTCGAAGACAGGCATTTAGGATTTCCGGAAATGTTACAACTGTTGTTCAATACACCGTTATGTTTATAAAAAAGTGATTAAAAAACGATTAATATGTAGCTAGACAGCATCATTAGGTTTAAGTATTAATTAATAATATTTAAATTTAGACGCCAACCAGTTTTATTAGTCACTTTCAAAGTTCAAAGTAGGTACATAAAAAAATGTTTATTACACCGTATTCGTGCAACATAAAATGAATGTCCAGATCAACATTCGTAATATAATTAAAGTTATATTTGCGAAAATCTTTGAATTCTCGATGACTCAAAATATATAATTTGATTTTTTTAGAAAATGGTACCAGTATTTTTATTAATACAAAGCTAAAATGAAGCCTGCGGCTATAAAAAATATATAGTTATATGTGTAATTTAGGTGACGATAGCTATAGCGAAACTAGCAACTGAATTGTTATTTCTTTAAATAAAATTGAATTAGAACAAATATTTTATTTTATGCAATCCATTGAAATCGTGAATAAACAATGGTTTCTTTGTAATTTTATTTATTCACGGCTAGTAGAACTTTAGCAAAAGTATGCGAATCCCTCGCACTGAAAGTTTTATGACTGTAAACTGCAAATTATGTTTGATCAGGGGAGCGCTACAAAGATGCCGGAGTTTCTTTGCATTTGCTTTATTAAAGGACGAACTTTCACCCGTAAGTGTGTGTGTGTCAATAAATAGTGTTCAGGATTACCTGAAATTCAAATTCAAAAGTCTTTATTGGACGGAAACACAGCCCACGGCTGTTTATACACAACCCCTAATTTGAATACCTTAAAAACGAACTATTTATATTACCTAAAATTAAGTTTACGATTGAATTCATCTGGTATGTAACAAAAATATAAATAAGAATTGTGGTAAGTAAAGATTATATTGTAATATATTTATAAATAAATTAATAAGTAATTTAAATTTTTTACATAATAAACTAGGATTTTAGATTAAATTACGTAAGTAGGTATATTCAATTAAAAATGTTTTCGCTTTGTGTTAGATATTCCTGATTGATTGTGGTAAGGTTTATAGAGATCGGTGGCTGGGTAAGAAAACGAACCTTTAAAATATGTGGTTGAATGTCCTAGGCACGTGCAGCAAGGTAGAATTTGGGAGTAATGAATATTTCTGCGTAAGTTCATCCTAATCCGTCCATCATCTATAAAATAGGGTGCAGTAATATGATCTCTACGTTTGACCTCAGCTGAATATCGTATACAGGTATTTTGTAGGACTTGAAGCATATTTGAATCAGCTACAGATGAACAGGGGCCATAAACTACATTACAATAATCAAGTATAGAAATAACCAACGATTCTGTTTGTGTTAGTTTTATTGAAGTACTTAATAAATTTGTAGACTTTAGACTTGAATATTCCATTTTTATGTTCCCATTTGCTAGAATTTCATTTCTAATCAGTGGGCTTGAGTCTGGTATCAATTGAAGCCTTATTAATAAAAATTGGTAGATTTATTAATAAATATCTTATCAACTAAAAAATTATTGCTTTGGCATTGCTTTTCAGTACCAACTGAAAGATCTGTAGTTTTTGATAAGTTCAATTTAAATGCATTTTTTTTTTACCATTCACTCAATTTCTTCAAATCTTAATTAGCAAGTTGACGTAATAGTCTGCATTATCAGATTGAAAAGATAAATATATTTGGCGATCACCTGCGTAACAGTGCATTTTGGTTTGGATGCTTCAATGTACATCCGCTGAATATAATATAAATCACGAAGGGTCATATATAAATCCTCTGAGAAACACCACTATGTGTTGCAACAGGTCTAGAGCGAATGAGCTTATGATTTCTAATAATTGTACTGTCTGGTATCGATTGCTCACAGTGTTTGTAGAGTACCCATATAATATTTCAAATTTTGTTCAATGGCTTGGTCCTCTTCAATATTTGAACGTGGTGCTGATATCCAGCAGCTGCAGAGCTTCTGTTGACATGAAGGTGAAGCCTCGCTTCATGCTTGCCTGTAAACCTTTTTTTCTGATGTCCTTTACTGTTGGTGTTCCAAGGTCTCGATGAATGTCTGCATTGCGCACATACCAAGGAGCGTTCACTATGTTGTGCAGTACTTTATTCTGGAACGTTTAAATGAATACACTTAGTGTTGCTATCATTCTACATCCCCATAATTTGTTTCCATAAAGTTACACCGGTTTTAGAACCTGGTTGTAATTAATACTTTCTGCCAAGGAGCCAGTCTATATTTTAATGCAAATTCAGTTTTTTTCTTATTAACATTTCCGACGTAACTTGGCATCAAGGGTCATGCCGAAATACTTTGCATTCAACTCATAAGGTACCGTTGTTCCATTGATGTTCAGCTATTTTTCTATTGGTAAAGTTCACATGGATAGATTTCAATTCGATGAGGTTGATCTTCCATTGTTTGGTCCGGTTAACGACATAATCGCTTGCCGTTTGGAGCTATCTTAGAGATCTTTTTTGATCCTGTTCAGCTACAAGGAGAGCAGTATCATCAGCGAATGTAGCTACAGTACCTAGTGGAGTTGGCAAGTCACTGGTATAAAGTAAATAAAGGATAGGTCTAAGAACACTTCCTTGGAGCACTCCAGCTCTTACCTCTTTTAAATTAGAACACTCCTTGAGTCTAAGAAGACTGTCTGAGATATAAGATGTTAAAATCATTACATACTGCTTCAGGGCCATTTTGTTTAATTTGTAAACCAAACCTTCATGCCACACCTTGTCAAAAGCTTTGGCTATGTCCAAAAATACTGCAGAGTATACTTGTTTTTCTTCAAGGGTGCGCTCAATGACATCCGTAATTCTCCGAACTTGGTCAGTAGTAGAGTGCTTCTGTCGAAAACCAAATTGGAAATCTGGGATAAATTTGTTATCTTCAATCAGAGGTCTTAACCCCTTACTCGCTAATTTTTCAAATAATTTGTAACAGGGGTGATGTTTTTTGTTTTCGATTGTTTATTATAGGCAAACTAAGTATTTGCTTTCTGCATTTGGTTAGGCAAATGTTCGGCAAATATCTATACTTATACTGTTTATTTTCTCTGACCCCCTTTATCTTTTCTGATAGGAGGGATAGATGTAATAGGTTTCTTAATATTTCTAATGGCTTTCCAAAGGGAATAATTTGTCTCTTCCTCTACTGAAAGGTTCTGTAGATATGAGTTTACTGATTCTTTTTTGAGCTTCTTGATTTCTCTTCTCAGGTTTTAAGTCTATTGTTCAAGATCTTATCAGATGGATCCCTATATTCTTCTTGCACTTCTTTTATCTTTGACGAGTTCTCTGACAGCAACTGAGTAGTTTACTCCTTTTGTCAAATGAGTAAATTCGCTCGCGTTATTGTAAGCAGCTGTTTTGAATTTTGGTAAAGTTTTCAGGTTCCTTCTCAAGTCTAATTGTTCTTAAGTTGATATTCAGATGGATGGATGTTGTTCTTGAAATTCAATTCTGAAACTTTTCCAGTCAGTGACTTTGTTTTGATAAGAGTAGGTCGAGCTGCTCTTTTAATGTCAGTTTCGTTCAGGGTCAAAATGAGTCCAAGACAAAATTTTCTTTAACTTCAATGAAGTGGGAGAAACTTTATTATTATTATTTGAACAATTAAAATTCAGATTGTCTAGGTATGTTATCAAAAAAATTTGTGTGAAAATAGTAGTTTATACACCGAGGGCATGATTTTTTCCCGAGGTGCATTCGTAGCACGAGGACGAAGCCCGAGGGCTCTACAAAGCACTGAGGGGAAAAAGCATTTACTCCCGAGGTGCATATACTATTTTTTCCACGGCCGGGAGTAGAAATCAGTTTCTATGACATCAAAATTAAAACAGAAATAGTCGATTATTCCCAAGGGAGTATAATGCTCCCAAGGGAGTTTACATTATGGAGAACGGCTATATCGTATAAAGATCTTGACTTCGTAGGCAGCAAATTGCTTATTGCAATATTTGCAGCCTCCACAATCTCTTCCGACTCACAATTATTCATTGTGCACTAAACAAACTTTAAACTAAACCAAACTAGCACCTTAATTTGACAATTCTTTTTGTTTGTTTATTTTGTAGTTATGACAATAACTCAACGACTACTAAATGAATGCTCAAATCCAAATACAATAATTCTGGTGCTACTTACTTCATAATGACAAAATATGTGTTTTTAAGTTAATGAGACCGTGGAAAAAATAGTATATACCATTCGGGAGAGATGCTATTTTGTCCTCGGCGCATTGTAGCCCTCGGGCTTCAAATTGCACCTCTGCCAAAATAACGCAACGATTTTAATTGAAAGAATAAAAAAAATTTGTTAATATGACATTTCTTATATAAGTAAAAATTATTTTCAATAAGACAAGTTAGTCATTTCTAGTTTACGAACACAAAAATGTGCTTGGCATACCAAAATAAAATTGGTTACCATTGACGACTGATAAATAAGAGAAGCAATATTGCTTTTTTGTGAATATCGAAAAGTCTGCTCGTATTTCTTAAGCTGTTTTCCTAAGTTTTTTAAATAAATATTGCAATAATGTGTGACAAAACTATTGAAGAAGCTGTTGCACAAATAGTGGTGGATTTATTGCCAGGAAAATCCCGGAAAATTTACGAAAAGAGTCTTCCACACTTTGGTCACATTATTCTATGATAAAAGCCAGTTTTGGGGTCAAGAATAATGTTGACATCAGCAAGTATTCAAGATTATTAGCATTTTTGAAAAGACAAAATGTTGGATATCAGCCAAAAAAATCGAAAATTCTCGAAAACTAGAGAGCAAATTGATCAATTTCTAAAAGAAACTCCAGATGAAAGTTCTTAATGGCTAAGGTAAATTTCAAAAAATTTGATTTCGATCGAAAAATAAATGTCTACTATTTCAGGTAGCAATGATTGTGGGCTTTGCTGGGGCTTTAAAATTGGATGAACTGGTAAAATTGACTATTGACGATGTCCAGGATTTAGGATCTACCATTTTGGTATCTGTAAATAATACCGAAAATCATGTTAATAGAACGTTTACGATAGTCTCCAAAGAAAACTGTTCGATAGATTTCGTTGCCATTTGTAAAAAATATATGGTTCTGCGGAAAGAGAAAACAGGACATTGTCGTTTTTTTTTGTGATCTGTGGTCTACGCAGCCAGTAGGTAAAAATCTTTTTGGAGGCTTGCCTAAGCAAATAGCTAAATTCCTCAAATTACCCGATTCATCTTCTGACACGGGCCACTGCTTTCGGCGCTCATCAACATCTTTGCTGGCCGATGCAGGTGTTGATATTAGCGTAATAAAACGTCATGGTGGCTGAAAATCCAGCAGTGCCGCAGAGAGTTACGTTAAAATTTCATTGACTAATAAGAAGATGATTGCTAATAAAATTCTTGTGGGAAAAGATTCGGAAAAGGACAACTAACCGTCAATTTCCAGCGAGTTAAAGCAAGTGGATATTAGTATACCAAATAATAAAATTAATTCATTAACATCTTTGTTTAGTATTAGTGGTGGTTCTAATATGTAAATATTAATATTAAATAAATATGATAAAATATTAATGAATTGAGTTGGCTATGCTTTTTTAACCTAGGGAGTAAAAGACTCACTTTACTCCCGCTTTTGAGGGAGTAAAATTGCTTATATAAGGGTCGTGCAAAAAAACTTTTTTAAATTCATAAAAAAGAAAAATCAAGAGAATCGCAAAGTAAATATTAAATCCTTGTTAAACAATTTTTTTCGTGCGAAATCGAGTATAAATTTTGAACCAGAACTACTGCTTTGGTATACAGCTCCCACGTTTTTAGTTTTTTTTAACCCGGACTTGATATCTCCCAAGGCAAACATACTCCCTTGGTAAAAATTAGTTTAGTTATTTGTAGTGTTAACCTTGACGTAAATATATTCACTATGATTCGTAATGAGTGATACTTATTTTGCAACTATTTTAGAAAACATATTAATCGTATTGGGAATTACATTGCAAAAAGTGAAAACGGTTTATACAATAAAGGTATCAGGAATGCGGTAATAGTAGTTGGATATCTGGAGGCATTTTTGTCGTGAAATTTTATTCTGAGAGAAATGGCAGGTAATTTAATTCCTATTTTATTTAATAAAACGTTGTAGAATAAACACTTGCAATATTAAAATACAATAGATAAATGCATTTTTAATTGGCTTATTAATAATTAATGAGACGGCCGGCGATCAAATAAGGAATAACTTTCTTATATAATATTCAGGAGTAGTAAGTAAGTAGTTGTATAAAAATTATGTAATTATAACTTTATAGCTATCTTCCTTTATTTATTGTCTAAGCACAACAGATCGAGATGATAAATTGCTAAAAATTGCGGTTAGAGGGGTACGAAATTTATCTTACACACACCACATGAATCCGCCGAATCGGTGTTCTACAACGGAAACATGTTTTTCTTTTTATATCCAGACTACATAAAACCAGCCGTTTTGTACACTGCAATTTGAGGTAAAATTCAACAAATATCCATCCATTTTTTCCACAAATATTTAACCACGATGGAAACTGTATGATTCTCTGTCGAAAGTGAAGTTTATTGCCTGAAGTATGGCAAGGGAAGAAATTACACTTGTGTATTTGCTTCCCCTACAACTCAAATCCAAACACCCTTTAAGAGTATTTTATTTGCAATTTAATCTTTGCCATTGCAGAAAATTCAGAGGAGAAAATAAATTACATAACAACAGTAGTCGCCCTTTCACATAATAAATGAATTCCTTTATTGCAATTTAAAATTTACTAATCCATTATATTTTCATGATAAACGCGCCTATTGCCTGAAACGTTGCGGAAAACTGATATTTCATTCCATTTAATTCTCAAAAGTCGCTTAATATTTTGTCTCCTGCTCGCTGAATAAATAATCCACGTTTTCACAGAAAACATTTACTTTCTTTGTTAATTTCTGGCAAAAATAATAAGGTCCCCTCTTATCAAGAGATTAAAAAACAAACCACCTGACTGCGTCATTGTTTTCTCTCGTCTCTTCCCAAAATTAATCCAAACGAATAAAATAATATAAAGTATGAAAGCTCCTTGAATAGTCTAGGACCTAAGGGATAAATGGTGGCAGATTGAATGCTTATTTGTCTAGGTAACTGTATTGTTAAATAAATAAATAAATCTGCATGCATAATTTACTGCTGAAAATCTAACCAACAACTTTTTAGACGGTTTACGTATTATTCTTACGTCCAATTTATTTGTCTTTTACTCTTAACACAAGGCAATTAACTCTTTATATCTTGGCCCTACTTTGATCATAATTGAGTCATTAGGACACGAAAGCAAACACTCAAAATTGTTGAAATACGATAGAAATAAGATACCTAATAAGATATTACTTTATTTATTTATGTGCCAGCAGGTAAAGTGAAATAAGAAATAAAATTATTAAAATGAGCTGCAATTCCACAGTGTAACTTGCGAAGTCGACGTGACCTCCACATCCAACATTGTTGACCTATATGCATAGTTCGTATTCATTTGCACGTACCAGCAATATTGTATGTCAGAAAACTTCTACTTTAAAAGGAACTTTAATTCTTTCAACTTTTACATTATCTGAATTACATCAAATTTGTTTTTTCTCTAAAAGCATTAACGAATAAAAATATTTGTAGCCTACCATTACGGAGTTTCATCAGCATTAGAATCAGTTTGATTCAAAGAAGGCACTATTGAAAATGTATCTTCTAGTGCGAGACGAGTTCAGGAGACTTGATCACATATCATGAAACAATGTATAAACAGTGGTCACCAAATAATTAATTACTACTAATTTTATTTTTGCAAATAAAAATCTTTGCTAATAAAGTTTGCATTTTTTCTTTATAGAATTTAAACTTGAAAAGAAAAAAAACAAGATTTTTAAATAAAAATCGCTTGATTAAAATCATGATTTTATCGTGATTTTATTCAATAAATCGTGATTTAATCATATGATTTATATCAGCTCAACTCTGCTTGGAAAGGAAATCAGACCGTATTTCAAATAAAATTTCTAAAGTGCCTGAAATATTAATAATACACATTTTCATCAGCTCAGTAATATTTGACGAAAAATGGAAGGCTCTTAAAAATAATGCCGATTATTTTTCCAACTTCTGGCCAAATAATTCCTTCTGTTCCCACATACTATATTTATTATCTTTTCGCATTATTTGTGCTAGTAAATTAGGAAGCGACGTATTAAAAATCGACCTCATCAAAGGGGGTAGCCATGGAAACTACTTTGTTATCCTTTGCTGTGTAATAACACAATCCGAGGGGCAGCTGGCCTTAATTATGCCGCCCACCACCTGGCCTTTACGTGAGTTATATACAATAATTTAAAAACAAATCAAATCAGTCATTGACACAATTGTCATGTAGAAGTTTCGGTTGTGCATTCAAGTACAAGGCTACAAGATGACCACCGTTTCAATGATACGGATGTTTGGTTTTACGGTTGATACGTCTAGGTCATTCACTAGAAATTGGTACCTTAATTGTAGAATTGTTTAAGCTTATTACAACAAATGAGTTATATGATAGATATGATTGGAACATAGGTTAATGCATTTTGGGTATGCTATATTTTACTCATATGTCCATAAGAATTCAAATCAAATACTACAAATGATTTTTTCCTCACCTCACCTCACGATTACCAGGATTTAGTTGAACAGTTGTTGAAAAATTTCAAATGTTTAATGAATCTCAAATTGCACTTTTTACACTCTCACCTACTACTACTTCCCGAAAACCTCGGGAACTATAATAGCGAAGAACAAGGAGAAAGATTTTATTAAGATATAAGTGAAATGGAGAGTAGATACCAAGGAAGGTGGGACATTAATATGATGGCAGATTTCTGTTGGAGCTAAAGAGGGAAACTAAGTAGAATTGAAAGAAAAGGAAGAGAATACCGTTGCGTAGATCATTCGAAGACAAGAAAGATCGTTAGAAGAAAAAAAAAGGAGTAAGTGGAACATATTTACGTAGCAAGCAACATCGTTTACTTCTTCATCTATCTTCATCTCTTTAAAGGCACAGAATAACTAAGTTTTGATAATTTTCGGGAAATTGTTACGTTACTTGGAAAATAAACCTGATTCTTTATAAAGTAAAGTAAATTGATTACAAAAATTCCTTTTATTTTCCAATTAGCGTCTTCTTATCTGAGCAAATTAAATATAATTGCGCCACTAAGAAGCAAGCTACACATGTATAAAATTATAATGATTATTCTTAGTATACGCAACTCTCGATTAGTTTTGTTTTCGCCACAAAATGTATTACCAAGTTTAAAATGAATCGTCTTAATAACATAATATGAAAGTTGATATTACGGAACGGTGCAGACATAATTTGTAATACTAGGTGTTGTCTGAACATCGGGAAGCTTTCTCAGAAAATACAATCTACTCGTAGATAACTGGACTTGAATTGATATGAACTCTACAGATATATTGTTCCGTAGCAACTGTACGGTTTAGTTGTCATCGTTGATTTCTTAAGTAGTATCTTTCTGAATTCCTGTTCTATTTTGGAATAAGTAATATTTTTCTAAAAGAACATTCTAACGAACAATTGTCATGTGAATATTGTGGAATTATCAATTTCAATGTTTTATTTGTTTAAGAATGTTGCATACCTTATTTTTAGATTTACAAGAAGGCTCGGTAATTCTAAGTTTTGCAATTCTTAGATATCTGCTACATTACGTGCCTGTGTTTTAAAAATACTAATTTCATTTTATAGCTTGATATTCCTAAACTATGTTGTAAAGCTACAAAATTCTTCGTTAAGAATAATAATAATAATATTATATTTATTAACGTGATAGGCACACACAAAAATAAATTTGCGTTACCCATCAGACTACTATGTCTATACGTACATATTTTGGAGCGCTGAAACCGAATCCGAGGTCAGAATTGACCCATCACGTCAGAATTTTGACATAGCCTTTAAAACTGAGGTTAAAAATAAATTAAAAACCTAAACGAGCTAACCATGCATTTTGGGAAGCTGAAACGTTAGAATTTTTACATAACCTCAAAAAAATCTTTGTAAATTGCGTTACGATCTTCTATTGTAGCGTATCCTCTTTAGAAAATCCTGTGCAATGACATTAGTTTCTTTCTTCTTTGTTTTTTCTGGTATAAACCGTTTCAACATCTAACAGTAGTCTGACATCTATTTTCATCCCATCTTCCTTGATATCGATGCTCCTTCTCGCGAATATCTTGGTGAAACCGTTCCCTTTGCTCTTCACTAGAATCTAGATTTTCAAGAAAGAAATGCATATGAGAGTGCAAGAGGTGCAATTTTAGGTTCATTAGGCAACCCAGGTTCTCTAAATTCTTAAGAAGCTCAGCCAGTATGTCTTCTATTCGAGTTTTCAAAAATTGTTCAATGACGTTCAATCAAAGAGGGAATACTTGATGCACCTCAAATTCGAAAACTCTTAAGAGATGAAAATTTTGGAAACACAATGGATGACCTTGAAAGAGCAGTATAGGTAAATTTTAGAAACGTCATTAAAGGATTTCTTGGAAACTTGAAGAACCCAGACTATGGAAACATAGTCGCTGAGAAGATACAATTAGCCTGAGTTATAACAGTAAATAAATAGAAAGGACTACTACGAATTCTCGCTCAGAGGACAAAAGCAACACATCATATCTGAACGCCGGAGAAACCCACTGGGGTACAACAGCATCATATTCAGGATGTAAAGCAAATAAAGGATTCTTTCCGAGGCACTGTATTTGCCAATATCTGTATATTGATTCCAAAAGATTTGGTCTTCCAAACTTCAAGGAAGCATAAGATGTCTGTCATTAATATGCTTGTTCAGATTCTGTTCCACATATTTGAAGTAACGAAATGGACATGGAATGAACTGCGGCAATTAGCCTGATTATGAATTTTCAAGAACGGACAGTCCTGAATTTCCTCCAAATAGTCACAGTGCAATGCAATATTTTTGGGGCCATTTCTAAAAGCATGATTCCAGTAAAAGTTTGGTTCCATGGGAAGCATTTTGGAATCAAAATATTGTCAAAAATATCAGTAACGATTTCAACGGAAACTTACACAGCACCTGGCATTTTATTTTGACAACAAAGAAATACTTTTTGATGATCTCTCTATAATGTTTAGCTAGTTTCGATTAATTGAACTAGGTACTTCGAGTTTAGTGTCTGATGAAGAATATCGCTGCCGGTTAAATGAAGGCTCTTTTTGTATTAAAAAATACACTAAATGGTTTTGCTAAGTGGTATATAATTTCACATAAAGCCGCTGTGCATATTTGCAATGCTGCAGTCATTTTGTTGCAAATGCAGTTTTCACTTCTCTGTTTCGCACTATTAGTCGAATCAAATTACCATTTTAACTGGATTGAATTACGACAAAACCAAAACACATCTAAATCCAATTCCACATATATGGTAACATTTTCCGGCTCAAACACACAAATAATACGTTTTTTTTAATTAAGTTTTTAATTAAAATTATAGTGATCAGGTCAATTTTAGATGAAAAAGATTTCTAATAGAGAGGTACGACCATAATGTTTGTCGGCTATGCTGTACTGTATGATCACGGTATCGAGACAATAGCCACAGTTGTTTGGAGGGCTATTGCCTGGCACAGCAAGATTCTTGGCTGCTGCAGACGGTAATGCCGGTGGAAATGGTTGCGTTTGTTTCCCGGGTTAAGTCATAATATGTAGCTAGTCAGTACTTCATTCCATGTAACGTTTTGATAAACTTAAGAAGTCATCAATTGACTCGGTGGTCAATGCTGGCAATTATTTGTTCTAATACTGACTAACAAAAATTTTTGACCTGTAAATAATCTAAACTAAACCGTTAATACATCAAAAACGAAAAATTACGAATTGTCATAATAAGTTTAAAATTGGTAGTCAGGTAATGTTACATCGGCAAAAACTCCTAATAGTAACATTACTAAAAAAATTTCTTTCATTAACTGTTACTCTTTCCGTTACATGTCAAATTGTGACTGTATAGTGACTATCCCTAATTAATTGATCAAAATTCTTTCTTAGGAATTCCTTAATAATTATTGTGGTAAGAATTTAACCATAACACCCAATATCGAGCAGCTGCCACACCCTATTCACTTTACAAAGCAAGCATGTCAGTGTCAAGGCATTATTTGTGAGAAACACGTAATTTGTATAAACTTTGAGCGATTTAAAACTTTTGAACTTATAATAACGTGACCGTGTTTAAAGTTACAGCATTCAACAGCTTTGACAATAAAAATCTCCTCTCTTGTTCACTGTTGAATTATAATCTTGAAATTAAAAATCATTATATTGCGAGTGAGGCTGAAGCGATCAAAGATGGGGAAGGAATGTATAACTTAGTCTAAATTCTTACGACGGAAAAATGTATGCCATAAAAATTTTAGCTATGATTTTTCTATGTATATTGAAACACAACTACCAATCTATTCGCCTCAGCCCCGTCCCGCAGAAAACCGGTAACTGCATTCGGTTTTAATTCGAAGATAGTCAAGTTTTGATGTAGGTAAATGTCCCAGAAATGGAGACTGCAACAGTAATGGACACCCTAGTTTAAAATGAGAATGTAATGTTATGTTATGGGGAATTTATGGAGATAATTAATTTTTTATTATTTTGATTTTCTTTTGGGTAGTTTTTCTTTCATTTAGGCCCCACGTTGGGCGCCAAGAAATTGTTATGATATGGGGATCTTAGGGAAATATTTAATTTTTAATTTTTGGTTTATATTAAATTTTATTGATACGAGGTAAGTTTTAATTTCAAGTATTTAAGATCTTATATTTTATATTTGCACGTTTAGATATATAAATTTTATACTTTTATATATTTTTATGCATGCACTAGTAAGTAGTTAAGTTATTTAGATTTGAAATTTAAATTTATTTTTCTAATTTAGTTGTAAATAGTCTTTTAAAAGAAAGTTTTTTAGTTATTGTATATAGTTTTTTTTGGAATTATCGACTTTATAGCATACGATCAGTCCGCCACTGGGCCGTATTTTCCAATGTTTTTAACAATAAGCGACAGTGCGTATGATTTTAAGATAATTTAACGTAAAACTTACTATAGGTTAGCTATAATTACTCTTTTACCTTTCAGGGCCTTTGGGGGTTCCCTTCTACCATCGAAGAAATATCTTACCTATGAATCTGCTGTTGTACAAGTTTTGAATAAAGATTATTTATATTTCATGCAAGTTTCATTTCTTATTTGATTAGTAAGGACTTAGAAAAGATAGAGATCTTTATCAGAATAAATATTATTTTGTCATTAGACAGCTAGATGTCTCTGTTTTTGCTGTAATTTAAATATTCAGCTGATATGAATGCTTTAGTTACTTGAATTAAACATAGATGGAATTCAACAAGTAGGGTTTATTATATTGATGAGACAATTAAGAGCAAAAATGTTTCTTAAACTATGTCCCTGCTCTGACTTATACTAATTTAATCTACAACAAATAGAGGACAGAGTCCTTGTGGATAATAGCAAATTTAATAAAGTTAAGGTTTCAACTTTCAGTTCAGAGTACTCTCGACACACTAAAGTTATCGTGTCGCGTTATTTACACTTGAATTGGCAGACCTGTTTTAAGTTTTGTGGTTTGTGGTCCAGATATGGTAGCTGGCTGTTCTACAATTTAGTGCCCCATTTACTGGATTTGCATAAACTAAATAGGCCTTGGATGCCCATTCGGATTTCGACCAATCAGGCGGCTGCTTATTATTTAGGATAAATTTTACCTTCATTCCTTGTTGAAGCTGCTTTCCCTTTGCTTTTTCGCTTTTGACCTTGACTGATCATTTGAAAGTCTTGGGAATAAAATTTTCAAATTTATATAATAATTTTCTCTATTTATTTCAGGAGCGATCTTGACGTGGGTTTGCTTCTTTTACGACCCAATAACAACTCTCTTTTTGTTTCGTTTCTAAGGAGTATGCAGAAAATTTGCCAAACCATGAATTTCTAGATTTTCAACTGTCATGAAGGTTGGTATTTTCGCCTTTTTTCCCTTTATTATATAATTTTGCTATGAAATTATGGTATTTTTAGCTTCCTTATTTGAAGATGAATCCGTGGATACCCATATTATGTTGGTATTACGCGAGATAAATTTTAGATCTGCCGTAGACTCGTACGAGGGATCACAGAACCGTATCGAAGATCACTGCACTCACTTCTTAGGATCTAATTTACATTTTGTCTGGTCTTCTGACTAGACTGGAGGTTTTACAGGTTTGTCTTATGCTATTTAATTACAAATTTAATAAAATTTTACATAAATAAAGTCCATCTTTGTTTAACTGTAGTTATAATAATAATAATAATAATAATAATAATAAAATGACTTTATTAGGCGAAGTTTAGTACAAGACTACTCTTACACATAACCTATAGTTAGTTGACAATCGTTCAACCTCTGTTTAAAGCATGTAACTGACAGCTGTTCTGTTATTGATTATTTTAAAGAAACATAGCACAATGTATTTATTTTATTTACGCCTTTAATTTGTTTCCTTTTGGTTTGTTTTAGCTTAGCTGACCCTTTGTTTACATAAGGCTCGTTGACCTCTCTCGCCTCAACAGGTGTTCTACAGCTGATTTATCAGGATTATTTCATTTTACCCTGGTTGGAACTGAATTTATTTTTTTAATTTTATTAATTTATTAGTGGAGTTTTAGTTTAAAATACATGACAGTAATTTCTCATATAGCCACAAATTTTGCAAAATCCGGTAGTTCTAATGTTCAGTAGATCATACTCTTTCCATATATAAATTTTTGCTGCGCAAACTGCACGTGTCGTTGTCAATAGTTCAGTGACGTTCACGTCCTGAACAGATGATTTTAGATCCTGTGGAACATTGTGCCAGAAATTGGGTTTTCTAGTGTTAGGTCGAGTTGCGCATGCTTAGATGCGTAAAAACATATTTCTGTGTTGAAATAATATTAGTTATGATTTTAGTCCATTTACTAAAAAAAAAGTTCTAACTTCGTTGACTGAAAGGATGTTGAAATTATTTTTTTAAATTCCGGAAAAAGTTTATAGAAAAGTTTCCCATAGGTGAGAAGGTGTGCTTTTTATTTTTTTAATTGTTATGAACAAATAAGTGTTTTTTTGATACACTCTTAATTAAAAAATGTATATCTCTTGTTTATGAAAAATAACGAACTTTTGAATTACAGCAGCAGAATAAAAATAAGAACGACACTAAGTCCAAGAGATCTTTTTTCCTCTTGCAGAGCAAAGTTCACTTTATGCCCTAAGAGTGGCAAGGTATTGGGACCTGCTAAAGTTTTCAAGATAAAACTTACTTTAATATCAAATATCAAAGTACATCGTCCTTTTTGCTAAAAAATAAAAACAGCAACCCAACACAAATTATATCGTTTTTTAAGATAAAAACGATAAATACTTTTAGTAACAATTAAGACACAACTAATTTATGACAATAATGCAGATAATACTTTCTAAGGTCAACACCGTTGCAAAAGTGACTCTTCGATCCGGATATTATAAAAATTGAGTTGAGACGTTTTTTTTTAGAGCTGTAGACGTCGCACAGTGACCCCAAAATGACTTTATTTTTAAATCAATCTGCAGGTCTTAATACTTAAGCAATCTGAAAGTTAATTTTTTTGAAATCTTCGTTTTGCCCATCGATCTGTCAAGCCAAATTTATCTCTGATTTTTCAAAATTTTCCAAAGAAGTTTGATTTTCATCAAAAAACGTCGAGCTAAATTTACGATTTTTGCCCCTAATTTTTCAAAAATTTTGATGAAAATTCAAACTTTGGAAATTTTTGAAAAATCATCAGTGAAAAAAATGTGTCATCACGACACAAAAAAAATCGTTTTGGTGTCGTAGAGTTGAAAAATGTGTTAGGTTTGTGACTTTTTCTGTATATAGGCGAAATATATTCGATGTAATGATAATATCTATCATATACGTAAAAATCAGTGTTATCAGCTTGCTGGTTATATACCTCACACACCAGAATCGGGATGAATCGGGATCAATAAATCAATCATAAATATTTTAAAACAATAACCTTCGTATTATTCAAATTGCAATTGTAACTATACTACAATAAACACATGCTATATAATCGATTTACACCTGATTTAATGGTAATAGTAGTGCATATTTGTCAGTCAGTTCATGTAGAGACTCATGCATAATTTCATTGGCACCTGGCTTGAACTCGAAGAGCCCCGGCAATTAATGAATTTTTTAGCAATTGAAAAGCTCCTCACATTTCTGTTTTGTTATCTACAATCGCAATTGAGGATCGGGAATGTATGAGATATTAAAAATTCAGATTATTCCAGTACGAATTGGGTAAGGTTAACACGGACGTTTGTTATCTGTTGGTTAGCTCATTATTTTATTAATTTTCATTGTGTTCTATAATATATATACAGTGTGACCCAACGAAAACTTAACAAGTTATATACAGTATATAAAGTACATCAAAAGCGTCTCCTGTACTAATAGGCCTGTAGAATTAGACGATGTGAGCGGGAATCTGTAACAAATTTGTTTCAGATAGCCGTAGGTAAAAAAAACAGGTGTATTTAGTTATAAGGAATATACCTCTCAAATCAAATAAACAGAACATTGTTTAAAAGTCACTTTTATGTGAAAAAATCATGAAATTTGGAGTTTTTTAAAAATTGCAGTAAGACTGCAGTAGATTAATTTTTTTGAATGTTTCTGTTTACTAGGTATTCTAAACCGGTTAATTTAAGCCCCGGTTGATTTCATTTCATTGATTATTTATTTAAATAATTGCCGAAAACCATCGAAATTTTCGAAAATTTCAAGCATTTTTTACTCTGAAAGGAAAAAAGACTCTTGAAACTTTGGTGGAATATGTGTCTCATTACCCTCAACTTACAAAAAAAAATTCGTTTCAAAATGTTTATTAGTTTTCCAAAAATTCTATTTGTTTATTAAAAAGGTCCCAAATGTTTAATGAAAAATTGACCTATTAACGTTATCAAAAATAATTCAACCACAGCTCATTTTTTTCGTCAAGACGTCAATTTTACGAATCTGTTATGGGCGTATCGATTTTCAATAATTTTGACCGTCAAAATGGCGTTAACAACATTGCTACTTTTCGGAGCAGCGTTTTTTGCAAATAACTTTACAACAAATGCACGTATCTGCACAAATCTTTCATATTTGAGTTGCTGGTATTTTTCTACAAATTTATAAAAAAAATTGTTGCTCTGGGACATGTAGGAGCCGAGAAAATTTTTTAAATTGTTTAATGCGCCAAACGTTTATTTATTAATATTTATGGCCAACTGGTTGTTAATAAGATCTTGAATTTTGTGAATTCATCAAGTTCTATTGAAAACGGGCCCTTTTTGAGGTGAAAATATAATTTTTAATAATTAGTGATTTTAGAGCGTCTTCAATTTGTTTGGCTCAAGGGACAGGCGAATTTTTGATCAAACGAGTTTCAAATTGGGGTAGCGAGAAAAATTCGTCATATCTCCGTTATTTTCCGGCCAATTTCGACGTTTTTTTTTTTTAATTTGGGGTAGCTCACGAAAATAATAACAATGGACACATTTGCAATATCCAAATAATAAACAAATAATTGTTATAAACAATTTTTTTTTTTTATTTTTTCTTTTTTGGGCTTATGCAACTTATAATGTGCTAATGTATTAAATATAAATTTATAAAGATTATATAATGGTAACAATGTATGCACAAACTATTTCTCCATCAAACAATATACGATGTTACAGCATTGTTACAATTATATAAACTTTATAAATTTATATTTAATACATTAGCACATTATAAGTTGCATAAGCCCAAAAAAGAAAAAATTAAAAAAAATAAAAAAATGTTTATAACAATTATTTGTTTATTATTTGGATATTGCAAATGTACCCATTGTTATTATTTTCGTGAGCTACCCCAAATTAAAAAAAAAAAACGTCGAAATTGGCCGGAAAATAACGGAGATATGACGAATTTTTCTCGCTACCCCTATTTGAAACTCGTTTGATCAAAAATTCACCTGCCTTTGAGCCAAACAAACTGAAGACGCTCTAAAATCACTAATTATTAAAAATTATATTTTGACCTCAAAAAGGGCCCGTTTTCAATAGGACTTGATGAATTCACAAAATTTAAGATCTTATTAACAACCAGTTTCAATTTTGGCCATAAATATTAATAAATAAACGTTTGGCGCATTAAACAATTTAAAAAATGATCTCGGCTCCTACATGTCCCAGAGCAACAATTTTTTTAAATAAATTTGTAGAAAAATACCAGCAACTCAAATATGAAAGATTTGTGCAGATACGTTCATTTGTTGTAAAGTTATTTGTAAAAAACGCTGCTCCGAAAAGTAGCAATGTTGTTAACGCCATTTTGTCGGTCAAAATTATTGAAAATCGATACGCCCATAACAGATTCGTAAAATTGACGTCTTGGCGAAAAAAATGAGCTGTGGTTGAATTATTTTTGATAACGTTAATAGGACAATTTTTCATTAAACATTTGGGACCTTTTTAATAAACAAATAGAATTTTTGGAAAACTAATAAACATTTTGAAACGAATTTTTTTTGTAAGTTGAGGGTAATGAGACACATATTCCACCAAAGTTTCAAGAGTCTAACATTTTTCTTTTCAGAGTAAAAAATGCTTGAAATTTTCGAAAATTTCGATGGTTTTCGGCAATTATTTAAATAAATAATCAATGAAATGAAATCAACCGGGGCTTAAATTAACCGGTTTGGAATACCTAGTAAACAGAAACATTCAAAAAAATTAATCTACTGCAGTCTTAACTGTAATTTTTCAAAAAACTCCAAATTTCATGATTTTTTCACATAAAAGTGACGTTTAAACAATGTTCTGTTTATTTGATTTGAGAGGTATCGCAGAGGTATATTCCTTATAACTAAATACACCTGTTTTTACCTGTGGCTATCTGAAACGAATTAGTTACACCGTTTTTTCTATTTCTGCAGGCCTATAAGAACTAATCTGTATATCGCGACGATAGGAATAGTATGTTGTTAAGCCTTTGCGCACGGTATCCTAAATCCTAAGACCATATCCGACCAAATGGTGATGGTATACACCTCGATACGTCGTTGCGCCCGAAGCCGAGTTTAACAGTGAAATTTTGGGCTTCACAATGACCGTTTATATGTTGTAAGGGCTCAACAATGTTTGTCTGTTTATAACTACACTCTGTATATACACGTAGATTTATAGCATATTATGTTAATACTAACTTTTATTCTTTAAGATAGTCAGAAATAACGTGTTTTTTAATGGAAGCGATAGCATAAGATTTAAAAATGTGTAAATTTGTCAGTGGAAAATATTATTATTTCCGTGGCTAAAACGTGTTATCCATTACACATATACGCCTAAGGGGATAACAAAATAATTTTATTGTAACAAAAAACTTGACGGGTAACTTCGCTTTGATGCCACTGGCTGACGAACCACGTACTGTCCATTATGCGAAACTCAGTGGCAGACTACGTGCTCTAATTGAAACTGACCCTAAACAGTTATCCGGGGAAAATGCAGAAAAGCGAAAAGTCGAACAGTCAAATCCACCTACTTGGAACGGTTTCTAATTATAAGGGTTGAACACCGCATGAATTATCGTCAAAGAATTTCACGGGCATATTGCGGAGGTGACCCAACAATAATTAATGGAATTTATCCACCATCCCTTCATATTATTAGATACTGGAACTCGCTTTAACACAAAGCTCTAAAATTTGTACATTAAAGGGTTGATAAAGCTAATAGGAGCATAGAAGACAGCGTGAAATATTAAACGAATAAAAGTTATCTCATAAATTATTATGCCTTGTTTCACTCAGAGAAAAAAGTGATCTTTCATTTTAAATTTACTTGTACAGTCCTCAGTTCGTATTTCATTTGTTAATTAAGAAAATCCAGGGTCTTATGTCGTAAATTAAAACTACAAAAGGTTAAACTGCCAAGTAGCAAAATTATTAATTTCTCAAAGAACTGCGAAAGAACTAATGAGATTCGTTAAGAAAAAGTTCCAGGAGGAAAATTTACAATATTGCAGTATCTAAAACTTTAGAACGTTAGCAATATAGTCATGCTGATATTTCCCCTAGGGTAATAAATTTTTATGAATGCAATAATTTTTTGTGAACTTGAGTAATGAATTAAACCTCGTGCAAACTCAATTAACGAGTTGAGTTCCTGAAATGTTCGGGTTTATCGTGAAACTTATAGGACAAGATTTTTGTGTGCCAAATCTGAATTAATATAAATTTAAAATTATGTTGTATTATTAATAACACATGAGTATAACAACCCCCTACATCTAAACTAACGTTGTACTTTCAAGTGCAATGACAAGTCAAAATGGATTACGAGAAAACCAATAGGCAACGCTACCGTCGCCTGTCACATTGCTATCGATAATACAGTCTCAAACTAAAAACTCTATCGATATTACACTCAAATTACACAACACTCAATATCAACAAATATGTATCTGACATGTATTAATTAAAATTTCTATGGTTTGAAGAGTGTATCTATTTCAGTTAACTAAGGCAGTCACTTGCAGAGATTTGCTAGCATCGCTAGATATGCGCGTTATTACAGATAATTTACCTGTGCGTTTAGATAGGAGCAACAGGAAATGATGTGATTCACACTATTCACAGATATTTTATTATGCTTTGCAATGCAAACATGAAATTTTGATGGTAAATTCGATATAAATCCAACACTGGAGCGTGAAAATACATCAATTTACCTAACATAACAAAATATAAATTGCCAATAAATTAGGGTAGGTAACGAATTCAGTTATTTATTGAGAAATATGCCAATAAAAATAATTAATGGCACCGTTACATAACCGGCAAAAAAGGCATACAGCATTAATGAAACGTTATGGGAAATTTAGGAATAATGAAATTTTATAGATTTTTAGATTAACGCGTAAGCAACTTAAAATAAACGATGAATCCGGGAGGTCATTACCGAAAATAATTGAACAATATACCAGACCTGTCGATAAATTATGCAACAAGATTTTCATTGTATTATATTTTAACCGCTTATTATCGCATAATGAATTAAGGAAAATTAAATGGTTAGAAGGCTTCTGTAGAGAGATAAGTGAAATTGATTTTCGAAATTGATGCCTAGAACTCATCTAAAAGCTTTAATCAATATGTGAGCGAGTGCAAATTATAACTAATAAAGAGAGAAGTTTTGCTTTTAATTTATAATTAATAGAAATAATAAAATTTTGCCGCGTTTTTATTGTATTTAGTCCGAATCTTCTCCATTTTTAGTTGCTTGGTCCACTTTAATTCGATTCACTACTAAAAATAGAAGGTACTAAATACATCGTTATATTAAACATGATCTGCAGTCATTGTGTTAAAGTGGCCTTCGCCTAGTCGTTACCATGGTAATTAATCTGTATTTTGTATATTTGAATGTTGAAGCAGTAGCCAGCATTTTTACATCCTGTACGACAGGATGGCATTCGTGCATTCACAGGCTATCAATTTTAGACGCAAGCTATGTGCAAATTAATAAATTGATTTGCTCTTGCCGACTTATGACGCTAATTGGTTGAAAACATCACACAGTTTTCTTGTTGTTTTTTTCAGTTTTAGAAGAGTGCAACAACATAATATTAATTTGAAAATAATGGATGCATTTATATTTTGATTACCAAAAAACTGTATTGTTTTGTAAAAAAATTGACAAATAAATATAAAAGTTCCTAAGAGAGTTGCATCATGTTGAAATAATTAAAAGGAAATGTATTATGTTTACTTAAATTACATTGAGTTTTCTTTCTGTTCTTATTTGGGATGTACTACCATACTTAAGAGAATTTCCCAGACAATATAAAAAATGTTTTCTTTTCCTTTTCCTTTTTAGGATTTATTATCACATTTCTTGAAATTCCTATCCAAAAAAAGTTGATTTAGGTATCTAAAAAATTTCTTCTAATGATGAAATATTGAAACATGAAAGGCGCATAATTTGTCAGGGAAATTTTAATTAATAATGAATACCCGAAAGAATTTGTTAATAAGACTTTCATGAACATTGAAAATAGAGTTAACAATCCGGTGCAATCAAAACCAAAATCTTTATCTGAGAAATTACGTCGTGTCGGTAAAAAATTTGGCGTTAGGACAATTTTTCAAACAAATAATACTTTATGATCCATATTGACAAAAACGAAACCATTAAATCCTGAACAAAATTCAAAAAACTGTATTTACAGTATCCCATGCGAGTGTAACAAACATTATATGGGTGAATCATCTAGACCACTTAATGTCCGATTGGGCGAGCACAAAAATTATATTAGAAATGGTGAAATAGAAAATTTAAAATTTGTGAACATGCTTGGAAAAACGATCACAGACTAAACTGGGATTCGGCAAAAATTTTGACCAAAGAAGCAGACAGCAAAAAAAGAAAAATCAAAGAATCTGCAATAATTTTACTTCCTAGCCTAAACTTTGAAAAAGGAAACATATATTTTCCGAAACGTCAACGCAGTATTTTTGTATTATTTTAATTCCTAAGTTCGCAAAAAACACCCTCTAGCTGAAAGAAGGGAGAGAAATAATTTATGAAACGCCACAATTAACTAAATGTTAATCAACAACATCTAAAAAATATCTGGATTAAAAAAAATTAGTTGTGCAAAAATATATAAAAAATGCAATACATAATTATGCTCATCATTGGTTTTAATTAAAATAGTATTGACACATATATACTCCAACCATATGATAAGAATCGCCCAAGTTTTTTCTTTCTATTTTCTAGTACCTTGATCTCTACATCATTTCAAGTCTATGACTAATGAAAGTGACAAGGTCTTTTCATAGTAAAACGTTTTAATCATAATTTAACTTGCAACTTTATTTAGGTGTTTTACAAGCATATCTATAGTAGGTAATAAGTATTGAATATGATGTATTTTGTTTTGTATGGATGCTACGAATTCTGTTAATTAAATCAAAGTTTTATAACTTGCAGTTATGAAAGTAGTAGTTTGGTCCAAAAATGGCATGTAGCCACTTATCGAAGTCATATTTCGAGAATCAAAGAAGCCATCAGGGAACATTGTCTGTTAACTTATTCATTTAGTCGCTTAAAAATATATAAAAGGGCCAATCAGGATTTTCTGATTAGTGTTAGCCTAATTTTAATAAAAAATTACTGGTTTGACAATACCTCGCATATTAGAGGTCCTATCGCTTATTCGACCTTAGAATCGGATTCCTCATAAAAAAATGCATAGATTTTGGATTTTCATTTTAGCCCAATAATAAAGCCAGGAGATCGAGTGAGCCTCTCACGTGGAACACTCTGGGCATTTCAATGGAACATTACTCCTCTATCCTCGAAGACTGAAATTGATCAATATATTTTAGAAAAAAAGTTCATTATTTACCTTCATAATTCTACTGATGCGCTTATCATAATACTTCCAACTCCTAGTCAAGATTTAAATAATCTAGAAATTATTATTTGAACAATATTGTGACCAAAACACTTAGTTTGTAAGGTCAATAATCAGAAGAAAAAAAGTTAACAATATTGAACTGCATTTTGTTGTTTATACTACTGTATTTACTACAGAAACAGATAATTGGTAAAAAAATATTTAATGAACAATCCCCTACCCCTGTGGATTATGTAGCATAATAAACATCATATTTTGCTTTGCAAGGATGATGATGATGTTCTGTACCAACGTTCCCCAAAAGGAGTTAAAATTAAAAAAAAGCTGCATTGATGTATAGATTCTTCTTGTTTATATTTATAATGGTGTATATTATTCACGAGGGTGAAAGTTTACGACACGAGCCGAAGGCGAGTTTCAAAAATCACCCGAGTGAATAATTACCATTATATGCGAGTAGAATACCCTATTTTATCTTTTATCTACGACTATTAAATATTTTTATTAAAGTCAAGTTATAAAACCTGTTAGAGATTTTAAAATTTTAGGTCCCCATATACATATCTGTTAGTTTAGACTTGGTTCAAAAACTTGATTACCTACTTTATGTTTATAGCTTGTGCAAGAATAAATTTACAAAAACCAATTTTATGAGGCACCCTGTATACTATTGAATATGGTAGCAAGACAATTCATAGAATACCCTAAAACTTCTGTTTAATTTTTTTCTTATTTTAAAGTTCTGCCACAGTTCACAAAACAACACTTCATGCCTAAGCGATCGAAACGCGCGGTATCGTTCCCGATACTAAATAATTTATATCTTTCGCTAGAATACTCCGATTGTAAAAATTCTTTCACCAAAATTAAATTTGAACTTTCTACTACAATACCGCTCACATAACCGATATAGTATCTCTAGAAATAGAAAAAGTACCTCGTTGCTTCATTTTTCTCTACAATATTTCTGCACCCCTGCGTACTTTATTTTTTTCTTGGAAGATCAATAATCAAAATACTGTTTTAACGCAGCTATCGTAGTCGCCATACATCATATACCCTCCGTCTAAAATTTGATCCCTGTAGGTTTGATAGTTTTGGAGATAGCACGAGTTATATCTGAAAAATTTTAAATATCGTGTATCGCCGAAAAGGGGTGCAAAATTAATATAGGGGATGAACGCAAGCTCATATCGCAAATCGCCCTCCGGAAATGGATTCGGCAGAAAATTTTACATAACATGGACCTAATTTTAAAAGTATGTCCAAAATTTACATAGCAACAGAGAAATAAGCGGAATTTAGTTCACTGGATCCCTGACTATAACTACCCATTCTCGCTTACCTATTACGCACAGTGACGTCAGATAGCGTTTCGCGCATTTAAACGAATATTGATATTTCTTTTGGGTTTTTTCCATAGAATGGATTTATCGATTTTTGTAAAACTTTGAAGATGTGATTATAAGACTATTTTTAATCATTTTATGATGTTTAAACAAGATTTCACTTTTTTGTGAACACCCCTATTGAAGAAACCAATCTTTTAAATTTTTTGGTAAAATTTTGAATTTCAATGTACTTCTGGTTCGACCGAATTTATTTTTAGGACCAGCTGATCATTTTACGTGCGATAAGGCCTTTTTGGATTATTTTTTTTGGAAATAACTATTTTTTATTTAATTTTTTAAAAACAGAATTAGGTGACTTTGACTCACATAAATGGCTTTTGATTTGGTTTGTAATTATGAGAAAAATTCCAAATAAAACCTGAGGTTCTTTATTTTATTTGGTACCAAATTATTTCCGCCCAAAATTACAAAACATTGTTTCTTCTTAAAAACTATTTTTTTTGCAAATGCAACCTGGTTGGGTCTTGATTTATTTAAAAAGAGATTTCTTTAAAATCTTGGTACAAAAATTTTTAAAATCCGCTAAGAAATAAAGTCGCAGCGTTAAAAAACATGATTTTCAAAATCCGATCATTTATAAAATATAAAATATAAAAAAAATAATCTGAGAAGACCAAGAGAATGCCGTGCGCAGAATGGCGGTCATTTTGAACAAATGTTTATGGAGAAAAGAATTTTATTGAAACAAATGCAAACTCAACAAGATATTTTATTTGCTGTTTAGTTTTATTTACCTTATAAATTATGCGATATTGAAAATAATGTTTTTTAACACTGTGATAATATTTCTTAGCGGATTTTGAAAATGTTTGTAGCAAAATTTTAAGAGAAAAATCTTCTTTAAATAAATCGATAAGATTGTTGTATTTGTATTTGAAAAAAATTAGTCTTTAAGAAAAAACACTGTTTTATAATTTTGAACTACCAGAAGAAATAAAAAACCTCAAGTTTGGAATTTTCTCAAAATTACAAACCAAAACAAAAGCCAGTTATGCGAGTCACGGTCTCCTAATTCTAAATAGTTACCTATTCAACAGATAATCCAAAAAGGCTCTATCCCAAAAATATAAAAAATACAGGTTGTTCCGTTTGAAAATTAAAAGTTCTGGTCTATTCCGTCCAATTTGGAAGTACTTTGAAATTGAAAATTACCCCAAAACACTTGTAATTTTGTTGCCTTTGTTGCTGAAATTAAATATTTAGGCATTGTTAAAACAATGTAAAACCGGAACGACATTGACCAAATAAAATGTTGCAAACTCAAACTAAAAATAGACTTGTTCGTGCATTTCTTATTTCTTTATGCAAAGGATGATTTTATTTGGGACGCGTTAATAATTACCCATATTATAAGGAACGTCAAATACATTAAATTATACACAATTTAGGAAATCTTATTAGCATATTAGCCTGCTTAGTATCTTGCCAGGTCGATCTCTGAATTTACTCAGTCGATAAACACCATAGAAACTATTGTTTCAACAATTAATTGCTCCCACAAGATTTATCCTCGGGGTAAATTTACTGAATTGGCTCTTAATTGTATTGTTATCTTAACCACATTTTAGCAGATGCCCGGAGTACAACAAATTTGGCTGCCGGTAAAGGCAAGCATAAACCTGGACTTGAGAATTATTAATTATTACGTAGGTGTATCTTGTTTCCTAGTTGTAATTTATTGAAATCTCGTGTATATCCCATTTCACTCGGAAAATAATCCCGTATTAAGGCTTTTTTATATCCATAATCGTTAAATGTTCACATTTTTACGAAAATGCGTATTGCTAGGATATATTTTCAGTGATATGGCACGGTAACAAAATCACTAATCTGGCAGGCAAGTAAAAAAGTTCGTTATCTCTGGAAGGAAAACTGGGAATTTGAAAATTAAATTGAGCAGCACAGTTAGTTACTTTTGTTGTGCGACAAGTTGTAAAGAAAGATTATACTTACTAAAAACGATTCCTCGAGGTTGGCGAGACCGAAAATTTAATTATATAACTTTATATAACACTCACTGAAGAGGTTAAGCCATTTATTTTTACAAATCTTAGGTAAAAGAATTACAAATTCTACACCCCCCAAATTTATGTAAAATAATAATAATAATAATATACTGTATTCTACGATCTATTTTAATTACAAATTATTGGAACATTTCAATTAAATTTATTACCTAAATTTTATTTTATAATCTTAAAATTAAAAAATGTTTTTATTATATATTTTTTATGAAATAAACATTTGGAAAATATCCATTTTCTTGCAGTGTGTGCTTTTTAAAGTAATTGTATTAAATTACCTACACCTGATTTTCTTAAATAAGGAATGTTTCAAGTAAAAATGGAACCGGTCGTAGAGAATAACTTTACTGGTCTAAAGTCATATTTACGCGCGGAATTTACTTCTATACAGTGATTTATCTAAGGTGTTAATGGGAAAAGTTTAGCAATTATTCAGGGCTACAGACTGAAACACTTTGAATGGGCTTTCTATTAACTGACTTTCTCACAGGATTCTTCTAAAAAAACATTCAATGAGCCAACGGCATTCAAAAGTTGGTCGAGTGCAATGTCAATTGGATACATTTCTATGTTTTGTTATCGACAGAAAAAGTTAAAAAGGAATTGTTTTATCTCCTTTATTTCCTGGGTTATTAAGTAAACTAAGTAAATCCATCCATGAAAATCAGACACTCCCTAGCGCTGGTGTACACAATAGCGCAGAACTATTTGTTTTACTATACCGCAGAGCATTGTCTGATTTGGAGTCGGTTTAGACGTGAGGTCACGAAACTATCATCATTTGTCAACATTGTTATTATTTGTACGCGCTTCTGCCTTCCAGAGCTTAACGGAAAGCAATTATTTCAACCCCTTGTTTTCCATAATCCGTATGAGTTGCCTCACGATTGTCGGTCTATTTACGCTAAAATCCACTTTAAAAAATACCCTTGCCGGGTTCGGGTCTCGTCATCGAATTTGAATAACATTCGTTTTACAATCTGAATTTTCAATGTTGAACATGACGCAACCAATTAGTATAACCTTAATTGGGCTTGGCATGATTTGTAGGCTGCATGTAAAAAAAAACAAACAAATGTATAACTTCATTATTTCCTTTTTATTGTCTTTAATTTTGGAATATTTGTTATATTCTCTGTACTATTATTATTATTATTTTTATTATTATTCATTATTTGTTGTCAATCGCATAAGCACTGTCGTTTGGGTTTTTAAACAAATTCCTTTCATGCTTTTGTTATTTAATACAAAAAAATCACCCCTTTAACCTGCGCGTCAGAATATGTATAAGGATGAATCTTTAATGTAATTATATTTGAACTTGCTTAATATTTCGTGATGTGACCACTTTCAGTTTTTATAAAACAAAGAGAAAATTCTTAAGTGAATTTTGTTTATTCATATCAAATAAGGTTTGATCAATGACAAATGTAAACTATAAAGACATGGAACGACATTGTTGTAATTGAGCAAGAAAATGTATAAAATGCGGTTGGACACTGCCAGAGGGCGATACTGTTCTTTCTCTGTTTCTTTACTGATACTACTGGTTTTAAATATTTAATACGTTTTTTGGAATAACTTTAAAGCAATATTGTAATATATGTTTTAAGGATACTATTAATAGAGTAAGAAGAAAAATTTAATGTCGCCCTCTGGCAGTGTCCAACCGCATTTCATACCTTTTCTTGCTTCAATTACAACAATGTCGTTCCATGTCTTTATAGTTTATATTTGTCATTGGTTTGATGATTACTGGACACCTGGATGCAAGTCATACAGAAATACGCCAACAATTGTTGCTTAAACAAAGCAATGTTGTTATGTAATCATTAGGATTTCTAATGCGTCTTAATTCCACTTCAAAAACAAATCAAAAGTCAAAGAGTTATTTTTTAAGTCAGAGGATGATCCACACAGTGCATTTCTATTGAGTATGTGTATGTTGAGGGTTGCCTTTCTTGATTTTTAGTACGTACTTATTTATTCATATCAAGGTATCTTTCCATCGAAACTCCCTGGTGCCTACTCCATTATGCCTTTTACTAAAACTATATTCTTAAAACCATGTCAGCAGACATTTTCTAAATAACGGATCTGACTTCATCAAAGACCTTTTTATGGAAGCCTTGTCTATAAAACCGCTGTATGATGATGATTTAAAGAAAGCGAATAAGAACTGAAAATAGCAAAACAAATCAACTTGACCCCATTTGGGGCGAAGTTGACCGCATAAGAATTTTTCTTAAAAAAAAGGATTTTCGAGTACCTGAGCTGAACTTGACCGAAATAAAACCAATTTAAATTCTGTAAATAATTTAATAAAAAAAGGAAATAAAAAAACCGTGAATACATTTTTTAGACGAAATAATAATACTCTACTTAAACAAAATTAAAAACTGACATGTCAAAACCAAAACAAATTCCTCCTTGCGATAAACTTTGTTTTAATTTAACTTTTTCTTATGTTAAATATTTATTATCTTAGGTTCTTTTTAGAAAATTAACACTTAACTTCTCCGCTCACTGATAAGACCTTCCAATAAAACGGATTTTGGTTTGGTTTGGTCCTCCACTACAACTCACACACACTCTTTTATATGACTATCGTTAAAGATGTGGAGAGGGGTATCATGCTCTATATCCTCAATTTCTTCGTCTTAGAGTTTTCCTCAGAATTTTCTTCATTTTCTACACATTCTTCGACTATCTTCCTCTTAACGTTTTCTACCTTGCTTGTGGATGGTTCTTACTCACCAATATTCTTTTCTGGTGTGTCTTCGAAAGCAACAGATCTTCAAATGGTTTCTTAACACAGTCAATTACTAAAGTAAATGAGTCTTAAAAAAACCTATTAATCGGTTTCATTTACAACCAATCCAATAATTATTACTTCCAGTAATGTAAAATTGTATGGACTTTTGATAGGATTGGAGTTATAAATTATCACAACCTACAGCTTTGAGCTTATGAAAATTTTGAAATAGGACCCTTAACATGAATTTGTAGTAAACGTATGGATGGGCATAATTAATAACATTGTGGGCTGCTCCTAATCCCACCTCGACTGAACGCTGCACTTTTTAATGAATTCCTTGGAAATCTACGACATAGAAATAAATGGACGGGAGAGGGAAGTTTATGAAACTATGGATACAAATCATACAAAAGTATACAAAATGCAAGCAATGAATTGAATTAGACCATTGCAATTAATCTCATCAATAAATGGTTTAATAAAATGTTAAAAATGCATTCACGTAGATGAAAAATACAGGTGAGTTAAGACGGTGGAATTTAATGCCGAAATGGAAAAAACCCTACCATTAAAAATATCTAGAAAAGTTTTGTTTGTTGAACTGAGTAAACGCACATTTTAGGTATCTACTTATTATTAAGATAATTCATTTGATGTTAATAGTATTTACCTTATATTATCTTTGTCCTCAACCATGGCCCACACAAATCTATTACCTTTGGTTCTCTTTAGAAAATTAACACTAACTACTCCTCCATTCACTGATAAGACCTTTCCAATAAAATGTTTTACCGAATTTTAGTTTGGTACTCAACTACAACCCACACACCTTCTTTTATATGAACATTATTAATGACGATGAGAATCATCAGATTCTATATCGTCAGTTTCATCGTCTAACTTTAAGTCTTCTACAGAATTTTCTGCACTTTCTACACATTCTTCCACTTTCTTCTTCTTTGGCTGCTTCTTACTCATCAATATTCTTCTCTGGGTTGTCTTCGAAAGCAACCAGATCTTCCGGGAAAAACATTTAACTTTTATCTCTTCATTGTAAATGAATGATCTTGCCCTCTGGGATTTCGCAGATCTTTTAAACAATGTTTTTATGTCTGTCTTTGCACAATGGATAAATTCCACTAGGAAAACCATTGTATAGCAGTCCTTTGCTTAGTATTAACCATTCGATCAAACACTATTTTTAATAATCGTGGATAAACACTATTTTCAGCAGAAAAGTATTTGGATTGCACGTTTGCATTCCTGCAATAACTGTTTCTAGTAAATCTTCATGGATCCAAAAACATTGACATCAAGTGACTAACATAAATGTGTGGCATTTGGTCGGTGGCACACAAACCCGATATTATTTTCTTTGCAGAGTTTGCACTGTTGCAAAATGAAACAAGCTTTTTTCTTTTATAAGTTTTTCATGACGTAGAATAACATCTTGAACTAATCGGTAGAATAATAGTACCAAACACAGCATTTTTTTTGTAATGCTGAGAGCCTTTTGAATCACCATCACGAAACACATTTAATGGCCACTGCGCTTTTTGTTTAAGACATTATTTCCTTAATTATTTGGATATTTGATATCTCGGTACAAAATTAATCTGTTTTTGCCCGGGTCATCGCCTACTACATCGTTACTTTCATCGTAGTTAAATATTGCTACGGGTTTAACATCATCAAGGGTTTTAGTTGAATCTTCAGAAAAATATGATAACATTTCAGAATCAACACCAGCACGTGATTTCTTAATATTATTGCTTAAGCGTTCATACAAAAAGACAAAACAAAAAAAGATTTTGCCAATCGTAACCAGGAAAGTTGTATTTGCACCTATGTGGTCCAGATGAACCTTGACAGATAAATGCAAACCCATAGTGTTTAGGGCAAACTCATATTTTGTGGAAGAATAAATTATGTAAATTATTCTTCCACAAAATTTTGCATTTTTCTAAATAATAATTTCGGTGATCAGTGGTTTACAAAAATAACGGTCCTCAACTGCGGCCCCCACGTTCTCCGGACATGGCCCCATTGGACATTTTTATGGAGTTATATAAAAATATTGTTTATGCCAATCCTTTTTAACCACAGAAGAAAATTACCAAGAAAGAGTTCGAAATGTGTTCGAAGCGCTCACACCCCTGTAAATTAGCGCAGCTCCAAAAAGTGAAGGTAACAAAGTACCTAAATATTAAAAAATGAACGACAGTTAGTTTAAACAAATTCTCTGATCTGAAATTGTTGATAATTTATAAGGTATAGTTGAAAATAAATTTTTAAAATATTTCACATGTAATTTTTGAAAAATTAAGTGTTTTGTCATATTTTTGAAGGGTAGTTTAGCGGTAGATATATTTTTACCACTCAGTATAATTATTTATATTTACATTAATCTATAACATTTTAGCAAAAGGCATCTTTTTGCAATTTGACTAATTAAATTCCGTCTAATATTTATTATTCGTTTTTCAAAGGTCTGTCAAAAAAATTAAAAGCATAACCGGAAGTGGCAGAAAAATTACAATATTTTATGGATAGAGAACCATGAAAAGCCTATATATACGACATTTTATAGCTACTTATACTATAAATAGTTTTGGAAATACAGATTGTTTAAGGTCGTGGTGATACACCCTGTATACCTCATTTTGCGGTAGTGAAATTTTTTTAATTTTTTAAATCCCATCAAACCGATATATAGGTACTAACAAGAATTTTATAATATAAAATCAAAACTGTTTTCTTGATATATCTTTTGATTTAATCAGTTCCAAAAATATTTACTTTTATTCAGTATATCACGTAATTTGCCAATTTGGATGGCAGTACTGTGTTCTTTTGTGGCTCTGTTATTATGAACTGTGCCAAAATAACTAAAACACGAACTAGTTGAAATAAAATCGAATTAACCCGCAACTAAATAATTGGCTGGTGCTTCTTTAACACGAGAATAAGCAGAAGCAAATGCCTAGTAAATAGCGAACAGTATAAGCCTTAGTTTTGGTAAACTTATTCACTAATTAATTATAGGGGGATTAAACTCATGAAATGAGGAAACATTGCACGTTTAGCCTCAGGTCAAATCGTATTTGATTATTTTTACTGGATTTTAAAGAAACGAAATCCATTAATAATCAGAACGATAGAAATGAAGCCAACATTACCAACAAATATTTTGCTATTTTAAGCCTATACTTTTTCATAAAATCAAACCACACACAAAAGTAAAAACTTGATATTTAATTATAATTTAAAAAAATCTCAAAAAACTTCCTCCTTTTCCTATTTCTGTCTTATTTCCGAAAAACCCTTGTTTTTCACATTATAACTACAATTTATAAAATTATTCATTTAACAGCTTCTGATAATATATTCATATTGGCCACCTTAATATACAAAGGTTTTAAAAACTGTTTGGTATAAGAAAAAATCTGATGCAAAATAACTGTACCTACTTCCTATTTATTTTAATTTGCAAGCAAAATGATCAGTATTTCTGAAATAACTTATGTTGTAAAATAAAAGTATTGGCAAAATAGATTTGTTTTTATAACATAAAACCTGTGTTGTCTGAATTATAATATCCACAAAATTTTAATCAAAATATTTTAAAACGTTCACAAGATGTCAAATTTGTCAGGGCAAACAAACAACTAGATTAACAAATACATATATTTTTTAAATATTTTTCCTTTTTGATTTTTTAATTTTGTTTATTTTTTATTTTTTCTCCGCCCGTCTCTCTTTTTAATTCCTCTATACTTGCCTATATTTCTTACGAATTATGCACCTACGAAATTTTATCAATAAAGGTTTCAGTATTCAGATTTTTTTTAAATCGTCAAAATGGATTCAATATCGAAAATATAATTCGGTCAATATCGATTTTTTCGTGATCAATACTTTTGGGACCTTACTCTCATGTTTTTAAGAAGTAGAATGAAAGTAATCAATTTTTATTAAACCAGAAGTACTAGATTATGACAAACGAAAATTTAGTGCTAAAAAACCTTTATTAGTATTTTTGATACCTATTACTTGTTTATATATTTTATATAGTGAGTTCTGCATACTTTTATCCATCAATTTTATCGGCTTTAATTTGTTTTGACAGTCGTGTGAAAATCAACAAAAAATCTGGATATCACATACATTTTAAAATTAATTGCTTGCGACACCAATAAAACGAGTGTAGTTAAAGAGAAAGTCTTTTAACTGCCTGATAAAAGTGATAAAGAATTTTGGCAACAAGTGCCATAAATTACATAATTAAAGCCATTAGCTAGTACCAAAGGAGGTTATTGACTGTTATTAACGACAACCGTTGACCGATAAAAAATAGTTAAAACGCCATCACTTCATTTACAATGGATATTGCGAAACTTCTTGCATTTATTTATAACTCATTTGCATTTCACATCTTTAGCTGAAGCAGCTTTCAAGATGTATTTATTATATGATGCTAGTAATTACTGGTTTTGTATTTAAACATGTCAAATACAGTTAAAAACTTTTTGTACCAGGAAGAATATTTTATCACCATCAAAGTAAAGACATATAAAATGTTCATATTTACTTCCTTATGTAATGAAATTATGCAAGCAAATTATTGTGAAACGGAGTGGGATATTATAGTCGCAGGCTAAGTTGGTACTTCATCGATACCTGTCAACAAATAAGGAATTGCTGGAGGTGGACCAATCGGAAATTGAAATTTAAGGGTAATACCTTACTGACTTCAAATCTCTAGCCGACGATGTTTAAGTATGATTTATTAAATACTGAGAAAGAATTAAGTACCTGCAAAGTATTGTTGAAACGCTCTTAAAGCACGTTCATCGGTATCGTCTAGAGTTACATTGTCAGATAACTCTTTTGCTCAAGTAAAGAGATTCCTGGAAATACTTTTCGTAAACAAATCTGTAAATGATATCACTAAGTGCAAAACACATTGACTTTGACCACAATAAATTGTAGCGGTTGAATTGAGCAGCATTTGCAGTTGTCCACTCAGTTCGGGAGATTTATCCAAACAAGGATTAATCTTTTTCTTAATTCAAATTGGAAAAATAAATTGGAAAATTATTATTTCATGTGCCAAGTGGAAACATTTGAAACATGAAAATGATAGAATAGCCAACTCTTACACATTTTTTGAGAGCTTGTACTCTCTTGAACACGAAACAAGCACAAAAGCGTCAGCAAAAAATGGGTAATAAATTCACGAGGAGCATCCAGAAAAGGAGCTGTTTGATCTATCAGTCGAACCTGTCATATTGTCTTAGCCTTATTCTTTAGCAAAACCGCCAGCATCTACAAATTAACCGCCGGTCTAATTATTAACTTTTCTGCAAATTATCTTGGTAAGAATACAACATAGTCCGCCACTAGCCGTCCGTGCCGCCTTCAATCCATGTCAATTGTAAGTACTGAAGTTATGTCACAGACGTACTACTAAATCAAACCAGAGCTCGTAATATCACTTCGCTGTTTGCTGAGCCGACATTTTCCGATTGGGTGGTCAGCACAGCCCTAGTGAATGCCTCATAACGCCGGCGAAACTTTGCATTTCCCGGTTGGGTGGCAGCCTTCGCGCCCAGCGTATGCTCTAAGTCAATTTTTATGGTTAAATTCGATTTTTAAACAAAAACAATTTGTGAAATATTTTATTTTTGTGAAATAATTTATTACTGTTACTATTATTGTCATAATAATAAAATAATAAGTACCTAAATATAATTCGTTCGAACATTTAATTAAATTCGAAAAGTTAATAAAAATCTAATTTTATTTATTTTGGAACAATTCATAAATAATTGAGGACAACCAGCAACTTGCAAAATGACATTCTTACCATTCAAGAGAGTTGCCACATCCCAATTTAAAGCACGCTGAAAATTTTAGAGGGTAGATTTTATCTGTATCTTGTATCCTGTCGTTATTCACAATAAGATTGTTGGAGGTGCGAACATAAAAATTAGTGAGAAACGATTACTTTTGCCCACTGTTCAAGACAGATTTGAAGTAATAGTAGATAATACGAGAGATAATATTTTAACCATGCCTGCGTCCTACGTTCAACAAATTTCAAACGTATGGTGTGTAAATTTTCCTCATTGCCTCTTGTTCACACCTATGTGGTTTTTATTGTATTATTATCTATAACACACACAGGTTTTTATTTTTTCTATGCCTGGGATCAACATCGGCCTGTTAGAGGCTGGAGACAGACCCTAATAATGTTGGCGGGACTCCAGCACAATACCGGAGATCTGACCCTAGGCATTTAAATATGTGATCAGTAATATTTATGATAAATTGAAACCCAAAGGTTTAGTGAGATTCTCCCTTATAAAAGTGTTGGACAACTATTTAAGGTAAAACGATTACGCTTGTAGTAAAAAATATCAAATAAAAATAAAGCATTTAGAAATATAAGCATGAAAACAATGGTATTATTTTAGAGGATCCAAAGCATGTGGCATCTAAATAATTCTTTAACAAATTCCCTGACTGAAGCATTTAAATATATTCCTGTAAATAATAGTTGCACTTCTACAGATGTGTTCTAATTAATACAGCTAATTTCTTAAACCTTTGCTGTTTGAGGAATTAATGCGTTTAAATAAATTAAAAAATAAACAATCATTCGATCCAGATCAAGAACCTATGTTTATAATCAGAAAGAATCTTTAACATATTTGATAAATTTATCATTTTGAACGATGCGCGATATTTCCAAATTATTTGAACTAATTCCTGTACAGAAATAATGAATAACTGTAGACTGATTACAATCCCAAAAATGTTTGAATACTGCTATTGATACCACGTGTTACATTGTCTTGAAGAATATAAAATGTTTCCCGAAAATCAACATGGATTTCAAACAATTATTCAACTAATATTGCAATAAATTTTTTTTTATAAAAGAATTATTAACTATATTGACAGACGAGTGCCCTCTTGGGATGTTTGCGCTTCACCAAGGCGTTGGACTGTATCAACCATGATATATTGTTAAGTAAATTATCATGTAACGGAATCAGAGGAGTCACTCTTGATTGGATTCGTTCATTTTTAAGTGACAGGAGCCAGTATGTTATCTAATTCTGAATATGCCAGAATAGACATTGGAGTTCCTCAGGGCTCAATTTTGGCCTCTGTGGCTATTCCTTTTGTAATCAAGTGATCTTAAGACATCGACAATAAATCCATTTTCTTATCATGTCATTGTGTATGCAGATGATGAGTCTGTTGTCTTAACTGATAAATCACGTTAGAGTTTAGGTACCTGGTACCTAATAATTGGTATTCTTTTAGTACACTACATTTTAATATTTTTAATATTGCAAGAACACAATTTTTAAGATTTCACTATTTCTTGTTCAGCGTTAAATCTTTATATCAACAAACTTCCTTGCTACAGAGCAATACTGTTACGTTTTTTAGGCATCAATTTGATTGAGTCCCAAAGCTGGAAAGATCATTGCAACTACGAAAAATGGTATTTGTTTCTGGGGTAACTCCACTTTATCACCAAATAAATTTTTGTCCAAAAAGGAACTGTTTTCAAAAGCATCCTTGGCATTCGTACAATAATACCAATGATGAAGATTTTTAATGTACCTTTATGTCTCGCTTTATGTAAATATAAAGTAACCTCGAATTCACCAGACAACATTGGCCTCAAGGCGTTTAACGATGGTTGCATAAGATTTTGTTGAGATGCTCTTATTTAATAACAATTAAAGTCGCTTGCAGATAAGAACAAGAGTTGGTAATTTTAATAAAATTTTTAATTTTTTAGCATTATTTCACGAAAAATCAGGATGCAGCAATTGACGGAAAGATTGCAAACTCATGCAGTGTTGCGAATGCAATTTGTATGAAACAATAGTAATAAAGTGGTAAAGATGGTGCCTGTCTGAAATTGCGGGTAAAATTAGCAAAAAAAATTTAAAAATAAATCGTTTTTTAAAATAATTTTTCCAAAATAAGGAGGAAAATCGATTAAAATTGATCAACAAAATTTTCAATATGTGGAACAATTTTTTATACAGGGTGATTCGTGAGGAGAGGGTCGTACTTTACCAACAGATAGGGAATATTGAAGTGATCTTAAATCCCCATATAGTAATGGCTATAGCGGCTTCGTTTCCGAAATACAGGGTGTTTTATATTTTTTGGAAGAATTTTCTTGTCGCCATATATCTGTAATGCGTAAACGGAATTCAATGAAATTTTGTATTCTTGTTACAGTAGTCATTCACCATCAAATGCGTGGGATATTAATAAAATATCAGGGCCGGACCCAGAATAAAATTATTTTTAAATTATTCCTAGAAAATAACACTCTGTTTACTGTTTATGAAATTCTCGATATTGAAATATTAATTTACATCTAGAAAGATACAAGATCCCATAAAAAAATATTTTGGCACCATTTCATTGTTTAAGTAAAAAAATTAAATTGTTGAGGAATCAATTTTTTTTTTGAAAAATTGAGAGAAAATAGTCAGATATCAGTAACATATATATTTTTCTTCTCTGTTTGCGCTATATTTTATTCGTATCACATGATGGTAGGTACCTAGTAAAATAATAAAAATATTTTGTAATTATTGTGTATTAATAATCTTAAAAAAATAACACATAATAAAAATTAACAATTTAACAGTCAAATTTACTAAATACAATTAAATTTTTTGAATCACAGTCGGTTTTCAAAGTGACCACCGCCAAATTCGATACATTTTCTTGATCGATTTATCATTTGATTTATAATTTTTCTAACAATTTCTAAATTGTTATTAATTTCATTGCAAAAGTGCTCAATTCTTGCAATCAGCTGTTCTCTGGTGTTTATTTCTTCTTTGTATACGTCATTTTTAAATAACCCCACAAAAAATAGTCAATGGGTGTGAGATCTGGTGATCTCGGGGGCCATGCAACAGGACTGAAGTGACTATTTTCTCTCAATTTTTCAAAAAATGATTAATCAACAATTTAATTTTTTTACTTAAACAATGAAATGGTGCCAAAATATTTTTTTATGGGATCTTGTATCTTTCTAGATGTAAATTAATATTTCAATATCGAGAATTTTATAAACAGTATACAGAGTGTTATTTTCTAGGAATAATTTAAAAATAATTTTATTCTGGGTCCGGCCCTGATACTTTATTAATATCCCACGCATTTGATGGTGAATGACTACTGTAACAAAAATAAAAAATTTCATTGAATTCCGTTTACGCATTACAGATATATGGCGAAAAGAAAATTCTTCAAAAAAATATAAAACACCCTGTATTTCGGAAACGAAGCCGCTATAGCCATTACTATATGGGGATTTAAGATCACCTCAATGTTCCATATCTGTTGGTAAAGTAATACCCTCTCCTCACGAATCACCCTGTATATAATTTGCAAAAACCTTGGGTCGACAGTATATTTGATTTTTTTACAATTTTAATCGAAAATTCAGATATATCTAAGTTATATTTCACCAACTATCACTGATTAAGTTTTAAATTTCTGTTATAACAAACTATTTTTAGTTGAACTTAAGTTTTGTGTCAATCATAAATCAGCTTTATAATAATAGTAATAATAATTCGTTTCTGTCAATGATATTTTAAACCGAGTTTTAAACCATAAAATTAATTGCATTGTGACGATTGCTATAAAAATTGGATTATCCTTTTAAGGGAAATAAATGTTGATTTATGACTGACACAAAGTATGTTTTTTATAGTTTAATTTAAAATTGCTCATCATTAACATAAATTTAAAACATTATCAGTGACAGTCGGTGAAATATAGATTAGCCATATATTATTGGAGCATGGAAGTAATTGCAAAAAGTTTCGATTGCAGTTAATGCAGTTAATATAAAAAAAATTGCCCGAAAGTTTTTGTACTATATAGAGAAGAACCTATCTGACAGATTTAAAATTTATTGATTACTTTGAATAAATCCTTCTTATTTTCAAAAAAAATATTTTAAGTAAATTTTACAAATATTTTTAAAAACAGGTTTCTTTTGCTAATTCCCACTTTATTATTATTGTTTCATATAAATTGCAGTCACATCACTAGGTACAAAAGAGTTTACAATATTTTCATCAATTATTGTGTTCCTGATGATGAGTGAGATTTTACGTAAAAGAATGCTAGAAAATTACCAATTGTACCAAAACTACCAACACTTATTCTTATTTGTATTGTAAGCAAGTAGCCACTAATCTCCCATCAAGATCATATGCAAAAATGTTTAAGGAAGTGGCAGACGTGCTAAAAATATAATTTAGTCAAAAAGTGAAAGGCAGATTTCTGCAAGTATATCATGTTAATCATAATAAAAATAAATGTATTAAGAATTAACTTTGGAGAAAAATCTTCTGTTAATGGTAATGAAATAACGCTTATCAAGCTCTTCTTCTAATGAGAGACCAGTGAGACATGTAGGCAATTTAATTTCCTCATTAAAAATATAGTCTTACGACCCATCTGCTCCTAATAGTTAGTTAGCCACGTAATAACGATTTATTTTGAACGATTATAAATAATTATTAACAAGTTAGGTACTTAATTATATTAATTGCTTTGAACGTTATTCATAATTTTTTTTCTTTTACAAAAAATGTCTATATTGCACTACCTACATCTTTTAATTATTAAAAATGATGCCCCAAGGATGACATCTTGAGCGTTGCATTATAATAACATAATAAACTTATTTTCCTCTTCGTATACTTAATTGTAACATAAGTGAAAACTTTGGACCGACATGTATGATAGATGGTCTAATATACATATACACTAAATAGTTGTAAAGATAAATTGGGTACCTATATAATCTGTTACCTGTAAATATTTTAATACAAAACTCCAGTAGTCAAAATTTTTATGGCATCTCACTTCAAGTCTTATAAATATCACAATTAATATTACAAATTAAAAAGTATATCACTTTGCGACAGTTTAAAATGTCACATTTCAGCCGCACAGCACAAAAAATCCAGCTGCAATTAAATTGTTAAATCGATGAATCCGTAAAAAGCCGCGATGTTATTATAAATTCGGATATATTCAAATCGAATCGAAGAGCGCGCTGCACTTTCAAATTTCGTGCGTCTACCGGCCTTCCTACCGACTGTATGTTGAGTCAACATGAAATCCCAGTATGCCATGCCACTGCAGCCAAATAAAAGAAAAAGCGCTTTTCTCCCTCTCTCTCGCTCTCTTACGCAGGCCTACCTTGTGCACAGGTACGACAAACTTTAAAGTAAATACCTGTAGGTAAGTAAATAGGGCTTATGTAATAAGGACACCAAAAGCTATGGACTAGTCGTTCAAACAAGTTCCTTTATCGTAAGTGATTGGGTAATGGAGGATATTTGCCTTTGACATTTATGAGCAGAAATATTTGCGCCATCCTTGTCTTATTCAAAATTTATTAACAGGTTTTAGGCGCGTCGTCGGTATTTACTGCTAAAAGTGCAGTTTCTATAGAGAAAATAATTAAAGGCAGAAAGTCATATTTTCGCAAATTTTTAAATTTAATACACCTCTAGAAACTTTAAAATAATTTAAGAGGATAAAAAATTAAAGAAAATGGTAAGGAATAAGAACATGGTATTATTTCTTTCAAATTGTGACAAACTTTTCGTAACACAAATATTATTATTGGACATCAAATAAAATAATGACCTCTGACTGATCTCAGACATCTCCTTATTTTTTATCAAATGGTAATTCAGGAACATCATGGGGCAGTAAAAGTTCTTTCTTGTTTTTATTTTTAAACTTATTACAACTTGCACAAGATGATGCCATATTTTCTATATCTCTTTATTTAGTTTAAGCCAAAACATTACTTGTGAAACTCTTTGTTTAGTTCATGTCATTCCAAAATGTCCCTCATGTAAAATATTTAACGTTTCTTTTCTTAAAATAACAGGAACTGTAACTCGATCATTAAAAACACTAACCCTTCTTCAACGTGAATACTATTTTTTTTTATCCCAATATTTATGAACAATAAGTTCAGCTTTACTTTTATCTTTTGGCCACCCATCTTTATATTTTAATAATTTTAATAATTCTTCATCCTTTGCTGTACTATTTTTAAATTCTTCTTTTCTCTTATCACTCATTCTCAAATTTATACTTACAGCATGTACAACATCAAGCATAGAATCATCATCCATTATTTTTTCCCCTTCGTCAAAATTTCGTGACAATAAATCAGCGATATACATTATACATGTCTTTTCCTAGACAATATTCTAATTCTATATCATATTTCAACAATTTTAATTTTAGTCGTTGAAGTCTTGAATTTATCTTTGATAATGAATTTTTCATAATAGAAACCAATGGCTTATGGCCTGTTTTAACTTTAATCTTCCTACCATATACAAATTGATGAAATTTCTTAACAGAATCTACTGCTAAAAATTCTTTCTCTGTTTGAGCGTATTCTCTTTCAGTATCAGTAAGAGCTCTAGATATCACTGGTAATGCATTTTCATTGAAAGGCGTCAGAATAGGTGCAGAAACTATCATATTTTTAATATTTTGAAATGCACTATTGTGGTGATCCATCCACTGGAATATTATTTTTTAATAACATTCTTAATGGAGCAGTTAATTGTGCCAAATTTCGTATAAAACAACGTAAATAGTTCACCATCCTTAGCATACACTGTTATTTATTTTTTGATATTTTCAATTTTTTACTTTCAGCTACTTTTTCTTCATCTACACCTATTAAATCTTCACTAAATTGATGCCCCAAAAAATTTCTTTTACTATATTTATACTGAACTTTGTTTTTATTAAATTTTAAATGAACTTCTCTTGCTCTGTTTATAACTTGTTTGACAATATAATCATGTTCCTTCTCATTTTCGGCAGCTATCACAAGGTCATCGAAATAAATGATAACGCCATTTATATTACCTACCAAAATATTTTTCATTTGTTTTTTGAAACCATTCAGGAGCTAAAGATAAACCAAATGGTAATCTATTAAATTTATATGACCCAAAAGGAGAACTAAATGAGCAAAGTTTACTTGATTAATTATCAAGCTCTACTTGATAAAAACCATGTCTAATACAGTAAAATATTTTGTGCCCTAAAATTTTAATGATATTTCTTCTAATGTAAGTATTTAAAAATATTTTCTCTCTATTACTTTATTCAACTTATTTAGGATCCTCAAGGATTTATCAGGTTTTTCAACAATTACTAAATTACTTAGCCACTCAACAGGCTCACTCAGTTTGATATTATTCCTTTGATCCCTATCCCACTATCAAGCCTAAATATCTCTTTCTTCTACATTAATTTTTTCAGTCCATTCATTTCTTTTAATTGCATCAACATTAATATCATCCCTATAGAAATCACTGTTACTTTCATCTTCTTGATACACTGTGTTGACCTTCTTTAGCCTACATGCTACTGCAAAATGATTTGGACCCTTAAAATTACTGCAAAATGTTCCAAATGCTGGACGACTTCTTGGTTTATGTCTTCGTTTATATCTCACAATTATATTCAAAATTATTATTCACATTGTCATTCTTCTGTCTTGAAATTTGATTAATCCCTTCTGAAACTTTCTGAAATCGGGTTCTTATCTTGCATCTCGTTGAAATTTGAAATTTACCAAGTTCCCTTGATCTACATAATGTTACAACACTGCTTAAATCTACGTTTCTCATGTCAGTAAATATTTTTCCTTACACTTTCTTGTCCATAATTCCCAATGCAATTCTGTCTCTTATATCATTTGACGTTTCACCAAATTCACAACTTATCAGAAATGGTTTATTTTGTTCTTGTCATCTACTATAAAACGTGAATCTCTCATACAAAATATTTTACTTTGGTGAGGCATATTTGTTGAGTTTTTCAATAACTTTTTCATAATTTTGTTTATCTTCATTAGTTAAAGTAAAATTATTGTAAATTTCAACACCTTCCGCACCAATAAGGTTTAATAATATTGCAACTTTCACCTTTAATGTTTTCCTATCTTTTTCAGTAGCCAGGAGAACAATCTTTCGTTTATTAATTATAACGAAGAGATGAGGAATGAATATGGAACACATCAATGTTCACCTGGGAGTCTGATTTAACTCCATTAGATTTTTTAGGTAGTTATTTGAAGATTTTTTGGTTTATTTAAGGAACTTTAGTGAACATAATTAAAAAAAATTAGAAACAGATTGGGCAAAAATAAAAGAGTTCTATAACGGTGAAAATGCAGAACGTTTAGAGAAATATTCCCAAAACAGTTAATTTGTTGAAAATTATGCAGAAAATTATTGTTCTGATGGTGGTTTGTTTCTTTAGTAAATTCGTTGTTTAATGTGCTTTAATTCCTACTCCTAATTAAAAATATTTATATGTTTTCAACTTTACTGAATCCGCCATTAAATTAAATTTTATGTATTGTCGGTATGTCTGTATACTTGATAGATTGAGATACTTTTTTATAATTAAATTGTATACATCTCTTAATCCATAATTTTATTTTATTCTGACAATAATATTACACATCGTAATCCTCAAATACTTTTACCGAGCAGATGTATTATACGTATATGGATTTCAGAATAATGACCTATCCGGCGTTGTTTGTAAAGGCAAAAAATACTGAATCGGTAGCATCGTTACAAAGGCTTTTTTATGGAAGGATCATCAAACAAGAACCGAACAGATTTTTTCAGTAGCAATCCAAAGCACTCTGTTTGATAACCAGCTATATAATACATAATACTTTTGTGATATCACGTTTTCTTTTAGATATTCAATACTCCAATAATAGACAATTAGGGTATCAAAGCTAGGAAAGTAGCTTTCCCTTAAAACTGTTTAAGTTTATTGACCATCATTACATCCATTAATTTTCCAATTTAAAATAGAAAAATACTAAAAGTTTATTTCATTCATTAATACGACAATTGGAATCTGTAAAAATAATGCTGGCTAGAATATATCTTAATGGTAATTAAAAATATCGCATGAGGTGCACAGAAGTTTTCAAATGACATATATGATGGCCGCTCTTACTGTGTGATGTTTTTGAGGGAGTCAATCAATTAGGTCGACAGAGAGAAAATTTATTAAAAGATTGCCCATGTTAAAAATATATTGTTGACCACAATAAAATTACATAACGCATGCCCTCAACTTTACTGAATCATTAGTGTATTTTACGTAATGTCGTTACTTGATAACTTGAGATATTTTTTATACATAATCAAATTGATTACATCTCTTAATCGATAATTTAATTTTATTTTGACAATAATAATCTCTACATTTTCAACATTACGTCGTAAGGTACCTACTTTTACTGAGCAGATGTATATACGCATATGATTTCAGGATAATGACCCACACGGCTTTGTTTGGAAATGCAAAAAATACGGAATCAATAGCATCTTTACAAAGGCTTTATGGGAGGATCATCAAACAAGAACCGAACATACTTTTTCAGTAGAGATCCAAGCACTCTCTTTGATATCCAGCAATATAATACTTTTATGATATCACACGTTTTCTTCTAGAAATTCAATACCATAGTAATAGACTATTAGACGGGTATCTAAACTAGGAAAGTGGCTTTTGTTTTTAACTATAGACCACCCATTATATCCATTATTTACCAAATTTAAAATAAAAAATAAAATAAAGATTGATATTTTCTCATTAATATTTACGACCCATATGCATACTGCCAAAGTTTTCTAAATTATTTAAGAAACCTGTATCTTTTTAGATAAAGGAGTGTCTTCAAATTAACACCATCCCTGCAGAAGTTGTAAATGACTTAAGTACAGGGTGGTTCAACTTCGTATGTTTTCAGCGGTTCCCGAGAATCCGGGAGAGATAGAACAAATCTGATATGTGGATTCAGTAATCTCTTTTCCTAAAAATAAGAATGATGCAAACCCTCTACCTATCAATAATTTGGAGCTACATTTTTTTTGCAAAATCGACATACCCTATATATCTCTCTTTTCACACTAGATATTGTAAAAAGGTTTAATGGCTAATTCTCTAAAGCGATTAATGTGCAATTACATACGTGTAAAATACATAAGTAAAACATTTTGTGCAACACCTTCTTTTAATGAAACTTTGTTTGAATTTATATTAGTAAAAACATCGGAATTAGGAAGGTCATGGTTTTGATTCTTATAATTTTTTATACATCACCAGTGTCATTTTAAATATTCCATAGGAAAAATCACCTTAGTAATAAAAAAGTTTTCGACGAAAAATGATATGTTCAACTTTGGAGGCTTCGTAAACAGTTGTTAGTGGAATGAAGAGAAAAATTATATTTTTCATTTGGAGAACGTATTGTTATGTATGGGGAAATTTTTGTAAATTTATTATTTTTTTTTGATTTTATAGATGGTATTTTTCTTTCGGGCCCCACGTTGGGCGCCAAATTAATTGTTATGTTAGGAGAAAATTTGGTAAAATCTTAATTATTTTATTTTTATTGATTTTATTGACGGTTTTTTGTTTTTTTCTGGCCCCACGTTGGGCACCAATTAATATTAAAGTGGTATGTTTGGGGAAATTTTTTGTAAAATATAATTTAATTTTTTTTTATGGGTGTTTTTATTTCTTTCTTGTCCCACGTTGGGCGCCAAATTTATTTGTTATGTATTGGGAATTTTTGAAAAATATAATTATTTTATTTTAAAGATTTTATTGATGGTGTTTTGTTTCTTTCGGGCCCCACGTTGGGCGCCAATTTAATTGTTATGAATTTCTTAAATTTAATTTTTATTTTATAAATTTTAGTTGAGTTGTAAGGTAAGTTTAATTTTTAATTTTTATGCATGCAATAGTACTTAATTTTGAAGTTTTATTTTAATTTGCCTATTATTGTTGTATGTAGTTTTTCCAAAAGAAATCTTTTAGTTCTTGTATATAATTTTGAATTAACGACCTTATGGTATACAATCAGTCTGCTACTGGTCTGAATTATTTCAGATATTTTTAATAAGCGACAGTGCGTATGATTTTATGATAATTTAACGTGAAACTTACTGTAGGTTTGCTGCAATCTCTCTTTTTCTTTCCAGAGCCTTTTGGGAGTTTCCTTCTACTATTGAAGAAATATCCTACCTATTAATTTGCTGTTTTGCTATTCATAAATAAATGTTGTTTGAATTTCGTACTGGTTTATTTTATTAGACTTGTATGGACTTAGAAAATTAGAGATCTTTTTAGAATAAATGTCACTTGACAATTCGACAGCTAGATGTCGCTGAGACTCCTGTCTGTTTGGTTATTCTATATTTTTCCTACGAAATTATGTTATTTTCAGCATCTTTATTTCATGACGAATCTGTGGATACCCATTTGTTGATATTGCGTTAGATGAAATTTTGACCTGCCGTTGGCTTCGACGAAGCATCACTGAACTTTTTAAATTGCACTTCACAATCCCTTCTTAAAATCTGATTTACATTGTGTCTCGTCATTAGACTAGACTGGTGGTTTCACAAGTAAGTCTTACGCTATTTATTTACATTTTTATTAGAAATAAAGTGCATCTTAGTTTAACGGTTGTGTTGAAAGTCGTTTGAATCTTGTTCAAAGCATGTAAATGACAGCTGCTCTGTTATTGATTATTTTAAAGAACTATTCTACAATACATTTACTTTGTTTGTTTAAGCTTTTAATTTGTTTACGTTTGTTTTATTTTAGCGTAGCAGACCCTTTATTTATGTGTGGCCCGTTGACCTCTATTGTTGCAACAGGTGTTCTACAGCTGATCTAGGAATATAATTCTCCAATATGATATCCTTTTTTAACTTGTATTTAACTATTCAGTATACCGTACGTAAGTTTGTCGTTATTTGTTTCATTGTGAGGAATATTTTATTCTATCCTAGTTTTACCTGAATTTATTTTTAATTTTATTTATTTAATAATCGGGGTTTAATTTCTTTTGGTAGTTTAAAATACATGACAGTATTTTGAGATTCCAAAGCACCCTAGACGAATTTCATAAAATTATTGAAAAACGTCGGCTCAAAAATTCGGGAAACTCCCATAGTATATCCACAATGTTGAAAATAAATCCTAGTTAATATTACACCGAGTTTCACAGTTTATGAATTTAAACTAAACGTTACTGAAACCTCCCCCCGTAAAGTAAATTCTGTAACTTAACTGATGATGAGTAAACAGTAGTACTACAGTTATGGAGGTAAAATGCCAAAAAAATTCCTTACGTCCAAATAGAGCAATCTGACTGAATCTGATATTACTAATCGTCAATCAACATGTTTTTGTATTTTTGAAAACGCAAAACAGAAGAATTTTATGCGTTTCCTTTGGGACACAGTGTATATAATAATATACTGCAATTTATTTGCAAGGTAGTATTTCAGTCCTTGCCTTGCTAAGCTTACTCTCGCTATACCTACTACTCGGCGTAAGGAAAATGTAAAGTAGGTAACGTGATCTATGTTATTTTATCATTAAATTTAAGCGACTCAAACGTAACTTTAAATAAACAATACAGGAGTCACGCACATTTTACGTTGTAATTAGAATAATGTTATATATTTAATGTATACTATTGTTGATTTAGGATATTATATAATATAAACCTGTACCTCAGAATTAAATTGCGTTAAACAGTCAAAATGGAAATTATACACAAGAGCAATTTAAAGTAAAACAGTTATTATAGTGCGTATACGATTAATAGAAATATAAGGGAATAGAGGTAAAACATTTAATATTTAAAAAAATACTAACAAATACCATAACCTAAAGCAATTTTTCTTTTAATTGAAATAATTATCAACCGAGTACGCAATAAAAATTGTTGATAATTATGCGGTTACATTTCAAGTATTGACCAGTTTATTTGGCGCATTTTACTGCTATATTAAATAGTTTTGAAGCTTCAGTTTAATATTGGGTAGGTTAATGTTCAAATATATTGGAACTACCGAAATTAATTTACAGTGAATGAAATATTAATATCCACAGTGGCTGTAAATGAGCCATGCTATAAAATTGCATTGTTGTTCCAGATTTGACTAACAAAGCATACAAGCTTTTAACATCACAATAATGGTTATTTGATGGCGTAATTTTGTGTTAATGTTCGACGACAGTAAGTTTTTGTTACGAAAAATGTTGTTTCTAATTAATTACAAATGTTATTCCATGATAAGCATGTTTAAGATGTGGCGAATATATTATGTTTTATAGTGGTTTCGTAATAGTTTCGATGTAACGTAAAAAAAATATTATCACAGCTACAGTTAAAACTAAACATAATAAATTTTATAAATGTTTCACAGCAGATTTAGTTCATTTAATGTTTTCGTAAGGAAAAAAAATACCAATCACCTAATATTAAAGCCGAATTTACTGTATCTAGAAATAATTTAGACTCTTAAAGTAAAGGAAGAAATAATTATTACCCAAACAAAATAATTAGTTGAAAATGAAATGTGGGACCTATTCAATGAAGTTTCAGACTACAAAGCATTTGAAGTCGTTAGGGATAAATCTATGGGTGCTGATATATTTTCAATGTCAATGTATATGTCAAATTTTAATTTATTTTCATCATTTCTAATTACCCACTAGTAGGTAGGATGTCTAAAAATGGTAGTTGTCTGCTATTTTCAATTTCAAATGTGAATTTTACCGAAGTAAAGTAGACTATTTAGTTTAGAAACAAAGATGTCTCCTTATTTTTTGTATTAAGTACCTCAAAAATAGCATCGACATATCTTAGCCAAATTCTAGGAAAATATTCGAATTTTTCTTTTGCTTCAATTTCAAACTTGCTCATAAAGTGAATGGTAATAGAAGGTGACACAGTTTATTTCCATTTCTGTCCCTTTATGATGTTCAAAATTCTTATTAAATTGAAAGCAATTTTGTTTCATTCAAAGTTTTGGGAGTTCAATATACTCATTTACTATTTACTAAGTTCCCATCCTCATCTTTGCAAAAGACTGCTCGACTTTGGTATCCCTTCCTGAGATCTTTTACGTCCTTATAGAAATTCTTTATTTCCTTTTTCTGATATTTTTCTTCTATACTTTTGACTTCCTCTTCCACGGATTTTGTTTTCAGTGTTCTACACATACATTTTACTCTCTTCCTCCGTTCGAGATATTTTGCTTTTATCCTTTTCTGTTTGTCTGCAGCTTGCGTTATCTTAGTCGTATTATTAGTTTCAGTTCATTTTTACATTCCTCATTCATCTATCCCTTTTTCTTATGCCTGTTTGAGTACCATTATTATTATATACTTATTTCATATTTTTCCTGTAGTTCGATACTACTATTTTCTTTTATCGGTCTTCCATATTATATTTTTTATCAGTTGTATTTCTCTTTTTCGCTTCTTGTCTCCCCCATGCTTTATTTTTGCCTTAACTTAAAAGTGGTCAGAATCAGTTTCTGCACCCTTAAAAGTGAACATTAGTTATTATTCATTGAACTTAATTCTGGGAATCACGCCAAATTCTAAAAAATAAATAGAAATAAGAAAATTGCCAAAATATGTCAAGATAAAAGTGTAGTATCAAAGGCAAACCTCAACAGTTTGACCCAGAAAACCACTGTATATAGTTCTAAATGAATATAAATACAATATTGTTATCTAAAATTCGTATCAGTGGTTTTCTAGTATTTTACACTATAAAATATAACAAAATGTATATTATATAATATATAGATATATATATTTATATGATATGTAAAAAACAATTATAAAACAATAACTTATCTTAACAGAACGTTTCGAACCAAAGTCTAGGTCCTTTTTCAACTGTGATTACAAAAAATGGACTTGTCAAAAAAGATCACTTTGACACCTGATGCTTGGAGTAATGGCCACAGATTTAATTGGACACAGGCAAAAATAATTCAAACGGAGACACATTGTAATAAACGAAAACTTAAAGAGAGTGCCTGTATTCAACTAAATAGTACCGACTGTGTCTCTACTAGTTCAGTGTTGCTAGACGAAGTCTGGCTACCCATTCTCCAAAAAGAAGTACGTGACGGAAATATCAAAATAAATTAGAATTCTTTATCTAGTGATCTATGCATTAATTAATAATCAGTGTCAGGTGTCAAAGTGATCTTTTTTGACAAGTCCATTTTTTGTAATCACAGTTGAAAAAGGACCTAGACTTTGGTTCGAAACGTTCTGTTAAGATAAGTTATTGTTTTATAATTGTTTTTTACATATCATATAAATATATATATCTATATATTATATAATATACATTTTGTTATATTTTATAGTGTAAAATACTAGAAAACCACTGATACGAATTTTAGATAACAATATTGTATTTATATTCATTTAGAACTATATACAGTGGTTTTCTGGGGCAAACTGTTGAGGTTTGCCTTTGATACTACACTTTTATCTTGACATATTCTGGCAATTTTCTTATTTCTATTTATTTTTTAGAATTTGGCGTGATTCCCAGAATTAAGTTCAATGAATATTAACTATCCGCCACAAATAAACTACAAACAATATTAGTTATTAGCCTCGTGAACTTTTCCTGAATTAGCACATGATCAATCTGGTTTGGTTCGTTCCGTCTTGGTATCATTCATGTCCCCCAATGGATTTTCTTTCTTTTAAAGTGCGTGTTCATTATTTTCATCGACACTATTGCAAAAGATATCAGTCTGGAGCCATTGTCGTTACTTCCTTCAGGCTTACTTTCGCCACCAGTGATTTCCTTATAAATATCCTCCCTGCTCACTTTAGCATTCCCCCATAATTATTGTTACATCATTTATATGATATTCTTTCCATTACTGCATCAAGTTCTTCATAATATATTGTGTCCTTTACTTCTTCTTTTTCTTCAGTTGGTGCGTGAATATTTGAGGTTTGCCTTTGATACTACACTTTTATCTATACATATTTTGGCAATTTTCTTATTTCTATTTATTTTTTAGAATTTGGCAGAATTAAGTTCAATGAATATTTATGGTGCTCTACCTCCCCGTTCAATTCTTAAAGTACACAATCTATCCATTTTTGGTTCGAAGTGTCGTACATTCCCTTGTATATCATCTCTTACCAAAAATTCTACTCCAAATCTTCTACTACTGTTCCCACTTTTAAATGGAGTATAATTTCGGACTTTTTGGACACAATTTCCTTCTAGGTATGTAGTGCCACGAAGTATATGTTGTACTTGTCAACTTCTGTTACTAGGTTTATTAGTACTCCCGTATCGTATACCCCCCTCGCATTCTGTACCTACATTTATAATTCTATCTAATTTTTCTTTGTTTTCTTGCTCCTTTACTAGTTTGTTTTTCCATTTTCCTTGCTCTATTTCATTTCCATCGCCTGATTTATATATTCCTCTTCTAACTTACTTAATCTTTTGTCCCTTTGCTTTAGGGTGAACGAGGATGAGTGTGACCGGAGTGTTAGTGTGGCCGGAGAGCCGGATGCCCCTAGATTTCCCTCTCATTTGTTACTTGGTACTGTCTCCATCTGGTGACCTTTCATCCTCAGTTCTCTTTTGACTGGAGCTTCCCTTATTCTCTTCATTAGATCCCATTCCCTCATTCTATTCAGTATCCTCTGCCTTGTATATTTTATTATTCACTACCAGTTTATTATATCTAATGATTGCTCTATATCCTTTATGCCTCGCTTCTTTTAACTGCGGTATTAATGATTAATATCTCAAATCTCACACTTTCTTTAGTTAGTTTTACCAGTATTGGTCTATTTCTGTCACCAGTGTACTTCCCGATTCTCATGATTTCATCTACGTTAACTCCTATCTTCTGTATTATTGTATATATTTTTTCTTCGGTTTCGATGTCTTTTTCGTCTTCATTGTCACCGATTCCTTTTATTATAATATTTTTCTTCCTTATTTCCCTTTCTAACTGTTCTATTCTGTCTTACTGTTTCATTACTGTTAATTTGAAAGACTCATTTTCTACTTTTATCTGTTTCATTTCCAGGACAACGGCATCCATTTTTTCGTTCATTTACTTCATATTTGCGTCTATTTGCGGGAACATTCTTTCAATTCTGTCCATTAGTTTCGTTAATAATGTTAATAATATTCAGTTGCAAGAGCCGCAGTAGCAGTAAAATGGCTATCCGTCTGTTATTAACACTAGCTATACCTAAACGCAACAGTTTAAAACAGTATTGTTGAGAAATTTTCAAGCAAATAGGCCTACTGTTCAGGTAAGGACCATACTTAAGAGTTTTAGGATTAAATGGATTAAAAGACGTACATAAATGAGAAAATAATCTAGATCAAATAATCGTGATAAGAAACCGAAACATTTTTACTTTGTTTGCAACCATAGGAACCTTCCTACTGGCATCTGCCAATTATTATCAAACAAAATTAAATGTATTTTTTAAATCATTTATTGGTGGCTTTTTCCTTACTAAGGACTTTTTCCGACTATAGGAGCAAGCTACCTCCAACTTTTACGCAACTTCTTCTTCGCCAAAGAGTAGGGATTGTTCTGAAGGATAGCATATTATACCGAGAAAAATTATAAAATATATGTATATGCCAGTTTTGAGATGTAAAATAATCTTGTGTTAATTATTATCATAAAGTCAAAATTATTTGGGGATTGATTAAAGAATATTAACTTATTTTGGATGTGTTTATTATAAATAATCAGAGTGGACCGTTAAAGCCTTTATGTATTGGATTGACAATAATTATCAAAATATTTGAAAAAACAATAATTACTGGATATGCCAAAAAATTTTGCTTTATCATTTTTTCTTTCGTATTTGTATATATATTTATTATAGCCAGTTTTATTTCACTTGAAGAACATCGACACACAAATACAAGATTCTGTGACCAATTAATTATCTAGTAAACTAATTGAGTTATTAAAATATCTGTGAGATTGTTGATTGGCATACATACACAGAAATCTTAAAATACCTTATAACGGAAGGAAACACAACAGAATTGCTCGTTTTATTAGGTAATATAAACGAGGAGGCACTTTTAACCAATTATTGATCCACTGGATGGATTTGGAGCAAAACTCGAGGCTTATCGTCTATAAGCTTTTTAGATGCACATAAATTCCAGTAATTCAGAATATAACTTTGTCATGGATGCTGCATGTTATTATTTGTTAATTCGTCTAATTCGAATTAGCAAATGGTTTTAATTAAATATGATATTCAGATATTATGCTTATCAACGTAACACAGTGACTATTTAGACAAGAAACTGAACCCTCATACGTTTGGTTTTCGTATTAAACTGGAGGTTAAAATTAAAAGCATGACGGTTCTAAACGTGCCACATTTCCACGATTGCCAATCCTTTAATCTTGATTAATGTTTTTATTCCAATGATTTATAATGCATAAATTGTAAGTGATATTTATCAACAACTAATAGTGTGAAATGGCCTAATGAAATTTTGTTGCTCACACGGAACCAGGAAAAGCAATACGATTTTTAAGAAAACAAATCTGCACATGACGCAATAGTTACATTATCTTCCCAGACCTGGTGAAGGCTTTGACACAGTATATCATAAAAGAAAAGCAGTAATTAAGATTATTACAAAAATCCAACAGTAGAAATACATATATTTCATGTAGGTACTTAAACCTATATAAGTATCTTATTTATTGTGAAAAATTATTATGCATCATCGACTTGATGGATATTTTGCCAACTAGAAAAGAAAAATGGCTAGAACGTGTCTAAAATATCAAAGGATATAGGAGTTACGATGAATGCTTTCAAATCGACTATGCATGTTTGCTGCTTTGGTTGCACGCCTGCGGCTTCTAGTTGTAAGTCAATTTAAACCGCCTTCGACGTAGGTTTGAGATCCTTGCAGTTAATTATAAGTGGAATATGTTGTATTATTTTGGTTATGAAATTTAACATTGAACCTGGGCAGGGATTTTGTTTGTTTCTTGCACAAAGTGATTATTCTTGTTTGTTTCCGGAAATACGATGAATTAAAAAATAAAAATGTGGATTTAAACCAATATTGTAGTTCCTCAACTAGAGTAACTAGGGAAAAAGTGAGTCGGTTGACAATTTACAAGAAATAAGCTGTTCGCTATACAATATAATATACAGAACCGCGATATTTTTTCATCAGGAAGTGAAGAAAATCCTAATGAATTCGAATTCGTCGTGGATTTTAGATAAAAATTTAGTAATTTTTTTTTACATATTTTACGTGCTTATAAGTTAATACATTTCATTAGAAATTATGCTGTTCTTCTTTTCAGAACTTATCCCTTTTTTTAAGGTGGATAAGTCCTTATTTCTGTCTCATAGTGTCTGGAGTGTTTTTGCCTGTCCTACTATTTTTCTCCATAAATGTCTGTTTGTTATTTTTCCTCCCTCAAATCCTTACTGTTTTCCTCAACTGGTTCCTTCCATCTACTTCTTGATCTACCTCTGGATTTAGTATTTGTAGGGTTCCATTCCGTTATCATTCTTAATGCTGTCTTTCTTTCTCGTTTATCTATGTGTCCGTACCAGCTGATTCTCATGGAATAAAGTTTATTATTATTATTATTATTATTATTATTATTTTATAGCTCTTACGATGTTTTCCTTTCCCAGAATTTCTTCTATTTCATAGTTCACTAATTATTTTCTATAGGTACTCGTTTCCACAAGTTTCCTTTGGATCCATTATTGTTCTTATTGCCTTCTTTTCTTATATTCTTCTTCGTTATTGGTCAGTGTTATTGTTTCCATTGCGTATGTTACTGTTGGTCTTACTAGAGTCTTATGTATTCTTAGTTTCGTTTTCCTGATTAATTTTTTATTTTATAACATTTGTTTTGTTGCTATATAATGCTCTGTACCCTATCGGTATTCTCTCATTTATGTCTTGCTTTTTATTTTTCCTGTTTATTTGTACTTCTAGGTATTTTATTGTTTCTACTTCTATAACACATATAAATTCTGACATTGCTCACTCTTGCTTACTGCAACACATATAGTTTGTTTTTTTTTTTCATTCAGCCTTAATTATGCCTCTGTTCTTCGCTTTTTTTTCAAGTTCCAATTTTGCTCTTTCTAGTTATTTTTTTTTTCTTGAAATGAGCACCATATCATCCACATATGCTATTGCATCGGTAAAGTTTTTGTTAATCGTACCTGTTTCTATTATTTTCTTTATGAATGCATCTAATGCTTTGGTGAGAAGCAGAGTAGAGCAGAAAAATCTCCTTGTTGCAGCTCTTTTTCTACTGATATATTTTCTGTTGTTCCTTGTCCTGTGTTTATTATTGCATTTGAGTTTTCCATTGTAATCTTTATTAGCTCTCTAATTTTCTTAGGTATCTTTATGTTTTCATGTTTTTCATTAATTGGTTTCATTTCAATTGGTCGAACACTTGTTTGAAATCTATAAAATATCATGCATTTCCATATTATTCTCACTACTTTTTTATTTATTACCTGCCTTTATATAGCACCAACCGTTTTTCTTCCCTTTCTGAAGACGTTCTGGAAATCTTTCATGTTATTCTCCGTGTATTTCTGTAATTTTCCTTTTAACAATATCGTTTTTTTTTCTTACGGATTGTGGTTTTTGCCCCGCTGTACTAAGCTTATTACACCCCCATAAGCTCCATATTCCATGAGACCCGTATCTCCCACAATAGAGAGTATACGGTCGATGGGAGCTTTGGCTATCTCTTCCGGTGCCACTGATAGTTCCCTGAAGTGTGCAATCCTTCTTGCCGTTAGGGCTGAGCATTCACATACGATGTGGTGAGGTGTTTCCTCCTCTTCACCACTCATCCTACAGTCCGGATCGTCCTTCACCTTCATGTTGGTGAGATGTTTATTCAGTGTGCAGTGTCCTGTTAGGAGGCCCATTGCACATCTTAGCTGTTTTCTGATCAACTTCAGCAATTCGTTAGTCTTTGATTTGGATGAATCACCAATGAATATGCGTGATTGCCTCATTCCTGGTGCTCCTGTCCGATGCAAGTGGATGCAAGTGTTTCTTTCTTAATATTTCCTTTACCGTACCTTTTATGGTGCTATATGCAATCCCACAAGTCGGTTCAGGTCCCATCCAGGCTGCTTTTGCGTCTACTTTGGCCAGCCTGTCCGCTTTCTCATTACCTGAATTGCCCTGGTGTCCTCACGTCCACTCCAATTGAACAATATCGTTAGTATTTTATGTTTATGTTTAGTTAACACTCTTATCAATAAGCTACCTTTCAAACTGCATTTACCTGGTTATCAGTACTGCGGCCCAGGTACAAAGTTACGTAAACGTCTAGCTCGAGGGGATCCAGGTGTTAACATTTTAGATCAAGCGTGCCGTGAACACGATATTGCTTATAGTGAAAACGCAAACTTGGACGACAGACATAAAGCCGATTACTTACTCGAACAAAGGGCTTGGGAACGCGTTAAATCTAAAGACGCCAAATTAGGTGAAAAAGCAGCAGCTTGGGCTGTCACTAACGCCATGAAGGTTAAACGTAAATTAGGTGTGGGCGCTGTAGGAGGCTGTAATAATAATAAGAAAAAGAAAATTTAGGACCAAATGTATAAAAGTGGTTCCGAGAAATTTCAGCTGAACTTAGTTCAAATCCAAGAATATAATTCTTGCAACAATCGATATCCTTGAATTTTGAACCAAGTTCAACTGTATTTCTCGCATTTTGTCATAGCTCCTTTTTTGGTACTGATATTATTATCCCCGTCTTCTATTCATCCGGTATTTTCTCTTCTGTCCAAATTCTCTTCTCTCTTTCAGTTTGAAAATTTTCATGTGTAGTTCTACTCCTACTTCTGTTATTAATTTTGCTGTATCGCATCCAGCTGTTTTTTTCTTTAATTGTTTAATTGCTTTCTCCACTTTTTTCTTTGGGTTCCTCTACTTCTACTTGCATCCCCCTCTTCTTCTGTTTCTGCCTCTTCCCCGTCTACTCTTTCTCCCATGTATAACTCCTTGAAGTGTTTTTTCCATTTTTCTCTTCCATTTTAACTACTGTCTTTTTTCTTTTACCTTTACCTTCATAATATACTTATATAATTCTTCCGTGTTGTTGTTTCTGCAGTTTGTCTCAATTTATTCCGTTTGATCTTCTATCCATTGTTGTTTCTTTTTTATACCTAATTTTGTTGTGTCTCTTCTATGCTCTTTGTAGCTACTTCATCGTTTATTCTGAGCCATTTTTTCTTGCATCAAACCATTGATTTCTATAACTTGTTTTTTCCTTATTCCTATGACTACTTCTACAGATCAGTATATACTGTCCTTCGTCGATAATTTTCCATTCCTCTTTAATACTATTGTCTTCTTGTTCCCGTGTTCTTTTCTTTATTTCTACCTTATATTTGTTTTTCACTTCATCCTGTTCCAATTTTTCCATGTGCCATTCTTTTTTTTTTGTACTTCAATCTCTGTACTTTCCATTTAGTTATTACCAGATTGTGGTCTGAGTCACTACTTGCGCCTTTGTGTAATCTTACATTCTTGATCGCTATGATATCCTTTTTTTTACTAGTACATGATTAATTAGATTTCCTGTATTTGTTCCCGGTCTTATCCATGTTTCCTTAGGTATTCTCTTGTGTATGAATTTTGTACTAACTAGGACCATCTGTGTTCCTGCCCCAAATTACATACTCTTCTTTCATTATATTTGTTTTCCATGTATTGTATGTATTCCTGCCACTTCTCTGTAGCATTCTGCCTCTCCTACTTGTGCACTGAAGTCCTCCATTATTATTAACATGTCTGCCTTTGTTACTACTTCGTTTATTTTTTCCATGTCGTCGTAAAAAACGATTTTTCCTCTTCGCTGGCCGTTTCCGTTGGGGCTTGCACATTAACTATTGATAAATTTCTTGGCTTATTTTGTATCCTTATATATATATGATATCCTCTCCACATGCTTTATATTATAACAGTTTATCTTTCATCTTCTCCCTTATCACAAATGCCGTTCCTCTATATCCTGCTTTCTTTGCCATTTTCCTCTTTCTTTCTTTGCCATTTTCCACTTTTTCTGCTTTCAATAGTGTACTGACGTCCCATGTTCCAACTTTTATACTATCTCTCTTTATTTTTTCTTTTCGCCTTGGTCACCGCCTTTACTTCTATTTTATCATCATCTGTTCCTTCTTGTTTTTATATCTGGCATTTTTTCCATTTCCCTCAGTCATTGCCATGTTAGTTCCAAATCCTGTCCTTCCTCATTTTTTCTTAGTTTTTTCTGTGTACTTCTAGGATTTCGCTATTTCTATTCCATCTTCATTCTTTTCAGTCTACACTCATTTTTTGTATCTAATCTTTATCTCCGTACCCTTTGATCTTTCTTCTTTGGTCCTTACTCTTATTGTTCTTTGCATTTCCATCCCTGTCTTCTGTCTTATTAAAAGTAATCATCAATGAAAATTATATCGTTTATAATTTCTATTAATTAAGTGCTTGCTTTTCATTATTAATTATTTGTTTTTCTCTGTTTTCAGTTCCACTAGATATGTTTTCTCTCTTACTTTTCTCATTTGCTTTAGCTCTACTTCACTATTGAGATATCGCTTGATGAAATTCTGCATTACTTCCTTTATATTTTTCATATCTTCTGTTTCCATTTTCATCAATTTCACCACAACATTGTTTTTCTTTTCTTTTTTTTATCATCTCCATGTCTCATCTCGTTTTTGGTTTTTTTATTCTCCGTGATTTTACAAACGTTAATTTTTATGAATTTTTACCCATAAACTCCTCTCATTTCTTGTTGTTTAAAATTTTATCTAATATTTTGACTACACCATAGCTGCTGTGTTTTTTTTTGTTGTGGGTACTTGACGCTATTTCCATTGCTTGTTTTAGTAATGGCACCACAATTTCCCTTCCATTCTATTAAAAATATATTCTGATACAGATACTACGAACGTAAAATGAATAATGTTAGGTGCTTCTTAAAAAACGACCTAATAAATAATAAAATAAATATACGCGAAACTTTGTATAACACAATTTAACTCTGCATAAGTGTATCAAAAATATGGCTAAGGGAGACGGAGAATATTCAATTTTTCCCATACTCAAGGGTCCTATATTTCTTAAACTAAATGCGAGTGGGTAAAGTAGTATAACAATACCCGACCACATTTGTATATTTCTTGACTCGACATATAACAGAGAAAATTTTGTGACATACTTAGCCGATTAAATATTCAAGATGGAAACAACAAAGTTATATTTCAAATATACGTATGCTACGTAAAATTTAATCAGGATAGCAGCTGAATCGTAAAATTCAAATTATGAAAGCGGCTCATAATCAAGAATCAACGTATTCGCATATATGTTGTATAGAAATGAAATATTTTCATCTCATTACTATGTCAATACTTGTACTCACTTAACACAACGCTGAGCATGCTTAATAAGATTTTTTCTTGTTACTCGGTCATTATAAAATTTATGTTGGTATTACATTTCATGTGTACAAGAGTGAACTAATGCGAATGTAAACAATTTTTAATGACCTTTTTTCGCGAAAATCAGTTAACTTTCTTTTTATTTTTATTTATATTACTGTTCTAGTCATATATGTGAAGGAATAACGAGTTTTGATAAAGTATCTTATTTCTTAATTATACAAAAATGAACTTTGTTTCTCGTCATATATGCTAAAATGTATGAAAATCTCTCATGTCCTATTCCCACCAATTATTTGCACTTGATGCATAATAAGCAGTTTCTTTCTCACTTTGGCACAAAAGGTTGTTTAATAATGTTCTCAAGATACTGAATATAAAATGTGTCTTAAAACTCGAGGAAAGCAAGAAATCATTTTTCTTTCAGATTATTCATTCAGATTATTATACCGTTCTGCATGATGATTTCGCTGGAATGACCATATAAAATAAACAAAATTTAGTATTTACCATGTTCAGTGTTTCAGGATTCCATTTTTCTTCAATTTTTTTAACACTTCAAGAGCCAACTGAGATTTTGGTCACTTTTTCTCGCTCTAGCCTTCGATTACGGAATTTAGAATTGCATGAATTAGTTACAAATTTGTTCCACATCTTCACCAATTAATAGCGTGTTCTCCTTCTTAGTCTTAGAGTTACCACATCCGATAGACTGTAAATTGCCTTTTATTATTGTAAATATTCCAAAAACTGCCTTGGCCTCACTGACGATATTTTAATGGGTGATGGCACACCATTACTATGCAAATTCTTCCTACAAAGCCAGTAATTATTTTGCAATATTAATTTAGCATTTCGTCTTACTATGAATAAAGCGATTTAATTACGGAACAATGAATATGACTCTCTTACTTTCGTTTTACAAAATAAATCGCATCGAATTTTACGACTGTATTCATTGTCAATACAGTAAATTCTGTTTATTTATTTAGTTATTAAGGTCAAGATCAACTTTTTACTGCAACAATGTCATTAAATAAAAAGGCGTAGACTAATTTGAAAATTTCATTGCATATTGTGACAGCAACATTGCCTTCAACTTCCATAGAGGCTTTGATAGATACCTACTGACGTTCAGATTTATTAATGCGAAGATCTTAAACTACGACTTGGACATAAGAAAGTTGAGAATAGAAGTTGTAAGCAAAGATTGAAGTAAAAATCACTAATAAAAAACAAATTCATATGTCAAAAATGTTATATGTAATTTTGGACGCTTTTTTAAAGAATCTAAACGAAAAAATTACAAAACAACAATTAATTTTTTTTCGACTATTTCCGTTTTAAAAATCAGCAGTAGTCGCCAATCATGGACGGGTTCCATCGTCCTTGGCATCGCATTTCCACTGTTCTAATAACCTGGTGAAATATCTCTCCTTGTTCGTCACTGACTGCGCCCAAATTTTCCGGAAAAAATCCAAATGCGAGTGTAAAAGAAATTGACATGACATCCTAATGACTGGTCGGCTTTTAAAAGTTCATTTACGAGCGTTTTGTAGTTTTAATTTTTCTTATTGCCCAAAAATTCTTTTACTACATTTACAAAACAGTTCCAAGCCTTCTTTCTCGTTTAGTTTTTCCTTAGAAAGTGGATCGTTTAAAAGTTTCTTTATTTTCCTCCAATAAGGATGTCTTCTTTTAGATTTTCATTATTTGAGGAAATATTTCTTACCTGAAGCCATCGCCGTCTCTGTCGATGGCTTTATTGTGACAGAAGCGACTTGCCAAGTAAGTACCAAGAGCGGCGACCTCTAACTCTGATGGACTTGGTCTGCCTTAGACTAGTTTGATTTGCCATGATTATTATTTGTCTTTCCAAACACCTATGGCATACTGATATATTAAGTTATGTCTGGAAAGGAAAAGACAAATAATCTTGACCACCAATCAGGATTTGCAGGTGTAATCCAATGCAGGTCGGGATGCTTGTCACAATTCGTTTTAAGGCTCACTACTAGTGACTGGTACAAATGTAGAAATTCCAGGAAGTAATTGATCAGATCTTGAAGAATGAGAATCTTCGGAAATAATAATTTCTGGCCATGAGGAATTGACCTTAGCAGTGGGCAAATTTGGACATTCAATTTCGTCCCTTTGCCTTCTGAATACCCCTTTGTTTTGGTGACGCAGAAGTAACAATCTCGCACACGATCAGAAGGTTATCTTCAAACCATAGGAGCAGCAAACTTCTTGCTTTGCATCCATTGAACTAAATTTACGTGACAACAGCAAACATGAGAGGCCCAACTCTTGTTTGTACTTTCAAGTAATTTTGTTATCATCATATCCGTCATCAGTTCCATTTATTAACATTACATTTATTTATCTAAGTTTCTTTTTGAGGATTTTAGATGCAGTTGGAAAAATGCTGATATAATGTGACTTTTGAGAATCTATTAACAAAATTAACAACTTTGTCCGGATTTTTTCTGTATAAGAATCTGAACTTTGGAATTTTACAAAATTAAACCATTTCAGAGTACTCTTTTTTTGATTCAAGATGTTTTTTTCCTTATTAAAAGTAGTTATTTTTAAAGGATTCGACAATAATTGCGTCCTAAAGTGGTTTCAGTAATTTTTACGTCCAACAGATTTTATATTTTTGTATGTTCATCAGATTATTGGTAAATAAAGTATGCTATTCAATTCTTGATGGATTACTAATAGATTAATTTTGCGGGTCACTCAAAACTATAATTTATCCCAACTGCCATAAAAATGCGCAAATACAAGAACGTCTGCATACCTCTCAAACAAATGATAGAAAGAAATGCATGAATGTTGCTGCACAAAACACGTATTGTTGCCAAATTGCATGAGATAATGCAAGTGAGCCGTCTCTCCTAATGATCCTCATCTCCTCGTTTAACAATATGTATGTAAACTATTTTCCTTTTTTTTTTTACCAAACATTAATCTACCTTAACCCAAATTTTCATGCATTTTGGTGTTTTTTATAGGTTGACTGGGCTATGATATATTACATATTGTACAATAAAATTATGTTGGTAATACTTGTGTAGATGTTCAAAATGCGCCGTGCTCGGTAAAAATAGTAGCTTTGTAAGTTTGAACAAAAGTAATACAATGTTGTGAAATGCAGAAGCCTAATTTATTCACAGATTATAATAGCACAGAGGCACTAAATTTACAACCAAAACTAAGACTGGATCTATACTCGTATAATATTCTAGTCGTCCATGTTACTGCACTGTTGAATATTGACGACCACATATTTTTATTCCAATGCGACACATTAACATCACTTTACAATTCCAAGGATTTATTTCCTTGCTTTTAATATAAACAAAAAAAAGTTTTTAATGTAGGTAATCCCTGCATTTAAAGAGAACATGCCGTTTTTCAAGCTCCTACTGAATTATAAATGGAACATTCTTTAGAAGACTTTACGAACCGAGCTGCAAGATTTTTTAAGACGTACTTAATGGGAAAACCGATTTTAAATGCTGTTTCGGCAACGACATAATTTTAATTTAATATGCCGTCTTGTTAAATTTATTATTTAGGTGTTCTTTCGAAACTCCGCAGTTTATTTTTGCATAATATTGCCAATGTCTATTATTTTATTTATAGACCAAAAGGTGACAATATTTATAAGGCTATGATAAATTCTTGAACTCACGTGCGTGAAAAAATGGCAGTTAATTTTAATTAATTAATACTTTGCTGAGGCTTTCGCAATAATTTTATGCAAAGTTTGCTTCAGTACGTATAATTTAAGGTTTTTTCCATATTTGTATATTTTCATTGACTCAAATAGGCCGTCACGTAATAATTATTAACCTATTTGTAAAAGTACCGTTTACTATTTACAGTATGGATTTAATTGTAGTAAAAAACATAGAGAGATTTGCATAACATGTTTAAAAATACAACATTTGCGTTGAGCTTTAATGCTGTTTACCAATGGCATGTTGTTAGCAATTTTGTTTATTCTTGTAATAACTGTCCTTATATACATTAACATCCTGGTGGAGTCAACATAGCTATATTTTACCACTCCACCAAGACACACACAACTTCGTACCTACCCTATTACATTGTGATCTGACACAACAATTATCCCCACTACAACGAAATATTAATTTTTTCGACATAATGCTATTTAGTTGCAATTTTAACGATTTTTCATTCCTAATTTACAGCTTTAATGGGTGACAGTTTCTGAAATATGTTAATGGTTCATTTTTATATATTGCATCACAACAGACTCCTTCATTTCTTGGTCTCATAATCGCTTAATTTTGCCTTTTCTGTTCCACTAGTAAGTACTAAGTTCTGACCTGTTGCATTGTTTACAGTACTAGCTCTGGTTTCAGTATAAACTTCCTGAACTGTGTCTTAAAGCAACCATGTCCACTTAGAAGTTGAGACAAGTGATCAATCTTTTCTCTTGTTTTCTGTTACGCCTGAGTTCAACTTCAGTCGCTTCCTTCACTAAGCATTTGCGATGTTCTGCACCCATCTTCTCTCTTTCGCATAGCAGACCTCTTCTTGCGTGTGAGCGTATTAAATCACCTCTCTTTCCTAATATGAGTCTGTTCTTTCAGTAAAGGATATGTCGAAGGAGTTTCAGTAGGCAACCCATCAATATGGTATAATAATTGCTACATATTCAAAGCATAACCCTTCTATGTGTACCTCTTCAAGTGTCGTTTTTATTTGAATACCAGCGCCCTCCAAACTGGAGCTGCATGTAATACAATGAATTACAATGCTGCTCTTATATTAGATATAAATCGTTCCTATTTTCCTCCGATGAACAATTTCTTAAGATATAGTTTGAGTTTCAGATATCATTGTCCAAGTTTCCGGCGCTTTACGAGGATTACCACATCTCGTTAATAATTTCCAGCCTTTCGTTAATAATGACTAGTCTAGACCAGACGAATTTGGGTTCCCACCCTAAATATCATACTTCCGGCATCAGCATTGTCATCATAGTGAATATTCCAAATGGTGGGACTAAGCACATCATCTAATAGAGTCACTCTTCATCTAATCTGATCAACCAGTCTGTCAGGAAAATTTGCATCATGCTTTTCAATTAGTCAGGAAAGCCTTGCTATGTAACAGATCTGACTACGCTTTGTAATGCAACTAAGGTGAGATAACATCTACTATGTTTTGCATCACTTGTTTTACAACTTTCATTTTGTCCATTGTCGATTTGTTTTTCTTACAACCAAACTAGCGACCATGCAGTCCACTGAGTCATTATTTTGGCCTCCCACCAAGAGCCGATCCAGTAGTTTATCAAGAAGTCGCCATAATACTATTAAGAGAATGAGTTTCATTTTATTCACAGTTGCAAGGGAATACTTCCTATTAGAAGTTTGTTCACTACTTTTAAGATGTATTCTAAGTGTTTCTTCGCCTGTCGCTTATCTCTGTACGTAGAACCAGAAGATTCTGGCTTTTTGAGATTAGTTGCTATTGTATGAAGGTTATCCATCGTAAAATCGAGGTCTCGTTTTCCTGTGGTATCAATCGCCCCCAGGTAATATTCTTTTGTCGTAAGAATAATGTCTCGACAAGGACTAGTTTGTTCCTCCCGATGAGATTTTTATCAATGAATATTGTTTAAATGTTATTTGTGGCATTTCATAAATTATTTCTTTTCTTTTCTTTTTTGGGATTTATTACCACATTCCTTAAGATTCCTATCCAAAAAATTCGATTTATCTAAAAAATATTCAAATTAACCAGTTTAAAACTGGGAAATAACCTCTACGCCTTTGACGTAATGTCAGAGGATCAGTTAGAGGGTGTTTTTTTGACAACTAATAGGAATTAAATTAAATTAATACAAAAAGGTTTAAATTTTGCTATTAACCCTAAAACAGTCCCAAAATTTGATATAATAGCAAGTAGAGAGAAAACTGCTCAAAATTTACCAGCGGATGAAGCAAATGAATACCGTATACGTTCAAAAATTATTTTAGAGAATCAAGTTAAAATTAAAGATAATTTGAGTTCTGAAGAAAAACAATCAATTTCTTCTTTGAAACAGGACATTAGTATTAAAATTTTACCAGCGGATAAAGGTAATGCCACAGTCATTTTAGATACAGATACATATGATTCAAAAATTACAACTCTCATAACTGAGGGCCCTTATTCAAAATTAAATAAAGATCCAACCAAATCAATTGAAAACAAAATTTACAGAACTCTTTTTAAATACAAAAATTAATTTAATGACTTTGAACGCAGAAAGCTTACACCACATCATAGTAAACCTCCTCATTTTTATGGTTTAACAAAAATACATAAGGCAAACATTAATTTAAGACCAATTGGTAGTTCTATTAATTATCCGTGTCATAACTTGGCAAAATTCTTACTAAAAATTATTAATCCGCTTTCTGGAAATACCAATTCATATATAAAAAATAGTAAGCATTTTCTAGAAAAACTTTATGAAAATAGTATTCATGATACACATCTGATGGTTAGTTTTGACGTAGTTAGCCTTTTTACAAATGTCCCTGTGGACAAAACTTTGAAAATAATTTGAGACAAATTAATAAACGACAATAATTTGGCAAACAGGACTAAACTTAGCGTAAATAGTATAATAGGGACTGTTAACGGTATCAATAAAAACAACCTATTTCCAATAAAAAAATGATTTTTATCAACAAGACTTCGGGATGGCAATGGGTTCCCCTTTGCCACCAATACTAAGTAATATATTTATGGAGGATTTTGAAAACAGATATGTTGAAAATAATGTTCATAAACCGATAACTTGGTGGAGATATGTTGACGATATTTTTGCAATTTGGCCTCATGGAATAGATTTATTAAACAATTTTTTGGAAAATATTAATAATAAAGAACCATCTATCAAATTCACTCTAGAAATAGAAAATAATAATGAATTACCATTTTTAGATGTTTTAATTAAAAAAGTCAATAATAATAATTTTCAAACTAACGTTTACCGAAAAAAGACTCACACTAACAGATATTTAAATTTTAACTCAAACCAGTCTTTGGACGTTAAAAGAGGTGTTATAAAATGTTTGTATGATAGGGCAAAAATAATTTCTTCTAATGATGAAATATTCAAACATGAAAGGCAATTTGTCAGGGAAATTTTAATTAATAATGAATACCCGAAAGAATTTGTTGATAAGACTTTCATGAACAATGGAAAATAGAGTTAACAATCCGGTGCAACCAAAACCAGAATATCATTATTCGACATTAATTCCATATATAAAAGGTTTATCTGAGAAATTACGTCGTGTCGGTAAAAAATTTGGCGTTAGAACAATTTTTCAAACAAATAATACTTTAAGATCCATATTAACAAAAACGAAACCATTAAATCCTGACAAAATTCAAAAAATTGTATATACAGTATCCCGTGCGAGTGTAATAAACATTATGTGGGTGAATCATCTAGACCACTTAATGTACGATTGGGCGAGCACAAAAGTTATATATGAAAAGGTGATATTGAAAAATCTAAGATTTGTGAACATGCTTGGGAAAACGATCACAGGATAAAATGGGATTGAGCAAAAATTTTGACCAAAGAAGCAGACAACAAAAAAAGAAAAATCAAAGAATCCGCAATAATTTTACTTAATGAAGATAAATGCGTATCAAATTGTTCGGTAGAATTTTGTTCAACTTGGTTACCAATGTTGAGAGAAAAACTCAATAAAATTAATATTATTTAGTATATTTTTCAACATTTCTATGGTAAGTATCTATGGAAATGATATAAACAATTTTTATTTTATGCCGTGTTATTCTACACGTTAAATAAAAATCTAAAGCCTAAACTTCGAAAAAGGAAACGGATATAGTTTCCGAAACGTCAGCGCAGTATTTTTTTATTAACTTAATTCCTATTAGTTGTCAAAAAAACACCCTCTAACTGATCCTCTGACATTACGTCAAAGGCGTAGAGGTTATTTCCCAGTTTTAAACTGGTAATAAATCCCAAAAAAGAAAAGGAAAGAAATATTTTATCAATGAAGTCCCTACTATTTGCTTTTGATCAAGCAGTATCGAATTCATTCAATTTATGTTAGAATGCAATTCTTCAATGAAAGCTATCTAATCCACCAGATATTGTGATGCCCTCTAGAGATAAAGTGATGGATGAGGAATTTCTTGAAACTAGTTTCGATAATTTTGGTTTCTTTTTCTGTCAATTTTTGGTTAAATAAGTTATGGCTTTGTCATATGAACCACATAGTCAATGTTGTAGCGTCATTTAATACCCTGAGGGGAATTGCCAATTAAAAAACTTCTTTTTAGACCTACATTTTAGAGGATTTAACTTTACAATATATTTTATAATAACCTTTTACTCGTTAGCACCCATTTTAATTCATTGTTATTTTCCTGTAAGTTATAAAATTACAATTCTGGCAAGTCAGAAGTAGTTGAAATTTATGTTGTTTTAATTTATTATTTTAAGAAAGATCAATCAAGTCAATAATTTTCTAGTATAGTTGATAAAACTGCGATGGTTACTTAACTAAACGCTGATTGGTAGTAAAACACTATCAGAAGTCGATGATATAAATTTTTGTAGGTACACTTTCTTTATTGTTCAACGAGTCTGGCTTAAATTAGATAAGAATGCTTAGTTGGTGAAAGTTGTGGGTGTAGAGTTTATAAGAAAAAGCAATTATCGCATATAATTTTATTGCTAATGCTCAGGAAGACAATATATGAATCAATTGCCCCTCGTGACTCTTATGAATTATTATGAATAAATCTTTACGGCTTAGAATGAAACGTACATACACCAATAAATGTCTAGTAATTATAAAAGTTCCCAACTGTTCATAAAGAAGTACAATTAATTTAACAATACCAACCAACCACTAACATACATTTTAACTAATAACTATCTATATTTACAAAACTGTGTGAGAGTGTGAAAAATGGAGGTAAAATAGTAAAAAAGTGGAAAAAATGTGTTAATATATAAAACTTAGAATGTAATAGTATCTTAAGAATTCGACAATATGGCTTCCTTCTAAGATGCCCATTAGGAGATCGACGTATCTTATCCATGTGCAACAGATGCAAAAAAGGGGTTAAAACAAACATCCTATTTAGGTTGCCAGCTAGTTGTTTTTGATATATAACGAAACAAATAGGTTTTCCATTTTTTTTTTAACACTCAGTCATGCAACTTCATTTTGGAGGGTCATCTTTTGCAATAAAATTCATAACCCCTTAACTTTCAAATGGTGATACCTCATTGGAAAGGTCTTCCTTCGTTGAATAACGCACAAGATAGTGCAAATTTAATTTTAATTTATCCAATTTATTCCAATTTCTTACGCTGACCATAGTCAGCGTAAGAAATTTCTTGGTAGTCAAGCTGTTATACTAAAATTATTTCTAAAATAAGCAACAATGTTGTCTTCAGTTGTACCCGAGTCAAGATAGTTCAAATTTTGGGTAAACCTAGACAAAAATAATATAAAGCTAATTTTTGGTACAGATCATAATTGAGGGCTAAATAGTAATATACTAAAAGTCCTGGAGAATCCTCCTTCCGCAACCCCCTTTTTTCGTACCCCAAACCCTCCCCTTTTAATATTTTGGTGATTTTCTCGAAAACTATCCACTTTAATGAAAAATGTCAAGTGAGCATTTTTGAAGCTGACAAAATTTCCCTTCCAAAGACGTATTGCGAGCCCATATAGTACCACGTGGTACACACCAGTGGCGTATCAAAAGAAAGTCTGCCCCGAGATTAATTGAAATTTCTTGAAGGACACGTCGAATTTACTGATTTTAACCAAAAACTATAAGCTTGGCAAAAAATATCGTTACCAATTTTTTTGTAGATGATAAAATTGCAAATCCATTGATGTATAGAACGACCCCCAGAACCAAAAATATTGAAACTGCTGTTTAATTTATACGTACATAACGTAAACATAAAATAAACAATTGAATTTAACATAACGTAAACATAAAATAAACAACGTAAACATAAATGTAAACTATAAAATACTATTTACACAGTCAAGCACAAACACCTCAGTAGTTTAAAACTTCGCCCTTTTGGAAGGTCCGGGTCTCGCATCCAGTCTGGATTAGTGGGAGGGGGAGGGGGAGGAGAAACGAGGGTTTCTGGAGGTGGAGGCGAGTCGTCATATGTTGTTGGGTCATCCACATCCTCGTCCTCCTCGTCCAGGACGATAGGGGTGGCGTTGCTGCAACTGCGCCCTTGGTAAAAGGATAGGATAGAGCACTTGAGCCCTGCCTTTCTGCAAGTGCACGGCCCTAAGCACCCTTTCTTGCATTTGCAAGCCACCATTTTAAGCAGGGTTTGAGGAGCGGGCTCTGCGCACATTGTGACTGGCATGAGACCTTGTTCGCTGGTAGCCCATCCCCAGTCACACGGGTTTTTGTCGACCCCCAACCATATTTGCACCTGGTGATAGGTCTTTCAAGAATGATATTTTGCAGCCTCTGTGGTGGGGGGGATGCGGCCAATTTTACAAATGCTGAGTATCGCAGGGTGTTCAGCGTTCCCTCGTCTTCTCCGTAGAGGTTCATCAAGATTTTCTCGCCAGCATTTCCTACTTCTTCCTGGTTGGAGTTTGGATCAAGGAAAATGCTGGCGAGGTCTATCCAGTGGGTTTTCTTTTGAAGACGACCACTTCATCTTGCCTTTCCAGAAAAGGGTAGAGTTGGTGTCACACCCACTGATGGCATGCAGGAACAAAACCGTCTGTGGTACTTGCATTTCTCCACATGTGAAGGAATTTGCTGGATATTGGGCGCATTCTGAACCATCTCTGCCGCCTTTCTGAAAGTACACGTTTGTATGTAGAGAGCTTAAGCCGTTGAGAAGGACCAGTAGGTCGACGTCCTCTCCAATGATGAAAACTTGGTCGAACGATGAGTCCTTGGAGAGGGCAGTCCTCACTATATCAGCATCGCCGTCTTCTTGAGTTTGATGTACCTCGATACCATGCCTCTCAAATTCAGTACGCATCATGGTGATCAGTCGGCGTTTGTTAGATTCATTTGAGAGCAGTTTTGCTTGGGACACTTGATGGGTGTTGATTCATTAAACAAAATGTCACTGCAGGAGAGTGAAGCAGAGCGTCGCAGGCGTTCAGCTGATTTAGTGCTCCTCATAGCTGCATCTTGTGGGTATCCATCAAAAACCACAGCTACGTTCTTACCAAAGCGGTTGACAACGTAGCTGACGTATCCCGCCTCAATGGCTCTGACTGAATTATATTTATGTATATTCAACATATTTCATTGTAAATAAAACAAGAAAAACGGTACCTATGTAATTTTGTTTGTTTAATGAATTTTCGGTATTTGTTTAGTATTTGTTTAGTGTATGTTTACTTGAAGCCATATGTTACATCTAAAATGTTAAATTCAAATTCTTGCACGTTTTTTTTAAGAAATATACCAACATTATTCAGTACAATGTTTTCCCAAAATCCCATGTTATACTATTGTTTCCTTATTGAGGAAACTATGAGGCCTATAGGCACCATTTTGGGATCAAATTGAAGCTAATTCAATTATTTACAAATTCATTTTCATGACTTTTCTCTAGGAGCATTAGTTTAGTCGGTACGTGTCTTAGAAAATGACCCTACCGATAAATTTTCACTTTTTAGAAAAAATTGCCCATCTTTCACTGGCGGTATCTCCGCAACCAATGGACCTAGAGAGCTGTGGTTGGGCTAAAATTGTAGCAAATTTAGTTTTCTTTACAAAAGTGTAGAATGAAGATACCCGAAAAACGCTTCCTTAAGTTATTATTTAAAAAAAAAATGCAACAAGTGTCAGAATTTCGCAGTTTTTCGAGCACCACGGGAGTAGCGCAGGGTTTTTGGGGTTGCAAACTTGGGTATAAACTACTCCTCAGGGGTCCTAATAATATATAAAACAATCGTAGATACATGCGCGTTTGCGATGTTTGCCTTTCCTTGTGTCGATATTGACTGGCCTAATATTGGTAGTAAAAATTAATTTGCTCTAGATTTACGTAAAGCTGAGAAGTCTCGGATAAACTTTTAATTTTTTTTTGGCTGAAGTAATTGCGATGAACTTCTAAAAGATTCGCAAGTAGACCACCTTTTAATGGTCGTTTTAGAGAAAAATATGTTTCTTCTAAAAAAATGATGCTTAGATCAAAAAAACTGAGAATAAATAGCAAAAAGTATATTTTTTAAAAGTAACCCTTCATTTGATACGCCACTGGTGGGTGCCATGTGCTACTGAATATGGATTGCGATACGTCATTGGAAGGGGATTTTTATCAGCTTCAAAAATGCTCACCTGACATTTTTACGTAAAGTTGATAGTTTTCGAGAAAATCACCAAAATATTAAAAGAGGGGGGTTTGGGGGGCGAAAAAAGGGGGTTGCGGAAGGAGGATTCTCCAGGACTTTTAGTATGTTACAATTTAGCCCTCAGGCATGATCTCTACCAAAAATCAGCTTTATATTATTTTTGTCTAGGTCAAATGCTATCTTGACTCGGGTATTGAGCCAAAATTGCAGTATCACGTAGTTGAGTTTAGAAGTTGAATTCTTAACAATGATTTGTAAAATTTCGGAGAGGGTTAAAATAATCACCCTTTTTACAAAATAATGAATACTTATTTAATGAACAACATCCAGGTAAATTATTAGATTAGTCGCTACCAAAAAACTCCCGTTAAGTAATGAAACTGTTGAGGTTGCAGTTCTAGGACAAGCACCCAACTTTGTGTACTTAAAATTTGGCTACTGTTACTAACATGAAGCCAAATTAATGCTGAAATATTATAAATGTTATCTTCAAGGAAAGAGGCATGATAGCCGAGTAAGTAAATGCATTGAAATGTTCTTACGCGATTGCGAAAATGGATGGTTCAAATCCATCTTGTTTCGGACTTAGATGGAAAGAAAACTGTTAATGCCCTAGATGAGGTTTGGATAACACAAAATCCTAACCTCTACCTATCTTTCTGATGAGAGTACGTTTTTCTCACACACGACTTAATCATCATAACTGTTAATGTTGATCGGATACTACCCCTAGAAGTCAAATTCCACACTCAAACGCCTAAAAAATTGAATGCCTGGACTTGTATTTTTGAAAGCCGTCGGGTTGGACCCATTTGTCTTGATGGTAATCTGACAGGTGAAACGTAAATGTAATTACTGGAAAAAATCTTGTATATCCATTATTCGATGATATTATTGAAAATGATGGCCCAAAACGAGGCCCCTTCACATTATGTATGGAATATTAGAGAGCTTTTGGATATAATTGCACATTTTTGGATAATGGTTTGTTTGTCTGAGTAGATCTTCAGATTCAACTCCGCTTGCCTTTTTCTTGTGGGGCCATTTCAAGAATAAAATCTACGGAATCGCATTGCAGGAATTCTATCAAATAACCCCACAAATACTTCAAACTTTAAGGAGTCGTTTCGAACAAAATTTGTATTATTTTATAGAAGCTGCTGGAATTCAGTTTGAAAATTTAAATATTGATTTGACAGATATACGTTTTGACAGTTTGAAGATTGAGCAATTAGGCAAAAGAATTTGAAAATTTGTATTGTTTTGTATTCAGGAAAGGGCGAGTCCTATCATGCCGTTTAAAATTAAGATGTTATGGTCACACCGCGAAGGGATGAAGCGATTTGCAGGTGACTTTAATTCCAAAAGATGTCCCTCTCAAAAATAAAGTTATGTTTTCAAAAAAATCAATCTAAGCTATCCAAAATCCAATTTGTTTAAATTTTAATGTCCATCCTGTACAATTGTGTTTCTAACCACGGTCTTTACTTAAGGTAGATAATCATCTAAGTATTTTCACGTCCCGTGTTATTACATGGAAATTTGTCCCATACTACGTGTTCGTAAATGCATCAAGATCATCCACGACTACCAGGTGACGGCTGGAAATGTCTGAACGTTCATTAACAATGCATGTGGTGAATGTTACGTGTATTTTAAAATTTATCATAATATGATAAATCTGATCTAATTTAATAAGGTAGGACTTTAGAGTACAAAGGTCCTACGATTTACCCACCTCTTTAAAATATTGTTGTGATTGTTGGTGTCAATCTCGATATCAATAGTAGCAACTATTTGCTCTGAATCCAATAACTACCCAATATCACACATTTTTTGTAGTGCGAACACGACGTCGAAGTTATTGTCTAATAATGTTGTTCCTTTAGTCCTTTTCTTCTTAAATCTTTAAGATTCTAGTGAATAGATATGACTTCCCATCTTATGACATTTGTAGCAGAATATAAAACGGCAATCAAATCGCTAATTAATTCGTTTGTCGGCATATTTTATCCTTACACAATTCCACTACGCGTTCCGATCAATTTACTATTTTCTACCGAAATTCTAATTTTTAAGCAAATGCAAAGAAGTCATTGGAAGATTCTTGAACATTCTTTGTATATTTGGTGATATAAGCCGACGTATTGGGCTATAGAAAAGACTCTAAACAATTGTTTATGCTGTCGACTTTATTAAGATAGGTAGTTAATAAGACTGACATGCAATTCTTAAGATTGACTATTAACTATCTTCATCAAGATTGTTTCGCGGTGTGACCATAACATCTTAATTTTAAACGGCATGATAGGACTCGCCCTTTCCTGAATACCAAACAATAAAAATTTTCAAATTCTTTTGCCCAATTGCGCAATCTTCAAACTGTCAAAACATAGATCTGTCAAATCAGTATTTAAATTTTCAAACTGAATTCCAGCAGCTTCTATAAAATAATACAAATTTTGTTCGAAACGACTCGACTCCTTAAAGTTTGAAGTATTTGTGGGGTTATTTGATAGAATTCCTGCAATACGATTCTGTTGAATAGATTTTACTCTTAAAATGGCCCCACAAGAAAAAATCTGAAGATCTCCTCAGACAAACCATTGTCCAAAAATGTCCAATTATATCCAAAAAGTCTCTAATATGCCATACATAATGTGAAGGGGCCTCATTTTGATGGAACATCAAATGGTTGGTCTTCTAGGTAATGATCATCATCGAATAATGGATATACAAGATTTTTTCCAGTAATTTACATTTGCGTTTCACCTGTCAGATTACCATCAAGAAAAATAAGTCCAACTAGACAGCAGTCCAGGCATTCAATTTTTGAGAAGTTTGAGTGTGGAAGTTGACTTTATTAAGATAGGTAGTTAATAAGACTGACATGCAATTCTTAAGATTGACTATTAACTATCTTCATCAAGATTGTTTGAGAGACGCAACAAAGATTTACCCGAGTAGCTTGCAATGAAATATAATCCCGAATTTCAAACAAATTTACTACGACTCATTTTATTTTAAATTACGTCGATATTCTCTATACATCAAGGTTCTGAGGTAATTGGTTAAATCATTTTATTTCTATGTAAATAGGACAAGGAAACCAAAAGGAATGTTGAGGATTTGAAAAATCCTTATTTAATTATTTGTTGTGTTTTATCCTTGTTCGTATAATAAAGCATATATTTATATACTAAATTAATTCTGAACTTAAGGACCAGCGTAGTCCAATAAAAATTATATTTAAAAGTTAAAAACGATAATATATAAAATGCAGAGAAGTTGAATAGTTAATCGTTTATTTATCCGATGTCCAATGGAAAAAATGTAGAATATTTTAAAAGTTAATATTTTGTAGGCAAGCGCCCTTCTTTTCTACTAGTACTATCAGTACAGAGGATAACATGCTCTTCCAGCATTTTGAAAGGTTGAAAGTGTAATCTTTTTATTTTCACTATTCTTTTAAACCTGTTTCTTTTTCTTGTGTTATCATTTTTGTTACAACATTTCTAATGTTATAATAACCACTTTTGTGTTTGTTCTTTATTTCTTTCGTTTTAGTAATGATATTTAGCGAAATCCATCCGTTGTGTGTATATTTTTCACGTAAAAGTAGATGAAACAGCATTTCTGAATAAAATTATGTGTTATGTCTAACTGTCAGAGCGTATACCATAGACAGACGTGAGTTGTTTTCGTATTTAATGACGAATTTAGTAATATTATTAAAAAAATTGAGAGACGTAACAACTTTGACAGCAAATAGACGGTTCACTGACTGGCCATTAACTATATTTATTCACTTCGTGAATACTTTATAACCTTGTACTAGAAAATGGACCAATATTGGCAAATAAGCAAAAAATGCTAATGGTACTCATTTACTGATTTGCGTCGCCAATTATGATTTAATGTTTCAAATGGATTTAAATGGATGTAATATTTTTCTTTATTACACCTTCAAATTTTTTTGTGTTGGTGTACAAATGATGGGCTTATCAAAACCAAAAATTACTTTCCCTGTAATACTTCGAAGTGAGTTATTACCACAGAGGTAGTAATTTGACTCTTCATGTCGTTGAAAATGGACTATTTATTTATACTTTAAAATATAGGTAAACACAGATAAATGATGATTTTTATTTATTTTTAATTTTTATAAATAATAAACAGTTTTGAGTGAAGTTATGTTAATTAATAATTAATTAATTTTCGAAAGAACGTATATTATTATTTTTTTAATAAAATAAAAAAACAGACAATATACACATGTAGGTATATACTTTATGTCATTGTACTAATTAAATGTCTGACATATTACCAGATGAATCTTTATTCGTCCCTATACGTGTTTCATTTTTCACTTTGAGCCTCCATTCTTCTTAATAATTGGTTCTAAATATTATATAAGAAGAGAGATTGAAAAATATAATACCATTTTTCAACCTTAATGTACTTTCCGTTCCAGTTAACTTATTTTTTAGAACATTGTCTCGTAGATAAATTAATAACAATAATGGTATCATTAATATCCCTGATAACATTTTCTTAAGGATATCATTAGGTCACCATATACACATTCTTGTAAATGACCCCAAGAAACGTGAAGTCCAAGACATTGACATTTGCATATCTCAACACGTACCTGCACCTGAGTGAAATTTTAATTCGTTGAAAATTTCGATTTGCAACTCTTCACAGAATTTACATTTACCTCTGCAATAATTGTTTGTGTTTATTTGTAATATACAGCAAGGACGTGTCCTCTGCACAAAGGGCCTTGATGTTGATAATAAAGTTAGGCTACACATTTTGAATAGCTAATTAACCAAGGGCTTCGGGCTACAATGCCGACGACTGATAAATAATAAAACGCAAAGTAGAATGGTACGTGTTTTTCTTGAATTGTATTTCTCAGATTATAACTGTGAGAAACGCCCATGCATTACTTATAAAATAAGAAAATCCCGGACGATGGTAGTGCGTGTTTCGTTTTCACCATATGTTTCATTCTGTAGACATTTTAAAATATATCTAAATTTATACAGGTTTTCTCACAAATAAAATGCTCGTTCTCGTTGGAAAAATCAATCGGAATAATTGTGGAATGGCGAGATGTAACCAGCGCCTCTTTTAAACCTGTAGGTAGGAAAACTGTTGTATAATATCTAATTTCCATGCCAAAGTGTAATGTAATGTTCTGAGTGATGGAACATTCTCAAAAATATCAGGTATAATACCTTGACTATTTATTTTACTCATATACGCTAGTAAAGTTTCACTTTGAGGAAATCTATACCAAGAGAACTTCTTAGACAATGTGTTTTGCAACCTGGCACATAGGAATGTTCCAATCATAACGTTGGAACTGACATTTGCATACTAAAGCATTTGTAATATGATCTCGTTAAAAAGACCTTGTTCTGGAGAGATATTTATCTGAAACAACAACCACAAACTTGCCATTTAAAAATAAAACGTTGAAACAAATGATACTCGCAAAAGTAGTTAACTTGCTCAGCATTTAGGATAGGTTTAATTTGATGAAGTTCTAAACACAAAACCATGCACAAATTAGACTATGACAAAACTGAGATTTCCCAAGTTTCATATCTGTCAAAAATTTGTTCACAATATTAAAGTTTTTTTATATCACCGACAAACGAAAACTGGAGATTCTGTGACCCAAAATAAGACAAAAATTTACATAAATGCTATTCCAAAAATGCTTCCTAACCAAGCTACAGGTTTTGAAAAACATTTTTTTTAAACTAAATAAGATAAAAATTTCCGGTGATTAATTCAAGCACGTGGGGGGATTCGATAAAAAAATTTCACACCTAAATCAAATGAAGAAATAAATGAGGTTAGAGAATTCGAAACGGCCAATATTATGGTAGACTTCAAAATCACCACTTTTCGTTCGTTCCTCCTAGTCCGAAAATCGCACTGACCATGTGATTCGCGATATAGTTCCAAGTTGAACCCTTTACCTTGGATTTCTTACCAGAACGGCGATCCAGCGGCGGTTTTTTGTTCGAAAATAGCGTTTGAAAAGCAAATGTCAAATATGATCATATTTCAATAATTTGACAGAAAAATTTCCAGGGTAATCACACCTAGGGTACTCAGGACGAACAAAAATTCCGGAAATCTTCTCGTTGCCAATGGTAACGATACAAAATTAAAGCCTCTGATTGACTGTAAACATTTTTTAATTGGTCATATTTTCGTAACCAATTTATTTAGATTTAGCTCAATCAGATCTTAATAAAGAACGAGGGTAGTAAAACATCAATTTTTAAAGACGTCTAACATTTAGATTTTTTCGTGTCTACCATTTTCACCTATAGGTTTTGTAGTCTACTAAATTGCCTATCTAATGTCGCCAAGTTTTTTCGAATCGGTTAAGTAACAAAGAAATGGCATCCAAGAAACCAAAATTTTTAATTTTTTTCCCCACTCGGTATTATCTCCTTTAATAGCAAAGATAAAAAACTGTACCAAAAAAGTAAATGTTAAGAAAAGATGAAGCCACAATTGAGTCTGAACTGGAGTTTAATTTTGCTGCTGGCGATTTCCACAGGGTGATTTGAATTTTTTTTAAAAACTAAATTTTATTTTTACGCCCTATATTTAAAGAAAAAATATTTTTCACTTAAAATTGGAACTGTTGTACAGGGTGGTCCCTATTAAATTAAATCCCCTCTTATTTCATTAATTTTTAACATATTCCAGAAATTTAAAAACGCATTTTCCATCATTTTTAGCGTAGATTACGAATTTGCTGTCAAATTTTTTAAAACTCTTCAAATGTATACAGGGGGTAACAAGTTGTATTTTTTTTAAATGGAACACCCTGTATATTCTTGGATATTTAGATTCTACTCATCATTCTGAATACAATGATATACCATACCTATAGGTTTGCGTTCAAAATAAAAGAGAAATTCAAGAAATATATAAGAAATTTATTAACTGGTTGAAATATTCTATTAACTAATTAAATGTAACTGATCCTATCATAATAAATTTTCAATTATTCCTCCATCTTTTTCCACGCAAGTATTGCATCGTGTAATAAAATTCTGTCGAAGTTTCTCAAAAACAACAGGATTATAATTGATGGAATTAACATGTTCCTGAATGAGAAGATTGCTGGAAATAAAAAATGAGATGCCAAGTATGCCAGGTCCAAACCTAAAACAAAGACAATTGCCTGCCATTGTTACCTGTCAAATTATTATTTGTTTTGGCGTTGAGTTAGTAACATATAATTGCTAAAATAAATAAAAGTAATAGTGAACAATGGCATACTATACTCAAGATGAAAGACGTAATATTTATGAAGTTTTTATAGAATGTCATAGGAGTATGAGCGCAGCTCGAAAAGAGTATCAACGTAAATATCCTATGAGGCAAGTTCCTAGTAAAATTACCTTTAAGAATATTGCAGAGAAATTTTCAATGCATAATAATTTGGAAAATAGACGGGAGATACTGAATTAAATATATTATTATATTTTCAAGAAGATCCCAGCAGATCATCAAGAGATGCAGCTGCATTTTTTGAAATTTCTAAGACCACTATATTGAGTCCTTAAAAAACACAATTTTAAGGCTTTTAGTGTTTTCCCAAGCCAAAAACCGCCGCAGATTTTGTGAAGACATGTTGCGAAGAATTCATGAAGATCCAAGTTTTATAAGAAGAATAATATGGACAGACGAATCTTCATTTTCCACTGCGGGAATTTTTAACAGGAAAAACACCCATCGATGGTCCACGGAGAATACGCGTTCAGTGCAGGAAATTAAAAAGCAAGGACGGCGTTCAATTAACGTTTGGTGCGGCATTTTGCATAATAAAATTATTGGTCCAATTTTTATTCAAGGAACTTTTACAGCAAACAATTACTTAAACTTGCTTAATAATCAGATAGATGAATTGTTACATGAGTTGCAGGTAAATGAAAGAGATAACATTATATGGCAACATGATGGTGCACCACCACACAGTACCAGGGAAGTAGCCACCTTCCTAAATGAACGCTATCCCATTTGGATAGGTAGAAGAGGATCCATTCCTTGGCCTCCAAGAAGTCCAGATTTGAACCCGCTGGACTATTTTCTCTGGGGGGGCTTTAAAAGACAAAATTTATAAAGAGAACATTGACAATTTAGAAAAGTTAAAAAACCTCATTCAGGAACATGTTAATTCCATCAATAATAATCCTGTTGTTCTTGAGAAACTTCGACAGAATTTTATTACACGATGCAATACTTGCGTGGAAAAAGATGGAGGAATAATTGAAAATTTATTATGATAGGATCAGTTACATTTAATTAGTTAATAGAATATTTCAACCAGTTAATAAATTTCTTATATATTTCTTGAATATCTATTTTATTTTGAACGCAAACCTATAGGTATGGTATATCATTGTATTCAGAATGATGAGTAGAATCTAAATATCCAAGAATATACAGGGTGTTCCATTTAAAAAAAATACAACTTGTTACCCCCTGTATACATTTGAAGAGTTTTTAAAAATTTGGCAGCAAATTCGTAATCTACGCTAAAAATGATGCAAAATGCGTTTTTAAATTTCTGGAATATGTTAAAAATTAATGAAATAAGAGGGGGTTTAATTTAATAGGGACCACCCTGTACATTCTAGAAGTGTTAACCTACAAAACAGAAGAAAACATTCTAAAATCAGACAAACGGTTTAGAAAAAAATCAACTTCAAAATCATGGTAAATTTTGGGTGGTGCGTTAATTTTGGTCGTCAGTATATGCACCTATTAAAAAACATAAAATAAAAATACATACTTTGAAGTGCTGGTATTACTTTTATTAATTTACATACATCAAAATCGAAATACCAATATAAATATTCGCAATGCTTAATATTCTGATGATTTGTTTTGAATGTCCACCAAACTGACCGAGTTGTTCTCTGACCTCAGAAGTTGAGAAGCGCATTTCGACATTTTCTTAGTATAGTTATTTAAGCATTGATTTAAAAGTAAAAGCAGAGAGCACATCTTGGAAATAGGATTGACAAATTTTTGTTTTTTTCTTGGTATTTGTCAAATGTGATAATTATGTATCTCGAGAAGGTGTAGGTATTCCATTAGCTTTCAACAGCGCTTTACAGGAATAGGATCGGCCGGCCGAGTTTTCTACAATATAGAATTTTTTTTACAAATAACTAAATTCCTAAGTGACAATGCTAACAAATTGCCAAATAGGATCGATAAATTTTTCCTTCATAGTGGTGAGTACGAACATTTTTATTTAGAATTGATTCATTAGGAAATAATCGATGATTTAATCAAAATTTTTTGAAGATTGTATTATTTTATCTAGTTAATTGGAAAATAATTGACGAATTACTGGAATAGTTATTTCATCTAATTAATTGGAAATAATTGATGAATTAATAAAATATGTTCGATTATTTTATTATTTCATCGAATAAATTTAAAAATTATTGAAAAATTAATTGGAAAATAAATGATGAATTAATCAAAATTTTTTGATCCTTGTATTATGTATCTAATTAAATGGAAAATAGTTGAGAATTAATTAAAAATGTGATTATTTCATTTAATTGATTGGGAAATAATTGATCAATTAACCAAATTTGTTCTAATTCATTGGCAAATAATCGACAATTTTATAAAATTTTTTCGATGGTTATATTATTTTATCTAATTAATTAGGAAATAATTGTTGTATTAATCAAAATTTTTTTATCCATGTATTATTTCATCTAATTAATTGGGTAATAATTGATGAATTAATTTAAAAAATGTGATTATTTTATTACTTCATCTAATTAATTTGAAAATAATTGGTGAATTAATCAATTTTTGTATTTTCGTATTATACCATCTATTTAATTGGAAAATAATTAATAAATTATTAAAAATAATGTGATTATTATATTATTTCATCTAGTTAATTGAAAAACTATTGATGAATTAAAAAAAAAACAATTTGAATATTGTATTATTTCATGTAATTAATTGGAAAATAATCGATAAATTAATTAAAAAAATGTGATTATTATATTACTTCATCTGACTAATTGGAAAATAAATGATGAATTAATCAAAACTTTTTGATACTTGTATTATTTATCTAATTAGTTGGAAAATAGTTGAGAATTAATTAAAAATGTGATTATTGTATTATTTCATTTAATTGATTGGGAAATAATTGATCAATTAATCAAATTTTTTCTAATTCATAGGAAAAATCGATAATTTTATAAATTTTTTTTGTTGATTATATTATTTTATCTAATTAATTGGAAAATAATTGATGTGGTAATCAAAATTTTTTTATCCATGTATTATTTCATCTAATTAATTGGGTAATAATTGATGAATGAATTAAAAAAATGTGATTATTTTATTACTTCATCTAATTAATTTGAAAACAATTGGTGAATTAATCAATTTTTGTATTTTTGTATTATTCCATCTAATTCATTGGGAAATAATTAATGAATTATTAAAACCAATGTGATTATTGTATTATTTCATCTAATTAATTGAAAAACTATTGATGAATTAATAAAGAAATTTGGATTATTGCATTATTTCATCTAATTAACTGGGAAATTATTGATAAATTAATTTAAAAAATGTAATTATTTTATTACTTCATATAATAAATAAATAAATAAAATGTTTATTGTCCTACTGAACTTTTACAAACAAAATTATGAGACTCGTCTTTCTGAAACAGGGTCGAACCCCGATTTGTATAACAAATAGTATAAATAGTATAAACACTGTAACCCCAGACTGAATAAATCTAATTTGCCTTATGGGCTTCTGGGTTTCAAAGTTTATTTTACCTGTCGGCTGCTCAGATTTTTTCGGTGGGTCGTGAGTCAGAATATGGTGTTTAATAAATTAACAAACTTATTATTAAATTTGGTTAAAACCCTGATTTGTTAACAAAAGAACTTGAAGAGTGCACTTTAAGTTTCTAGCTTAGTAAGATTTAAAACTGCAAGTTATAAGAGATTAAAAGTTAAGGAATTATTTATCAAGTAAAATTAAGATAAATTAAGATAATTTTTGGGCGCCAGCTACTAAAAAAATTAGTAACAATTTGTATATCAGATTTTCACAACAAGAGAAATAAAACGATTCAGCTCAAATAAATAGTATATTAACAAATAGAATAAATATTAACAATACAAATTACTCTTAACAATGATGAAAAATATATATTTACCTGAAGGGCAAAACAATGGAAATAAGTGCCTGAAGGGCTATCACAATAAAAAAATGAATGAAAGAAAATATTTTATCAACTGCAAGGCTTACATTTACAAGAACAATTACTGGCAATTATTTGTTACGCTGGAACCGAAGACCTGATGATGGAAATATGTTCTACCACAGACTTACAGACCTTAATTTCCAAGGATTTCCACGATGATCTCTAGTCCCTTGCCAAGATGGCCTATGCTGGTGTATACTGATCTTCTGGGTCTAGCTAGACTTCACCTGCACCTGGGAAAGATGTAACCAATCCTGGATAAGATAATAGGATAATCTGGGTTTCAGTCTGATGTGGTCTGGTAAAGTTGAATCTGTCGAATCCTCTTCTTGGTCTCGTTCAATAAAACATAAATATACCAGTGTCAAAAATGTACAAAGTAAAGTTGGAAATATGCAAGTTAGCTTACGGCTGATAAAATTAGAAAAAAACTTACTGAAGGCAAGTTTCTTCTAGAAAAGTTGACTAAACAATTTAGCAAAGATATGAATTATAATAAATCAATTATTATAATTACAAAGATATGAATTTATTATTTTATTTTAAAAATAACTCAAGATATAAATTATAATAAACTAATTATTATAATTTCGAAACTATGAAATTTTAGAAATTACTCTAGATATAACTAGACAAGATTAAAGCAATAAAAATAATTCCTCTGAATAAGAAATTATGTTAGAAAGAAATTTGTTATATTATTTAAATTTAATAACAGTAATTAAATAGACAAATCACAATAAGACACTCGGAAAATTAAGTTTTAATATTGCTAAAACGCAATCTTTTCACAAATAGAAAATGTGTGAATCCCAAAATAATACAATAAGTAAGAAAGTAAAAAGTTAGGTATTCTGATTTTTATAACTAATTTAATTAGATTACTAATTAAAGTTAAATTCTACTATTTAATGTAGAACGATAAGAAACAATAAGTTTTATTTAATTCTCCCAATTGGAGTGAGAAATGGTAAGAAATGCTGTAATTATTCAATTAATTTACGATAATTAGATAATAACTATGAATTTTAATTAATTCAAATCGTATTAAGATATAGCAGGGAATAATTTAAATATTAAATTAAATTACGAAAAATTACAATAATCAAATTGTGAGATAAGATAAAAACCAATATTTTCCGTTAAGCGAAAACTATTAATTTCGAGGAGTTTTTTACCACCTTCCGCAAACGAAAGAGATCTGTGTAAGGGCATATATTTTATGAATAACTCGATAAAGATAATAACGATAATTGCAAATTTTAACTGCAAAAGATAATAAGGAACGGTAATAACATAAGTTAACTTGCAAGACGACACCACGTGTAGATATTTGCATGAAATCAATCACGCGTGGAGAGCACTAAATTTGGCTAAAATGCCGGCGTCACACACACCCAATTGATAAATTCGATTTAAATCGATATTTACCACATTTGACTGTAATAAATAACCAACATGCTAAATATTTACTAGGCTACGTATTGCAAATAATACTTTATAACGATAAGGTACAGAAAAATTCTACATCCGAGAAAAATAATTAGATATTCATAAAATTACGACTTACCAGTACGGAAGATAGGAAAAAGCTGGTGGAGGAGGAACGCGGTAGGATCGAGAATGTTTCAGTGTCGTCGACGCGCGCATAACATAGCTACATTTAATTGTCTCCGGTAGAAACCAGTTGTAACCGTAATTTACCAAATTATCGTTACAACACATAAAAGATCAAAAAGATCAACAGTTTACAATTTAAACATTTAAACACTATTGTCACCAAAATAACAAAAAAAACATAAGAAAAAACATGCAGATATGGTGCATATATCATCTAACTAATTGGAAAATAATTGATGAATTAATAAATTTTTATATTTTTGTATTATTTCCTCTAATTAATTGGGACATAATTAATAAATTGTTTAAAAAAATGTGATTATTGTATTATTTCATCTAATTAATTGCAAAATAATTTATGAATTAATCGAAATATTTTATTGTATCTATTATTTCATTTAACTAGAAAATAATCCATGAATTAATCGAAATATTTTGATTACTGGATTATTTAATCTAATTAACTGGAAAATAATTGACAAATTAATCAAAATATTTTGATTATTGTATTACTTCATCTAATTAATTGAAAAATAATTGATGAATTAATCAATATATTTTGAATTTTGTATTATTTCACCTAATTAATTGGAAAATAATTGACGAATTAATAAACAATGTTCAATTATTGTATTATTTCATCTATTTAATAAGAACATTATTGATGAGGTGTTCATTAGTATTCATACTATTTCCATCCGGAGTACGACTGCAGAATCAATTGAGCAAACTTAATTTATTCTCTAATTTCAGTGAAAAATTGAATTTTTGCGTTTCGTCAATTTTTGCCTGTTGTAATAAATCTATTAAACGAATTTTTACAATAGTAAATCTAACTTGCCATGAAGACCGAAAGAAGACTTCTGGTGGGTCCAATCCAATGTCCAACAATACACTGCACCTACAGATCTTTTTTTTTTTAAGTTTATCTAAATTGAAAATTATATGTGTTGCTGCTATGATTTTCAACAGAAACGATTTTTACGAAAAAATCCAATTTTCTTTGATTTTTTCGGAATAAACTTCATTATCTTTTTTTATAGAGCTAGTCAACGAGCTTCTTTCGATCTTCATCTTGATTGATTGAACTGTTTTTGAGTTACAACCATTGAGTATCTTTGATTAGTGGGAGTTATGCATCATATTTATCCAATATGAAAGAAATAGGTAGTAACTGGAATGGGTGTATGCAAATGTATATTTACAAGTCAAATTTTCAAACAATTTTTATATATTTTATTAATCCATAATGTCTGTTTTTGTTTATTTATACATATTTATTTAAGCTAAATAAGTTACACACGCCAAAACTTCATTTCGTGGATCTTTAAGCAATTATAATTTTTTTCGTATAAATTAAAAAATCTGTTGTAAATAATTATCCCCAATAAACATTATCAATATTATTAGTATATAATCCATAGTTTTTTAACAAGATTAAATATCCCACGATGCCGCAAATATGTTTCCTTGCTTCTTACTTGATATAGGTATTGGTTGGTTATTACAATAAATAACCATAGAAAAATAATTTTCTTCTATAACTAAATTATTTTAGTCTCAGTGTCATCTGTGGACAAAACTTTTGCCGAAGTGAACCATCACCTCTCTTCTAACCCAGATTTAATGTGGGTTAGTACTTCACAAACGTTGAGGTTTATGGTCTATTTACTGCATTTAAAATATTATTTTAAAACGATAACGATACCATCTAACTTGGCCCTTTCATCGTGTTCTCATATTTCATCACCCTCATGGGAATTGAGAGAGCAATCTAATATCAGATCAGAAGTATGTATTACTATCTAGGGATTATTCGCTGCATAGTCATATTTCTTAAAGAACAATGTGCAATAATATTTAGCAGGACCTACCTTTAATTGTTTATACTTCTTGTCATGGCCTACTTACTCGCAGACTTAATTAATTATTAAAGGTAAAGACAAACGACTTTTGGTTTTTAACGGTATAAGAAAGCGTCAAGTTTGTTAATAAAAATAAGAGTATCTTAAATTTTATGAAAGTGTATTATGATGCATTATTGTACGTAATCATCATCTTCATCTTATTGATTTTGCGCATTAGATGCATCATGAAGTCCTACATTTAATTTACATCAAGTCACGGAATTTATATGTGTGTATTTTATTTAAATACACAGCCCTTGTCTCTAAATAGGTTAAAGGGTGTCGTATCTTCAATGATGATATTTAATTAAATTTCTTAGATATATCTACGTATTATTAATATTCAGGACAATAGACACATTCTTCACTTCATTAATTGTTAAATGTTTACGCGGTAAACTGCACCATACCTTGGGTAAATAGGTACATCCTTGAGAAACACTGTTCTAGTTTCTACAATGTAACAATGTACTGTTTATGTCTCTTTAGTAAATTATTCGTTGGTTATTAACTTAAGAACGTGCAAATTTTCACAAATAGCTGCAAAATTTTATTATTTACTTGAGTGGCTAAACATTTACAGAAACAAACTAGAATTCCGTCACGTTCATGGAAATGAATAGGTAATTTTGACCTATACCAACATTTCTATATTTGTAGAGCCATTAAGCAAAAACGCACATGCTTACTATAATGTCTTTCATGTGTGAGGTAATTAATTTATCTTTTAAAGTTACGATTTTTTATTACGTACACGACAGATGTTTGAGAAACTTTCTAATACCGAAATTTGAGATTACAATGTCAAAGTTGAGAAGAAGACGTGTAATTTTATTACTATCATAATTCATTAATGATTTTATTACTAACACTAACAATTACTTTACTTCCTTATGTAATGAGAGACAAATGTCTGTTTATATAATGTAGAACAATCTACAAAGTTGATAATTTCATTATTGAAGGGTAGGTAATTTATATCAAACTTTCCCCTCTCTCAGCAATGAACTCTTCTAAAACTCTGGCGTCGTTAAAAAATATGCTATATATATAATATGCTAAGGAAAATCGGTTTGGAATCGGCAGCTCCCCAATATAAGTAACTCCGTAAGTACTGGACTACCCAACACAAAAAAGAGCCCTGAAAACAGAAGACATTGTTTAATCTCGCTTTTTCAGGTAGTTTCTCGGAGGTTTCTTTCAAAGGGTCTAATTAAATATTACATAATATATAGTCACTTACGTAGCTGGAACCTTCCTAAACTTACACAACCTAAAAGTAGGTAACCAAACGTACACCCTTCGTCCACATGAGCTGCCTAAGTTGCCGCGACAAAAAAGGCTAATTATTAATCTTAGGTATGCAACCCATTGAACATAAAAGAGCAGAAGGAGGTCTAACATGGATTTATACTCATACAAATTACCAGATCAGGTGGCAGTATAATATGCAATTTATTGAACATTTAGCGCCAGAAGATATGCAACCCACTGTACTGCCCTGTACTGGTACGGACTAACTTCAAATAAATTGACAGGTTTGTTTACTGTGAAGAAAAAATCCAATAGGTTAAAATAAACAATTAGCAACAACTGATATTAAACGAAAAGCATAGGATTTTGCGAGCTTTAAAGCAAGTTAAATACGTAAAGTAGACAGAAAACTCAATTTATTATATAAATAACACTGAGCTATTATTATCGGTATAATCACAATTTTTATTTAACAATGAATAACGAAATCACTCAGCATCAAAATATATGACATTTATTGAAACGCACCAGTCATTAGTATTATTTAAGTTTCTTTGAAGTTGTCCAAACTCGAAGATATTTTCAACAATACAAAATAGTTTCATATCTTCTCTATATAACAAACAGTTGACGTCGATATAGGTTATTATGGTTATTATACCATTAATAAATAAAATAAATAGTAGAGGTCTCAATATGGGTTTCTGAGGCACACAAATTGAGCAGACTTAAATCACGGTATTTTATATTTTATGCATTGATTTCTGTATGTACTACGTATGAGGATAGCAGATAAATTTACAAATTATTAAAATGTGTTGTGGTAATTTTACAATAACTCTTATAGAATTGTACAATAAATTTTCATTTTTTTCATCCCGAATTAAATATAATATGCCTAGATTAAATAATATTACTCTCAACAAAGTTGTATAGCAACAAATTTTCGTGGAATAAAACAAAGTATTAGATATCCAATTAAAACTAAATAAGGGAAGTTAAATTGGGTTTGGTAAAATGTAGAATTTAAATGCTTGGGATAATGTAAACTGTTCTGAACCTACAATCATGGCACTCAGGACAGGAACCTAATACAAAGCAATTAACTGACTTTTCGTTGTATCGCAATATTACCTGGCATGTTAAATTATGCATAATGTTTGATTTTAATATTCTGTTATATCAACGTTTTATTTCATGTACTAGTAGCCATTCCTGGTTCTTCGTATAGGGAATAACATTGTTCATTTTAAATCCTAAAGCCTTAAATTCTTTTAAAATTAATCCCACATTGGTTTAAATTAAATATGACAAAATATGAAAAGCAAGTTAATTCAAAATATTGTTAGAAGTTACAATAGTCTTAAATGAATAAAAATCTGATTCTTCGTTTGCAGCCTAATGGCGATTTATGCAACAATCTTGGTATTAGTTTTAGTATTAGTTTTAATATTAGTTTTAGTATTAGTTTTAGTATTAGTTTTAGTATTAGTTTTAGTATTAGTTTTAGTATTAGTTTTAATATTAGTTTTAGTATTAGTTTTAGTATTAGTTTTAGTATTAGTTTTAGTATTAGTATTAGTTTTAGTATTAGTTTTAGTATTAATATTACTTGGTTATAATTTTTTTGAATGCTCGTTTATAAATTTGTCTTAAAACGTAAGAATGACTAATGAAAATCAAAGGATACTACATGATTGTTGCATAAGCTTGCCATAAGATGGTAATAGAAACAAATTAATTGAATTCTTCATTATCATATCCCTTTAGTTTTTCTTACGTATTCTCCCTTCTCATGTCATTAATTATGCCTCATTCTCCTAGTTTTCTTTTTGTTCAACAAGGTACTCTCTTAACTGTCACCTTGATTCTCTCTTACTTCCTTCTTTTTTTGCCACTTTCCCACCTTTATGGTTTCTTTTCAAAATCATCTATCTCCTCCATTCCTTCAATTAACTTAGTATTAGACCTTTTACCTAACTTGAGCCCTTTTGGTATTCTTATTTGTGAATTAGAGAACTGAAACACTGGACATGTAAGAAGTACATGTAAACACTGCCCACTGTTTAGCTTAAACCAAAGTATTTACACCAGCCTTCCTTAACACCATGGATTAATAAAATCGATTTTAATAAACAGCGTTAACTAATTAATTTTGCGTCGTAAATGCGAATCCCGATATTTGATAATAATTGTCACGAGAACCGAGAACGACGTCAATAGTAGAACACAAAAGAAAACCAATTCTTGGGAATAAATAAACCTTCTTGGATGAGATACTGGATACTTACAACTATCAATATTTAATGTGTCCCGCAAGGGTCAAATTTAAAATTACTTATTTTTACCATTTATATCAGTAATTTAACTAAATAATTAACATGTTTTATAGCTATTAACATATCTAGGAATGTTATGAGTATCATAACTGCCGCAGATGTCTGTTTGAAATCCGAGCTCGTAGAGCGAGGATTTTAAGACATCTAAGGCTGTTGTGATTCATAACATCCGTGATTTGTTCAATAGTTTATCGGTTTCAGAAAATAAAGACATTATTAATAGATATTATAAGAAGCACGAGCAGTAGTGATACATTTCAGTATTTAATTATTATTGTTTGGAGTTTTCTGTCTGTTTGTATTAATAAATAGCCCTATAGTTTCATTATTCATTATTTCATCTGTTGACAGTTGTTGACAGATCTGTATTGTAATATTACCGTACAAGCTGTTAGCATGGCAATAAATATTACTGTACAACTTTAGTTATGACTTACTGACCAGCCTACTTTTGTATATGTAAACAATGGATTAATATCCTGAAACCGATAAAAGATTTTTGCCGATGATCTAAAGATCAATTGCGATATTATACGCTCTAAGGATTATGCTAGCTTTCAGAATGTCATACCTAAGGAAAAGGAAAAGCGGGCCTCAGGATTAGGACTGAAAAGAATAAACATCGAGTCTGAGAAGACATCTTAAAATTCTCTGGAATAATAAAAAAAAATCACAAAAAGAGACAACCAAAATCAAGTGATCTCCAGTTATTCAAAATAAAAATGTATGTGAAAACATAATATTGTCTTTGTAACTTATGGGTTAAAACAGACAATATCATGTTCTTACAAAAATTTTTATTGTGAATAACTGGAGAACGGATAGTCTAAATATAGAATTTTTCGAAAATATAATAATAGGGTGTTCTATAAAAAAATCCATTGCGATTGTCATTTGTTTGTTTTATTGGCAGATTTTTAAAATTCAGGAAAAATATTGAAACTTTTGAATATAAAATTATAAGGAAAAACCCTGTACAATCTAATGAGAAATTCCATATTTTTCAAATTAAAATAATTTTAAATTTTCAATGTGGCGCTGATTAAGCTAGATACGAACTTTCAAATGATGTATTAGAGTTTAAACTTTCATCTACAGGATGTTCATAATTTGATTTCGAATATGTAGATTTATAAATATCAATATTATTTTTATTTCAAATAAATATATTACAAGTATGTATATTATGTCATAAACAAATAGAGAATTACAAGTGCTTTCTGACGATGCCCCTCACTTGATATTTATTTTGTGTACTTTTGAAGATATTAACAATCTAAGGTACCAATCACTTAATAAAACCTTAGAAAATATAGTCCCGCAGGGGTTGTTTTGCCCGATATCTAAGAAAATTGATTCAAATTCTTAATTTAATAAATAATATCAAACATCTCGTTTTGATATTTGTGCACAAATTAATGGGCTCTTACACCTCAATTGAATTAAAGGCTTTTAATAGATTTACATCAAAGTCAAATACATATTAAATATAACAATGCAATAAATTTTATATTTCAATAATATAACATTCTTACAGTTGTTTTAAATATTAATAAATTGTATCAATTTCAAAAGTCCCGCCAGTTTTCCGTTAATGAAATCAAAAATGGACGATCTTGCTAGCGGTGAAACTCCAATCAAAATCGTTTGTGAACGTGGCGTCACAATTTTAACCTAAAAAATATGCATTTTTACGATTTTCGAATATTATGTTGCTTTTATCAAAATATCTGCTTGGTTTCTGTACTATCAACTAAAATCTTCTTCAGTACATTATTAATGAAGTTTTAATAGCCTTGATTTAATTAAATAAGATTATTTTTGTTGGTTGGAAATCCAACCTATAATTAACCGTCTATTTTTAATAATCTACGATATTAAAACTTTATATATATTCTGTCTGCGAGAGTTTCTAAATGTTATAATGGATCCCATGTTAAAACTACAAAAATTAAAATTAAAATCCAAAATATAATTACAAAAACAAAAAATTTGAAGTTATTTGAGTCATATGATGTTCCCGACCTATAGATACAATGACCTATAGATACAATGACTCAGTTTTTGACATCACAAAAATTAATTACTACGTTTTGAAATATTTTTTTTGGCCTTCATTGTAAAATACTAGCAAAAAGAAAAAATACGTCTGAGCTATTTTATAAAACACTATAGTCTGGTGTAATTTGCGAAATTTTGTGGAAGAGCCCATTCAATCTTAGAAGGATCTGTTAACATTTATTATTATTTGTGTAGTTCAATCATATCAATTAATTCGTTGTTAGAAAAATCCATGTTTGCTTTACTATTTGTTATATCACTAGTAATACAAAAAAGTAAGTAATACTTACCTAATTGTTACAACTGTCAAAATATATTTAGTGTAAAAAGATTTATAAGAATTTTGTTTCCAAAGCCCACTAGAAATTCAACTTAAAATTTTTAAACATGTAACGAATGAACTGGAAAATATTTACTTTGATATAATTTTCTGTCGCAAATTAATTTGCTGGATTATCAGCTACTTTAAATCTTGCAAAAACGTATAAAAATATTATCTTAAATCGCTAGTATTTTCAAAATTACTCAAAATAAATATCATGTGTAAATTAGCTGCGACAACAAAAATTTTAAAATTATTTTTAATTTAAAAAATGTGGCATTTCTCTTTATAGTCCATTTACTGAAGAAAAAAGTTCTAACTTCGTTGACTCAAAATCAAAAATTTGATAATTTTTTTTTGAAATTTCGGAAAAGGTTATAGAAAAATTCCCCTTAGGCGAGTAGATGTGCTTTTTATTTTTTCAATTATTATTAACCAATAATGTAATGTATAAACATAAAAAAACATAAAACGATACATCACAGAAATTAGACAACCCCCAAGTCCAAAGCCAAAGGCTGTCCGGAAGGGGGCTACACACTAGAAAAAACGTAGACAAACATCTATACCCACCGACATTGTTCTTGGGGTCACGGATTACGAATCTGGCCTCAAAATCGGTTTAAAAATAAAATGACGTCTACAAAATGGCGTCGAATGTCTAATTTTTTATTTTCCTTTTTTATTGTATTTATTAGATATATGGGGGCTTCTGAGGTCGCTGATTACGCATTATACTAAAACAAAATTAAAAATGGCGGGAAAGGGTAAATTTTTTTCTTATTGGTATTTTATTTTTTACACCGAGTGATGAATACTATTACAAACCAAAACAGAAGTCATTTATGTGAATCACAACCACCTAATTATGTTTTTAAAAATTAAATAAAAAATTAGGTCCAAAAAAAGTTCAAAAAGGCACAATTAGCTATACGTAGAATGATCCGCTGGTCTAAAAAATGTCAAAAAAACTGGATGCTCCACTTGAAAATCAAAAGTTCTGGTTAATTACGGTCAAACCGGAAGTAATTTGAAATTTAAAATTATTCTGAAAAATCTGTAATATTTTTATCTGATGTGGAAAAAAAATTACAGGTGTACCCACTTTAGTTTACGCCCGGTATAGAGGTTTCTTGGGTCGCTGATCTCAAATTTTATCTTACAATTTATCAACAATTTCTGAAAAATGGTGGAAGCAAATGATGAAACTCAAAAAACCGACACCGGGTCACAACTGAAAGTGGGAATGTTATCGAACCCAGGAGATGCTGTGAAAGTAGTTTTAAGTAAAAGATCCCAATTAGACATAAGCACACAAGCTAAGGCTTGAATGGTGTATGTGGAACATCTGTTCCATGTACACCATTTTTTTATCAAAAATATGTCGAATTTCAAGTCAGTTCCTAAACACCAAAATTCCTTCTTTTTGCCTGATATGCATGATTCCGTGCATATCAGGATTTTTTATAAAATTTTTAAGACGATTTTCAGTACAGTTTCCAAAATTCCCTTTATCTTTTTCGGCCCATATCTCATGTTTGAACGAACGCATCCAGGCACGATGCAGCATGTAGAGACGACCAAGGATATGCATTATCCTCTGCCAGTGCCGAATCCTCTATGGACGGACTGGGGTTTTAATTATGATGATTACAGCGCAGGTAATCATCTTCATAAGCCGGTCTAACAGATCACAGGAATACTCCATAAAGGCGCGAGAGTGAATCTACCGTAGATCGGTAGCTCTTGATCTGATCTACCATAGACTGATCCACCTTCGTGGTCGCACTGATCTACGGACCCATAGGTTCACTCTACCCTCGCGTTCTGGAATTCCTAGTGAGTCCGTGACCTACGGCTTCCAAGGATGGTTGAGCTGGCCTCGCCTACCCATTGGTCATCGTCTCTACCGGGATATACCCCTTTTGGAGAATATTACCTTAAATTTTTAGTCTAATTCTAACAGTAAATCTATAAAACCCACTCACTAAATTGCCAGTCACGTCCATGTAATAATTCTCTTTCGGCAATCGATCACTCGTCTTTAAGCGCGGCCGTCGCGGTCGCTGACCCCTTGTGGGGGTATCGTGGTTATGGTGGCAGACCTTGCTAGGTGAGGCTCTATATGTACTATGATGATTGTTTAATATATACTCTTATTTATTATCCATGTCTTCTTATTGCGTTCTAGTAATAGTCTAGTATCTGTGTTGACCCCATAGCTAACGACCCTCGCAATTGCGTCGGTTTGACCATTCGGCTGAAGCCAAAGAAGAGTGAACGAGCAAGACCTGTCTGGGCAGGTGTCAGAAGTGAATTGTGTATTGTGCAAAGTGTTTAGCTAGTGTTGTATCTTTAGTTCAGGACGTTGCGAAGCCTGTATACGAGGAAGCATTCATTGTCGACAGTTGCCGTTAATCTATCGATTTCGAGACTTCGATATATTAAGGGTTTGCCACGACCTGCGTTGAATTCAACGGCCAAGAGTTAAATCAGATGTGGTGACAGCGGTTGGTTGACTTAATCGAATATCGGTCGTTCCCTCCCACTATCACTGGTTATAACGAATGGTTAACTAACGTTGACACAGCCTTAGCACATTAGTTTAGTTATTAAACGTTGATATGGCGCCCAACGTGGGGCTGTGCTTCGGTTGACCTCATCTCTTGCATGAATCGTAGTCATGAACGACAATCCTTTGATATCTTTGACCCCTAGTGGCTTCTACGAGCAAGAGACCGGGTTGATGGAAGATTCCTCCGTAGTGCCGGAGCGGCAGCCGGAACTGATCAGTAATGTTTCTCCCTCGTTGAGGTCCCCTGAAAATCCTCCATCAATGGAAGATCTATTCGCCAAGATGGCGCAAACTTTTGTAAACGCTATGCAAGACGCAGCACAGTGCACAACTTCTACCTATGACCGACCACGTAGTCCTAACGTGGAATATCATGGCTTAGACCATGAGAGTCCCGAAACTTTCATCCGAAATTTCGAGGATTATTGCCACAGAGCAAGAATTAATAACAGTACAGACCGATTCCATTTAATAACTGAGCAACTAAAAGGAGAAGCCCGAAAATGGTTTGATCAATATCGAACTCTCATTACTTCGTACGAAGTATTCATTGAACGTTTCCGCAATAGATTTGATTCAGGCGATATCTACACTCAAGCAATCACAAAGCTTTATGGCGAAATGCAGCGTGCAGGTGATTCATCAGCGGTATTCATTACCAAGAAAATATGTCTTTTTAATAGGGTCGACCCCTTCAAACCGGAAGCTCTGAAGGCCAGTATCATACTGGACCAACTCAGACCGGAGATACGTTCTCGCTTACGCGGAACACATATTTTTAACACTGAGTCACTTGTATCGATAGCATCTAGGGTAGAGCGAGATATAGCTGATGAAGGATCTGCGGCACGTTCCAATGAAAATAAATCTAAGTCAAAATCATATACACAAAATTATAATCAACCATCTTCTGGCAACTCCTATAATGGCCGTGTTTGGCATACTCCCCAAAGTGAGAATAACAATAGAGACACTCAAGATGTCAGGAATCGACAAGTTCACTTTCAAGAGCAGGCAACCTCTAGCAATCAAAACCGTCCAAATTCCAACAACCAGAAAATTCCTCCTACACCATGTCGATTCTGTCCTGATGTCCAATGGCACTACCATTCCGATTGTCCAAACAATCCTTATAAGAGACGACAACAGGGAAACTTCTCAGGGGTTCGAGAACAGGGCAATTCCCGCAATCCCCCTCCAGTCGGCCCTACGAGTACGCCTCGTCGTCAATAGACCAATCCCAAACTATAAACCCATTTGACCACTTACCTGACCTGACGTCAGAATACCCAGAATATGCCAAAGACCCTGCCAACTTTCAACCTATAATCCTATCAGAAGCCATTAAGCATTTATCAAATTTTTATCCTTTGCCTCGAATCAAAATTATCGTTAATAATAAACTTGTGTTCGCACTTCTTGATACCGGTGCTACAAGGAATATCATTCATCCGCAATTTCTCTCATCGATGAATAATCTATCAGATCCTCAAACTTTCGCTCTTGCTTGTGGCGATCAAGTTATTGATTCGCAAGGCACAACTTCTCTAGACATCTTTATATCGGATGTTCGTTTCCATGTACCATTTCAAGTTATAGAAGAACTGAACGAAGGAATCATATTAGGAGCTCCATTCCTTTATTCTCAACATGTCGTATTTGACTATCATAGGAAATGTGTGTATGTGGGAATAGACAGACGTATAACCGTGTTCTGGAATCAGGCAACCGATAGAGCATCTAATGAAGAATTGCCGGAAACCCTAAAAATTTCTAACTCCATTTTCAATTCACTTTTCAAAGAATTTTCTGATCTATTTACGGTGGAATTGACTCAAGCAACCACCGTAAGTGTTAAACACAAAATTATCGTTAAGGACCATCGTCCATTCAATGTAAAGCCATATCCCATGTCGCCTAGTAAAAAGAAGATCATGTATGATCAGATAGAGGAAATGTTAAAGGCCGGTGTTATTGAATCAAGCACATCACCATATAGTTCACCCCCAGTCATCATTGAGAGACAAGATAAGAAACCGCGTAGATTAAACGAAGTCACGCTTGACGAAGCCTCTGTTTTACCAAAAATCTATGAAAGTATCAAGGACCTGGGGAAAGCTACAGTATTTACTGTACTTGATTTGAAGAGCGGATATTGGCAAATTCCTTTAGATGATTCATCCAAAATTTACACAGCGTTTACTACTCATGATGGAGCTGCCTATCAATTCAATGTTATGCCATTCGGCTTGAAGACTGCCCCGTGCATATTCCAAAAATTCATGGCCAAAGATGTTCTAACAGGATATTTGCACCATTTCTGTAAAGTCTATTTAGACGACATCATCATTTATAGTGAAGATTTGGAAGGACATGTGGAGCACCTCAGGTTGATATTTGAACGATTAAGGCTACATAACTTGAAGGTTTCTCCGGATAAGTGTGTAATCGCTACTAATGAGATTACCTATCTTGGGCATCAGATTACTTTAGATACCACTAGACCACTTGATAAACATAAATTGCAGCTTCAGAACTATCCTGTTCCTAACAATAAACGACAACTTCAGAGTTTTCTCGGTCTATGCAACTGGGTAAGAGAATACATCCCTAATGCAGCCCTCATTACCAAGCCGCTAACCAGACTACTCTCGAACGACGTCCGCTATAAATGGACAAAGGAGGCCCAGAACGCATTTATGAATATTAAGCAGATCTTAGCAGAACCCTTGGAACTTCATAGACCAGATTTGGACAAAACTTTTATTCTTCAGACGGATGCTAGTCTACTAGGCATGGCAGCAGTTTTATATCAGTTCGGCGATGGAGGTGAAAGACATATTATATCTTATGCGAGTCATACCTTGTCTCCTACAGAGAGAAAATATCACATTAACGAGCTAGAATGTCTAAGTGTGGTTACTTACGTTAAGCGATATAAGATTTACTTAGCAGACAAACCTTTCATCGTCCGAACTGATAATAGGGCTCTCCTGTGGTTGGATAAGCACCGAGATGAGAAAACGAAGTTTACAAGATGGTCGTTGTTGTTGCAAGAATATTCTTTCAAAATTGAACACTGTCCAGGCAAAGAAAATCTTTTGGCCGATTATCTCAGTAGGAATCCTCAAAATTCAAGTTTGGAGCATCTCGATGAAGATCGAATGTTTCCGCCTAAATTCAAATCAAAAGAAAATATTTTGGCTATCACCCATTTGGAACTTTATCAATCAATTATAGAAAGTCAACAGGACTCTACGAACATCAGGGAGAAAGTTAGTCGTTGGATTGAACTCAGTCAACGAACTATAAATGAGAGATCGGTTAAAGACCAGAAATTTTACTCAACTCATCAAGTGAGAAATGGCATACTTATGAGATTGATTTCAGACAAAATTTATTTAGTGGTACCTAAGCGTAAGATCAAAGAGAGCATATCACATTTTCACGACAAGACTGGTGTCGGCCATCCAGGAAGAGATGAAACCTTTCGGACCATATCTAGAACTTATTATTTTAACAACATGTCCAGGCTAGTAGGCCAATATATTCAAAATTGTTTAGTGTGCAAATCTGTTAAAGGACGACAAGTGCAGCCGGAAGCCCCATTACGGTGTCATGAACCTCAATCCCCTTTTGAGGTGATCAGTATGGATATCTTGGGACCATACAAACGCGCTAAGGACACTGGTAATCGATTTATAGTCATGACGGTCGATCTATTTACCAAGTGGACCGAAGCGCAAGCTTTCGTAAAGGTGAATGGTGAAACTTTAGTCCGATTTCTGGAGGAGCACTGGATATCTCGGTTTGGCTTGCCGAAGACTATCATATCAGATCAAGGAGGACATTTCCAAAGTGGATGGTATACTCAGTTTAGTAAACGCAACCATATTCAAAATTTTTATACGCCCATTTATCATCAACAAGCAAATCCAATAGAAAGACAGGTGCAAGAAGCCAAGAAAATTTTAAAATCTCTTATGTTCAATCAGGCAACAGACACATGGGATATGTACATTGTACAAATGCTTTACAATCTAAGAACACGTAGGAACGCTTCCACAGGATATACCCCAAGCTTTGCAGTTCTAGGCTACGAACTAGCAGAAGCAGGCGAATGGCAGATAGAAAGCTATTTCCAAGAAAGACAACCCACATTAACCAGACCAGCTATCGTGCAAAATATAAGTCAAAATTCACAACAGTATAGACAAAAATACGCCCCTAAGGAAGCAGTCACTCCTATTGTTTTAAAAGTTGGAGACAGAGTTATGGCTAAAAATATGCGGAAAGACAAACAAGCATTTATACCTTCGTGGACTGGGCCACATAGGGTGACAGAGAAAGTGTCAAATGAGGTTTATATTATCCAGAAAGACCAACATCTATCCCGATTACATGTGAACGATCTGAGACTTGTGAAACCAACGGAGGAAGTAGGATTCGCATCCAGTGAAGACGATTCCGATGACTCTTCAGTGGGCGATCCACACGATGGACCAGAGCATTCCAATGATCCAATTTCCGTCCAAGTCCAAATTCATACCCCTAATACAGCCAGCGTAGCTGTCTCGAATGTAAGAAGGCAACCTGCGTCGAAGCAGACAAAGGGTAGCGTTTCCGAAGGGCCGGAAACCAGTTCGCAAGCAGCTTCGCATGCTGATATTTCCATTCATGATCCAGATCCTTCCACACTAGTACATGACCAAAATTCTATTCGATCCAATGATTCCAAGCAAACCACTGACCAGACTATTCCGCTTACAGAGGGTTCCTCTGAAGCAAATATCCTTTCTGAAAATATTCCACAAAATTCCTGTAATCCTTTCAATCTCGAGAGAGAGCGAAGACTCATAATTCCTTTGACAAATGTTAAACTCCCAAATTCAAGTTATTTTCCAAATTTCCAAAAGACGTTCCGTAGAGAAGTCTCTCCTTTCGCTGTCCACACGCGAGGAGAAAATAAGAGTGATGAGATTATGTCCAGAAATTTTAAAGTCCAAATTTACAGTCGGATACTGCGGTATCCTTTGTTTCAATTTTAACTAATACGTACTGATTTATGTTCACAGCCTGAACATAAATAGATGCATGCTGATCCAATCCTGAGATCCTAACCATAAATTCCCAATGCAATGATCCACCAGTCCCAATGGTATGTTGGCAGATTCCAGACGAACGAGCCAAGCAGTGGAGTGCAGCATTCTCCAAGAGGATGGACTCCCAAGACATAAGACGAAGACGAAGACAGAAGACGAAGATCGAAGAGCAAGACAGAAGATTCAGAAAACAGTGCATAAAGACACTATCATGTTTTCCAAATATGTTCATTCGATAAATATGTTAAGTCCACTTTTGACCAATAATTCTATAAATTACCAATGTTATGATCCATTCTACTTTTAAAACCTATGAGGCCAATAATTTTATAAATTCTAAATGTTCAGTCCCATACTACCATTCGGCCAATAATTGTATAAATTGTATTGTGTTCTATCTATCAATGTTAACCATACCACCACCACCATATTCCCACAAGAGTTGTTAATAAATCATATGATCCATATATCCATTTCTTTTATTTATTTCCTGATGGAAGTAATTAATTTTAAAATATTATTAAGTAATCTTAAGCAGTGACAAAGAGTAATAGTGATCGATTCCAAAAGACGAATTTTCAAAAGGAGGGGAGTGTTATCGAACCCAGGAGATGCTGTGAAAGTAGTTTTAAGTAAAAGATCCCAATTAGACATAAGCACACAAGCTAAGGCTTGAATGGTGTATGTGGAACATCTGTTCCATGTACACCATTTTTTTATCAAAAATATGTCGAATTTCAAGTCAGTTCCTAAACACCAAAATTCCTTCTTTTTGCCTGATATGCATGATTCCGTGCATATCAGGATTTTTTATAAAATTTTTAAGACGATTTTCAGTACAGTTTCCAAAATTCCCTTTATCTTTTTCGGCCCATATCTCATGTTTGAACGAACGCATCCAGGCACGATGCAGCATGTAGAGACGACCAAGGATATGCATTATCCTCTGCCAGTGCCGAATCCTCTATGGACGGACTGGGGTTTTAATTATGATGATTACAGCGCAGGTAATCATCTTCATAAGCCGGTCTAACAGATCACAGGAATACTCCATAAAGGCGCGAGAGTGAATCTACCGTAGATCGGTAGCTCTTGATCTGATCTACCATAGACTGATCCACCTTCGTGGTCGCACTGATCTACGGACCCATAGGTTCACTCTACCCTCGCGTTCTGGAATTCCTAGTGAGTCCGTGACCTACGGCTTCCAAGGATGGTTGAGCTGGCCTCGCCTACCCATTGGTCATCGTCTCTACCGGGATCGTGTCTGATAGCACCATTTTGAAATTTTAGGAACTGAATAAAATTTGGAAATAGCGGAATTTGCGACGCCACGTGGCGACATGAAGTGGTCTCGGGTCATTTCCATATATATAGTGGGAGACCTCCCGATGATCTCGCAAAATGGAAATCCGTCATTTTTGATTAAATCAAGCCAGGATAGGCCCCAGTGCGGTACGCACGGGTACCGGGGCACTTCCCCATTATAACCAGGTGACCGCCTTGTGAGATAGCATTCGAAGAGATTTCCCCTTTCTGAAATATCCACAGACGTCTAACGGCATATACCCCTTTTGGAGAATATTACCTTAAATTTTTAGTCTAATTCTAACAGTAAATCTATAAAACCCACTCACTAAATTGCCAGTCACGTCCATGTAATAATTCTCTTTCGGCAATCGATCACTCGTCTTTAAGCGCGGCCGTCGCGGTCGCTGACCCCTTGTGGGGTTATCGTGGTTATGGTGGCAGACCTTGCTAGGTGAGGCTCTATATGTACTATGATGATTGTTTAATATATACTCTTATTTATTATCCATGTCTTCTTATTGCGTTCTAGTAATAGTCTAGTATCTGTGTTGACCCCATAGCTAACGACCCTCGCAATTGCGTCGGTTTGACCATTCGGCTGAAGCCAAAGAAGAGTGAACGAGCAAGACCTGTCTGGGCAGGTGTCAGAAGTGAATTGTGTATTGTGCAAAGTGTTTAGCTAGTGTTGTATCTTTAGTTCAGGACGTTGCGAAGCCTGTATACGAGGAAGCATTCATTGTCGACAGTTGCCGTTAATCTATCGATTTCGAGACTTCGATATATTAAGGGTTTGCCACGACCTGCGTTGAATTCAACGGCCAAGAGTTAAATCAGATGTGGTGACAGCGGTTGGTTGACTTAATCGAATATCGGTCGTTCCCTCCCACTATCACTGGTTATAACGAATGGTTAACTAACGTTGACACAGCCTTAGCAAATTAGTTTAGTTATTAAACGTTGATAGGAACGCCTCTAATTTCTTTTCTACTTCAGATAAGAAATTTAAATTTGAGGGACATGAATTAGACAATATTGTACAATTTTTAGGATAATTCTGAATTTCAAGGTACTTCCGGTTTGACAGGAATTGAGCAGAACTTATGGTTTTCAAATAGAACATCCTGTTTTTTGACATTTTTTTAAACCAGCGGATCATTTTACGTATAATAATGCCTTTTTGGATTTTTTTTGAAAATAACTACTTTTGGAGTTAGGTGGCTGTGATTCACATAAATGGGTTTTGTTTTGGTTTGTAATTGTAGCTATTACCTATTAAAATAAATTGACCCTTTCCCATCATTTTGGATTCTCCATTTTTTATTTTATTTTAGTTTTAATGCCAAATTCGTAATCAGCGACCCCAAAAACCCCCTAACAACTGATAAATATAATAAGAAAAAGAAAATAAAAAATTAGACATTCGAAGTCATTTTGTAGACGTCATTTTGTTTTTAGGCCGATTTTGAGGCCAGATTCGTAATCTGTGACCCCAAAAACATAATGTAGTCAAATTTCTGGCAATTGTTTAAATAAATAAAATAATTATAATTTTTTTAAATAAGAGTATTAAAAAAACGCTTATTTAACAACTGAAAAAATAAAAAGCCTTCTCACCTATGGGGAACTTTCCGAAATTAAAAAAAAAAAATCAAAGTCGGTTTTGAGCTCGGTTTTGAGTCAACGCAGTTGCGAAATTTTAGCGTTTAGAAATTGAAAAATCTACTCTATCAAAATTTCGACAAAATTTAGTATATTTCAACAACCGCTTAAAATAAGTATATGTTATGATAGAAAGCTCTTGACATTCTCGAATCAAATTTGGAATAATATATAGTTTACGATGATGAAAAACAGAAAATCCTGGAAGCTTCGACTACTTTATAGAACTGGCAACACTTTATCGATCGTTTGAACTGTGCTCACTGCTCATGCTCGAAACTTCTTATTTGTTACTGTTAGTAAATCGTGAAGGTTGAGTCATATTGAACCATTTACAAACGGTCTTTGTAATCAAAGACTTATTTTGCAGTATGCAAGAAAACAAGTGATGAAATACTGTGTGAGTTACTAACAAATACTTTTATCAATATAAATAAGTGTAAATATGATAACTAATTAAATAGCACCAGCGATATATGGAACTACAAAGATAATGAACGTAATATCTTTGATGTAGCCGCAAAATTGTTGGATATACCTAGATGGCGACAAAACAGTTTTACTAGTAGCGACACGAGTATTGCACAGACGAACTATATGATAATAATTGTTCATATATAGGATCACATTGAACGATGGTAGATTGGAAAACTGTAGCTGGACTACCGACATGTGCATCTAACCACATTAATTATTCTACTAAACTATAGATGTCGCGCTGCTAAAAATAAAAATAGTAAAATATCTGTAACGTAAGAAAAGTTGCTCTAAATATTGGAACAAAAATAAAATGAATTGAACTAAAATTCTAGCTACAATTTTTAAATTATGGGGCATACCTACCCAATATTTTTTTCATTTTATTAATATATACATGTCTTTTGTAGATTTCCAAACTTGCGAGTTATAGTTTAAAGCAGTTTGCGAAAAATTGCCGATATTTCGTTACCTATTCGTGTCATGTTTTAACTACTATAATATATGAGCACAGTCGTGATATCTCAATGCTAATAAATGCTATGTGTTATTTAGCAATTAATAAAATATGTAAAATAAAAAATAATACAGTGCGCGCCGCCCGACTACGAACACGGGACGGGAAATAAACTGGCAGCCGAACTCGATCGAGTGTCCTCGTTATGGGTGATAATCGTATATCGGATTGAACCGATTGCACGCACAACGGTACAAAGGACGAGGGGCTCGATCGAGGTGCGTTTGCCAACTAATTACTAATTTCGAAGTACCATGTTCGTAGTCGCCTGGCGTGCACTGTACTTATGGCCCTCTAACTTCTCTATAATTTCTACGAGTTTTGGTGTTGCTGTGATCTACCAATCCACTTATCTGTATATTTTTTATTTAAATATAGGTACTCGCATGTAGTAAGATTGAAAATATAAGAAACAATTCGGCACCTTTGAATTTTTATGTGGTTTTCGCCAACTATAAAAATATATTATGGTCGACTTCAGATTTGTAAGACACATAAAAAACCAGCGGCTTGTTTGATGCCCATAAAAACTTCAAACAAGCCGGCTCTTTTTATGTGCTGTATAGATATGACACAGACTTTACAAATATTCCGACAAGGGCAGGCGGCATGCGATTGTAATGAATTGTTACTTACCTATATCCTTGCATTTGACTATACTCAGAATTTCTAGAAATTACCTACGTGATGTTTTCATTAACATACAATTTTACTGGAAATGATTGATTTTAGATATAGGTTAATAAAAATTATAGAGCGATAAAGACGCTATCCAAATATGTAAAAATATACGGGGCGGGGAGTTCCAATTAAAAAAATTAAGTTATGATCGATATAATATTTACATTATTGCAATAAACACCCTGTACAAATAATTGCAACTTTATTATAGGTATCTAATAGAAGCATGGTACATTTACAAAAAAAAGTTGTTTAATATGGGGACATATCTATTGCAAATTTTATTATAGTGAGGTCATCAAGTAACATTTTGTTTGAAAAACAGATGAATAATTCGACAACGTCGCAATGAAATTTCAAACAGTAGATATACTCGAAAAAGGCAATTAAAAAGAAAATAAGAAAGTGTACAAATATATATACCCAGGGTGTCCCGTTTAAAGAAATATAAATTTGATATGTCACTCGAATATCAAACACCCTATATGATTAGAAATTATTTTACAATATTATGGTCTTCTTGTTCTCCTACAATTTCTGTTTAAAAATTTTTTCGATATAGATAATAAATACCTATTAAACGAGATATCAACCGAGGTGATCTTGTTGACACACCCTGTATAATATCCTGTATCAATTATTTCAATGTACTTTTTCAGAAAATATCAACATTAATATTTAATCGAACGAAAATAATATTGATTTGATTTCATGTCAGACAACCCAACATTTTTATGTTCTTTAATCAGAAAATATTATTTGTGGTAAGGTAAATTTTTTTCCGCAAGTTTGCTTTGCGCATTGCCTATTCACCCGCGAATATGGATATAAACGTATTAGATATACGATAATAAATCATAAATTCATAAATTAGATTAAGATAACGTAACATAAAGTAAGATGAAGTAAACTACATATTTCTATTTTCTAGTGCACAAAAAACCTCAAAAGCTTTGCGGTTTACGCATTGACGGGAGAGCGGGACATACTTTATTTTTCTACAGCTATTAAATAATAAATATAAATAATATAATGTATTACTTAATACCATAGAACATCATTATTCTCATGTAAAATTTGTTCTGGCATGATTAAAAAATAAAAATTAACGGAAACACTACTATGTTTCAATTATACCAGCATTATATTTTCAAATTATTTTAAATTATACTCGGGCCAAAAAGAGTAGTCAGTAGAGCCAGGGGCGTACGGATTTACGAATTTCATAATTCGAACAAATGAAAGCGGATTGTGTTAATTATGCATGAGTATGAGTTACCATGTCTTAAATTTTAAATAATATGCTTACATCTGGCAACATTATCTCCACGAATTAGGTATAGCAACGCAGTTGAACAATGCACATCCTTTGCGTTGCAGCATATGTGACGCCACTGAATGCGCTATCTAAGCCCTCTCGACGACCTTTATAATAGTCGAACAAATTATTGGGTACTAGGGCGGCACGTTCAAGCATGTACTTTATTTGGTTGACTATACCAATTAAACATAATGACCTAGTTGTGGTTTTCATCTCTGATAGGCGGAGAAAACTGGATATATTTCTCTGAATTATATGGGATTATATGGTAAAACGAGCTGCCGCTTCTGTATTCCATAACAGCTAAATCCTTTGAAGAATTGCCGGTAAGTTTTTTGCTCTACTGCCTACTCTTTTTGGCCCGAGTATAGTTACCCGACTCACTCCTACCGAAGCAGCTTTACGACGGAGCGGTTTAATTTATGGCCGATTTTTATGGCCTTTTTTATATAGAGACAATTCAGACAATTTAACGTCACATCTATGTTCATTATGCCATATATGGCTTTAGTACGTTGGGTACACCAAAAAAAGCTGCACTTTTTGATTGGAATGTGCCACTTTCTGTGGTCATAGTTAATGCCAAAATGTAACTTTTCAGATAGGGAGCCACGTGAAAATCCATGTAGAACACCAAAATGGCGGCTATGAAAGATGGCCGCCATTAGCCGCACTAAATTTCGTTGTATCTCAGCTCCTAATGATCCGATTTCGATTTTATTTTTTTTGCTTGAAAGGTCTTGTAAAGAGGACACTTTTTTGTCTCTATACATTTATCTCTACACCTTAAGGGTTCTGCACAATTTTCAAAAACCTGAAAATTTCACTTTTCTCACGAGTTTCATTGATAAGTAAGCTTTTAATTGAGCTTCTATCACCACAAAAAATGGTTTATATATATGGGATTCCGTATATGTAAAGAAAAACTTGTTATTATAAACAACAGTGATTTCAATTATTATGAAAACATTTATTTATTAAGGAAACAAATTTGTACAAACAAAAAACGAATAAATACGAAGAAATACTGATGTAAGTTAACAGCTCTTATGACTCTGGATAATCTTCTTCATCTTCCAATTCATCCCTGGAACAAAATAATTATATATTATTATTATATTAAGGCATTGGATCAACAAAGCAATATTATTATCTTGAAACAATTGTGAAACGAATTTAAAAATAATCAATTAAATACATACCTTTTATATTTATTGCTGCATTGGCAACCCCCAGTGCAGTTCGTGCAAAGTAGCGTTCATGGAACCTTGGCCTTTAAACAAGAGCATCGTGTACGGCATCCGGAGCAACTACACTTACCTAATTCTCTACAGGCTGCCATAATAGAAGGGCGAGTAGACCAGACCGGCGTCCACTCCCCAGCAACCATGGTCCACTCCCCATCCTTCTGGCTCTGGAACGTTGTCCATCACAGAGCACGCACGACCCCAAATTTGTCCTGCCTGGTATGCTGAACGAAGACAATGCTGCCTTAGTGCCTCTCTTGTTGGGGGCAGACTTTGTAGACTGCGACTTTTTGAAGTAAAGATAAGCTTTCTAACATGATTGACTGAGAAATTTTCCGCGTCTTTGTAATAAAGCAAAACAGTAAACTTTTCCAGAACTTCAAAAGTCTCATCAGAAATAGACGGTTGTGGTACAGAGATAGCTTGAAAGGCTTCAGCAGCTTCAGGAAATGATTTCCATACTTTCCAGGCACTCTGTTTCCCTTTCATTGCAAATGATGACGTTACATCTGATCCAGTGAATGCATGGAATCCTTTTAATGCAGAAGCTTTATGTTCACCCATACTTTCAAACATGGCATTAATATTCATGTATCTCTGACCCTTCCCAGCACCAAAGAGAATCCACATCTCCTGAAGTCCCGCATTTTTGAGAATGTGAAAGAAAGAGATTGCCAAAACAACTACATCAGTATCTACTATGCAAATAATTATTTTTTTTGCTCCATGTTCAACACTGTCTTTAGCGTGGAGAAAAATTCTCCCGTCTGTTTCTTCCTGTTGCCTGCATTGTACTCCATCAATTGAAGTTTCATCCGGTCGAGATGAACGAATGATGCCATCAATCTCAGTACTGATGTGAGCCCATTCAAACTTCAAAAATGCATATTCTCCAAGTAGCTTGAAGAGTTCTGTCTTATTCTGATCGCAGCAGAGGAAGTCATTCAAATTTTTAGGCGGCATATTTCCGTGTGCTACTTGGCGACGAAGACCAACGCCTCTCTTATCTCTCACATGAGATTGATGACATCATTCGTTCATCTCGACCGGATGAAACTTCAATTGATGAAGTACAATGCAGGCAACAGGAAGAAACAGACGGGAGAAATTTCCTCCACGCTAAAGACAGTGTTGAACATGGAGCAAAAAAAATTATTATTTGCATAGTAGATACTGATGTAGTTGTTTTGGCAATGTCTTTCTTTCACATTCTCAAAAATGCGGGACTTCAGGAGATGTGGATTCTCTTTGGTACTGGGAAGGGTCAGAGATACATGAACATTAATGCCATGTTTGAAAGTATGGGTGAACATAAAGCTTCTGCATTAAAAGGATTCCATGCATTCACTGGATCAGATGTAACGTCATCATTTGCAATGAAAGGGAAACAGAGTGCCTGGAAAGTATGGAAATCATTTCCTGAAGCTGCTGAAGCCTTCCAAGCTATCTCTGTACCACAACCGTCTATTTCTGATGAGACTTTTGAAGTTCTGGAAAAGTTTACTGTTTTGCTTTACTACAAAGACGCGGAAAATTTCTCAGTCAATCATGTTAGAAAGCTTCTCTTTACTTCAAAAAGTCGCAGTCTACAAAGTCTGCCCCCAACAAGAGAGGCACTAAGGCAGCATTGTCTTCGTTCAGCATACCAGGCAGGACAAATTTGGGGTCGTGCGTGCTCTGTGATGGACAACATTCCAGAGCCAGAAGGATGGGGAGTGGACGCCGGTCTGGTCTACTCTCCCTTCTATTATGGCAGTCTGTAGAGAATTAGTTAAGTGTAGTTGCTCCGGATGCCGTACACGATGCTCTTGTTTAAAGGCCAAGGTTCCATGCACGCTTCTTTGCACGAACTGCACTGGGGGTCGACAATGCAGCAATAAATATAAAAGGTATGTATTTAATTGATTATTTTTAAATTCGTTTCACAATTATTTCAAGATAATAATATTGCTTTGTTGATCCAATGCCTTAATATAATAATAATATATAATTATTTTGTTCCAGGGATGAATTGGAAGATGAAGAAGATTATCCAGAGTCATAAGAGCTGTTAACTTACATCAGTATTTCTTCGTATTTAGTCGTTTTTTGTTTGTACAAATTTGTTTCCTTAATAAATAAATGTTTTCATAATAAATAAAATCACTGTTGTTCATAATAACAAGTTTTTCTTTACATATACGGAATCCCATATATATAAACCATTTTTTGTGGTGATAGAAGCTCAATTAAAAGCTTACTTATCAATGAAACTCGTGAGAAAAGTGAAATTTTCAGGTTTTTGGAAAATTGTGCAGAGCCCTTAAGGTGTAGAGATAAATGTATAGAGACAAAGAAGTGTCCTCTTTACAAGATCTTTCAAGCAAAAAAAAGAAAATCGAAATCGGATCATTAGGAGCTGAGATACAATGAAATTTAGTGCGGCTAATGGCGGCCATCTTTCATAGCCGCCATTTTGGTGTTCTACACGGATTTTCAAGTGGCTCCCTATCTGAAAAGTTACCTTTTAGCATCAACTATGACCATACAAAGTGGCACATTCCAATCAAAAAGTGCAGCTTTTTGGCTTTTTTAGCGATGTACCCAACGTACTACTTATTGCAGTGCTATTTTCAAATCGTCAAATCTACTTAGGTTTCTGTATAGTTCAGTAGCAAACCAATGTCATGTACTAAATTTCCTTTAGTACAGTAATGCGCCCAAAGGTACCATCACTTCCTTGATATAAATTTTGCTTGTATATTTGGTTGCCTAACTTGAAATGTTGCTTCAACACTTTTCGTACGGTTAACCGTCTTTATAGTTCCATATGTCACTGATAGCACTTAAAACGTTTAGATAACAATGTATTGTAATATTATATGTAGAATCTAGTATATTAGAATATAATATATTTATCTTCAGGTACGAAATGTTTTATTGTAATATAAGGGGCTCCCTAAGATTAGTGTTAGTTTAGGAAATTAATACGGGCTGATTTAAGCGTAAACAGCATAATTTCAAGTTCAAGGTCGGACGTCTCTCTTTAAAATAATACGAAAAATTCGTATTAACATAAGTCTTGCGTAATAACTCTTAAATGAAAAAGTTTTAAGTTTTGGCAATACGCATTGCTCCTTGAGATTGACATTTTGATATGATTCTCGGTGCTGCCCTCTAGTATGGTAAATCGAAGATAGCTATTGTTTTCAGTAACTTTTTAATTCATAGATTGGTAGAACATAAATATTTTTGTATCTACAAATAATTTAACCTAAGTTTTGATAATATAAGGATAACTCTTTGTCCCATCTGATTTTGGCAAACAAAAAATCTTTGTAACGATAGTCTCGAAAAAAGTTTTGTGCAGTCGCCCGGTATTTGTGAGTCATAAGACTTTTACATCGCCGTAGAATGATTGTTCCATTCTTATACATCCAGTCCAATTTGTAAAAAAAATCTTTTACGCGAATAAACATTCGCCTCTGCTAAAGAATTGACGTTAAGTGCCTTTAAAGAGCGATCTTGACGGATTTATTTTTAATTTGCAGAATGAAGCGTATAAAGATAGACCTTCAGAGTGCATTCGAGGAACTGGCTAAGTCCAAGACGAACATAAAGATGAGAAAAACCACTGCAGAGAACTTGGATCTCGATTATACCGTGTTACTGCCTAGGGCGCTAGCTGACGAGCTCATGGAACAACTACAGCAGTCGGTCAAGTATTACGAAGCAGAGTTAACAAAGGTCTGGAGACTACTCATAATTTTCTTACGTATAACTAATTATTAATTAAGTTCGCTTTTTTAATTAGTGTGACTAAAAGTCGGAGTGATATTTTGCTTTAACTAGGGCAAGAAATATTGTTCTTTTTTAAATAATTTATTTGAACTAGAACAACCACCATTCTTGACTGTAACACGAAGCGTATGTACCCTCATATATAATGCTAGTCAGCAATATTCTGTATTTAATACAGAGTGACCCATTGAAAACGAAACGGAGCGAATAAGAAAATGATTTTTCGCTAAAACGCCGAGACAGATCGATTTTTAATCGAAGTGAAACATCTTTTCACATAAATTACTTGTTACAGAGTAGGGAAGGGGGTTAGGTGACACACCATTTAAAATTTTTAAGTATTTTTAAAGATAGGTCGTAAAAGACGTTTAAAGACAAAAAATTATTACAGTTTTGGAATTCTAAAGTATACCAATATTTTGCTTTGTTGTAGGTACTTTATTTTTTGCTTATGCTTACCAAGTAAAAAATCTGGTAAATATTGAAAAACCACAGTTACATTAGAAACTCTAAGAACTGTTACTTTCATATTGTTAGATGTCCAAAATTTTGTCCATTAATTTTCCTGCAATAGAGATTCTGCTCGAAACGACAATTTGTGGTGGTATTTGCCAACACTTATTGAGTATTGCTTGATGTAAGTTTTCTAAAAACGTCGGTTGCTTGACATAAAATGGCGCCCCTTCTGCATATCCAACTACATGGAAACCTTTTATCTAAATACAGACGCGCGTGGTGGGTACAAAGGAAAGTTGCTTCATCCTACTAAAGTATCAGATGATTTTCTAAATAATTATTGTTTTCGCTAATGTCTGTTAAGGCCGGATCAAAGACGTCTTCTAACAATTGCACAAAAGGTGGTCCTTATTTATGAAGAAAATGACTTTTTATACTTACCCTGTCGTCATGTGATAGTGTTAAACTGTGCTTTCGAAGTTTGTATTGGTACCTCATCTGGGCCAGATATAGCTCTAATCAAATTGATTTAAATCTTTATGAGTCAGGATTTCAAGATGCATATGTGAGCAGCAAGATTGGAGGTCATCGTGATTACATTTTACAATTTTGCCTCAACCAGTTAAAGGAGAAACATCATAGGGAAGATTATAGGGAATTATTAGAGCTAGCAGTAATATTTCTAGGTGGTCAGCCGCACAGAGGAATATCTTTTCGCCTTCCAGGTGCCTTCCACTATGCAAGATGGATGGTCAAGGACGTTTATTGCTTAAAAATATTTCCGCTTGACGCCCCAAATAAATGGTATTAAGGATATTTGTATATTCCTTATTCGTCTGTTCATAGATGCCTGGTTTTACTGTCCAGTAGCAGCTGAAGCACCACTTCAAGATCTCAATTTCCTTAAAGATTTGTAGAGTTATAAAGACACACACGAAATCTTATCAAGTGATGCTTCAAAAAATGTTTTGTGGTCATCTCTGGTACTTCTCGACAGAATCCATTGTTTTGGCATTTTACGATATTAGGGTCCCCTTTGAAAGAAAAATGGAACTCGTTAAAGCAATGCAGCAGGATGAGGATGACGGTGAGGCTGCTCCTTTTCGTATTGCAATTAATCAACCACTGCAGTATTTCGCTTAAAAAAATACTGCAGGTTTCTTTAAACGTTTTAAAATTCCCTGTGAATTCTTGAAACACGATCCTTCTACATGGGAGTCTTGGAAGATTTGCGAAAGGGGTTGTTAATTTTTCAGAACCTTTTAGGAATTATTCTTACTAAGAGGACCTAAAACAGTTTCTACTACAAGTGGTGAAGGACTACCGCAACACGTTCCCAGACAGTAGCAAAAAGACGCTTTTTCTTGTATGGATGGAATTTATTGTGCAAAAAAATCTTTTGGACGCTAATTCGCCTAACAGCAGATAAAGTATCCAATTTTTTCGTACTCAGCGTAGGATTTACATTAACATGTTTAGCAACTGCCACTTCCTGTTGCCCGAAACTGTGTTACTAATTTCAAGATGTATATTCATATTTTTACAATTTTCCAAAATCAAAACTAGTGAAGTATTAAAACTTATTGAAATGTTAATTATTGTCTAAATTTTATCTTTGGTGTTTCTAAATTTACATACCTACATGTATTACATATTTAATTGCTGGAATCGATGATGATGAAACATTAACAGCGGCTTTCCAATATTCTGTGGTACGAATTTCAACTGAGGCCAACGACATTAAAAGAATTTATACATGAAAAATATTAAATGTTAATGTGAGGTGGATTTTCTTGATAATGTATAAAAACTATACTTAATTGTCTAATTTGTAACATTTTCAACATTTTTAGTTTCAATAGGAATTATTTGGTGTTAAACAACGCGAAATTTTACTAAATTCTCTTTTTTCTCATTAAAGTTTGTTGAAACATATAAAATTAAACCAGTTTCACTGTCACTGCTTTTACGTCCTTGTTTATTGAGATAGCAGGTCTGAATCATAAGCAGATATTTTCAAATAATTTTTTCGGGCGTTTTCGTTGACTTAATTTGCATATTATAAGGCCAAGTGTATGCTCATTCCCTTTTTTGAAGCCGCTTTTAAAATGAGCGCATGTCTTTTTTATTCACACCTAGGGGTATCTGCGTATGTTAAACGTGAAGGGTGTTTACTCTGTGAATAAGAGCATATTTGATTTTACACCAGACAGGCGCTTTTAGTAAAATACGGGTGGTACTTCAGTGGTCATTTTTAAATTTATGCATATTTACTAATCATTTTGAATGTTTTGTAAAAAGATTCAGTGCGTCAAAACTTACCATCAGGAGATTTATTATTAAAATTATTTACTTTAATTGTTCAAAATTGAATAAGAATAATTAAGAGATTATGTTATAATATAAGTGTGTTATTCATAGTTTATTAAAATTATAAACAGCGTTAGCTAAGGCTATCTTTAGCATCTACTCGAACTTTTTGCTCTAAAAATTATAAAAATAATAACGAAATACAATAGAATAAACATTTGGTAATATTTCATTTTTTTTCAGATTATTTTGTAGCTTGCAACAATCGCTTTTAATCTCTATAATATGAGTCATCTTTAAAGTATATAATAATAGGAATTGACCTTTGAAATTAGTCACTATATCATTTATATAAAAACGATAAACTGAATCAGTACACACATATCCATGTGGAACACCGAAACTAGCCAAGGCATAAATGCCTTGAAGCCACGATATTCTATATATTGCCTTCTGTTTTCTAAATATGAGGTAAAGAATTCTAATAAAATACAATCCGAATTTACTTAATTTTTGTATCAGCATCAGATTATCTGGGACAGCAAAATATTCAAGAATGTGGTAATAAATCCCAGATAAGAAAATAAAGAAACTACATGGAAGACTAATTTTATTATTCCTTAGTTCCAACACTATTTGAATAGTAGGTACCTATATCTGAATAATTTGTATAGGAAATGAAGTTATTTGCTAAATATTGTCATGTATTTTAAACTATAAAAGAAATTAAAACTCGATTATTAAATAAATAAAATTTAAAATAAACTCAGATCAAACCAGGGTAGAATGAAATAATCCTCTTAATATAACAAATAACGAGAAACTTACGTATGGTATACTCAATAGATAAATTCAAGTTAAAAAAAAGGATATCATATCGGAGAACCATCTTCATAAATCTGCTGTAGAACATCTGTTGATGCGAAAGAGGTCAACAAGCCACACGTAAATGAAGGGTCAGCTACGCTAAAATAAACCAAACGTAAACAAATTAAAGGCGTAAATAAAGTAAATGCTTTGTACTATGTTGCTTTAAAATAATCAATAACAGAACAGCTGTTGGTTACATGCTTTATACAAAGTTTGAACGATATTCAACACACAGTTAAACAAAGATGGACTATTTCTGTAAATTTCTTTAAAAATTATAATAAAATAGTGTAAGACTTACCTGTGAAATATCCAGTCTAGTCAAATAATGACTAGACACAATGTAAATTAGATCCTAAGAAGTGTTGTGTAGTAATCTTTCAAAGGTTCAGTGATGTTTCGTCGAAGTGAACGACGGCAGGTCAAAAATTCATCTCACGTAATATCAACAAATGGGTACCCACAAATTCGTCAGGGGATGAGGATGCTGAAAATGACATAAATTCATAGGAAAATTAAATAATAAAGTTAAAAATGGCAAAAATACAAACCATAATGACAGATGGGAATCAAGAAATCCTTGGTTTGGCAAATTTTCTGCATGTTCCTTAGAAACGAAACAAAAAAGAGAGTTGTTATTGGGTAGTGGAAGAAGCAAACCCACGTCCAGATCGCTCCTGAAATAAATTCAGAAAATTATAATTTAAATTGGAAATTTATATTCCCAGGACTTTCCAATGGTGAGTCAAGGCCAAATACGAAAAAGTAACTGAAAAGCAGCTTCAACTTACCAGGAACAAAGGTAAAAATTATCCTAATTAATGAGCAGCCACCTCGAAATCAAAAATTGCATCCAAGGCCTATTTGGTTTAAACAAATCCAGTAAATGGTGCAATAAATTCTAGATCAGTCAGCCATCATATCTGGCCCACAAGTGTCAAAAACTAAAAACAGGTCTGCCAATTCAAGTGCATTAAAAACGACTCGGTAACCCGAAAGTGCAGAACTCACTCTGAACTGAAATTTTAAAGCTTAAGTTTAATTAATTTTGTTAATATCCAAAAGGACACTGTCCTAAATCTGTTGTAGATTTAATTAGTTTTAATTAGCGCAGGGATATAGATTAAGAAACGTTATTTGCTTTTGATTATCTGATATTTGCAATAAAACGTTATATTTTGAGTGCCATCTATGTTTAATTGTGAAATAACCAAAGCATTTAAAGTGGATAGCTGGATATCTAAAATACAGCTGACTCAGAGACATCTAGCTGTCAAATAATAGAGTGACATTCATTCTGATAAAGATTTTTTTAATCCCAAGTCGATAGAAATATAATAAAATAAACTAGCGCGAATTTCAAATAACCTTTATTTAAAAATAGCATGACAGCAGATTTATATGTAAGATATTTCTTCGATGGTAGAAGAGAACCCCCAAAGGCCCTGAAAGGTAAAAGAGTAATTATAGCAAACCTACAGTAAGTTTCACGTTAAATAATCATAAAATCATGCGCACTGTCGCTTATTAATGAAACATTGAATTAATTCTGCCCAGAGGCGGACTGATCGTATGCCATAAGGTCTAATATTCAAAACTATATACAAGAACTTAAAAATAAGTATTTCTTTTGAACAAACTGTTTGCAATTTCTATAGAAAATAAAATAAAATTTCAAAACTAAAAAACTTAATTACTATAGCATGCATTAAAATATAGAAAAAAATTAATATCTAAACGTGTAAATCTGAATTTAAACTTACCTTAAATTACAAAAATAAAAATTCAAAAACTAAAAATAATAAACAATATTATCCCTAAAAATCAAAAATAATATACAATATAAAAATTCCCCATATCATTATAATATATATCTACTCGATTACTTCGGCATTATATCGAAATTTCTTAGAGTATACAGATCGATAAAAATTTCTAAAAGCCACTTAAATTCAAAAAGGTCGAGTAGTACATACTTATTACATAATCCGTTAAAATTTCGATATTGATTATCATCACGGTTATTATATTTCCGTTCTTCGCTGTGCTAAAAGTCTTGGTATGGGCTAATATATTAATATATCTGAAATGGGTAAAGATCAAATATATAGAACCCTCGTTATAATAAAACATAATTTTTTTTCATAGTTGCTTTTCGCTTTACTCTTTCCAGAAGTGTCAATAAGGGCAATTTTGGTCTTAAGGGGAAACTCTTATGGAGCTCATTTTAACGACCTTTAGAAAATAAATATTTAAACCCAAATCCTACATACTATTTAAAATGATTCTAAATTATCATAGATTTTTCTTTTCCAAAAGAGTGTTGTGAGACAGGCAGCAGATAACGTATCGCGTGTCTTAAAATGTATATGTCAATCAAATATAATCCAATGATTTGGGGATGTCATTTTAGAGTAAAAACTGAATTTCAGAAAAATTAGGTTAATGACGAAGAGATGTAGGTATATATTTTTTGCATAAAAGAAAAACAATTTTTTTATTAATTTTAATTCTTTTTAGTGGTATTTTCTCTTGTGTATAAGTGTTTAATTTTTCCATAGAATTTCTCACCCCATCACTTATTTCCAGTTTAAATAAAACGACGACAGATTACAACTAAGTATATGGCATATAGTACATTTTTTCTAAACTAATGGATTCTTTCAAACAAAATGACACCTAAAACTACGAGTATGTAACTGAATAATACTTTATTTGAACAACTTCCCCTGTAGCACTTTTAAATTACAGTAATCTCTTAATATAAATTTACAGTTTAAAAACTATTTACAATGTAACTCTGCGCTGTTATCCAAACACACACAAGGAACACGCTGTCTTTTTACGTAAAATTCTAATTGGCAAGTAGGTATATTATTTAATCAATTCTACCTTTATGAGATTGGTTTTTACAGAATACGCAAAAAATTTTACTTCCATAAACTGCAGTTCCAGGTAGCCGATTGCCGTATGTCACTAGCTGCAAAAAATTTATAAGAGTTTTGCCAGCTGATAAAATTGAAAACTTTAATTAATGTAAAGTGCCAAGTTATGAAAGAAAAACATTGTATTAGACACATGATTAATTAAAGAATAAAACTAAATAACATATGTTGTTTAAAGAATAAAGAAATTGGATGAATCTAAAGTTCCATGTGGCAAAAGTGAATGCATTACGTAAAAGACAATTATTTTTTGATCAAATACCGCAAAGAGGCCTCCACTATCACAGTAGAGCTAAGTGCCAATATTGTAGCTACTTATAGATTTAAATAGAAGGCTTTTTGTGTTTCATTCAGTAGAAAATCAGCCATTGCATTTTGCTTGTTCTTCTCCAATATGGATCAATTAGTTGCCGTTCGAATATCCTTGAGAGTCCTCTTTTTAATATTTTGGTCTTATTCCATTCCACTCATTAACAGAGTACATACGCATTCGTATTCTATAGCAACCGTCTTGACAAATTTAAATTGTTAATAACCTGATCTGCTGTTGCCTGAATTTTACAAAAATCATGTTGACCCACCAAGAAAAAATTGTTTGTACATTTTTGTTATCTAACGAATTATATTTATTTTAGTTTGACAATTTAAGTTAGCATTAGCAGAACCTTTTGTCCTTTTGGCCAACATCAACTTTAAAAATGAAAAATATTGTATTGATACACATAATAGATACTTTTATCATGGGGCAATTTCTCACCCTTTGTTTCAAACTCCTCGAGCAGCATTACGAAATATATGCTGGGAGCTATTCATTCGATAAATAGGAATATATTCCCTTGAGATAAAGTAATGCTGCTGAAACCAAAGTTGAAAACTTTTCCTCAATAAAATATGCATCTATACTTGAAAAGCACCAGCATTCTCACGCTTAAAACTGTACATCGCACTCTTATACCGAAAGGCTCTTATACAAGACTAGAGTTATTACTGTATTTCGAAGTTTTTTCGAGCACCAACTTTAACGATCCATTAGGTTGTTAATAAACTAAATGCATATGGCAGTTCTAAAAATTAGCGGTACAAGTAGTAAATTATGGCGTATTGTCACTATGGTGCATTAAACATTTTGCCAGCATCGGACTAGTTTGAGCCAACCCAGAAGGTTAGATACTCCAAATTAAATATATTGATTTTTTCATAAAATACAAAAACAAGTCAAAAAAATAATAAAAGGACACACTTCCTTATAATATTTTCTTAGGTCATTAGTTTTCCCTCGAAGAGCTTATTACGATAGTGCAGGGAGTTTGGGAGCTTAAAATAAAATTAATTTGAATCCATTCACCTAAAATATTCGAGAAAATTACCCATATTAAATTTAATAAAAGAATAGATACTGACACTCTTTCTAATATCGACAAAAGTAGCTTTATTCTCGTATATGCATTATAATTACCTACTTTTGAAATCATGTTACTTTTCTTCTGAACGTCGGGATGGGTTTCGTTCATATTCAGTCATTCGCATCCCTAATATACATATTTTTTTTATTATTAGTGTCGTCTTTACAGACGGAAGCAGCTGGAACTTATTGTTATATTAATTAAAACTCCTGTACGACGTTAAAGTTCCTTCGAATATGAATTCCGGTAATAATTTATTATGTGGCTCCTATTTTAATTATCCTCGTCTTAATTAATATTTTTTACACAGTTAAGAATTCTTAATACCTTAATTTCCTTGCATATATTAAAAAAAATAATCAAAAAACGTTAACAAGCTATTTTGATGAGATTAATAATGTGTTTAACAGCAAATCATGTGAATTTCATTTAAAAAAGTCGCATTTCTATTTAATTATACCTATATATTATATTATTATGTCTATTTATAATATTTTAAAATACAATAAATTGATGATAATTACGAAGGGGATTTTCTACATTCTGTGTACTTCCTGTTTATCCTATCAAAGATTCGAAAAAATAATAATAATTTTGTAACGAAGTGAATTTTAGCTCCGAAGTATTGTTAGTTTTAATTAAAATGTAATTATAAATGTATAAAACAGGCAGGTAAAATTTAACTGATATTAATTTACTTCAAATTAAGCCTTCTGCACCGCGTCTTTTCCGTTATACATTTTTAAATTATGCCGCGACGAATGCAATAATCTCGGTGTAGATCCGATCACTCCTTATGCAAGAAAACGCATGGACTGCAACAAGCCTGCAGTGCCAACCAACATTAGACTCTTGAAGTCAGCTTTTGCGTTCAGAGCGCAAGATAGGTAGGGATACGCGTCACTAAGCGGCTATAAAACTAACAAACCGGCCGTTTAAAAATCAGTTGGCGATGCGCCCGATCCAGTCCAGACCGCCAGTCCGAGAAGAAGTCCGCACCGAACCAAGAGGAAGCTCCGCTGCTAGAGAGAGTAAGACAAATATAGATTGCCATCCGAGCTTTTGCTAGTAACTTTTGTAGACAGAGCTTTTTATCTTTTAACCGCTTTACCGTAGATTTGCTTAGTCGCTCCCACCGTATTATTTGCTTGCCGTTTTTCCGCTTTATAACCGTAGTCTACCGCATTTAGTGTTGCCTAGCCTGCCTAATACTTGTAATTATATTTAGGTTTTATTTTTACCGTAACTGAAACAAATTTATTGAATAAAGCTCGTTCTGTTTTTAATCTGAAATTTTCAGTTTTCTTTATAGGTTAATTAGACCCCTGGCTTAACCGTGTCTTCACTGCAGTTACCTGAAGTCTCTATTATCCTGCTAATAGAGTAGAGTGGTGTTTCTACACTCTAAAACAGAAACTGGCGCCCGAGACACCGTCTTAAAAAGCACCGCCGCCCCTCAGGCGTCAAAGTAACCTTCTCCGAACTTCCGCCATAACGAAGGAAGGTTACAATTTGGGGCACATAAAGGCAGTATAATCCGCGATTAGCATGTTTATAGACAGCGGCTTCGACTTGATTGTAAATGTTCGTTAAGGCCGTCGCGTCTCGGTCGTTAAAAAAATTCACAGCTCGGCCGCGGATGGATATTAAGCACCGAAAAGTACAGTTTTCGGCAAAATCGACCTTTTTAAAAATTTATATCTCGACTAATATCGGAGATGGACCTAAAAAAAAAAAGTTCATCATTTTTCCTTCTTCTTGCCCGCCGTCCGGGTCCGGATCCTCCAAATCCAAAGGGAAAGGCTGTGGCGTGTTTCTAAAGGGCGCATTATTACTGCATATCGGGAAAATCGCGAAAATCCGACAAAATCCCTAAAATCCAACAAAATCGTCCCTTTTCATAAAATCATAACTCTCTTAGGAAGCAAAATCGAAGAAAACGATTGGGTCGCGAGATATCCTAAATTTAATCTAGTTTTCAAAAAATATATCCCAGGAGCCGCGAGTTATTAAGCTCGGAAGGGGGACGCGTCTTGGAAAATTGACAAAATCGAAAAAATTGCGAAAACACGAAACTTCAAATACTATTTCCAAACGAAAAAACGTCGCCGGACTGCCGTTCTGGCAAGAAATCTAAGCTCGAGGGTCCAACTTATAATTAACATCGTGAATTAACACGGTTCTGCTGCGATTTTCAGGGCAGGAGGATCGAATCAAAAAGTGTAATTTTGACGTTTATGTAAACATCAAATTTGACACATTGCGTCACGTGACCTCTTCTCTTGTTTCTCTTTTTAATTTCCCAATTCTGCGGAAACCCTTCGACACGGGGGTATTAAAACGTTAATAACGAATGGATCGCTATGAAATACAGCCGAAACATTTTTTTTCGCTCTGATATTGCCAAAGTTACATTTTTTTAAATTAAATGCAATAAATAAAACAATAGCTATTTATGTAACCAGTTACGAAAGACTTTATTTTGTGTAACGAGTGGATGTTTGCGACACGAGCGAAGCGAGTTCCCGCAAAATGACACGAGTTACACAAAATGGTCTTTCGTAACGTATTACATACAAGATTTTTCTAATTTTAAACATCTAAAAATAAAATTCTTTAAATATGTTTAAAAATAAAAAAAAAATTAAGTATTCATGTAATCATTTTATTTCTGTTATTACGCATTTAATTTTAATGTCAAAAGTGACAAATGACAAACGTTATTAATTTATAAATAAGAAACCAAATCGTGCCATATACCCCAAAAGATGAAACTGGTGCAGCTACGGACACGTGTTTCGGAGTTTCGGCACGATTTAGTTTCTTATTTATTTATATTTGACCCCACCAATCCTATCTATGTTATTAATTTAGTGCATAATGCAGCACCGAGTGCAGCACATAATATCATGGCAAATTCAACAAATAAAAATTCTTCAGGAGTTAATTTGACAAATTTCACAAGTTGTATAGTTAGTATTTATAATTAAAAAGTAATAATTCCTATAAACTTGTATTATGTTTTGAATATACGTTATTTCTATTTCTTCTTGAGAGTTCTTTATTTTTCTTAACTGGTGATAACTTTTCCTCACCAAAAGTTTAACTTTTCCTAACTGGTGATGAAAAGTAACACGTTTTGACATTTAGGTCAGTTTTGAAAAGTGTATGTAATTTTATATGTCAAAATTAGAAAAATATCTATTAGAATACAAAATTTTATCCCGATATCTTTAAAAACGAGGAAGTTACAGGGGTGGCCCACTATTCGTTTACACCCGGTATATATGAAAATACAAAAAATGTCGTACAAATACGAGGCCGTTTACTTAATAATTGCTAGTAAAAAGGTTTTTTTTATTAAAAAATACATTTTTCACCACTTCGGAGGGGCTGGAAATCAGGAGGTGGGGGTGGTTTGGCTCATCTGCCTGGAACACCGAACCTCTGTACTCGAGGAAGTCTTTACCAGGCCAAAAAAGGGATTCGAAAATCATTTGTATGCGGGAGTAACTGTGAGAGATAAGTACATCCCTCTGGTGGTCAGTTGCTACTACCAGTCAAGACATCGAAGATGTCTAGTGACCGATAGCGGCTTGCCAAGCAAGCACCAAGAGCGGCGACCTCTAGCCCTGATGGACTAAAACATGCTTAATAGATAGGATTCTAGGAAACAACTACTGGACGGGCAAAGGCCCCGACTCCCATTGAATTATACCTATAAATCCAAAATTGGTAGCCAAATTTGTTATTTGTCTTTTCTCCACCAGACACAGACCGGTTTCGAACTCTTTATGTTCTCATCAGTGTGCCACAGGTAGCTGAAAAGACAAATAACAAAGGCAAACCAAACTGGTCTATGGCAGACCCAGCACATAGTAACTGTGAGAGATAAGTACATCCCTCTGGTGGTCAGTTGCTACTACCAGTCAAGACATCGAAGATGTCTAGTGACCGATAGCGGCTTGCCAAGCAAGCACCAAGAGCGGCGACCTCTAGCCCTGATGGACTAAAACATGCTTAATAGATAGGATTCTAGGAAACAACTACGGGAGGTCGATTTGGGGGTGGTTTTTGGCAAATTTGAAGGGGTTGCCGAGGAAAAAGAATTTTGGGACCCCCACCATCGTGTTCAGCGACCTCGAAAACGGGGGGGGGGTCTCTAGATTGGCGCTCTGGCAAAAAAAAGGTACCCCTTCCGACTCCTGACCTCGACAATATTAGATAACTTTGGATTAAGTTAAAGCACAAAAATTGAAATTTTGGTATTAGGTTATATACATATAGACCAAAAACAAATAAGAAAACAATATCGCTAATTCTTAAACGTAATACTATATGACACAACTTTGTTAAAATATAAAATTGAAATTTTGGTATTAGCGTTATACATATACATATAGACCACCATTCCAAGATACAGGGTCTTTTCTCTCGGAGCTTGAAAGTGCCTTAAGCTCAATACGAATTTGTGCTGCAAATATTGCATAATGCTTTCATTTCAAAACTTGCCACCCAGAATAACTTGTTATCTGAAGTAGACATGATTTTGAGCAAAAGCGACACGTCGGTTTAGTTTTCGTGGGGAACAAAATCACTGTTGGTTGAATTTTGTGATCCACCCCTTCACCTCCAGTCGCCCAAACATTATAGATTGAGTTATAGATTCAATTGGCACCACCAATATTATTGTGATCCGTCACTTTAAAAGACTTAAAAAGTTTTATCTGCATACCAAAAAGAAATGACTCTGTTTTATCCCTTAGGGCGTTAAAAGATTAATATTCGCAGAAAATTTGATCTAGTCAATACTGATGCTATACTATTAGCACAAGAAAAGGAAAGAGTTTATTTACCAAATGCTTTAATTAAGACAAATCAAAATGGAGAATTTTTTGCAACAATTTTAAATGCAAACGCTATTCTAAAAACCATGAGAATCTTTACGAAAAGAGGTCATATATTTAGGATATGTAAATAATCAAGGATGGTGTTAAACCAAATCCAATCAAAATTCCCTCAACCAAACATTCAAGAAAATAAAATACTTTTTTTGATTAGCAGGATATTATACACCTATCATTCCAAACTATGTGAAAATATCAAAACCAATGACTAAGCTACTTCAAGAGAACCTATTTGATTTTGATCAAGAATGTTAAAATCCTTCACTCCATTTTTAATACATAGGTATGAAAATTTTGGTGACCCATTTATTTTAACTACTGATGCTAGTGCATTCAGCAAGAGGCTCAGGAGGTACTTAAACAAAGATCAATTGCAGAAAATTTTCCTATTGTATACGCTTTATAAGAACTTTATGTCCAGCAGAAACAAAATATTCAATTATACAATTGTTTTAAATATTATAATAGCATAATATTTAGCATATAATTTCTGTGATGTATTTATATGACAATTCCAGATTTATAATTTACTTTTAGGATTCCTTGTAAATTATAATGTGGGGTCATGTGATCACTTCTATTGATATAGGAGTAGGAGAATCGCTCGCACGATTTTGGATCACTTTTATTAACACTAAGCAATTGCTGAAAATAATTCAATTTACGAATTCCATCTTTATCTCTTGTGGTAGAATTTAAGTTGAATGCAACATGGTTTTCAAACGTTAAATTTTGGTCTATAATAACTCCTACATTTTTTTCGTCCCTACTGAGTTTAATTATACAATTATCAAATATGAGATTTTATTCAGATGGATGAAGTTATACCAAAGGAAGTGTTTATTACAATATGTGTAAGAAGGTTTTAGCACTGGGGAAAAATCAACTTTTAAGTTGATCCCATCTATTCCAGTTGCAGTAGATTGAATTGAATATAAACATTCTTGAACTATGTTACATGTTGACCTCATTTAAAGTAATAATATTGTGATTTTGAGTTTACGTATAGTACCTCAGAGCGTTGATTAAAATAATTCAATCAACGCTTATTGACAGAAACATTGAAGAAATATTGAATATAAGATTTACTGCTACCATGAATTCCAATACGAAAAGTTATTCGAAAATTTTGTCGAGTTGTGTTTATTTTCCTCAATTTGCTTTATAAATGCGGTTTTTTTAAATTTCTTATTGCCAATGATGGAAAGTTTCTTAAATCTTTTTAATATTGGTTTCCCTATACTTGTTATAAGCTTTGTTCTTTAATTTAATTTCTTTGATGGTTTGAGTAACGTATGGATGACATGTTCTTCTTATGAGTATTTGTTTTCCTAGAGCGTGCATATCAAAATATGATAGTTGTAAGTCTATCATTGAAAGATAAGTACCTAATCCCAATCAATCTGATTTGCATATTTAATAAAGAATAAACATGGAATAGTCTCAAAAAGTAACTTCCCTATCCAGAAGGCCCGTTTCAGTAACTGCCATGTTCTTGCCATGCTTAATAATATTGATAGTAAAAAATGGCGTTCCACATATTCTGGTAGAATCAGTTTTCCTGTTACGTCAGTACTACTCGTACTGCCACACCAAAGGTTCCAGCTCTTTCCAGAATAGTCTAAGATTGACTTTGGGATAGTATCACTATGCAAGATATATTCTCCATTGCCACGAAATCTGTTATGCTTAAATCAGTAAAGCAAAGCAAAGAAAGTGTACCTATGGTCATTTAAGCGACCTACAAACATTTGGAACTTACGCAAAAGGAAGTTATAGAAGCGGTTGGCAGTTTGTGCAAAAAATATATTTTGGATTTTTTTGTTTGTACTTGCACAATTACTCGCAGTTACAGTCGTACTAATTACATACACTATTGTGGCTACTATTCAAGCATGCTTGATAATATTCGGGCTGTTTATGTGAATACGAATAGAAATGACATATTGGCCTTTTGAAATTCTCTGTTACATCTCTGTTTGTCTCCACTCCACTGAAAACCATCTAAAAACTCCGTACGATTTAAAACACGTTTTAGTAATTTCGAATCGTATAATTACCTGCGTAATGTTCAATAAAGTGCCAATTAAATTTTATGATGTTGTGTATCTAGTGTATCATAAAGGACGAGGTATTTTTATCGTGGAATTAATTTTATTTTTTTCATAACGAGCATCAAATTTTAATTTTATATCCGACATAACTTTGTCGAAAAAACATTATACTATGTTTTATAAATCATTGTATACATAGCAGTTATAGCTCATACTTTATATGTGCTTCCAGTCTTTCTTAAATGCTTCTATCAATAAGTATCTCGATGAAATGGTTAATGGTTTAAGAAATTTTTTTTTAATTTTATACCCATTTAATTCAAACTAATGCAATTAGAATAGATGGAAGCAACCTAAAGATGCTGAGGTTTATTTTTCTCCATTGCAAATACGCTCTCACATATTAATAAACACTTCCTTACAAGGTATTGGTCCACCCCTCTGGGAAAAATCTTTCGTATTACTAAATTGTTAGAAAAAATCACAGAAAAAGAGCTATTAAATCATATGACAATAAACAAAGTACTTATTACCAGAAGAACAATTTTCCAGGATGATATCCAAATAAAGGATTATCTTCTTAGCAAGTACATACACCGAGTCCAAAAGATTTGCCCTTCCGACTTCCTAGGAAAAACAAGGTGTCTGCCACTAATATGCTTGCCGATCCAATTCTGCTCTACATCTTTGGGGTTGTTTAGTGGCGAGTATATGAGCTACGACAAATGGACAAGGATACACGCAAGATGATGAATATTCATATATATCTAAGCACTGTTATAGCAAAGTCTATGCTATATAATATAAGTAATCTATAATACCACGTGAAATCGTGCATATTTTTCCTTGATCTTTACGTGATATTTTAAACCAAATATATACAACATAGGTATACAGGAACTTCATTTCTTAAGTAAGTGAGGTTGTCTTATAATTAATGACAATGTTTACAATATGTAAGGTAATTCGTTTTCATTATCGTACATCTATATATAAATTCATTAATATTACTAGCGAATTAGCATTCCAGTTGGTAAATGCTAAATACATTTCAAATGTGACTACATATATTTTAATGTGCATTTAGGAAATTCTGACAATAAATTTTCATTAAAGGTCAACAGTTGGAATCGATGTTACGTTGGTTTAACCGCGGTATATATATACATTATTATACATTTATATTCCGTACTGTATATACACTGTGCACACAAAAGCGAAATAATTCATGATATAAATGAATATGTCGGAAATTGCCGTTGAAACAGAGAGCGGTAATTAATTAAAACAAAATATATATCCAATGAGCCCTTACACTATTAAAATCAGAAATCAATATGATTCACGGACCAAGTGACCCCCACAATTAACATTTTATACGCTATAAAGAATTGGATTTTTTTGCAATTTTTTCAATCCAGGAGCGTTGAGTGAAGAAAATTCTTTCACTTCGGCTCTGAAGAAAGGTAGAAGGTTAGATGTGGCATCAACGCTTTTCCTTTTCGAAATTCCTCTGTAGTGGCTGTTAAAACAACCTTCCATGTAGACGAGAAAGAAAACTTAATAAAAACATATGATATTCCTAAAACAAAAATATTTTAAATAAGGATATATCGAGGGATATATAAAAGTGCAAAAACTCATACTTGGTTTTGGACGTTTTGGTGCGGCATTCTCTCCCGCAGTATAGAATTAAATATTGCGTTAACGGCCTTAACTTATTTCTTGTAGTATAACCTGACGTGATATAAATATAATTATATACATGTTCTGGTATTTATGTTAATATACTTATCATTTAGATTAATACATTCAAAAGAGATGATAGTACGTCTGTTTGATGTTTCATACATAACATTTTATTTACATTTTAAATTGCATTTAACGCGAACGTTTGAATTAAATAAACCCAATACAGCCTTGCAAGGAAACATTTACAGTCTCCTAAATTAATATTCCTCATCAGCTCAGATCAAGATATGTAATGTAATGTAGGCTGAAATTGATCTGCAGTACGAAATAAAATTTAGGTGGTGTGGAATGCAATAGGTAGGTACTCGTTTTCAACCCTTCCCTTAGTTTTATTTTAGTTTAATTATCTGATTCTAATTCTGAAACTGGACCTATTGCAATAAAATTTGGTAAGCATGAGTTGTAATTAATGCAGAATAAGATGGATTTTTTTTTCAGTTAAATCGTAGAGGCCCTTTTCATTGTTTTTTTTTTTTTTAGTTTTCTTGCAGAATGCGTAAGGTAAAGCAAAATGGTTCTACATGAAAAATAAAAATATCCGTTACATGTGGATTAAGAGGATATTGAACGTTTAAAGAAATGCATGAAGAATACATTGAATATTAGCTACATATCCTTTTTTTTAATGTGTTCAGTTGTATTTGTATTTTCACAATTAAATTAAATTAGATTTAACTATAGCATTTTTTTTATTAGAACGGAAGACATTTTTAATTTGAGCAAAATCACTTTTATTTGTTCCCTAGAATCTTACATTGAATTATTCAACATTAGTTTAAGGACACCCAATGTATTATTTGGTAAATACCTACCTATATAACTTTTTAAGCCTAACAAAGTAAGGTGAATATCATCCCAAATTTTGTATCAAGGATAGGTCAAGCTGTAGGGGTGGGGGTAAAAATTACTACAACTTTTTTATTTGAAATTTTTTTTGAGTTTTGCATCTTGTGTGATAAAACAGTTCTGTTTTCCCAAATGGCGTCTAATAAGACTCTGATATTTGTGAGAAGTTCAAAATTACAGGTTATAGCTTGGCGGAAAGTCAGCAGTGAAACTAAGAAAAAATATATCGCTGTAGATAATGGACTTAGTGGCAAGAAAAGTGCTAATTAACATTTTTGAAATCTGGCACAGTTAAATTTGAAAATAAACACTCTGAATATTATTGCATTTTTGGTTTTTACATAATTATTTTCTGAATTCAATGATAATACATACTAATTAACCTACAAATACATTATTTTTGATATACAGGGTGTTCCACTTAAGTCGGATTCTTCCATAGCTCTCTTATTATAAATTTAAGAGAAAAATGTTTCAAATAAAAGTTACGCTGAATTATGCGGTGTATATACAGAAAATATTTTTGAATACACAGGATGTTCCATTTCACCTGGACGCTATACAACTTCGTTATTTTAAATGGAACACCCTGTATATCTGTGTATTTTTGGATTCCTGACTTAATTTTAAGTTGATTTTATGTATCATACATTGTGCCCAAAACATACCGTTTCCGAGATATTCAAGTTTTTTTTGAGAAATTTCACGATTACAGCGCTCTGAATATTGCTAGATAGCTTCTAAACCATAAGAGCTAGAAACTTGCGGTTTGCATAGTTCGATTTACCACGAATTACGCTATCATTTCCACTATTAGAAAAATATGGTAAGTAGTATAAAGTGGTAAATATCGGTACCTGCATTTGACAATCTTTCAACAGGAATAACTTCTTTTTTTCAAATGAAATGACCCATATTTTTTTCCACCGTTGGATTCAAAATTTAATTCTCTTTCGATTGATATAAGGTTGTCCATATTTATCTTTAACAGTTTTCGAGAAAGATGCAATTCTTCCTAAAGTTTGAAAAACGAGCTGCCTACAGCATAAAGTAGGCTTTGCAAATTTTGTTTAAAACATCGCATTGACTTAAATACGAAGTTTATAAATAGTGGTAACATCGAATGCAAAAAACGGAATCGCACTAGCACAGTAGTTACAAATGAAAACGAATATCTAGTATTGGGATGCATACAGGAAAACTCTCAACTTAGTGTGCGACAAATTAGTCAAACGACGGATATTAGTACAACATCAGTACATAGGATTTTAAAGAAACACAAATATCATCCTTACCACATCCAATTACACCAGGAGTTACTCGAAGGAGACTTTCAACGGAGGCAGGCATTTTGTCAGTGGGCACTTGAGAGAGGAAGAAATTTTTTTTAAACAGGTCATGTTTTCGGATGAGTCAACTTTCCACAAAAATGGCTTTGTTAACCGCCATAATTGTCATTATTATGACACGGTAAATCCGCACCAATTCCAGACAACCGGTAGCCAATACAGGTGGTACTTGAACGTGTGGACGGGAATTTTAGGAGGCCACATCATTGGATCATTCTTTTTTAATCGACACTTGACAGGAAGAATTTATTTGGACTTTCTGCGAAACACTTTGGATGATTTGTTGGGCGACATTCCTTTAGCAACCCTTCGAAGGATGTGGTTACAACAGGATGGTGCTCCACCTCATTAAAAGACGGAGGACATTTCGAACACTTAATGTAAAATTGCAGTTTAAGTTCACGTACCCTTTTTTATTGCGTTTAGAATTTTCTATCATGTTGCGTTTTGTTTTCGTTGTTGGTAGTGGTTTAGTTTTGTTTGTTAGATCACTTTTTAAACATGCCAGTAATATTGTTACTGGCATGTTTTATAAATTTTAAAATCACGCGATGTCATTCTTGGTGACCGGATTTTTACCGGGAAAAACGAAAACAATTCACAATACAATTTGTTTGTCGAGATGAACGTACATAACATTGAAACGATGCTTTAAGCGATATTGGCAAAGCCTACTTTATGCTGTAGGCAGCTCGTTTTTCAAACTTTAGAAAGAATTGCATTTTTCTCGAAAACTGTTAAAGATAAATATGGACAACCTTATATCAATCGAAAGAGAATTTAATTTTGAATCCAACGGTGGAAAAAAATATGGGTCATTTCATTTGAAAAAAAGAAGTTATTCCTGTTGAAAGATTGTCAAATGCAGGTACCGATATTTACCACTTTATACTACTTATCATATTTTTCTAATAGTGGAAATGATAGCGTAATTCGTGGTAAATCGAACTATGCAAACCGCAAGTTTCTAGCTCTTATGGCTTAGAAGCTATCTAGCAATATTCAGAGCGCTGTAATCGTGAAATTTCTCAAAAAAACTTGAATATCTCGGAAACGGTATGTTTTGGGCACAATGTATGATACATAAAATCAACTTAAAATTAAGTCAGGAATCCAAAAATACACAGATATACAGGGTGTTCCATTTAAAATAACGAAGTTGTATAGCGTCCAGGTGAAATGGAACATCCTGTGTATTCAAAACTATTTTCTGTATATACACCGCATAATTCAGCGTAACTTTTATTTGAAACATTTTTCTCTTAAATTTATAATAAGAGAGCTATGGAAGAATCCGACTTAAGTGGAACACCCTGTAGGTAAGTATATTAAAAAGCCTTTAATTTATTATACCCAAACGCGTAATAGTATTTTATTCCACAAGCCTATAATAGCCTATTATTCACGAGGATGAAAGTTTACGGCACGAGCCGAAGGCGAGTGTCATAATATGCGAGTAGAATACCTTATTTTATCCACGACTATTAAATATTTTTAACTAAATCTTTTACTGAAGAAATTTATAAGTAGGTACTAAGTATTTATTTTTAACATTTTTTATGAGCAGGTCGTTCTGTGTCAAAAAAACGGCCTGTCATAAATTCAACGTTGTTTACAATTAATTTCGTGCTTTGACTCACATTAATGAAATTTTTAACAAATATCCGATACGTTGTCATAGAAACCTTATTCATTATACACTGCAATGCATAATGAAATCATTATTCACCGCAGGGAATAATGGAGAGCATTATGCTCGAGGAAGTGCATACATTATTTAGTAATTATGAATAAAGTACATAATGAAATCCTCATCCGACTTGTGCTTTAGTTTTTACTTCTTATTTAATGAGACAACTATATGATTTTTACCCTCCCAGAAAATAAAAGATTTTAACATCTATTTGTGCGTTTGGGGAGGGCGTGGCTTTGTGGCGTAGTAGATCGTATTGTAATCGCATCACTGGTAGGCGTGGCTTAGTTCCCCAATATCGCATGGTCAGTTAAACGTTCTTCCTATCGTCGAGAGGTGTGGCTTCGCCCCAGGATGGAGCAAGACATGCGTACCTACTATGATTTCGGTAGGCGTTGCTCTGTTCCACCAAACTCGCTTGACCAGCCATATGCACCATCGAATTTATGTCATTGGTCTTACTACTTATATACAATGTCAACAACTAAATAATTATAAATAAAGAAAGCGCTTACTCATGGAGTTGTACCCTGTATCCTACAAATTACTTTGTCAGTCGCCGCATCCGATGTGAAAATAAAACTAATTAGCAGATGAAGGATGGGAATACAATAATGATAAAGTTTGTTACCCACCGACGCTATCCTATATCACTGGGATACCTAATTCTGTGTGTAAGTAAAGGGGACACGAACCTAGTTTATAGTAGTTTATAGTGGAGCCCGAGTTGGAATCGCGATTCACTGTTTGTAGATAATTTGTAATGTATGAAACGTTACAAGATCATTAGATATGGCCGGATACCAGTCAGCCACTTAGGCTACCGTATTCGTATAATAATAATAAAAATAATAATAACCAGTTCCTTTGTCTTCTGTTCAATGTTCGATCAAAAAAATCTCGAAGCCAGAGGTCTTAAGGAGGCTGAAATTTGGCAGGCAGGTTTTTAAGTAAGTAGCTATATTTGGTAACTAGAACTTCTCCTGTGCTATACATCGATTGACCTCGACTGTAAGTCCAACTTTGATGCAGTAACCTGTCAGTAGATAGATTTGTTTGCAGTTTACGTTATTTATTTTTGTATTTGATGACTAGAACTGTCAAAGTTTTAGTGTGGGTGTACAACTGTCTGTCTCATGCTGATGATGGCTGCCAGTTGAGCCAGAAACCTATCATAGGGTGGTATTTGTACTCCCGCACGACACTTGGAAATTATAATTAGAAATAGATTTTTTACTGCTAGTAATAGGAGACTAGGATTTTCGACCTCATCGCGACACGAGGTTTCTATTTTTTTTCAACAGATAATGTCAATATGATAAAAAAATTCTACTCGTATATAGATTGACATCTATTTCGTTGCTAAGGGGAGGAAAGTTGGTTGCAATACAGTAAAATAATAGCTATTAACATATCTAGGAATGTGATGACTATCATAACTGCCGCAGATGTCGGTTTAAAATCCGAGCTCGTAGAGCGAGGATTTTAAGACACCTAAGGCTGTTATGATTCATAACATCCGTGATTTGTTCAATAGTTTATCGGTTTCAGAAAATAAAGACATTATTAATAGATATTACCTTTTGATATTCTCTTATTAATAACGTTAGTTGGTCAAGTCTGTATGGGTTGATTTGTCGCCATGGTTACAGTTATATTTTGTTTGTTTTTATTTGTTATCTTTTTTCATATTACATAAATGTTTACATTTTTAATGTCACAACGGCTACATAAAAATGGACCTTGGATTGCCTGAAAATACATTTCAGTTGGATTTCAGTATTTAATTATTATTGTTTGGAGTTTTCTGTCTGTTTGTATTAATAAATAGCCCTATTTTTTTTTTTTTTTTTTTTCCTTATAGGTTGCGGTCTTTTGGCCCGCTGTACTGAAGCTGAAGCTTATTGTACCCCCATAGTCTCCCTATTCCATGAGACCCGTTCCTCCCACGAAGGCGAGTATACGGTCGATGGGAGCATTAGCTATCTCTTCCGGTGTCACTGATGGTTCACCGAAGTGTGCAATCCTTCTCGCCGCTAGGGCCGGGCATTCACATATGATGTGGTGAGGTGTTTCTTCCTCTTCACCACACATCCTACAATCTGGATCATCCTTCACCTTTATGTTGGTGAGATGTTTGTTTAGCGTGCAGTGTCCTGTTAAAATACCCACTGCACATCTTAGCTGTCTTCTGCTCAGCTTCAGCAATTCGTTAGTCTTTGATTTGGATGGGTCACCTAAGAATATGCGTGATTGTCTCATTCCTGGTGCCTCTCTCCAATGCAAGTTGTGTTTCTGTCTTAAAAGTTCCTTTACTGCGCCTTTTGCGGTGCTATATGCGATCCCGCATGTCGGCTCGGGTCCTATCAAGGCTTTCTTTGCTCCTTCTTTGGCCAGCCTGTCAGCTTTCTCATTACCTGAATTTCCCTGGTGTCCTCGCGTCCATTCCAATTGCACATTGTTGTGTTCTGCTAGTTTCGCCAGGGGCTTCAGGCAATTTCTTACTGTTTTGGAACGTATTTCTACTGCCTCCAGAGCTCTAAGAGCTGCCTGACTGTCAGTGATGATACGGATTCTTCTGTTAATGTAAGACATCCGTACCATTTCTTGCGCACAAGCCTCTATGGCTGTTATTTCTGCTTGGAACACGGTTGCAGTGCTGCCCAGGTTCAGACTGAAGTATGTCCCTGGTTGGTCTCCCGCAATTCCTGCTCCGGTACTTCTTGACGTTTTTGATCCGTCCGTATACCATATGGTATCATTTGGGTGACTTCGCATCTGCCTTTTACCCTCATCTTCCCTATCAGGTATAATCACCTTGAAGGTTTTTGTGAAGTTATAAGTAGTGCTGATTCTGTCAGACTGCATTTCAAGTAGTCGGTTATTTCCCAGTTGTTGGGCTATTTCTGTATGATATCCTTTTCTTGGAAAGGTCTCATACCCGTTGTTTCTTAGCCTGTAAGTCGCTATCAATGCCTCATTCTCCACCACTAGATTTAATGGAGGTAGGCATAGCAGTGCTTCCATAGCTGCGGTAGGCGTTGTTGTCATGGCCCCCGTTATCCCTAGGCACGCAAGTCTTTGTACCTTGTTTAGTTTCCTCAACGACTCTCCTTTTCCAGCTTTGTGCCACCAGATCAGGGAGGCGTAGGTTATTATTGGTATCGCAACCCTTTGGTACAGCCAATGTACCATTCGTGGTTGTAGTCCCCAGTTTTTGCCCACCATTCGTCTGCAAGCCCATAGGGCCCGCGTGGCTTTGGTGGTCACTTTCCCTATATGAGCTTTGAAGTTCAGTTTGGTGTCTAGAGTTAGTCCCAAATACTTGGCTTCACCGCTCATTTGTAATTCTTTTCCCCGAAGAAATAGTTTCTTCAGGTTTTGAATTTTTCTTTTCCTTGTAAAAGCTACCACTGTGGTCTTTCCTGGATTGACGGATAGACCTTCCTGGTTGCACCATTTATCTACCGTTTTGAGGGCTCTTTGCATCATTTCTGATGTGACGCCCTCAGATTTTCCTGTTGCCAGGATGGTGATGTCATCTGCATATCCCTGCGCATATATTCCTTGCTGTTCTAAGTGTTCTAGGAGTTCATCAACAACCAGACACCACAACAGGGGTGATAGGACACCCCCCTGAGGACAGCCCCTGGTTGCCGACACCTCCCCCGTCGTGGAGCCCAGCATTGTTTGTATTTTCCTAGTTTTGAGTGCTGAGTCAATCCATCTTGTTATCGACTGCTTGACCCCGCGTCTCTTCACTGCTCTGCTTATAGAGTCGTATGAGGTGTTATCGAAAGCCCCCTCAATGTCCAGAAAGGTTCCTATAGCCGTTTCCCGGCTGTCCAGTGCCCTTTCTATTCTGTGAGTAAGCTCATGTATGGCTAGCTCACATGATTTTCCTGTCTGGTAGGCATATTGGTTTCGATGTAAAGGTTTTGAGTTCATAACATCGTCCCTGATATGCCTATCCACCAGCTTCTCCATGGTTTTCAGGAGAAAGGATGTTAGGCTGATAGGTCGGAATGATTTGGCCTGGGCGTAGGTCTCGCGCCCTGGTTTTGGTATGAATACCACCTTTACCATCCGCCAGCTGGTTGGCACATATCCTAGGGCCAGACTGGCCCTGAATAATGTGCACAGGGGTGTTGCAAGTTTGCTTATACCCTGTTTTAGTAGTGCCGGGAATATTCCATCTACCCCCGGTGACTTGTACGGTTCAAACGAATTGATCGCCCACTTAAGTTTTGTTATATTAATTACACTATTAGCATGTTTCCAGTCTTCTTTAGACGCCCTCTTAATAGGTATGTCTTCAATTGGACCGTTATGATTTCGTGGGATAGCTACACTACCCGGGAAGTGTGTCTCTAGGAGTAAGTCCAAAGTCTCCTTCTCGGTATTTGTGTAGTCACCCTGTTGTCTTTGCAGTGATCCAATTTTACCTTGATTGTCTCTCTGTAGAATTTTCTGGAGTCTGGCAGCTTCCGGAGTGTTTTCTATTTCCTCACAGTGCTTCCTCCATGATTCCTTTTTTGCATCTCTTATGGCATATGCATAGTCGAGACGGGCAGTTTTATATTCTTCCCATCTGCCAGACTTTCTCGCCTGGTTGAAAAGCCTGCGAACCGCTGCTCTCCTGGAGGAGAGCTCGTGATTCCACCATGGGGTCTCACGTTTCTGCCTCCTCTCTTTTAGGGGGCAGCTTTGCTCGAAGGCTGTTTTTATTGCTGATGTAATGAATTCATTAATCAGTTCCACTTCCACCGGTGCCTGTGGCTTGGATGGGCACTCCTTCAGCCCTTGCTCCAGGATCTCATTAAAGAGTCCCCAGTCGCAGGTCCTTGGATTCCTGCCCATCTTATTCACTTCCGGTGGTGTTTGTATTTTAAATCTTACGTACCTGTGATCCGAGAGCGATGGTTCCTGAGACACATGCCACTCACTGATCACTCGCCCCGCACACTGTGTCGCGATAGTAATATCGATAACCTCACTCCTTGTCGTCGTGACAAAGGTAGGCTCGTTTCCACGATTAACTACTTCTAGCTTATTACTAATGATAAATTCTAGGAGTGACTCACCTCTTGTATTGTTGTCCGTGCTCCCCCAGATAATGTGGTGTGCATTGGCATCACAGCATAAGATGAGCTGTGCCTGGCTAGCTTCACATTGCTGAACCAGTTCTCTAACTTCCTGGGTAGGAGGTTGATCAGGTTGATCGTATGGAAGGTAAACGGATCCTATTACCAGCTCTTTCGTTGACCCCTCCATTTCTATGCTGGTTCGTGCCACCATTAGGTCTCTTGTACATAGTCCCCACATTGGTAACAGATTAATATTTTTCTTTGCGATAATGCAAGCTCTTGGGTGGTTACCGCCTGGGCTGATTATTTCCCAGTCTCTTCCCATCCCTAATCCCCTGATTTGCCCCCTGTACACCCAGGGTTCTTGTATCAGCGCTATATCTACATTGTTGTTTTCAATGTGTTTCTGCAATGCGGCCGATGCCGCTTTACAGTGGTGTATGTTCACCTGTGTGACGTTGAATGTAACGGACGGTGGTCGAGAGTTACTGCTGGTCCTCTCCCTTCGCAGCCTCTAATCCTTCGGGTTCGACTTGCGTCCCCTGGTCGACTTCCATCTGCTCCCCTCCCTTCTTCCTCCCCAGGGCCTTAAATAGGACCCTGGTTAGGTTGAGGTAGGGTTTACATTGAAGATCCTCAATTCTTTTCCACGAAGCCTCGTCCATCAGTAGGACAAGTTGTTGTCCCTTCGGATCTGGCTTCGTGTCGACTACAGTCCAGGTATTCGTCTGAAGCCCTGGGTTCTGTATTCTCAGACGTTTGAGCGTTTTTTCCGGTTCCTGTGCTGGCCCCGGTATCCACACCAACGTTCTGACGGGCTTGGGTACATCCTTGGCATCACATGTGCTAAGTTTTGCACCCTCCCAGGGTACACATTTCTCCACCACCCGCACTAGCCAGTCCTTTGTGGCTTGGTCAGCGCAGGAGGCTAGGAGAAAGCCCCCCCGTAGATTAACCCCCGAGAATCTTGGTGGTTGTTGTCCTTCTGCGACGTCATCAAGAGCGTCGGTCAGTGCAGTCTTTATTAGATCTGCCTGCTCCGAGCTCAATGACGTCTCAGGATAGCCATTAGGTATAATATCCACCTTGAAATCTGTGAGCGCAGCCGCATAGGAGGTACTCGGGGCGTTATTGGCCCTTCCCCTCTTCTTTGGCTGCGTCACTCTATTTTCCCCTGGGGTGCTTCCCTCAGATCGGCCGCGTTTAGCGCCCGCCTTTGGGTCACTCCCCCGTGAGGCTTTGCTGCTCCCCGGTTGAGATGTACTGGGAGTACTTACGCCCCCTGGCTGTGAAAGCCTAGGTCCCGCTTTTCCCCCAGACTCTTCCCGGTTCATCTTCCGGAGCTTCCTTCTGGCCGCTCCGGATAGTTTTTTCTTCGGCGGATCCTCCTTTACAGGGCCTCCTTCCGAGCTTTGTTTATTGGTGTCGTTATTTTTTTTGTTATTATTTTCCATTTTTCGTCCCACGAGTGTGGGGGATTTAAATGTCACCGTGCCCAGAGCCCCCTTGGACACGGAAGGCTACATAAAACGGGGTGCGCCAGGTGCCCCGAGTTTTGTCGCTAGTTGCTGGGCTGCCCCCCAACCACGCATCCCTTCGGCGCGCACAATACCTTGGGATTGGGGAAGTTTTTATGGTGGTACTTCATCCACGTAGTCCGGGCGGTTAAGCCAAGACCCCCGTGCCCCCTAGAGACGTACCTCTGTCCGAGAACAGAGGGTCGTTGTGTCGCCCTATAGTTTCATTATTTATTATTTCATCTGTTGACAGTTATTGACAGATCTGTATTGTAATATTACCGTACAAGCAATAAATATAACTGTACAACTTTAGTTATGACTTATTTACCAGCCTACTTTTGCATATGTAAACAAAGGATTAATATCCTGAAACCGATAAAATTGTATTTTTCATGTTTCCCTTAGATCCGTAGTCACGGGCATAATTGTTATAATTAACAGTGTTTCCTTTAATCTTTGTTATTATTGTAAAAACTATCGTCTACAGAAAACTAATAATGGTTATAGAAACTTAAAATAATGATTACAAAAGCTTGCATAGATTCCTATCGCAAACTTTATAATAACAATTAAACACTGGATTTATAACTATGCTATGCGATTTTCTATGCGATTTGTCTGGTAATTAATACGTTCATTCTGTTTTCTACCTCATAATATTCTTACACGTGTTGCATTTTCCGCCATTCACATTTAGACAATGATTAATAAATTGACTTTTTCTCATCACATTGTGTGGAAGGTTACACATTACGGATATAAATGATAAATTTGTATAGAAACCATTTTAATTAGAATAAAATTAACAATACGTCTTTTTTTTTATTGCAAACGTGAACATTTGAAACTGAGACGAAAGTCAGTATGCATATCCTAAATATATTTAATTGGTGCATAACTAGTACTAGTGCAATTAATTGTACATATGACGACACAGTGAAAGAGGCTGCATTTTTACTTTCTTGCATATAGAAATTACGGTATTAGTTACCTACGTACTTAATATATTTTATACTCTGTTGAATAAACAAAACGGTTATTCTAAGTAGGTAGTAAATAACCAATCAAAAATATACACAGACAGTTTTTTAAGTAGGTATCTGCGATTATATTACCGAAATTATGTTTTTACCCTTATTCAATACTAAAGACTATTTTAAAATATGTCTGTCGTTCTGTCTGTATCCAGAATAACTTAGAATCCTTTGAGTAATTCCAATGATACTTCGTAGGCAGGTATAAAGTTTTAAATTCGTAGTTGGACAATACAGTAAATAAATAAGGAAGTGGCGGGAGGTGTGAAAATAAATTGCAATGGAAATCCATTTTTCACTGTGCCTAAGAAATATCTCTCCATTCTGCTAAATATTATAACACAATTTTTTGCAGCGTATAACAATAATTTATTTTGCTTCTGAAAATTTGAACCATAGGCACCAATTTCATTTAATGTAAGCTTAAGCAAATGTAGGGAAATTAATAATAAGTTTGCTGGTATTTTGCATATCCAAAGGGCATTTTACCGTAGATTTTGACTATGCTTTTCTAAAAGTAGATTTTATGTGATATTTTGATCAATATTAATCACCTAATGGCCCTCCATCGATTTTGTATTTTAAAATTCTGGTGTTTGAAAGGTTGCTTCATTGTTTATGAGTAATGTAAGTTTGCAATAAAACCCATCTCGTCAGTATGAAGTAATATTTCATAAGGTCCCTTTAATAAATTAACATACATATTTATGGTTTTCATTATGTGAGAGGTCCATTTAATTTTGCAACCAAACTAGTTTTCATATGTTGGCAATCTAATAATATTTATAAAAATGTGAAAAACATTTACAATTATTTTTCATTCATGAATTTTGCAGATTTTTGTTTTCCATGCAATTTGCTTTGATATGTAGCTCTTATGTTTCTCGGTCATATAATTAAATAAATTTTTTTTTATTTTCTAGGGTTTCGGTTTTAATAACAATCTTCACAGAACAGAAAATTTATTCGGCTTTTCCTTTTGCTAGCTTCTTGTGTAGTTTCTGTGCAGAATTTTACAACTTCTCCAAATTTTCTAAGTGTGATATGCGTCTGGCAGGTTCAGGTTTAAGGCAAATTGACTTTGCATTGAACTTACAACAACAAATTTGTTGCTAGTAGGATCGGCCTTCAGAAAGATGATTTGTAATGATTTATAACTCGATTTATAATAAATATATTTTTTTAAATTTTCTGCGTCAATGTATTAATATACAGTAAGGTCGAAAAGTAAGGAACAAATTCAATATCTTCAAAACTATTAAGTTTTGGAGAAATCGCTGGGACAGGTCAATTTTGATTTTATATTCGGCCTATTTTAAAAATAACTTTTTATTATACGAGGTGTCCCAAAAAAGCTGGGCTGTGATCAACTTTGATATTTCAAATGGCAACCCCCAATTTTTTTGCAAACACAAATTTTGAAGATAGGTATTGAATTTGTTCCTTACTTTTCTAAATAAACATTTAATAGGTTATTAAACCAAGACAAATATTAGCAATTATTCTAATGATGTCGGGGATACATGAGAGAGTTTTTGTTATTTGAAAAATTGGAACAAGAACATTTTAGATATTTCTTATTTTTTGCGTTATTTTCTGATTTTTGACAAAAACTCTTACTATTTTTTTTAGGTAAAAGTATTTGGAAAATGGCATGAAATTCCTAGGCAGCAAGTAGCTTATGGGGATGACGGCTTAAAATACTCATTTTCTGGCATTACTCTGCCCGCTACACCGTGGACGCCTTTACTAAATGACATGAGGAACCTTCTATCTGAAATCACTGGTTTTCGTTATAATTTTGCTTTAATTAACAGGTAAGGCTGTATTTATACATCCGATATTATTGTCGAAGGTAATAATAGAAGAGAATAATTTTGAAAATACTTTTTCAAACAAGATTGTAAAAAAATGTGTTTTTATTCACAATTTAATTAATAGTTACTAATTTGGATTGCTAATTTTTATGTTCGTTTTAATGATACAAAAAATAATTAATAAGTAAGAAAGTTTTCCATAAAATGCCTTCTTGATTAGGTCTTTTAAATTAACCACTTTATACGGTTTTCATGTATAGGTATATCACGAAATCATAAGTGATTATATTCTGGCACCCGGTTCCCAGGAATTGCTGAAGTTACTAATAAGAACGGTACTGCTGTCATTTTCTGGTAATGATATCAAAATTGTTGCATTTGCTGAGTAACAACAAAAAGTTTCATTATGAAGTGACTGCTGCGAAGCTGAACTGAAAGTGTACAAATGGACAACTTGATTTTAAATAACTTTCAATTAGCTGTAACTCAATAACGATTGAAATACAAATTATAATTTTTGTGTTACGATTAGTTCGAATTAGTCACTAAATAAAGACAAGCAAAGAGGTTCCAACTAATCGAAATTATGTTGTAGGATAGTGCCAGGAAGCTGGCCGCTATAATTTAATAATTAATTGCTTTATAATGATGAAGTTACAAATTATAATATAGTGAATCTTTAAGTGGGGGCCATACGTATAGGGGTGACACTTTTCAATTATAGGAACACGAAACTACATTTTTTTAAACGTACCAAGAAAAATTAATATTGTTTAAACCCTTTTTATTTTAATGTGGGTACCCCGCCAGTGGAATGTGCAATGAGAGTAATGGCTAAAAACTGAGGCGGCCGCGTGTGCCTTGTACGATTCCTGAACTGTGTGTTGTTGCCAAACTTCACGAGTCAAATGAAATACGGGTAATTTAATAGTAAAGCAAATAATCTCTGAGATGTTGAACTAATCTCGTAAACATTTTTTTATTCGGAATTACTCTAACTATTAGGATATTCTTCTTCGTAAATCCTTTTCGCAGCCGTCCCCCTTTCCTCCGACAAGTAGTAAGCTCTAAGCATATCAGCTTTATCTTGATTGGTGTACTGTAACGAAGTGATTTTTTTCGTCAAGTTTTGTTTTTTTTAATATTTCCGTCACTTGGGTACACCCTGTAGCCTCTGTTAGTATTTAAGTCCTGATTTAGTTGAGTTAACATTAAGTTGTAAAAGCCGCTGGTAAACAAGCAGTATATTAATTGGTTAATTTTCGATAATTCCTGGCCGGTATAACTAAAATCCGTGAATTATTCAAAATAATAACCGAGTCGGAAGTAAAAATCATTAATTACCTACTAAAACTTGTTAAAATATTAATCCGTTTCTGTTTTAAGCAGGTTTTTTGCAACATAGTCTAAAAATTGCAAGCAGCCTATTTCCGTTTACAGATGCTTCGAGTAACTGTTGCAAATTACATAACACGCTCGAACTTACTAAGTAATGTCTCTAGCACGAGCCACACGTTCAAATTCAATCCTCAGCTTTAAGGCGCATCCGAGATACGTCATCAAAATGAATCGGTAATAAAATTCGCGAGGAACATCCAGAGCCGTATTCCACCGGGGCACCGTACAGTTCCGTACGTATACCGGTTACATTCCACTCTTCAGTGCACACGTACGACGGGACGGTAAGTACTCCTGAAGTGTACCTAAAAATTTGGCCGGACACTTCGAGAACAGTTAGGAAATGACAGATAATCATAACCTTAAAATATTTAATTAGGATCTGTGCCTGTCTGTGTCTATGCGTTGGATGATTTTCAAATATTTCAGTTCTGAAATGTCTCGAGAGGTGATTAATTTTCATGAGGTTTTTCTGAAATATATTAAGGGTCCGTAAAAAATGTTTCACTATTTTGGGAAGGTAAGAATTCAGAAACAAAGAAACGCCAATTTCACTGTCAAATGTCAAATACCTATACCATTGGTGCACGTTTCATCAAATCTGTACCTAAACTGTACCTACTGCACATGTACCACGGTGCTCCGGTGGAATACTATACGGCTCAGAAAGGGATCTGTCTGATTCTAGCAGTCAAACTGTCAACTTGTCATTTTACTAGCAAAACCGTCAATAACTACAAAATAATCGTCGATTATAATTTCTCTGAAAACTATCTTGGTAAGAATAAAATGTAGTCCGCTACTAGCCGTCCGTGCCGCCTTCAGTACAGGGTGGTCTGAAATTAGTGGTCATCATTTGACGATGGTTTTTATTTAATATTTTCGACACTAATAATAATAATAATAATAATAAAAATAATAGTAGCATAATTTTATTATTAATTACTAAGTACCTACCTAGAGAACTGTGCAACTGTGCATCTTACTCGTTCCATTTTGATTTTTTTGTGATTCATGTTTTCCAGAAACTTAAATAACTCGAAAACGGTGCGTCCTATCAAAGTTCAACTAGACCTTTATTGCATAAGAAACTCTGGCATTCCATAATTTGCTATCAAAATCTGGAAAGACGTATGTACATGTGAAAAAGTTGTGGGGCATTTTACTGCACCCCCTCCCTGTTTGACCCACCCCTGAGTGAAATTTTTGTATCATTATCACACCACCTTATTGGCCATAAAACGATCAGTAATTGACCAAAATTTCTTGTTTTTATTTTTACCAGTTTCGGAAATAATAAATAAAAACCATCGTCAAGGATGCACCTTTAAAGGGTTGTAGCTCCCTTAGGAAGCATTTCCCGGGCCATGTTTGTAGGAACTTTTTGTCTTATTTTTGATCGAGGAATACGTGGGTGACCACTAATTTCGGACCACCCTGTATATGTATATTAGGATTTCATGTCATTTTGTAAATACCGACGTTATGCACCACTAAAACAAACCAGAGCTAATCATTTCCATACGCTGTTTGCATTTTGTTCTTTAAAAGATTCACCGGCTAAGTCGACATTTCTCGCTTGGGTGGTCAACTCAGCCCAAGTGAATGCCTTTAATTCATAACGTGGACTTCATACCCAGGCGAAACCTTGCATTTCCCGGTTGTGGTGGCAGCCTTCCGCTCCATCGTCCATCGTATGCTCTAAGTCAAGTTTCTTTCATTAAGCAGGAAAATATCTTCCTTTTTAAAATAATTTGTGGCAGTAATTCTCCGCATTTCTTAATTAGAAAGCCGTATACAGAGAGAGAATATCTATGGCTGATTTCTATGGCTGATTGAACGCGTTCTGATAGTTTTGTGTGGTGGACAGCCACTTGCTCGCCGTAGCGGATTGCTTTTCCCCGCGTTAGCAGAGTTCGCTCCGTTGACACTCAAACTCGGACCGCCGGCCGTACAAAATTTAACAATATTCGGATTCATAATCCTGACGACTAGTATTATTAGGTACAGGTAGATACCCATAAAAATATGACCCCTACTTATAAAGATTCTCCCTGTATTATAATAAGTTATAAATTAGTTAATGAATTATATAATAATATTTGTGTGGCTCTCGGGATTTTGACACGAAAAATAATTTAATTAATATCTATTTTACTAATGAGTAATGGAGTCACAAATTGAATTATACATATGTATTTTCATGCATAGATACAGAAATGGAAATGACCATTTAGGCGAACACAGAGATGGCGAAAAGGAATTGGACAAAAACACACCTATAGCTTCATTATCTTTGGGACAAAAACGAACGTTCGTTATAAAACATGGGGATGCGAGAAAGAAAGGTCCTGACAAAAGAGATATTCCAATTGGTAGGGATTACGTAGCTTTGGTAAATTTGATATTATATTTTTTGCTTGTTTCAGTGAAAATCGAGTTGGAGCATGGCAGTCTTTTACTTATGAATCCGCCGACAAACGAATACTGGTATCACTCTGTGCCACCCAGAAAGACAGCACCAGGAGTTAGAATTAACTTGACTTTTAGAAAAATTAATGTATAAATATTAAAAATTATTTTACTAAAATAAAGCTTATTTTCTCACGCTTATATCTACAATTTCTCAAATTACCTACTCTATTGGATTATGGCCTATGTATTTTTTAAGCGCATTAACTTTGCATTCTCTACTAAAAAATATAATGAGAAAATTTTGTAATTGTAAGTACTGATCAAAGATCCGTGACTCGGTACTTTGAGTGAAGCGACTGAAGCACTTAACGATACACAACTGTGCAACTTTTGCAACACAAATTCGGAACTATCTCAGTATCGGACTGGGCGGGCCTCTGGGAAACGGAGCAAATGCCCGGTGGGCCAAAATGGCCAAATGAATTGGTATAGGCACCTACAGGAGGGCCAAAAATGGAAATACCAAATGTTGATTTATCAAAGACAAACAACGAAATTTAAATGTAACACAAAAAAAAATCTGTAAACGGAGGGACCAAACAGAATATTTGCCCGGTGGGCCATATTGGTGCCAGTCCGGCACTGTTCTCTCTTTCTCGTGTTTTGGATTATTTTACATTTTACAAGAAAGCAGTCTTTATCATTTTTTTTCAATCCATATAGATCACAATTACTTACAAATTTAATTTTATCAATAATTACAATGACCGAAACTTAAAATGTTTGAGTTTTCTTTACTAGTGACTAGTGACATCTGTCGTCATGTAGAGTAAACGACGTTCACTATATACAGAAATCTGTAATCTACCCGCATACTGCAGCCTGTAATACCAACAGAATAAACAAAATTTTAATTTTGAAACAGAGTTCGTTGTTTTTAGGTTAACTTTATGTTGATGTTTTTTTATTAACCTTATTACAACGTGTGTTTAGTGGTTTAGTTTCAAAATGGTAAACAAACTAAATAAAGCGTTTTATAACACAGTTCTATCCCAGGCACTTAGCCCTTGTGGAAATTATCTTGTTCTTGGTGACATTTATGGCGTAATATCAATTTTCCAGTAAGTAAAAATTTAACTAAAATTGTTAAACTTCATCACTCTGTGTATATATCTTTTTCTTTAGTTTATCAAAAATAATTCAACCAGAAACTAATTTATCAAAAGAAGAACTTACACCAAAGAATAGATTCACCGTTAAAGAAGATTTGCAGGTTAACAGTTTATTAACGACTCAAACCCATCTCATCGTGGGAGGTGTTGGAGAAATTTACGCTTACTTATGGAAGAATATTAAAAATAGCAAAAATATACAACCTGTATGGACAATTGATATTCCAAACCAAAGAGATGCTTTTGATAAGACGGATGTGAATTGTTTATTGTATAACGATGACACGGGACATATTTATGCTGGTTGTGGCGACAACAATATATACGTATTTGATATAGAAAGTAGACGAATTTTGAAAACACTTGGTAAACATAAAGATTATGTGCACTGTCTTACCATAAAGTAAGTAGAGGTGTTAAATCAGTTTGAGTAGAATGTTATTTAAGTATCATTTTTTTAGTGGCAGTGATTTGATATCTGGTGGTGAAGATGGTTTAGTTAATATTTGGGACATTCGTACTTATAAAGTATCTAATAAAATTGAGCCCTACCGTCACGATAAAGTTGTTCGTTCGGAACTTGGAAACTGGATTGGAGCTATTAGTTCTAATGAAGATTATGTGGTATGTAATGTTAATTATTAATGATGAAAGTACTCGTAGATGTTTCAATAAGTAAGTAAAGAGGCAATGCGATCTATATACTTATTTTAGTTTATTGATTTCAATTTCACTGGCCGTCGACGTCTTTAGAATATTGCAATTCACTCATGCACTGAATAATTACCTTACGTAGAAAACAGCTAAGCGATTTCAGGTTTAATTTTTAATTGATATGTTTAATTTTTAAATGTTTGTATATGTATAATTTTGTTAAAAATAAATATGAAAATTTCCTGCTATCATAGTGGCATTACTTCATTTCTATATTATAAAACAAATTTTTTTGTGCTCGAATTTCAGTCTGATTTTTTTTGCAGTTATGTGGAGGTGGTCCACGTTTATCCCTATGGCACTATCGATTTTTAACGAATTCAACAGTTTTTCCAATAGATGACAAAGGCATCCATGTTGCCGAAATTTATAACGACAAAATTTTCGCTGGTGGTCGATCTAGACTTTTTTATCAGATGAGTTTTATCGGTGACATTATTTCAGAAATACCCACTTCCGCTGTTACGACTTACAGTGCTGTGCATCAAGAGGAACCATTCCAAGTTCTAAGCATCGCCGGTTCAAGTCCTAAAATTGATATCTGTAGTAATTTTATGTACAAAAATCAGCAGTTATCTTTGTATTAGTTTAAAAATATTTCATAAATAAAATTCGATTTTTTTGTCTAAGTTCTGATACTAATTAATATTCATGACTTCATACTTGCAATTTACTGTATACATTACACAAATAAGTAGAGATGGTAAAATTCCCATTTCTTGAAAATTCCCGGAAAGTTTCCATTGAAAATTGCCGAAACTTACCTTTTTTATTTTTCTTATTTCAATTGTATATAGTTTTCTTTGAGCTTTCCAAAAATACGAAATATGTGATGGTTTATTAGGTTAAAAGTACAACTACCTCTAATAGAAGAAAATTGAAATAAAGCATTGATTAAGGGATGAACAAGATATACGATGCAAACGGTAAAGTGCGAAGCCAATTGTGTCGGCGAGATTCTCAGTAAGGATTCATTCATAATTTGCAAAAAAAATTCGCAAATCCTCCCTGCCGGTCCTGAAAAATCCTGAAATATGAATTTTTCTTACATTATCAAAATAATCTTTGATACAATCTAAGACAATGGGATTTGTTGCTTTTGAAAAAATATTAATTTTTGAAAAAGTTTTAAACTAAATTTGAAATATTTAATGGCTTTTTGGATCTTATTTTTAAAAAGATATATGATAGATGTTAAAGGGAAAGTTTAAAAAAAAATACTTGAAGCCTTTCATTCCTGTTCATTTTTATTTAAATTTATCATGCGATTATATTCAAAAATATGAAGGCAAATATAAATTATTAAAATGTTGCTTTATCAAGTAAATGTTGGAGATAGTGATCACCATGAAAGCAAGTTACTGTATTGTTGGTTGCCTGGAAATATGGAACATACTATTTTAATTTCTTAGCTTCTGTCCACGAATTTCTCAATATAAACATTGAGAAATTCGTGCTTCTGTCTCAACTCTACTATTTATAGTAGGAGAGCCCTCGACCAAAATTTCGAGTTATCACGACACAGGTAATATCATGAAAAATTTTTAGTTCGAGTCAAAAGAAACAAGTTTTATTTATGAAGGAATGTTGCGGAAAGGATGAAAATAAGTTTTCAGTCGGTAAAAAAAAAATTGTGATCAGCCAGTCTCGTGTGAGTTTTTTATGTAGGTACTTTGCCGCCCCAAAGGTTTTTTCCGGGCACGTAGCGTCATATTTTATAGGCGTCTTAGTGGCGGGAAAAACTTTTAGGCTATATTTCGTAGCGATCTTTCGAGTAGGTATATTAAGAGTGTAAAATTTGTGAGATTAGAAAGAGATGCGAAAACAATGATCGACAGCTTCAGGAAATTTGCAAATTTTAACCCAACTTCAAAATTTCCGTGAAAACGTCAAAATTCCACTTTTTCGTTCGCTCCTATAACTGCCTCGAAAATCGCATCGAGACCGTGCGATTTACGATGTGGTAATAAGTTGGACCCTCTATAGTCTATAGTGTACTTCATATTTCTAAAGCAGGGAAAAATGCCGCATTTACAAAGCAGAAAGGCGGCATCTTTAACGTTCAGAGAAGCTGCCGCACGTGCTCCTTTGTCGGGAATTTTTTATCTGCCGTAGAAAAGTGAACTCTAGTATACCTTGGATTTCTTACCAGAAGGGCAGCCCGTCGGCGAAGTTTCTCCAAACACGCGTCCGGACCAAGTTAATAACTCGCGCCTCCTTCGAGATGGACTAACAGCGTTTTTTTTTTTTTTGAAAACTATGTAATTAGAAAATCCTCAGGCGTAATCGTTTTTCTCGATTTTGCCTCCTAAGTTATGAATTTTTGAAAAGAGGCGATTTTCCAAACATGTACCCTTTAGAAATGCATCACAGCCTTTCCCTTTGGATCTAGAGGATCCGACTCTTTTTTTTCTTTCTTTTTTCCTTTAATCTCGTGTATATATAAACTTGAATGTTTTACAGATTTATTTTATTTTACTAGCTGTACAATGTGCAAATAATGCACTTAATATATACAAACCTTTATGTTATAGGTATATACATTGCTGTCAATACGGCACGTAATTTTTGACATATCTCATCTATTATAAGATAGCTGAAGAGATCAATATAAAGGATATTTATTTATATTTATTTATTTATTTACCTATTTTTAGTTTAATTGCTTCTTTTTTATATAAATAAATAATTATAACCCTTATTAAATGTAAATAATATTTAACAAATAAAAAGCTCATGCACAAAAAAAGATTTCATTTTACAATCAGGTGCATATATATTGTGAATTTTCGTAATGTTACTGTAGAAGAAAATGTTTTGTTAATTGGGTTCAATAAATTATTATTATTTTTTAATATAATATTATATCTAAAATAAATATTTGGGCGCCTGTACTTCACTACACCTTTTCGCGAACATTAGCATTCCCACATTTCAAAATACTCAGTCAATTAAATTTATAAATCAAGTTCAATTGCACTCAAAAGATTTAGTTTTTGCGTTAATAAGAAACCGAATCTTTTAAGCAAAAAATGAATTACGCAAAACGTAGCAGTGGGCTTTGCAAAAAACTTATCAGTGCGTCCTATAAAATTCCCTTCACTCAGCTAGTAAATTGGTGTTGTGGAGTGCATGTGTACCATTTTCAACGCAGTTACAAAGGTTTTAGATATTATGTGTTGATGGTTTCGGGATATGTAGTTAATTATTGTGATGTTTTTTGTGTGTTTGTTATTTTTGTGTTGTGATATCGATGGAACTAGTTTAGAATGATAACATGGAAACGAGTTGCATTAGGAAAATTGCGGTAAAGGTAATTTTGGTGAAGTGTTAAATTAATATCATTGTTTTATTCTTCTGTTTTTTTTTTTCATTTACCAGGTAGGTCCAGAACGAGATAGGATATGGTGATACTTTCTGACAAGGTAAGACATTCTTATTTATTAAATATGGGGTACTTAAAGTATGGAATAAATCATTATTTCTAAATACGAAAATATTTTCGAAAAATCCTCGGATAGGTCGAATTTGATTTTGATTTGCGCATTTTCTGCTTTGATTTTTTTAACTATTACGTCATCACTGCACCGGTTATGACGTCATCTACTGTTTTTTTAATGGAATAGCTTGTATATTTTTTCATATTTAAAATCTCTATGGAAAGCTGATTTCAATGATTTCTACTGCTTAAGGTCCAGAATTCATAAGTTTGGAGCTACAGACCTTTTGGAAATATTATTTTTTGAAATTAAATAATTGAAGAAGAAAAACACAAAGGTCTTGTTCCCACAAAATTCTTTTTTATTGCAACCGGTTTCGTGGTCTAAATCTTACATCACATCATCAGGCCACAAGACTACAAATAGGAAAAATTTATGTAAAACAACTATAACAAACCAAATATTACACTTAATATAATAAGTTAAGAATATCATAAAATATAGATAGTTAAATTTAATTAAACAAGTAAAACTATTACGATAATATCAAATATAGTTTTTATATATATATATAAAAAATATGTTTATAAATAAGATAAAAAAGTTATTAACAAAAGATACTAAAGAGAATAAAATCACATGAAATTGTGAATATATAATAAGTAAAATAGAAAACATATACTTACATTTCCATTTAAAAAAACCTTTTTTGCGCAACCTGTATATTTAAAACGCTATTGCCAATCTGTTAGAAGAAGTGGAATCTACGCAAAAAACCGTGTAAGGCCAGCTTTTTAATTTTTCGAATCGGTCAAAAATAAAAATAAAAATGGGGGGTTTACATTTATAAAACTAACCCTGACAATTGAAGAGGACCAAGCGAATTTGAATTTAGAAGTCAAATATTTTGCGAACCAATAAAGATATCAATGTACGGTTTGCAGAATTTGAAAGAGAATTTAATTCTGAACAAGCCTGTTTATTACGATTTTATTGGTTTTAAACATCTCACTGTCTACAGGGGGTAAAAGAAAAGTATGTTTTTTAACCAAAGTTTCGAAGTACCGGGTTTCCACAAAATATTTTTTTAATTTTTTTGGTTGGTACTTTTTTGGTCTCTTGTTTATAAAGAAAAAAGCAATTTTTTAAATTTTTGATATTTTTGGAAAACCTAAAAATTCGCTTCAGTTGTCCAGCAGTTTATATTATTTTACCCCAAATGTGTAAAGGTAAAATTATATACTTAGGTATATTCAAAATCTATTAAATTTATTATTTAGTTATGTCAAAACTGTTTAAAATATTTAATCATGGGCGTACTAAACAAGTTAAATATTTTTTTATTTCATTATTTTTGCTTTGGAAGCTATGACGGGCAAGAAGAAGGAAAAATGAAGAACCCTTTTTTAGGTCCATCTCCGATATTAGCCGAGATATAAATTTTTTAAATAGGTCGATTTTGCCGTAAACTTTTCCGGGGCCCTTATTGCTCCCCTCCCTGGAGGATTTTTTCGACCGCACTTTCAGGAGAGCTAGAACCAACCTTCCTCTCAGATCCCTGAAAATTTCGTTGCTTGTCCATCCGCTGCCGAGCTCGGATAATCGAATAACTATTATTATGACCCATTTTTTTTATAATTGGGCCTGCTTTCACATTTTTTCATGTGCAGCCAGATTCAAGAAATCGATATCAATGTGACACAGCTCACGTTAGTTGGTGTAGATTGCCTGTTTGCATGATGTATAACTACCGAGATAGCACAAAATATTCTCAGAAATCTGAAAATCTTCTTAGAATATCATTTGATTAATTTAAAAAATTACATTTAAATTACTCTTAGAATAACCAAATATTTCATGAATATTTTTAGAATATCGTCTAATAAATAATATTTGAATAATTGAAAAACATACCGGGTGGCCACGAGTCAATGTACGCTCCCAATTTTTTGGTTGTTTTTGAATTTAAAAATTTCGTTTTTGGCATACATGAATAAGACAAAAGTGGGCTATTTTTAGACTAACAGGAACGAAAATATCACTTCCGGTTGAACCGGAAGTGACATCAACTTTTTTTTCTTAAATGGAATGACCAGGTTTTTTTTGGGGCGTTTTATAAAACATGAAATTTTAATTGCAGCAGTTTTTTCGAATTTAAAAAATTCCAAAAAATAAGTGAGATACGAACAATTTTTTATTGTTTACAAAATGGCCGCGTCAGATGAATGCGATGTAAGAAAATTACTAAGTAGGCTATGGAAATTATTAGCAAGGTAGTAAGCTTGTCTGTAAACAATAAAATAGTTATTTAAATTACTGATAGATACGACTATTTTTAGGTTTTTCTCAAAAAACGGAATTTAATTTTCATTTTCATTTCCGTAGGGGTCCTATGGAAAATTTTTAAATGGGACCGTACTATTTTTTTTTATTATTCGGACAAAATGATTCAAAGCTTTAATTTTTTCGCCAATAATAATTCCTTAACGAGATCCTTTGTAATAATAAAAGTGTATTCAAAAGGTAAGCACAAATTTAACAAGAAATAATTTGAATGAACCTTTTAAAAACACTTTTATTATTACAAAGGATCTCGTTAAGAAATTATTATTGGCGAAAAAATTAAAGCTTATGAATCATTATGTCCCAATAATAAAAAAAAATAGTACGGTCCCATTTAAAAATTTTCCATAGGACCCCTACGGAAATGAAAATGAAAATTAAATTCCGTTTTTTGAGAAAAACCTAAAAATAGTCGTATCTATCAGTAATTTAAATAACTATTTTATTGTTTACAGACAAGCTTACTACCTTGCTAATAATTTCCATAGCCTACTTAGTAATTTTCTTACATTGCATTCATCTGACGCGGCCATTTTGTACAAAATAAAAAATCGTTCGTATCCCACTTATTTTTTGGAATTTTTGAAATTCGAAAAAACTGCTGCAATTAGAATTTCATGTTTTATAAAACACCACAAAAAAACATTGTCATTCCATTTAAGAAAAAAAAGTTGATGTTACTTCCGGTTCAACCGGAAGTGATATTTTCGTTCCTGTTAGTCTAAAAATAGCACACTTTTGTCTTATTCCGTATACCAGAAACGAAATTTTTAAATTAAAAAACAACCAAAAAATTGGGGGCGTACATTGACTCGTGGCCACCCGGTATGTATTGAATATATTTCAAATATATTTTATGAATAATTTCATACATTATCTTTGGATTATTATTTTGAAAGTACTTCATAAAGAAATGATAAAAACATTTTATTTATGATACAATGTGTATGGAATATGTTTTAAATATGTTTTATTAATAATTTTATATATTATTTCTATATTATTCACAAAAAATATGGTAAAAATATTTAATACTATTTTACATTGATTATTTTTAATTTCGTTTATATGAGACGTAAATACTACAATATAAAAAAACAAGTTCAATATTAGGACAACAGTCTAAGAATATTCTATTATGAATATTCCAAAAAAAAACCACAAAGGTATATTCTATGGTTAACTTTAAAACAATAGAAAATATTCTGACAATAATTTCAAAATTATTCTTAAAATAAATAAGTACAACGTACATAGATGTTAAATCAATAATTCAAAATATCCTGACAATAATTTAAAAATTATTCTTAGGATATTCTCAAGAGAAGAAACGGATCCTATTTGGATATTCTAAAAAGAATATTCTTATTTATAGGTTCATTTAAGAATAACAGAATATTCTGCAGATATATTCTAAAAATAATTTAGGGAAATAATATGTTTGTACTATCATGGTCTCGATCAGGGTATACTGTTGTATTTTCGTGATGTTTCTATTTTTTATGCTGAGCACGAAAACTGAGTAATAGTTTTAAAAACAGAAACTGAAATAATAAATTATAACTTGTTTATTAAAATATCCATAAATATGTTTGTGATAAAAGTGGTATAAGTTTATTGGCTACTCATTATTCAAGACTATATCCGCCTCTACCAAAGCCCGCCATTAAAATCATCTTTTAAATTATTGAAGGTATTTGAATTGATAAGTAGTCAGTATGATAATTTATGGAGGGTGAAGAAAGCCTACGGGTTTCAACTCTTACTTTTTTGTTTTCCAATAATTTGCAGAGGTATATTATTAGGACAACAGTTTAATCACCTGTAATAAAAATAAGATCTTTTTAAATATTTTATTGCAAATAAATAACACAATATAAAACATATTTACAAAAAACCATGCCCCGCCACAGCTGCTGGTATAAACCCTTCCGCACCTGCTTTATTCTTTATATAAAACCACCCTTTCACGTGAGTATCCAACAAGAAAACAACTTCTCCCTGTTTTACAGTAATAGAATTGTCACCACTGCCCTCAAAGTCACTTATTATCACCAGAAGAGTTTGCCTAACACCTCGTGTTTTCGCTATGGCAGCAGCTCGAAGATAAAGTCTATCCACGCTTCTCTCCCCGCAGGTACTTGTGGCGTTTCGAGACCGACTTCTACACCGTCCTCCTCCACCACAGTCCGATATGGAACTTAACTTCTCTGTGTCTGTCATATTTCCAGATGGTTTGGGAAAGACGTCGGTGCTTTTCTCCCAACATGGTGCAGGTTTGTCGTCGTCTGGTGGAGGTATTATGCCTTAAAGAAATTATAAATAATCTTTGAATATTGTATGTAATGGTGGGTGAGTGAGTACAGGATTATTGTCTATATTGTACTAGACTGATACAATCAAAGTGGAGTTATAGATGAAATTTTGAAATCAGCCAATCAGAATCTAAACTTTATAACCTGGTAATAATTAATTCATGCCCTTGAGTTGGCGTATTATCTTATTGCTGTTTGATTAAAAAATTTAAAATAATGTAAAATTTTTCGTCAATTTTTTCTGGACACATTAAATTAATTTTATTAAATATAAGTTCTTAATTTTATTTCTTAATTAATCATAAATGTTATACATTTGTGTATTCAGTAAAAAATGTCTCAAAATATGCTAAATAAGGCAATAATTGAGGGATTAAAAGAATTCACGACTTTATTTAAGTATAATTTTATTAAATTAATTTTTCTTTTTTGTTAATAAATATAGGTACCTATAGTAGGTATTAGTATTTGCAATCTTGTGCTGATAAGAGATAGCACTTTCAGGATAATAATATGTATAAATATGCAGGGTTGTTCATTTAAAAAAAAGGGAGAGAAAAAATTACTGAAATGCTAAAAATAACATTTAAACAATATTTGAAAAGGTGCTACTTTTTTCATCCTTCATAAATTAAAGTTCTTAATACATACTACAAGAAATCTCATTAAAAGATGTTTTTGAATTTTTCTGCCATCTTGAATGATTTCCGAAATATCAACTGTTATCTGTGTATCAAAATTGTATAATCCAGACAATAACCCTTTACAAAGAATGTTCCTAAAATATATACTTATTATAAAAGTAATTATATTGAATTTTTACCTAATGGTAAACAGGCAGCATAACTAACGTAACCCTCTTCTGCATGAGGTGTTTGGACATATAGCCAGTGTTGATTCTTGAAAACTGCATTCACTACCATTCCCAATGGGAGAGAAATTTCTGCCTGATATCCTCCTATTCTTGTCTGATATAGGACACTAGGAAAAGCCAAAACTACCGGTATGTTGGCTGGTTTTTCAATGGTAGCCTGAAAAATAGAGATAGACCTTTTAATAGTTATTTATGTATCAAGGCATTAAAGTTGATCTTTTTATCATGAATGTGGAGTTTACTTGACGAGGCCCGTAGGGCCGAGGCAAATAAACCACATGAGTGATAAAAAGGAACTTTAATGCCGAGGTGCATATTACATTTTTTTTTAAATCCAAAAACTATGAAATTAAGATTAATTAACTCTATTTTTCAAATAATTTTCAGTGACATTAAGAAATGTCATAATTATTTAAAATTTCAAGTGACATTAGGAAATGTCATAATTATTTTTAAATGTCAAGTCGGAATAATTTTTTATAAGAAAACCATTATTTTTAGCAATTATAATAGTGATAATACAATTCTGATGTAAAAAACTGTATTTATTTACTTTTTGTTATAACACAATTATTATTACAAGCAATAAAAAATTAATGTTTACGTTTATCTGTCACCTCGGCCAGCCTCGGCCAACTACAAAAATCGCACAATAATGGATTACTTTAATGACTATTTCTATCACTTTAATGACGATTTTGAGGTACTTTAATGCCGATTTTAAAAAAAATTATTTAATTACAGCAATTCCTTTACAATATTATCTGTTAATACTAATACAAGGATTAGGTTTTTGGAGACTTAAAGGACCTTCCCCCCAGGCTTGGCAGCTTATAAGCTAGAAGCTGTAATTATTATTTTTGACATTTTATTATGCCTTGCAGGAATTATTTCCACGTTGTATTATACAGTGTGTTCCAAAAGTAATGCATAAAATTCATATTTAGTTATTAAGCACAAACATACCCCTAAATTATTTTTATATAGATATATATTCTAGGTTTTTTCTTGACCGTTGATATCAATACAAGTATTATTTTTCTTGGGTATATCGGTCATATACAGGGTGGTCCGGTATCCATGGCGGAAACTTCAGGGAACGATAGAACATCGAAAAATAATATGAGTTTGCTTTATAAACATAACCTTCTAAACGTACCGTTTTTGAGATACAGGGTGTTGAAGTTTTGATTTGTTTTGCACAAAAAGTCACTCTTGTGATTTTTTCGTAAGATGCTATTAAATCTGTTGTTATTTTTGTGATGTTTCTCTTCCTAACTAGAGCTCAAAAATTGTTAATAAAACGTAATAATGTTAATAAATTTTTAATAATAATAATGCTACCAATTTTTTTTTAAACACTAATATCTTTACATGCTATTAACTCGAAAATGGTGCATCTTACGAAAAAATCACAAGAGTGACTTTTTGTGCAAAAAACATCAGAAAATCCAAAACAAGATAGAATTGGTATCTAGGACCAGTGGCGTAGAAGTTCTGATAGGAAAAAGGGTCACAATGCCCTAGATCGACGCCACTGGTGATGTTCGCAAACTTTTCTAATGGTGAAATACTAGTGCTCTGCGAGATATTTCACATCACCAAATAGTTTTTTAATATTGTTGTTCGTTAGAGAGATATTTAAAAATATATTTAAAAAAATCAAAACTTCAACACCCTGTATCTCAAAAACGGTACGTTTAGAAGGTTATGTTTATAAGCAAAGTCATATTGTTTTTTGGTACTCTATTGTCCCCTGAAGTTTCCGCCATGGATACCGGACCACCCTGTATATAAACAAATTAATTTTTTTTTTCTAACGTTTCGGTTTATTTATAACCATCATCAGAGAATTATTATTTTGTGTTTGCTTGATCTTAATTTAATCTACATTTTTTAATGTGATGTATTGAGTGTCTTAAAGGCAACTCTTTAAGACACTCAATACATCACATTAAAAAATGTAGTTTAAATTAAGATCAAGAAAACACAAAATAATAATTCTCTGATGATGGTTATAAATAAACCGAAACGTTAGAAAAAAATAAATAAATTTGTTTATATATATGACCGATATACCCAAGAAAAATAATACTTGTACTAAATTATTTTTAGAATATTTCTGCAGAATATTCTATTATTCTTAAATTAACCTATAAATACGAATATTCTTTTTAGAATATTCTAAGAATATCTGAAAGGGACTCGTTTTTTTCTCTTGAGAATATCCTAAGAATAATTTTCAAATTAATGTCAGGATATTATTGATTGATTTAAAATTAACCACAGAATATATCTTTGTGATTATTTTAAGAATAATTTTCAATTTATTCTCAGGATATTTTGATTTGATTTAAACATAGAATATATCTTTTTATTTATTTAAGAATAATTTTCAAATTATTATCAGAATATTCTGAACTGATTTAACCATAGAATAAATATATCATTGTACTTATTTTAAGAATAATTATCAAATTATTGTCAGAATATTTTGAATTGTTTCAAAGTTAACCATAGAATATACCTTTGTGCTTTCTTTGGAATATTCCTAATAGAATATTCTTAGATATGCTGCATTGAACTCGTTTTTTTAAATTGTAATATTTACGTCTCGCATAAATGAAAATAAAAATAATCAGTATAAAATAGTATTAAATATTTTTATCATATTTTTTGTGAATAATATAGAAATAATATATAAAATTATTAATAAAACATATTTAAAACGTATTCCATACATATGTATCATAAAAATGTTTTTATCATATTCTTTATGAAGTATTTTCAAAATAATAATCCAATGATAATGTACGAAATTATTCATAAAATATATTTGAAATATATTCCATACATATGTTTTTCAATTATTCTATTATTTATTAGATGATTTATTCTAAGAGTAATAAAAAATAAAAGGGTGGGAGGGAGGGGTCGTTATTGACGGATTATGTAGTGGAATGGGTTGTGGCATCTTGAAATAAAATTAAGGGCACCATGGGGTCTATATACAGGGTGATTCAAATTCGAGGGCAACCATGGGTATCTCGCTTATTATAAGTGATAGAAGGTAGGTTTAAATTTGGCAAAGTTGTGCATGTTTAAGCCCAACAATATGCCGTTGAGAAATCAAAAGAATCTTTTTTCGTTTTTGAGATTTTTGAAAAAAACTGAAATTTGACGTTTTTGTTTTTATTTTTTATTAGACTTATTTGAAAAGTAATAAAAAAACTAAAAGCACTTTCTTACAGCAACTTTTTCTGTTCTACATGATGATGGTTACAGATTTTTAATACGACGTTTCGTCTTCTTTAAATCATCATCAATTTTCTTATTTCTTATGGACGCCATATTGGATTTCTGCATCATTAAATAGAACATTTTTTTGTGATTTCAAAAATGTATAATATGACTACATTACGGTTATAAGTAAAGCTGAAATTTTAAATAAAAGGATTTTCTTACAGTAATAATAAGAAATAAAAAAATTGAAGATGATTTAAAGAAGACGAAACGTTGTATTAAAAATCTGTAACAATCATCATGTAGAGTTGAAAAAGTTGCTCTAAGAAATTAAAAACGAAAACAGCAAATTTAAGTTTTTTTTTTTAATCTCAAAAACGAAAAAAGATTCTTTTGATTTCTCAACGGCATATTGTTGGGCTTAAACATGCACAACTTTGCTAAATTTAAACCTACCTTCTATCACTTATAATAAGGGAGATACCCATGGTTGCCCTCGAATTTGAATCACCCTGTATACGCTATTTGTATTTTAATAATAATAATAATGATAATAGTTTTTGCTTTTTGTAAGTCAAAAAAATATTTAGAGTATTTTCATTTTTCTATTATAACTCCTTTATATATGAAAATATTTTAATGCGGTTTTTCTTTCTTGGAGCACTTTTTGATGCAGATTTTGAAAAAAATATGATATTTTTGCTGACTCTCTTAGATTTTGAGATATTAACACCAATTCTCGTTTTTCAAATACAAGCCATAGCTGTATGTGGCTTAGTTAAAATCCAATTTGTATCCTCTTTAAAATGATATGTCACACACAACACAACGATACTTCATTTTTTTAAATAATGGAGTTTTTTTTTTGATTTTTATGTTTTCCTCCTAATTTTGAAATAAAACAAAAAAACACTCAAAACATATTTTGATTTATTGACTAAAAACTTAATACGTATCATTCAAATAATATTAGGATTTCAAAAAACTAAGAAATTAAAATTATTTAAAGTTAATTTTTTCAATTAATCAAATGATATTCTTTAAGAAGATATTCAAATTATTCTGAGAATATCTTGTGCTATCTGAGAAAGAACACAACAGTTGAACTTGTATATAATAATTCTTAAAAAATAAAAATACCGTATCACTTTAATAAAGAACAGTCCATTTTTCATTCATCAGAAAATACTAAAAATTCATGTAGGTACGACCTTATCATTAAATTCTTTGTAAAAGAGCTATAAATTTGTACCGTTAAATATTCAGATATTATAACGAAAAAAATTGGCATTATTTTGTTTTTTTTTGCAAACCAAACAAAAAAAATACCTATAAATTGTATACGTTACTTTTGGGATACTGTAGTAACCAGGAAAGTACTCAGATACTTATCGAACTTAAAAATACCTATTTAAAATTATTAAAAAATAACGAACATTTGACATCTTACTGTACGTCATGTCAATATTATTTTTTTGTTCACAATAATTATTTATGCAACAAGTGCGTAAAATGAGCTTTTTTCACGAATGGGAATTTTGTGAATCTCATTTTTAACAATCCATTGAGTGAAAATAAAAATTCACTGTACAGACGAATTGCATACAATATATTTTTTCTACTACCGATCTTAAAGTACTAACTTTTCGCACACTTTATAATGGGTAAAGTATAGTGCGTAAAGTTAAACTTTACGCACTAGTGCGTAAAGTTAAACTTTACGCACTAGTGCGTAAAGTGGTTTTTCGTTACGCACTAGTGCGTAAATTAAAATAGTAAAAAATTGCATATTAAAGCACCTATAAGCACCTATTATAATCATACTTTATTTTAAAACATTATATGTGGTTATTTAATTTTACGTACTTAGTCCATTTATTTATTAATATCGCGGTATATTATTAAAAAACACCTAATATTTCTCAGTATTTTTTAACAATAATCTTTGAATTTTTTATGAGTTTGAAGTTTCGTTTATATTTTCAAAACTGATTAGTGTCACTCATTTAAAATTAAGTAGGCCATAGCAATATTGTCATTGTTAAATTTTGACGTATAAGTTTGACATTTTGAAGTTTGTTTCATATTATTATTAGAAAATTTAAGTAAGGAAGCCTTTAAATTTGTTACTAAATATGATTTTTATGTAACTTTCAATTTTAAATTTCATTTTATTCTAAATTTCTTATTTCTCGAAGAGATAAGTACAATATGGATGTTGATTTATCAGATTTATCAGATTTGAATGCACTCCGCCGAATATAGCCAATTAAGTTTTGCTTAAATTACTATTATCAGTATTATTAGAAACATACATCTTATATATTTTATAAAATTAATCACTTAGTTTTCGTTACTACAATAAATTTTGTTAAGTACAGAAGTGTTAATTTTTTCACATAACAAGTATGTTTAAGCAGAATGCGGCATTAATCAACCACTATCTTTTTATCTTCTTATTTCACTTTACGCACTAGTGCAAAAAATGAAATACTTTACGCACTAGGGTGTAAAGTACTTTATACATATATTTCCATTTTGGTAGTAGAAAAAATATTGTATGCAATTAGTGCGTAATGTGAGCTTTTTTCACTCATGGGATTGTCATGGGAAAAAATCTCACCTTACGCACTTGTTGCATAAATAACTATTTCCACTACCCAAATGGTTATGTACTAAGAAATATATGTATAAAGTAAAACATAAATCTACTTTACGCACTAATGCGTAAAGTATTTAATTTTTCGTACTAGTGCATAAAGTGAAATAATAAGTAACAAGCCAGGTGTTGATACTTTACACACGCACTACACAGCGTGTGTAAAGTTAGTACTTTACACACGGTATTAGAAAAACATATACCGACTTAATTAATTTAAGAATATTTAAGATAATTTCATTAGGTACCTACTTGAATATCTAGAACAAATTTTCCCATTTCCACTACGCGATAATTTACGTCAAACACATCGTACTGAAACTAATAAATAGGTAACAATTTTGTATATTTATTTCATACAATAGACAGTTTATTAGTACCTACTGTTTTGTACATTTTTCGGCGACACGATTTGTTCAGTCCAAAACTATTAGCGTTGGTTACTGATTTGATCCAATTTGGTCTCATATAATTTAGAAATTGAAGATGAGGGACGACAACAACCATATAGGATATATAGGTACATACTTTTTACATATTAATAAATAATGAAACTCGTTTAGGTAACCATAGACTGTTGCGTTTATTACGCTGGGCCTCAAATCCTTTAAGATGTTTTTTGCAGCATTATTATGAAGATAGTAAATAAAACCGCCTATAATTTTCTCAGCCACCGAACATTGATTGAGGTCATTTCCCATAATCCTCGATGCGCTTTGTAGGTCTGATCATCTTAATAATAAAGAGTACATGGAACATGATAAATTACTAAAATCACCCATCCAGTAAATCAACGCCATAATTTTAAGAAAATTGTGGTATTACAGATGTCTCCGGATCGACGCATGGATTGGATAGGTGAAAAAATCTGAAAATTTTTTAGTTGAAATGTCATATTCTGGGATTCGGCCCTGCTTGGATAGAAACTAATTTGTGGTAATAAATCGCAAAAAAGAAAAGGAAGAAAAAAAATTTATGAAATGCCACAATTAACATTTAGAAAATAATACATTTTTTGTAAACGATTGAAAGTTTTTAGTAATACCTACTTTTTGGGCCGTCAGCATATTTGGTAACAATTATTATTAAATGTTACCATTTATTATAGCTAATTAGCCCGCTATTCCTAACAAAGCCACTATACTATAATTTTTGTATATTATTCACTTAATTTTTCTACTGGTATGCAACGATATATCGTGGGTGGCTATACGGCCGGACTGTAGAAATTCGCCGGACACCAGACAGATGTTTGACTGCCCCTTGACCTATCATGCCGCATAGTTTAATTGCCCTCTTGACAGCTTAAACACTACCTCGGCGATCGCAGAATGTGAGCTATGGGTCGCTAAATACGGACCGATCTGTCTGTCCGTCTATATCTCGGGCTGGACCAGTAAATTATAGGCCACGGAACGTGAAAACATTCTCGATGCCGTAAGATTGCAAGAACGTGGTAAATTCTCATGCTTCATGGGCAAGTGGCAGTTTTAGTAAAATACCAAAGTTAACTAATGTTTCTTTTCAACGGTATATCGATCTGGATCTGGATCTTAGTTGTTTCTGCAACGTGTTTGACTTAAAATGGATATGTCTTCTTGCAGGTATACAATCTTTGGAGTATATACAGGGCGTTCTATATGTCGATGTACCGCTGAGAAAAAAAATGTTTATACCCAGAGTTTGTGCCATGATTTGAACAAAATGGAAATTGGTATTTCCGTTTCACTTTAAATTTAAGTAATCTTATAATAAATAAGTAATTAATCAAAGACATATGGGTAAATATGATTGGGGTTTTCCTCTCTGTAGAACTAGTTATCGTTAATTATAATGTCAATATCTTTATTTTTTTAACTTTTAACAGTTCACAGGAACAAATAAAATCTTATATCAGCATATTGCCATATGAATAACTGATAAATGATAACGCAGTACACATGTGGTTCATTTAATAATAATGTTCCCAAATATACCTACCATGCATCCTGAAGAGTAAAATAAAAAAAAGTAACTGCTGGTAATCATTACTTTTACAAGGATATAGAACGATAATTGCCGACTTAAATACAGTCGTGAAATGTTAATGGAAACAACAGTACTATAGTTGCTGATGTAAAACAATAATAACATGTTGCATTAATGGGCGCCTTGTTAAACTACATTTTGATTTAGCAGTGGCCTCTCTACAATTTGATTTTTAAATTTCCTAGATCCGTATGTAATTATGGTTGGTACAGAGTCATAACGATAAAGATGTAAATTGACGCAACAGTTTTTAAATATAAGGCAGAAGAAAAATAATACTCCAGTAAAATTAGCATTCAATTCGGAACAAATTTGTAACAAGCTAATTTTAGGGGGAATATGTAGGGGAAGATGTCCTATTTAACAGGAAAAAAGTCCCAAAAAATCCAGGTGGCGGAACCCCTCAAAAATTAGGCCGCCATCTTGAAATTAGGCACTTTTTAGCCTTTAACTTGAATAACTAACCTCACATTGATTTTATCAAAAAAATGAATCATACTTGTTTAGAACATTAAACAAGCTACAAAACAGTCTAAAGTTTTTTTAAATCGGTTGATAAATAACTGAGATAATGGCGACTAAAGTTTGGGTACTATATGCATTAAATTAGATATAATCTAGCACTAGAAAACAAAGTTTCTTTATTATAATTGGCATACTAATTTTTATTATTTTAATTTATACTTCAGTTCATATTAGGTGAAACAGTGGTCAAAAATATTTTATTTTTACATGAAATTTCAGGCTGCGACACAACGTCAGCGTTCTATAAGAAGGGGAAAAAAACAGCACTAACTAGGTATATTAAAAAATGATAAGAAAATTTCAAATTTGGAAGATTTTAAAAATCCCTATACTAATATATCATATCTTGTAGGGTTGGGTGAGAAATTTATTTTATATTGGTATGGAGGTCGTAAAAGTAAAGATTTGAACTCATTTAGATACATTAAATATATACCCAACTTGTTGCCCCCCAAAATCTATTTAATAATTTTGAATTGGAAGTTTTACCTCCGACTTCTGACGCAGCCCAACTTCATATAAAACGAGTGTATTTTCAAGTTCAAGAATGACTAGGAAATAACGTCAATCCTGAAAATTGGGGTTGGATTAAAAATAAAATTTGTCTAGAACCAGAAAAAATGTCACAAAAGTGTGCCTCTGAATTTATATTAAATATTTTTTTTTGCAACTGCAAAACAAACGGTTCAAAATTATGCAGCTGCAATAAATACAATTTAAGATGCACAACAAGTTGCATTCATTGCATTGGGCAATATTGGCTATTGCACGAATGCAACACCTGTGTCTTTGTTAAAAGACGAAACAGAGATTGACATCTAATGTATTAATTTCTTTAATATTTTGTTTATGTTTTTACTTTTATTAACCTTTGTGGTATAAATAAAAATGTGTTTTTATTTTATGTGGCCTTTCATTATATGTGGACTTTTATTATATATAAATACAGGGTGAGTCAGGTTGTATGGTAAAAAATTAATATGTGAATAGAGCATGAAAAACAGTATTGACGTTTTGCTATATAACCCTTAATTTTTTTATAAAATGTGTTAAAGTTGTAAATGTTTCGTTGAATTTTTTAAATATATTTTGGTTAAATACAGTCGTATCAATAAAATTAGGTTGGTTTATATAGGGCTCTATCAAATGGCGATAACAGTTTTTCAAAATTAATCTAGTGGCGTACGTTAACACATTTTTTTCTGATAAGAATGCCGATAACTGTGCGCTGATGCATTTTTTCATACAATTTCTTAGTTGAAAACCTAATGTAATAATAATAAAATACTCTTAGGGCCGATATTTTCAGTCTGATTTAACCCTAATTAACTTTAATCATTGATTAATTACCATGGAAACAATTGTCTCGACAATTATTTCCAAGGTAATTGATCAATGGTTAAACTTAATCAGGGTTAAATCAGACTGAAAATATCGGCCCTTAAGGAAACAAAATCTTTAATAACAAAAATTTAAAAACAACAGCGACTTAATTACTACTGTTTGCAATACATTTTCAAAATGAAGTACATTAACCTCAATGCACTCTAAAAATTAATCAATTAACAACCAACAAGTACTAGTTGACCGAATGGCGAATAGTACATTTTTCACGTCAACTAAGGGTAAATGTGCATAAACTAATAAGGAATATATAAAATGAAATTTCCTTGCGGCCCCGAAAGTGCATTGGGGTTAATGGTCTTCATTTTGAAAATTTATTTAAAAAAATAGTAATTAAGTCACAGTTGTTTTTAAATTTTCGTTAATGAAGATTTTGTTTCCTTAGGGCATTTTATTATTATTGCATTAGGTTTTCAACTTATGAAAAAATCCAGTGGCTCACAGTTATCGGCATTCTTATCAGAAAAAAAAAGTGTAATCGCACGCCACTGGATTAGTTTTGAAAAACTTAATATCGTTAGTTGATAGCGCCCTATGAAAAATATAAACCAACCAAATTTTATTGAAACGACTGTTTTTAATCAAAGGATATTTAAAAAATTCAACAAAATATTTTCAACTTTAACACCCTGTATAAAAAAAATTTCACACGTCAATACTATTTTTTCATGCTCTTTTCACATATTAATTTTTTACCATACAACCTGACTCACTCGGCACCAGAACAGAATAATCAACTCTTATAGAAAAAAATTACAAAATTCCAACTGATATCTTATAATTTTTAAGCTGTAACTCTTTTAATTTTTAAGCTATCACAAATTTCTAAACGTCATTTTATAGATTTTGAAGTGTTCTCGAATTTTCCTATTTTCATAATTTTTGATAACGGCTAAGATAATAAAGTTATTTGACTTTAAACGAAAAATATCGTGAATTTCAAGATGGCGGACGATTTTTTAGTGTGTTCCGATACTCGGATTTTTTGGGACTTTTGTTGACATATTATATAATACCCCTTCCCCGACATTTTAACGCAACAAACAGCTTGTTACAAATTTGTTCCGAATTCACGGTGTATTTCACTTAATTTTACTGGCCTATAACCTAAATAAACCACCAAGGAATATATTTATAATCGTTATAGTCGTTACGTCTAGTTTCATAAAAGCTGTAATGTAATTTAAGTCAATGTTACTCCAATTACTCTTTACTTATTGCGTCGGTGGTTGAAAACAAACGTTATAACACTATCGTTGATACCGCAATGCGATCTTTGTTACATCACATCATAGTATTAATTACACCAGTTTATTACTTTCATACTAAGGCAAGGTTTATACAATTTCATGGCATCTATAAGTAATAGACATCTAGAATTGTATAGTTTATTTGGCAAGTACCTAGTTAATAAATATCCGGAACAATAGAGGCTCCAGATTTGAACCCTTGAGCATACCTGAGCTGTCAACAAATTTTACAAAAATGTGACCTCTGTATTTTACCATAAATGTTCCTTTGCATAAATATAATGCAAAGAAGGCCAGCAATGATGGTGAAAAGTCCAATTTCTCAACGTGATGTGATCAACTTTGTCAAATGTATAGTACAGGGTGATTCACGAGGAAAGGGACAAAATGTTATGGTAGATAGAGTTCACTTAGGTGAATTAGAAATGACTATTGAAAAAAGCCTGAGCCTTTTTTTATTAATCTACAGGGTGATTTATGAGTTTTGCCCAATACTTCTTAAGGTAATATCTTTTAAACTAACCACTAGAATCAGCTCGTATTGTGGGTATATAGTATACTATTAATTGTCAATCTACATGCATAATCAAAGACAGAAATTCCAGGGCCGGCTCAACTAATTTTTATTTTTAGGGCTCCTATGAAAAAATTCACCCTGTGTACTACATACAAAAGTGATCGAAAACATGTACTTTGTTGTTTTGCCACACTTTGGGCGAATTTTAAATAAACCATTAATTTTCGCCAAAATCGAAGGTCTGCACAAAATAAATTTATAAATTTACATTTTCCCCTTATTCAAACTCAAATATTTGTTATACAATGCATGATTAATATGAAATAAATAATCAAAAATAAATAATTTCAACAGCAGAATAAGTAATTCTTATTTCTGAGGTTTCTGTGAAAAATCAGTCTGTATACATTTTTCTCAAATTCTGATAATAAATTGTGGAACTACATTTAAAAATTAACGAAATTATTTATTTTTTATCACAATACATCAATAAACAGAACATTATAAACAACAAATTCACAGAACCATATAACTTATTTTCAAAATGAAAGCCTTCTGCCTCCCTACATTTTGTTTGTCGTAAAATTGAATTACCTACGGCTTTCCTAATAACGACAGGATTATTAATGTTCTGTTTATTGATGTACTGTGATAAAAAAATAAACAATTTCGTTAATTACTTCCTCACCAAAAGTGAGGAAGATATGTACTAAGTACTCGTGAAAAAAATTTTGATTCTCTACGAATTATGACGATACACAAAAATTTTCTTTTTTTGAAATAAAGCTTTCAAATTTGGTACACACGTTCTAGAGGTCAAGGAAAAGATTGAGTTCGTTGATGAGCAAAATCGGTCCACTGGAATGGGGTCTACCGGACCCCAACATTTCTATTTCTAACTTTACCAAAAAAATTTATTCGTGACGAAAGATTATAAATAGGATCAGATATACAACTCATTATAATATTGTGTCCAAATGTTGAAATACACAAAATACGCCAAAAAACAAAATACGTACAAAAAAAAACAAAATGCGTCAAAAAACTAAATACGTCAAAAATTACTTTTGTTATAAACTCCGCCACACGATGAGGAAGTTTTGATCCCATAATTGGCAGCGGTTTTTTTTTAATGTAGTTCCATAATTTATTATCAGAATTCGAGAAAGATTTATACAGACTGATTTTTCACAGAAACCTCAGAAATAAAAATTACTTAATCTGATGTTGATCTTATTTATTTTTGATTATTTATTTCATATTAATCAACCATGAAATCACAAAATTTTGTATAACAAATATTTTAGTTTAAATAAGAGAGGAAAATGTAATTTTATAAATTTATTTTGTGCAGACCTTCGATTTTGGCGAAAATTGATCGTTTCTTTAAAATTCGTCCAAAGTGTGGCAAAACAACAAAATACATGTTTTCGATCATTTTTGTATGTAGTTTCATAATTCAGTATTAGAATTTAAAAATCACGTACACAGGGTGAATTTTTTCATAGGAGCCCTAAAAATAAAAATTAGTTGAGCCGGCCCTGGAGTTTTCTGTCTTTGATTATGCATGTAAATTGACAATTAATAGTATATTATATACCCACAATACTAGCTGATTCTAGTGATTAGTTTAAAAGATATTACCTTAAGAAGTATTGGGCAAAACTCATTAATCACCCTGTAGATCAATAAAAAAAAAGGCTCAGGCTTTTTTCAATAGTCATTTCCAATTCACCTAAGTGAACTCTATCTACCATAACATTTTGTCCCTTTCCTCGTGAATCACCCTGTATATCATAGGCGAAAGAGACACAGAAGAAGAGTTCTCAACTCACCTTAGTTAAAAAAGCATCTACATCTTGTATCTCATAACCAAATTGTTGAACATCTTCATTCCAGTCGCTTTTAATTTTTGTACTTTTTCTCCTATGCCTATGCTTCTCCCTGCTTCTCTCAGGTACTAAACTAGGTTCTGACTTGGTCCGCAGAGGTGCATTTTGGGTTTTAACTAATTTACACTTCACATCCACATTTGTATTTTTGACATTATAAATATTGCTTTGGTTTGGTTTACTTAAATTATTTATTGTTTGTATGTTACTAATATTTACACTGTTTTGATTAACGTTTTTCGAGTCTTGCAAGTCTTTACTTTTTCGTCTTGTTTTGTACTGGAATTTAATAGGCTGTTCAGGATTTGGATTGTGAGTGGTTTGATGTCCTCCACGTAGGAAAAATGAGAATGGTAACTTCTTGTTAATGCCGCCACCCAATTGATGGGATGGCTTCTGACCCATGTCATTTATGGGAGCTTGTTTGGTTTCTTCCTGGGTTTTTGAAACAGCATTGCTCTGGATTGGCCACCATTCTGAAACTAAAGAAATGTTTTATGTAATGTATTACAGTTTGTTAAGAAAATACAATACAATAAGTGTAGGTGATATATCATCTTTCGAAGGGGATGTAAAGTAGTTGGTCCCTCGTCTGTTAGATGTTAGGCAAGCAAGAAATACCGACTCCTCGACAACGACAGACAACTTAACTTTTATGTATTTTCAATCAACTGATGTGTTTAGTGTCACTTCCCTATTTACGCTCCAACAAATACTTAAACAAACCAAGTGTTCGTTCAATAATTTATGAAGAAATACTTCACTTTCGTAGTTTATTTACATACTTAAAATAGTAAGTCGTCTTTAATTCACTGATGGGTTCTAAACAGCATGTAAATATTTATTGTTCGGAAATTACTACAATGTTGCGGCAACATTTACTTTTAAAGCGTAAAAATAATTGAGTACCCATTCTTTATGACTCAGTTTTATTGAACAGCGCCCATGTTTGAACTTGACATGTTAATAAACTGCATTGCAGAATAACTTTAGTATCTTCCTAATTGACAAATATATTCATGGCCGCGCGTTATGCCCATTGACTATTTCCTGGACAAAGAGCGTGCTATGAAATATTGACGTATTATCTATTCTGCTTATGTTTATACACGTAGAACATATGTTGTGTGTGGCGGAAATCCGTTATTTATTATTTAATTTGGTTCTAAGGCTAAGGTATGAGTAGCAAAAATTGGCGTGTTTCATTTGTGAAGAAACAGATTCCCTAAGATCCATGTATTTAAGGCATATCCATCGTAATATATTAAAAAATTTAATTTTCCAACCAATGACGTAGCATGAAAATACCGAAAAACTGAATAATTGAAATGAATATACCTACAACGCGCATTATTATTTTTATTAATGAAGACAATAATAATTGCTCTCAACTCATTGTTAAAATGAAGGAAATACTGTTATGTTATGGGGGATTTTGGGGAAAATATTATTATTTTGTTTTTTATTATTAATTTTTGAATTTTTACGGATTATTATTATTAATTTTATTTTTGAATTTTAAGGTAAGTTTATGTTTAGATTTTTTTTATTTTATATTTTCATGCATGCTATAGTAATTAAGTTTTTTAGTTTTGAAATTTTCTATAGAAATTGCAAATAGTTTGTTCAAAAGAAATATTTTTAAGTTCTTGTATATAGTTTTGAATAATCAACCTTTTGACATACGATCAATCCGCCTCTGGGTAGAATTATTTCAATGTTTCATTAATAAGCAACAGTGTGCATGATTTTATGATTATTTAACGTGAAACTTACTATAGGTTTGCTATAATTACTCTTTTACCTTTCAGGGCCTTTGGGGGTTCCCTTCTACCATCGAAGAAATATCTTACCTATAAATCTGCTCTTGCTATTTTTAAATAAAAGTTATTTGAAAGTCGTGTTAGTTTATTTTATTATAGTTCTATCGACTAGGAATTATAGAAATCATTATCAAAATGAATGTCACTCTACTATTTGACAGCTAGATGTCTCTGAGTCTGCTGTATTTTAGATATCCAGCTGAGATGAATTTAAATGCATTGGTTATTACAATTAAACATAGATGGCACTCAAAATATATGGTTTTATTGCAAACATCAGATAATTAAAAGCAAATAACGTTTCTTAATTTATATCCCTGCGCTAATTAAAACTAATTAAATCTACAACAGATTTAGGACAGTGTCCTTTTGGATATTGACAAAATTAAATAAACTTAAGGTTTCAAATTTTAGTTCAGAAAGTTCTGCACTTTCGAGTTACCGAGTCGTTTTAAATGCACTTGAATTGGCAGACTTGTTTTAAGTTTTTGACACTTGTGGTCCGGATATGATGGCTGACTGTTCTAGAATTTATTGCACCGTTTACTGGATTTATTTAAACCAAATAGGCCTTGGATGCAATTTTGGATTTCGACCAATCAGGTGGCTGCTCATTAATTAGGATCATTTTTACCTTTATTCCTGGTAAGTTGAAGCTGCTTTTCCGTTACTTTTTCGTATTTGGCCTTGACTCATCATTGGAAATTCATTGGAATGTAAATTTCCTATTTAAATTATAATTTTCTGAATTAATTTCAGGAGCGATCTGGACGTGGGTTTACCTCTTACAATACCCAATAACAACTCTCTTTTTGTTTCGTTTCTAAGAAACATGCAGAAAATTTGCCAAACCAAGGATTTCTTGACTCCCATCTGTCATTATGGTTTGTATTTTTGCCTTTTTTAACTTTATTATATAATTTTCCTATGAAATCATGTCATTTTCAGCATCCTTATCCCCTGATGAATTTGTGGATACCCATTTGTTGATATTACGCGAGATGAATTTTTGCCCTGCCGTTCACTTCGACGAAACATCACTGAACCTTTCGAAGATCACTACACAACACTTTTTAGGATCTAATTTACATTGTGTCTAGGCATTTGACTAGACTGGAAGTTTCACAGGTCTTACTCTATTTAATTATAATTTTTAAAGAAATTTACAGAAATAAAGTCCATCTTTGTTTAACTGTTCTGTTGTATATCGTTCAAACTTTGTTTAAAGCATGTAACTAACAGCTGTTCTGTTATTGATTATTTTAAAGAAACATAGTACAATGCATTTACTTTATTTACGCCTTTAATTTGTTTACGTTTGGTTTGTTTTAGCGTAGCTGACCCTTTGTTTACGTGTGGCTCGTTGACCTCTTTCGCATCAACAGGTGTTCTACAGCTTTTTTTTAAACTTGTATTTATTTATTGAGTATACCATACGTAAGTTTCTCGTTATTTGTTTTATTAAGAGGATTATTTCATTTTACCCTGGTTTGATCTGAGTTTATTTTTAATTTTATTTATTTAATCGGGTTTTAATTTCTTTTATAGTTTAAAATACATGACAATACGTTTTCATTTAATACTTGCTGCAAAATAAACCTATTATATACCAATATTATTTGAGAAGAAAATAAACAATGTTTTTATTAAAATACAAGATCTTGATCTTTGATCAATAGATATTGTTCCAAGTATTAACCTTTAACTAAATTGGTGCAGGATATTGGTGGTTTATTAATTTATATGAAACGAAACGAAACCAAAAGTAGACACCCTGAATAACTTTGGAGGTAAAAATTTTCTGAAAAATTGGTGAATCACGTCGACCCTGTTTCCAAGGGGAACATACCTTAATGTGATACTTTTATACCTATCATCATCTCTCTACCCAACACATCCACCCCTTTAAAAAATTCAAGTGGCAAGGGAAGTCGAGTGATACATGTTTTGCTGGCGGATATAGTTCTGGATATAATTGATAACAGAATTTATTTTTCAAAAAATCATCTTGTATGCGAATATCCGGATACTTTTAGTGGTGATTTGTTTTCAGTTGGAACGTGCAACATCAAATTATAACGTTTCTGTACGTTTACACCTAAATTAAAGTTTCTACTGTACCCCAGCAGAATCATCAAATCATACGTCATAAAAAAAAATTTCATGGGGACATCTCAAAAGTGTTTATGTAAATCGTCCTTATAACTTAGATGAACCAAACCCACAGAATCGCCAGGATCATATAAGGAGTTATTAATTTCCAAAAATGGTTTTAATACCCACATTTATATTATCATACCACTCATTTAATTAAGGTAAAGTAATTTAGCTATTCAACAAAAAATGTTACACTGTTACTTATATACTTGTATGGATTTAATTACACAAGCGCCTACTTTATGATTGCAGTAATATGTTTGCCTTGTATAAACATACAACAATGTCTCAATAAGAACAACGATGCAGTTGGTACAAAATATAAGATTCCGTACATTCTCTGTTCATTCTTTACCACTGATTGATTTATATCGACCTTAATTAGCCCATGCTCATATAAAACATAGCTAGCTACACTGGTCATAAAACATATTAATTTATTTATCCTTACATTACATTCTCAGATTGTCTATTAAGATGACAAGAAGGATGGACTCCGTCATCCTTTTGCTAATTAGCTAGACGGTTGAATACCGTCAATTTTTTTCTTATTCTATCCCTATTTGCACAGAAGGGAAGCAAGGAAAAACATTGTACAAAGATGTATAACATCACAGCAGGTATTTATGGACTTAAATAAGTGTAAATAAGTGACTTTTTTCAGTATTTAACGTTACTGAACCAGCATAAACTCTTTTTTTATTTATTTAAATTTTCATCGATTTAAAATAAAAATCGTTTTAATTTTTTAAAATGTATCGTCATACATGGATAAACTCAATTGATAGCTACATATAACATGGACAATGTAGACAATAACAGTCGTATATTTAATCACAGAACAGTATTCTTTGAATTAAATTTGAAAACACCAAAATAATATATTGGCATAAAATTTTAATGAAAATGCCATTCGCGGTCTTGAATCAGGACTTCAAGAAGGATTGGTCAACTCCGTAGTTTTGCATGACATTGATAATTCGAAGAGAAAATGAGTAAATGAAAGAAGTTAAAGTTCCAAGTTCAAATTAAAAAATAAGATTTAAAAAACGTTAACATCTTCAACAAAATCAAGTGGGTTCATTAAGTTTTTTGTACTTGTACCTCGTATGTCTAGCTTTCTCGTCAGCCTACAATGCTTCCGTTAGATGGGTAACTCATAAACATTGACCGTGAAAACCACGGAAGCCCATTGTCACTTTTTATCTACACGTTTCAAGAGCCACCAACTTCTTACGCCTTCTTTATCCGAGCAACTCTTCATGGTGAGATTACTGACAATTACACCGTAAGTTGCCATTAGCTCCAGTACAGTGACAGCCGAAATTGCTCTTACCATTTGCAACAGCAATAGGCGTGAGTGTAGGCATGTGTATTTGTAAGCCGCTGGTTTAATATTACTAACCAGTAATTTCGTAATATGTGCTGTACGCCATACGATGGTAATATGTAGGTTCAAGTGCTTTTTGCAATATTATATTCGCCAAACGTTTCTTAGTCAATTTAAAAAAGGAAACCAAAAATCCCATTCTCAAGACAATGTTCTTTCGCATTGCCATTAAAGGCAATTGTTGAAGAATATTTCTATAAAAATATTATGATCAGTAACTATTAATTGGACTTAACAGAATTTTAAAAGGAAATATGTGAAATCTTTAAAAAATATATTTTATTTTACGTTGAATAGACAAAAAAAACGTATTGTCTTATTAGTATCCTACAGAAACCTGTTGATTATGGTTGTAGACCAGAAGGGATCTACTCAAAATATTTCATAACATAAATCTACGGTAGGATAATTTGGTTATCCAAAACATCAACATTTGGCCTCACTCAAATTCGATAGCGAACTATGTGTCGTTTCTTGTGTGTCCACAAAAGGTATAAGGCTTCAACACTAATTAATATTAATAATATATTCCACCGGCCATATTTTTAGTTAAACGGTGTCGGAGGCACTGATAGTGAGGTGGAGTCAGCACGACTGAAAGGTAAAGGGAATTCTCTTTCACTCACTGAAATGGAAATGGAATGGATGGATAGTGGTTAGTACATAATAGCTAAGGATCTGTCTCTACATAGCGTCTCAGTTCTTAAGAAACATTCTTCACATTCATTGGTTTCTTTACACTCTACGATATTAATGTATCTGTTCTTTATCTATGTACTACTTACTTCCATTACTCTTGATACATTTGATATGACTGGTGGTCGAGAGATAGATTACCTGCCTCTCACTCAAAAGCTCCGGGTTCGATTCCTGGTCGTGGCAATGGAAAATACTGTGAGAGGGATTTTTCGATTATACGTGGATATTGGGTGTGTGTCCCTTGTCCTTAAATGTGTAACCCCCTCCCCAAGTTCTTCTAGAGCTTTTTAGGATAAAGGGGGTCGTAATTATATGTGTTATTATTATTATATGTATATTATTGCGACTCCTCACTTCTTGAAAAAAAGAGCTTTTCGTAGTTCTTATTTCTATCTTTTTTAAATTGCCTTTACTCTTGAAAATTCGTGACTTCGAACCCAAAACATTATCAATCAATCACTTTTTTTTCGGCGCCAATTTTAATTCAATTTCAATTTTCAGTTAATTTCAATTTAAATTAGGTACATGAAATTTACAAAAGATTTGTACATAATTATTAATAATTTTTTTACAAACTCTAATATAATTTTTATAAAGGAGAGATAATGATGAATAATTAAAGATAAGGTCTTTGCAAATTAATGTAATAAATTACTTCTAACATGTTTAGTTAATTTAAAAATGCATTTCTTTATAATGCATTTTGATTCTAGTCACGAAAGCTATTCAATAGAAATAGAATTTACAAAAATCCTGTTATTAGGTAGACTTTCGTTTTACCGATAGTTTTAGAGGATATAAGAAATGCTAAAATTTATTAATTGAATATGATAACGAAATTAGTTGTTTTCATAGATCCCTCAAAGAAAGGTTTATAAGAATAATTGATAGTTTTTAACTCTGCTGGTAAATAATTGTAAATTTTATATATAAAATAGGTAAAATTTCTTGTATCAACAGTTTTATTTTACTTTGGAATTCTTATTTGTATGATGTTATAGGTCGTGTTCTTATGCAATGATTTGGTGAATTGAAGTAATTTTTATATTTATTAGGTATAGAAATATTTTAGGGTTTCTAGATGTACGGGTGTCCCATAAATAGTGGTACACAGAGCAATGACAGATTCCTTACGTACAAACATTATGATTTAAACAAACTTGCCTTAGCCCAAAAGTTGGTATTAACATAGATACAGGGTGAAATTTTTGTTTCGGATTTTTTTAAAATAATTTCTATAAAAATTTAAATATTTTAACAAAATTTGGTGATTTTTTACCGCACAAGACTTTCAGTTTTCAAGGATAAACGGGGTCGTATTACCTGTGTTGTTATTCGTTATTTATGTTTATTATAAAAGTCATTGTTCTTCCCACTTTTTTTGCCAGTGTGGGAATGTAATAAATTTTAAAAAATCTGAAAAAAGAAAATTTAGAGAAATTATTTAAAAAAAACAAAATTTTTACTTTGACACCCTGTATCTCTGTTAATATCAACTTTTGGATTAAGGAAAGTTTGGTTGAATCGTAATATTTTTACGTAAGGAATCTGCCATTGCTCTGTGTACCATTACTCATCGGACACCCTGTATAATCTCAGTAATTACAATAAATTTTGTGTTCAATAATTCCGTTGAAATAAGTGGATCTGTTAAGTATGATTTTAATAATATGTTTTTGCAGTAGTGTAGCAATGTTATTAATGAATGTTTTATTTGGGCCTCCCCAAGCCAATATACCATAACTTAAGAGTGATTGAACTATTATAGATAGATAGATAGATAGATAGATAGATAATGTTTACTTAACTACAGTTTTGTACATTTGCAATAATATACATTTTTCAGTACGTACAAACACTATATTTTTCCTCTTATTTTACTGCATTAGTTGGTAATATGTTCCAGCGCAAATGACAGTCCATTTTCATGCCCAAATTTTTTCAATTATCGGTTTTTTTCTATTGTTTTACAGTAACATATTATATCTGGTTACTTCTGGAGTGCCCCAGGGCTCACATTTGGGTCCATTATTGTTCCTTATATATACTAACGACATTAGTGAATGTTTTACTTTCTGTAAATTTCTTTTGTACGCTGACGATTTGAAAATGTACTCCGAGATTCACAACGTAGAGGATTGTTGTCTGATTCAGTTTGATCTGGATAGATTTTACAACTACTGCAATAAAAATAAACTTTTTGTTAACTTACAAAAATGTTTTTGCATGTTTTACTAAAAATAATAACCCAATTTCATATAATTACAAATTTGATAACACCTCCTTAAACAGAGTTCAACAAATTAAAGATTTAAGAGTAATTTTTGATTGCATATGAGTTTTAATTTTCATATTGATTACATTTTGAACAAAAGCAGTAAAATGTTAGGTTTCCAGTAAAATGTTAGGTTTCATGATGAGAATTTGTAAAACATTTCAATCTGAAAAGTCAATCAAATCCGTTTATTTTGCCTATGTTTAGAGTTAATTCAATATTGCTTCAATTATTTGGAATCCGCATTACATGGTTCACAGATTACAGAATGAGAGTAGGGAGATTGAAATAAAAAATTTACATTTTTTTGAACTTCTGAAATTCTGAGCTTATCTGCTGGAAGAAATAATTTTGGCATTACATTATTTGAATCTCGAAGAACTCAGTCCGGACTTTTAATTTTGTATAAATAAATAATCTAATTGATTGTGCAGATTTGGTATCTCATATTACCTTTCACATTCCTTTTCGTACAGTTTAGACATAATAAATTTTTTAGTGAATCCTTTCATAGGACAAACTTGGGTATGAATTCCCCAATGGGCTCTTGAAGACTCGAAATTTTACAAATTACACCAGACCATACCAGACTATGTTTTCTTTCTGCCAGTATGTTCATTTAAGGCCAAAAGAATATTTCAAAACGTGGTAATTAATCTATTAAATTTTTGTGACGTCAAAAACGGATAGTCATTGGTATAGGTCGTGTACAGCACATAACCTCAAATTTTTTGTTTTTCTAAATTTATTTTCAATTTTAATTTTAATTTTTGTAGTTTTAACATGGATCCATTAAACATTTAGAAACACTCGCAGACAGAAGATATATAAAGTTTTAATATTGTAGATTATTAAAAATAGACGGTTAATTATAGGTTGGTTTTCCAACCAACAAAAATAATCTTATTTTATTAAATCAAGGCAATTAAAACTTCATTATTAATGCACTGAACAAGATTTTAGTTGTTTGGAGTTTAACCAATAGCAAGACAGTCTGTTCTTGACGTCATTAACGGAAAACAGCAGGACTTTTGAAATTGATACAACTTATTAATATTTAAAGTTTAAAGCAACTGTAAGAATAATATATTATTGGAATTTATTGCATTATTATATTTAATACGTATTCAACATTGATGTAAATCTATTAAAAACCTTTAATTTAATTGAGGTGTGAGAGCCCATTACTAGAATAACTCGTATCTAGTTATAATGATTGGTGCTCGGATATTGACATTTTTGCTTTAATCTCTTAGCTTTAGAAGATATAATAAACTACACATTATATAATTGTTAATATTAAGTTTTTTCCATCTGGTTGTTTCCCTTACTTACTATTTTGTAATAAAGCATTAGTGGATGCTTCTTTGAATCTTGTATTTTTTGCATTCCATGTAAGATTGGTAAATAAATAAATAAATAAATAAATCTCTATTTATTATTATAAATTTTTAAATATGTTATCAGGTAGATCATTTTTCTAAAAAAAAGATAAATTTATAAATTTTTCTTCTTATTTCTTATTTCATTTTTAAAATTTATTATCATACTATTTGGATCGTTTTTGTAAATATTTGTCTGCATTCCATTTTACTTCTTGCCAAGTATTTCCCGCCAGGTACCTAGATAAAAATATCATCAGCATATAAAATTATTGAACTGTCCATAAGTTGAAGAAATAAACTGTACACAGAATAAAAAATAATTGCACGAATGTTCTTTGGGGAGTATCGATCTCTATAAATAGTGGACAACTTTTCTCGTTTTCAATTTGTACAAATTGTTGTTTATTTTAAAGGTACCTAACTAGTGAGAATATTTACTATAATGTCTTGAAATCTATACTTTACGTTGCTATTTAGTTATTATTGATGATTTATTATATCAAATGCCTTTGCAATATCGGTAAAATTTCATTGAATGGCCGAGAGTTACTCAAATTATAATATATTTTTGCCATTATAGATATAGATAACTCCCTGGGTAGATAAATTTCTATGAAAACTGTACTGATTTGATGATAATATATTGTGATTTTTGTAAAATCCTCCATTCTGTATTTAATATTTTCTGTAGTAATATATTAAGCATTAAAAATTAGAGAAAATCCAGAGCATGAAAACGTGTCGCCTAGAAACCACATGAGTGCATTTTGATGTGATTTGACGAAAAGTTTGTTCATATTGGTCCAAATTTTCAAAATCTTGCTATTTCATTGGTTCTTATAATGTGAGGGAAATAGACTCATAAATTTGAGTTATGCTTGATATTAATGATATTGGCCAGTAATTTTCCATATTTGTATCAGATTTGGAAATTTTTTCCCAATTTTGGCTTTGAATATAGGTACTTCTTTCGCCAAAAGACTAGAACAAATTATGTAAAAATAACAAACAATGAAATACAAAAAAAACGAGCGTAAATGTATAAATTCTATCCCAAAGAATGTCATCTCATCTACTTTATTACATGCGACTTAAGGGAAGAATCAAGGGGCACTTATTTCACAACTGGAGGGTATATAGGTGTTTAACTATAGCAAGTTTTAGTATCTTTGAGAAAACACCTTCTTGTAGAGTGTAGACTAATATTAATAATTTATTAAGGTTTCTATTCATTTCAGTGTTTCATGAAATCCAAGAACTTTTTCTATTTTCATGGCATTAATGTCGTGCATTAACTCATATTCTGTTGTAATTGCTAAGAACATTGTTTTTTGTAGATCATTTTCGTGTATTAAGTTTGATTCAGCAACCAAAAAAGAAAATTAAATTTATTAGCAATTTGTTTTTTTATTATTATCAATTTTAATATCAATATTTATAATTTTTGTTATATTTTTTTGTTTGTGCTTATTTTCTATTAACCGCTCCCTTTGTTAATATTTACCAGTTTTATTTAAATCAACAACATTACTTTCCATTTTATTCTTATAGTATGCGGATTCGTGTTTTAATAATAGGTATATTTAATTTGTTTCTATATGTTATACATTGCATTTTTGCATTTTAGGACTTGTTGTTATCCATGGTTTATCATTGCTTTTATTTACTGTTATATTTACATAAAGAATTTTAATTTTGATAACATGATAACATTTGAGGCATATTTATATAATTTAGGCAGCTAAGTAACACCTTAGCATTCAAGTAATAAGAAAACCCAAAAAATTACTATTTTGTTAACCTAATATTACTCTTAAACGATCAACGAAAAAATTATATCCTCACTTGAATTGTGGTTCATATTTGGCAAATTTACTGTCGCTTAATAGTGTTGGTATTATTACTTATGTAGGTATAGTTAATAAAATTATATTTGAGGTTGAATTTATAAATTGTTTGCTCACTTGAATATATATATATCTCACGTAATTTACACTTTTATATATTTTTATAATGGACGCCACTAGGGATTTGTGTATCGAATTTATTATTAGTGTGATTCCTAAAGATGAAATTTCACCGAAGCGACTTAGGATTAGTAATTATCTGTATAGAAATACAATTAACTATAATTCATCTTTCTTCAAGAAATTAATTTTATTTACAAATTGTATTGTTATTGTCTCCAAAAATTCTGAGAAGATTTTCAACAAAAAAAAAAGTATTAATTTTTGGAGTAAACAACAAAAAAATATGTTTATGTATCTTATTTTTGACGGATTCGTTCTTAAAATCGTTCACAATTAATAACCCTATAAAGTAATACATTCATTATAATTCTAGCTTTCGCTAAACAATTATTACGTCCGCTACTGATCTAAAGAATCCATTTAAAATCTACATTAGCCCAAGTGCATACCCATTATACGAAGTACCGCTATTTTAAGTAACTTCAAATGTTTTAATATTGAAAAAAATCTCGAGTTTTTGTTTTCGTTTGACACCGAAACGCATCATTAATTTGTTTTCAGTAATTCGAATTTGTATAATCCTGTTATTCGCCTGACTGCAGCTAACGTTAGAATCATTATTCACTCTGGGTGCACTTCATAAATGCTATTATGCAGTCGATTCAACAGAAAAAGACAAAGTAAGTTGTGGTTATCCATATGCTCATGTACTTGTGCTTTACGATTCACAAGGCTTTGTTCACTTCTTAGCAATAATCATAGTTAGGAAGAAAAATTTAATTAAAAAAGCCACCGAGGCAAGTGTCGAGATGAATACCTAAGGTGCCATCAGTTGCATATAAGCGAAGCGCATTCTATTCTATTATTTATCTTCATTCAAGAAAAAATTCTCCTGGGTTCTGTACAATCCGGTGAAACAGCCTATGGACACATTGTTTGTACATTTTTAATTGTTCCCTTAATAACATATTTAGAGATGACAAGTTTCTTTTCCGCAAATTGGAGATATATTCAAAACAGAATGGTAACCCTGTACTCATTAGAATATGTACCTACTTAAAAGCTCTTTTATGATCGTAGGTAAGGTGATAAAAAATCAAGTCCGCATACCGTTTTGGTCACTACAACTTATTGCATGATTTAAATACAAGGATGCAAAGACAAACATGTGTTGATAGATGGCATGTCTGTTTTTGGGTGATTTTTATGATGAATCTCTCATAAGGAAATGCCTACATTATAATAATCTCAAAATAGTAACATCAGCTTTTCCTTTCCGTATGTATGATACGAGGAATCGTTTTTTTCAGCAGATATAAATGACAATACAGACGGTACTTAAGGTTTATAGGGAATATAGAAAAATGAAATATAGTTTTAAAATATGTCTGTCGCCTAAACTCTATCTTGTGCAAACTACCCCGGCGACATATTTGAAAGGGTGGTTGGTCGTTGCGTCACTTCCATCATCGAACATGCTTTTTTTCTTAATTAAAGTTTAGGCTCTCTAGAATATGAAAATAATGGTCGCCCAAAAATTAGACTAAATAATATGGGCGACCGAATTTGCTCCACGATACTTCCGTCATCGGGCATCCTACTTTTTTTTGGATCGCTTGCTTTATTTTTAAAATTACTGTAGGCCACGAATGCTCCATCATATTTATTAACATTCTGCTATGCTTGCCAACTTTGCAGATTCTTATAGGAAAACTCGGCTATTACAATATTTTATAATTATTTTAAATTACGGTACATAAACAAGTCATACAGTCTATTGAATGAAGAATATTGATAGCACTTACGACAAAAACTTGGTATTATGAGACAGATTATTCTAATATTATGTAAATCATAGACGTGTGTATACGTTTCATTTCATGTGAGGTATAGTTATATTTTTCTAAAAGCTGTCATAATGAAGAAAATTAGCATAAGCGTTAATTTCTACTAGTAGAATTTCGCTTTTTACGTTTTCTAATAAAAACCTTAACACGTTCACCGTTTCATATTATTTATTAATATATGCCTAGTAATTCATACGAGAATGAATGCTAATGAATGGTTCTTTTTGCTATACTACGCTAGTTATTAACATTATTAAGCCAAACAGCGTAGGGGAAATTAATATCAAATCAGTCGCTATACAGTGCCATGGCCATATTTTTGAGCTCTCTTTGCCGAATTAAATGCAATTATAATGCAAAAATTGTCAAGAGACTAACTGATGGTTTTCTCCTCTTCACCAAGCATTCCGGAATAATTTTTACCCTTATGCTGATTATTTGTCATTTCATAGAGAGTGCTCGGATAGGATTTTCACTAGTCCTGTCCGCTGATTTGTTCTGTTCGTTTAATCTTTTGTCCCTTTATAATGTACCTCCCCTCCTTTATGTTTTTAACATCTAACTACTGTACAATTTTCTTAAACCCAATTGTAAGTTACCATAACTGTCACTATTGGTCGGATATTAATCCAGGAGTCTTCCACAAAGTCTACACTCAAAGCCCATAACAATTTAATATCTGGGCCGGTATATTTGGAGACTATCTTCATTCATTACTCATTGAGACCTTTAAGGGCCAAGGTTTTATATTCTATCGTTTTTGACCCATACATCGCTATCATGCAGTATCTCATTCTCTATCATCAGCTGGTGGAGATAGGCAGAGGATTATTTTTATGACTGCAGTAGGCGTAAGAATGAGAAGATGAGGTGTCTAAATGTTAAAATTTACTGATTTCTTTGGTGACTTCGAAAACACGCGGTGAATAATTGTCAAGGGAAACCAACCAATTTTTTCCAAAAAGTCAGTGGAATTGGATGTTTAAAAAATAAATTGTTCTATGCTGCTTTCAGGACTTCGAAATCAGAACTAAATTAAACCGAATTTTATGGTTTAATATATCTACCTTTCAAGTCTAGTCTAATGTTCCATTTTACCTAAATATTTAATTCTACGAGTGTAGCCCAGTTTTCAAACTGAGAATTTTAAATACAAACGAGTTATTTTACAATGTTCGAATTTTTTTTACACTTAAAGTTGCTACTTTGTTGAATGTCGTAAAATATTCAACAACATTATTAGAACGCGGTGTTAAAAATTTAACGACCTTCTACTTAGTCATAATTAAGCTGCAATTTTCAGTTACCTGAGATTTAAAGTACAAGATATAGTATAGTTAAACATTTGAATAAACCAATAAACACAAATAATTTATATTAATAACTGCTAAACTTCAGCAATAATATGTAAAAATCACTAACTCAGATCTTTAATAAGGTTATTTTTAGAATATGGTCATCACACAGATTGCAACTACTCAGATTGTTAACTTAATATCCACTACAAAAAAATTATTAAAATGAATATGGGTGGCCGCAAGTTAATTAATTCAGAATTGGAAATGCATAATATGCATGTTATGAATTGGACAAAAATTAAACGTTCAATATCATAAATAATATGGAGCAATTCGGAAATAAGAGCAATATACTCAAATCTGTCGTGGGTTAAGTCTTGAAACCTAAATAAGAAATGATAACTCTATTATAGTCCAATGCTTCAACGTGGGTTTTCGCTACCAAATTTCTATTTCTACAGTCGTTTTCTTTTCTCTTCCCCGATAGTGTGTCCTGCGCTTTTCTATCTTTGACATTTGTTACCAATTTGTCATAGGGCTTTGGCTAATATATTCGTGTCATGTTTCATCAGATGACAAGTAGAATATTTCTCTTCGTTTTCTTTTTTGGGATTTATTACCACATTCCTTGAGATTCCTATCCAAAAAAATTCGATTTATCTAAAAAATATTCAAATTAACCAGTTTAAAACTGGGAAATGACCTCTACGCCTTTGACGTAATGTCAGAGGATCAGTTAGAGGGTGTTTTTTGACAACTAATAGGAATTAAATTAATACAAAAATACTGCGCTGACGTTTCGGAAACTATATCCGTTTCCTTTTTCAAAGTTTAGGCTTAGATTTCTATGTAACGTGTAGAATAACTCGGCATAAAATAAAAATTGTTTATATCATTTCCATAGATACTTACCATAGAAATGTTGAAAAATATACTTAAATAATATTAATTTTATTGAGTTCTTCTCTCAACATTGGTCACCAAGTTGAACAAAATTCTACGGAACAATTTGATACGCATTTATCTTCATTAAGTAAAATTATTGCAGATTCTTTGATTTTTCTTTGGTCAAAATTTTTGCTGAATCCCATTTTAACCTGTGATCGTTTTCCCAAGCATGTTCACAAATTTTAGATTTTTCCATATCACCTTTTCTAATATAACTTTTGTGCTCGCCCAATCGTACATTAAGTGGTCTAGATGATTCACCCACATAATGTTTATTACACTCGCACGGGATACTGTATATACAATTTTTTGAATTTTGTTCAGGATTTAATGGTTTTGTTTTTGTCAATTTGGATCTTAAAGTATTATTTGTTTGAAAAATTGTCCTAACGCCAAATTTTTTACCGACACGACGTAATTTCTCAGATAAACCTTTTATATATGGAATTAATGTCGAATAATGATATTCTGGTTTTGGTTGCACCGGATTGTTAACTCTATTTTCAATGTTCATAAAAGTCTTATCAACAAATTCTTTCGGGTATTCATTATTAATTAAAATTTCCCTGACAAATTGCCTTTCATGTTTGAATATTTCTTCATTAGAAGAAATTATTTTTGCCCTATCATACAAACATTTTATAACACCTCTTTCAACGTCCAAAGACTGGTTTGAATTAAAATTTAAATATCTGTTAGTGTGAGTCTTTTTTCGGTAAACGCTAGTTTGAAAATTATTATTGACTTTTTTAATTAAAACATCTAAAAATGGTAATTCATTATTATTTTCTATTTCTAGAGTGAATTTGATAGATGGTTCTTTATTATTAATATTTTCCAAATAATTGTTTAATAAATCTATTCCATGAGGCCAAATTGCAAAAATATCGTCAACATATCTCCACCAAGTTACCGGTTTATGAATATTATTTTCAACATATCAGTTTTCAAAATCCTCCATAAATATATTACTTAGTATTGGTGACAAAGGGGAACCCATTGCCATCCCGAAGTCTTGTTGATAAAAATCATTTTTTAATTGGAAATAGGTTGTTTTTATTGATACCGTTAACAGTTCCATTATACTATTTACTCTAAGTTTAGTCCTGTTTGCCAAATTATTGTCGTTTATTAATTTGTCTCTGATTATTTTCAAAGTTTTGTCCACAGGGACATTTGTAAAAAGGCTAACTACGTCAAAACTAACCATCAGATGTGTATCATGAATATTATTTTCATAAAGTTTTTCTAGAAAATGCTTACTATTTTTTATATATGAATTGGTATTTCCAGAAAGCGGATTAATAATTTTTAGTAAGAATTTTGCCAAGTTATGACACGGAGAATTAATAGAACCAACAATAATTGGTCTTAAAGGAATGTTTGCCTTATGTATTTTTGGTAAACCATAAAAATGAGGAGGTTTACTATGATGTGGTGTAAGCCAGTCTTTGGACGTTAAAAGAGGTGTTATAAAATGTTTGTATGATAGGGCAAAAATAATTTCTTCTAATGATGAAATATTCAAATATGAAAGGCAATTTGTCAGGGAAATTTTAATTAATAATGAATACCCGAAAGAATTTGTTGATAAGACTTTTATGAACATTGAAAATAGAGTTAACAATCCGGTGCAACCAAAATCAGAATATCATTATTCGACATTAATTCCATAAATAAAAGGTTTATCTGAGAAATTACGTCGTGTCGGTAAAAAATTTGGCGTTAGGACAATTTTTCAAACAAATAATACTTTAAGATCCATATTGACAAAAACAAAACCATTAAATCCTGAACAAAATTCAAAAAATTGTATATACAGTATCCCGTGCGAGTGTAATAAACATTATGTGGGTGAATCATCTAGAGTCTAGACCACTTAATGTACGATTGGGCGAGCACAAAAGTTATATTAGAAATGGTGATATTGAAAAATCTAAAATTTGTGAACATGCTTGGGAAAACGATCACAGGATAAAATGGGATTCAGCAAAAATTTTGACCAAAGAAGCAGACAACAAAAAAAGAAAAATCAAAGAATCTGCAATAATTTTACTTAATGAAGATAAATGCGTATCAAATTGTTCGGTAGAATTTTGTTCAACTTGGTGACCAATGTTGAGAGAAGAACTCAATAAAATTAATATTATTTAGTATATTTTTCAACATTTCTATGGTAAGTATCTATGGGAATGATATAAACAATTTTTATTTTATGCCGTGTTATTCTACACGTTACATAAAAATCTAAAGCCTAAACTTTGAAAAAGGAAACGGAAACGTCAGCACAGTATTTTTGTATTAATTTAATTTTTATTAGTTGTCAAAAAACACCCTCTAACTGATCCTCTGACATTACGTCAAAGGCGTAGAGGTTATTTCCCAGTTTTACACTGGTTAATTTGAATATATTTTAGATAAATCGAATTTTTTTGGTTAGGAATCTCAAGGAATGTGGTAATAAATCCCAAAAAAGAAAAAGAAGAGAAATAATTTATGAAATGCCACAAATAACATTTAAACAATAAGTAGAATATATTGATGATATTACAGATTAAAAGTTTTTCTTGATTTTAATATAGAGCAATGTTTTTTAAACTAGTCAAAGCTTTTGGCAGTTTGGTAGTTTTTATTTAATTGGTCATCCGTCTTGAAAAAGTTTGGCTCACCCTTTGGCCCATCGATGTAAGAACACTACATACTTCAACATAACTTCAACTAAATAATGAAAGTTACACAGGAGGTCATTTCTCTTTGCAACTTTCACTCTTTAATTGTCATAAATAAGTTGATACATTCCAGTAAAATCGACAATGCAGATAGAGAAGCCAAAATTTTCACAATTGGAAATAATTTATCTCAATGATTTTACCCATTTTGTGAATACTCTTCTTCTTTCTAACAACCAACCCTGATATGTATAAGATTGTATTGTTTACCTACTGGTAATTTAAATCATAACTTGCGGCTTCCTTATCTTTTATTATTCCATTGACCAAAAAAGTACATTCAAGTCTAACATTTTAAAACAGTTCAATGGTATGTGAGATCTTGGTACATTCCATTTATCATATCTATGACCTGATGCTTGTTTTAATACAAGTGATTCATCTGCTTATTACCAGTGGAATGCTATTGGGTATGGGACCTTACATATAAGTTTTACTCCTCTGATGATAATAAAAGAAGATGGCTTAATAGTGGCATCATCAATACAAAAAGGTTCAGTTCTTGGCGAACTCAACATTGGACTATTAAGCAAAGATTGTTGCTTTAATACCATCAGTAGTATTACGACACTGTACAATCAGAAGTATTCATTCACATCTCAGCCATTGTCCTCAAAATGTATGTTCTGATTTATCATATAAACCAGGTATCTCGTCTTTCAATTGGAAGATTGCTTGAGTGCAATTAATGCCCAAGAAGATAAAATAATGGATACAAATAACTACCATCCTACCTCTCCATGCTTTCTAAAGTGGCGAAGAGCGCTGTTAACATGCAGCTATGAGTTGGCGGGTACCTTGCTTGAGCGATCAGCTATATGGCTCTCATTGGAAATAATCAATAGAAGATTTGCTATCATCTGTTACGCTACAGAATGCAATCAAGAGATTTGGAGAATCTCAGTTCATAGATCTTATGTTGCAACTGATGGAGTCTTATCATAAACTGTTTATACCAACTCGGTTCCTTCACCAAACCTGTTCCTTCTTAATATTAATTACTTGATTTTTGCAAAGTCTAATCCTGTGAACAGATTTGCTGATAACAGTACAATATACGCAATCATTTCGGAAGCCAGAGAGTACAGCTGAAACCTGCACTTCAAGATGAAGGCAAACCAATATATTTGCAAAAAATTTAACAAAAACCACCAGGTCAGAACAAGATGTGAATAGAAGCCCTACGATACCTGTGCTTGGATTGAATATCTTCGTTTGGATTATCTCACCTGGCACAAATATGTAACTAAGTACATATAAATAGTTAAGTCGTCTGCTTCAAATGTACTTTGTTTCTTTTTTAGATCTAAGTGATAATTTACTACGCAATAGGCACCTACTGTTGTTATGTAAAGCATATATATGCGTTCTGGATCGGAATTTGAGCAGGCATCAAAAACAACAAAAATTTGATTTCAATCCAAAATCGTTACTAGAGGTCAGTAATGTAACTCTTATGAGTTGGATAACTTTTATGGACCATCATCGCATTGTTGGTGATCTCAGTATATTTTATTGGTATTTTCATAAAGATCTCTCTGCAGAAGTTGCGACGTATAGGTATTTATGCTGCTGAAGTGTGGTAAATTATCTTTCTATACCCTTGTGCGCCAATAAGTTTTAATCATTGCATAGCATTTCTATCGCAGGGACGCATAACTATCATATTAACCCATCTCATGTCCAGATTAGCTAAAAATGATCAACAAATGAGTTAGCTTTGACTTGGCAAATTACAAAAAAAAAAATCAGAAACGTACGTTGCCTTTTTAATTGACCATAAATGCATAAGAAAAAAAATTTCTACATTATTGCTATTTAATCTCACAATAAACGACGTAATTGGTAAATGTTCGCTTTCCCTGTTAAGTAAGTAAACGACAATTACGTTCCAATGCCATACCTACTCGAAATAAATCATCCTGTATTGCTTGCGCTCCTCCTCCACCATTGTCGTTCGGTCCAGATCCGAGATAATCATGTTTTGCAATTGCAATTAACAAGAAATCATTAACTGGCCCAAACAATAATTCATGTCGATTTGTAGTTTCTCGCAAGAAGTAAGCAACAACAAAAAAGGTCACGTTTCTATTAACATGAATGAGCTATTTATCGGGAATATCACAACGGCGAGCAGAACGCGCCGAGAAATACAAATACCCGGTCGTGCAGAGATGTTAGATGGTGTACTCCGGTGCAAATAGAGCGGGGATGTCCTTACAAGGAAGCCGGGGCAGTAATGTCTCATTTATAAGCCTTCTGTCACTGAGCTAATGAACGGAATAGTAATAGAGTATGCGTTCACGGTCTTCTCGAAACCATTACGGAGGGGACTTGTAACGGAGGCAAGAAAATTCAAATTTCTGGTGATGATGGGATTGCAAAATTTCTTGCTGCAACGACTCAATCACTAATTCTTCTCTGCACCTTTGTCAGGACATACAATAATGAAATTATGATATATAATTTTCTTTAATAAATATACAAGGTGCTCCAAATCTGATAGGCACATTGGTCATTGTCAAAAAATGTCACACATTTAAACATATATATTTTATTATTTCTTTATATAGAGGAAGTCCATGCAAAAAGTGTGATATTTGTTGGAACATTATCGATTTGTGTCGAGGGATATTTAATAGTTTGCCTTTGGTGTGTGACACGAACATGAATGTCGCTACCTTTGATTAGTTTATTATATGTACTGAGGTATTTTAAGAGTATCTATTTTACAACTAGACAAGCCATTTAAAATTGAAAGCATTCTTGAAGGTTAAACCATTCTTAGTCCTTACATGGACGAGATATATAATCCAATTTTCATATATATTCACATATTATAACATACAAGTATTATTTTTCTTGGGTATATCGGTCATATAATGACCGATATAATGATATATGACCGATATACCCAAGAAAAATAATACTTGTATTGATATCAACGGTCAAGAAAAAACCTAGAATATATATCTATACATATTATAACCGAACCTAAATACAGAAATTTCGAACTTTCATTAAGATGTTTGTTGTTTCCAATACGGTCAATTTAAGTATCTACAATTTTAAACAGTGGATTATTAGGAATGATTTCCCGATTATGTCCAAAAACTAAAATCTACGTCTTTTTCTTATTAAGAATCCATATGCATCATAAGAAGGTAAAGAATTAATAATTTGCATTTGTAGATCAAGAGATTTATGATATCTAATTAAATAAGTTGTGTTTCATTGATGTACCTAATTGACAAAATTTTAAGTGAAGTAAATCTGAAGTATATATAAGCAGATATAGTAGAGAAATGAATTCAGAAAACTAATTATTTAAAGTAATGTGTTTTTAACAATTTTGAAAGAAGGCATTTTCTTTTTCATGATGATAAAATTTATTCAACTGTTTTTTTCTAATAAGTTAGACTTAACTGGGGGGTCTGAAATGAGAAAGAAAAGAAAGATTGTTGTTTTTTGGCAGACGAAAGGCATTTAAATTGCATTATTGCATAGCTTAGGAAATTTACCAAGATCTAAACAGTATTAACAAAGATAATATGATTACTTAAATGCGGAGTTAAAAACAGTAACATTTTATAATAGACAATCCATCTGAACCTACTGCATTGGATTTAATTTCAAATAATATTCTTTATACATTTTACCTGCTTTGCAGGATACTGAGGCGACTTTCTGAAATCAAGGAAATTTAAATTTACTTTTTTGGCTGCTGAAAAGAAATATAATAGGTGCTTGAGGAACTGTTTTTGTTCCGTGCGCGATTTAAACTTTAAGGATTTTCTGGTACTTTTTCCAACCTGATCCTTTATGTTTCGCTTTACTATAATTATAATTTATTTTTGTGTCTATCAGTGTCTAATTTATTTGAATATTTTATTCGGTAACGCAAATTTGTTTTTACTCGGTATAATTGTCAAAATATTGAAACTGGCACACATTTTTTTGAACTACTTAATAATTGTATTTTCTTTAAGAGATACACGTATATAACAACTATGATTTTATTTATGAAACTGCAACATAAAAAATTCGCTTAAATTGCCAATTAAAATTTATCGCGGAAATTATCGATTAATTTTGACAACGTACCTCACCATGCAGGCATGTGTCCGGTATAATTAACCGCATCTCTTATTGAATCTACTAAGTATTAGTGCAGTTTGAGCTGTTTTATATTATCGAGTTAATCGATATAAATCTTGCTAAGTAACCTCAATTAGGTAAGGTTAAAATAATTGGAAATATACCTACCTAACTCTGCCAACCTCTTAGACGAAACTTGTTTAAATTGAGGTTTCCACCACGCATTTCAATCTAGATAAATAATTGGCAAAGCTACGCAGAATATTTCATCCTAAAAAACGCCTATAAATAGTCTTTTGGTATTTTCTAGAATCTCTGACTATACCCACAATATCCTGATAGAAACGGTAATTAAGGAGTGCACCACTGTTAGAGCTTATATGTCACTCCTTCCACTCTACATAGATTTATGTCTATATTCAGCCCATACGTTGACGATCTGTATATTCCTGTAATGTGAGGCACATTACATCAGTGCATATAATTTTAATTATTTCGGAAATGACGTAACGAATTTTTTCATATTTGGAATATAGGGGAGAGTGGGGTATAATGATCCCTCTAAGGAAAAACACCTCATAGTGGAACTATAAAAAGTGTTATAAATTCCTAATTTGTGTGAAAAAATTAGCATACTTTACTTAACGTTTTCACATGGCCACCGCAAGGTTAAATAATAAAAGGGCATTGATAGTTTTGGACAAAAGTCATACCCAGCAAAAGGATCATTTTGCCCCATGGGTGGAGGTAAAATGATCCCAAGAAGCGGGTAAAACGATCCCACATCCACTAATACCATTTGAAATTGATTTTCATTATTATAAGCATAAAAACACATTAGGTAGTGATTTTCAGTAAAGTTGGATTTACCACGAATAAAATAATAATATATTTTCAACAAAAGAATCTTTATAGAAACTGAAAAATTTTGACATAAGATAAAGTCAACCACATCTTTAATTGTCCACACAGAAAACGCCGGTATCTTTGAACTTCTTATCGGCAACAAACGCACGGACGTTTTTTTATTGCATTATAAAGATTTGGTCGACCATACAAAACTTCACCAGCAAACAAATATTTAATTAGTTGTTTTTGTTTAGCAGATGCAACATTAGCCCCGGTACATGTGTAGTCCTCTTCATCTCGCTAACACCTGCAAATTCATCATGTGCCCACCCCCGACACGTACTGCATTAGATCCAACCTTCTCCGCTCAATGGACATTTAAAATTTTCATCACACAGTATGCATTCAGTGTCATCAGCATCAGAGCATCATCCTCACTGCTACTCTTTCTTTATTTCGATTAAATTTATGTTGTTTTTGGAATCTTGAGACTGCTTTACCTATATATTCATGAGTGTCATCATAAAAATTATTTATTAAATTCATTTAATAAATGGGGGAAAAATGATCCCGGGATCATTTTGCACCACACATATAGGGGATCCTTTTGCCCCAAATGTACTGCGTGATTTTCACTTAACCTAAAAATTTTCAATGAACAGATATGTGTGCAATTACCTAAGGATATTAAAGCCCAACTATGCCATAACAAGTTATGCACACACCCGATTCAATAAACAATAAAAAGTGGGTTTAATACCGATTTTAAAATGAGCTTATTTTATATCGGAAAATCACAAAACATACAAACGAAGTTAACCGTTTCTTCAAACGTATTTACACTAACCATATTGCTGTCGGTGACTATAGAACACTTCAACTATAACATTCGGCCACGGTTAACTAAATGGCACCACTGGTTTTCTAAATGGATGGGATCATTTTACCTCAAGCGATCATTATATCCCACTCTCCCCTACAATTAAATAATGGATTCAGCCCCCATAAATAAAATTTTTTATCAGAAAAAGCCACTGCATTGCTAAAGAGTAAAAAATTTTCAATTTTTAAATATCATTATCTGACTTTTCCTTCTTCTGCAAAATTTTTATTGGATTAACCGTTTCTGAAGAAATGTAAGAAATCTGCATTAGCTCTGCTCATCAAATTATCAACTTTGTATTTTATATCAAGTCAGTTTATCGAAATTCGATATGACTAGTGGCGGCTGGTGAATTTTCAATGTTCGATATTTCAATTTAGAGACATGGATGCCAAATTATAAGAGGTTTCATTTGGGATCAAAATGAGAATGTTGGCGAAGCAATATTCTGATATTTATCATAAAAGTCCGGTCCTGGAACTTTTAAATATTAAAAACTGCATTATATCAGCTGTAATAAGTAAACAAATTGTTTAAAATGTGAACAAAATGTGATAAATAGTAAGGAAGTTCTGGCCAAAAGAAATATTGGCCATAAGTAGTTTATCACCCTGTATCTCAGTAATTAAGCGCAACAGACAAATTTCTATAACCATTTGTGAATAGTCAAGGGATCCTCTATCATCCTTAGAAGTATGTACAGTTCGTCATGAAACACTCTGTAGAATTTATTTAGAATTTTGTTAGCATTTTTGTTGACATTACAATAGATTCACATCCTAAGTATTGGTTTGGTTTATTTTTTAATTGACTAATATCTGGATAGACTGCACGTCGTAAAACATTATATTTTTTTCATTTTAGCCTTATCATTTAAACGGAAGGCTTAAATTTATAAACAGTGTGTAAGATTCGAAGAGACTTCAACTCTCAATCAGAACAGCAACCCTTAACTCCTATGTAAATATTAAAGTTATTCGTGTCATTGAGCGAATTCCTATGTAGGGTTGACTATCGGAATAAGCAATTTAACCCCACTAAACATCATTCCTTTATTTACATTTATCGACATAAGATTCAAAGTCAGTTAATAAACATTCGGATATTTGTGCGTGAAGTTTTTACTTAATAGACAGTTTTTCAATATTCAAACAAGAGACAGATTGTCAAGTTATCAGTGAATGAGACATAAAATCGTAGAATTGTTGATGACTTCTACTAGACATAATACCTACTTAATATGTAGAAATTCTATATAAAATAAATATTTTTACAAAAACATTTACACCTCCAATTTATGTTAGAGACAAAATTATAGGCATTTTTGATATTAATAAATAGGTATACCTAAATGAAAATAAAATCATATAGACGCTTTTTATACCTATAGGTACCTAATATCTAATAAATGTAAATGATAAATAAATTAATAACACCAAAGACTGATTCTATTTGCTTGCTTAAAATGTTTTTAAAAGCATTTTAATAATATGTGCATGCTTATTTATTTACAAAAACGTATGCCAATAAGTTTACTTCACTTCCTACTCCAATTTTAGAGACAAGCACAAATACCTACATAATTATTAGGCGACAAACAATCATATAATTACGTCGTTATAATCAGAATTTCAAAGTGGATATAGTACTGCGGTAATTTAATCAAATATAATAGAAAATATAATTAGAACAATAAATGTAAATTTTTGAAAACTGATTGTTTTGATTCAGCAAATACTTGTTCTGGAGTTCCTCAAGGTTCTATATTGAGACCTGTTTCATTTATTTTATAGACATACAGCTGACATTTCTATTGCGTTAAATAAAGGGCATACATATTATGCCAGATGACAATTAAGTTTCATATAATAATATATGGTTTAGAGTCCTCAAGTATTCTAAATAAAATAATTTAAAATTAAACCCCGATAAATATTCATTAACCAGCTTTAGTTCCAAAAAATATTACACATATTTAAAAGATAATTTATAACTTTAAATGCTGCTCTGTTTCACAAATCCTTTACTTATAACGTCGTTGTAGTCTATAATAAATAACCAGATTACCAGAAAATAATATTTTTGAATCAAGTGATTGAAAATTTCATAACGAAATCATTAATATAATTTTTTACATTTTATTATTTATTATTATTATTATGATCTTTATTATACTATTCGTTTATTTCACAAATTTCCGCAAATAAGAACGATATAAGCGTTATTAGACATTTTGTATGTTTAATTTTTTATTCGGATTGTTATAAGGTTGACATATAATAAAAAAGATTTAAGTATTACAAACTTTTTCTGATGGATATATTTTTTGAGAGTTTATTTTGTAAACACCTTATAAATGTCATGGCTAACAATCAATTTATTTAATTTGTAGGTGGCGAAATTAGATAGGAATATGAAGACAATTCAAAATTTACTAGGTGGTATAGTTTGCTTAAATTTTTTTGGATTTGGACTTTATTAGCGTAGAGTAGTAATATGCGCTATTCCATTTTATTATTTATTATCATAATCAACGTACCCTAGAAAGGAAAACAACATATTAGTAAGTATCAACATCAATGAAAGTTGTATATAAAATACAGCAATAATATTCACTTTTACTTACGTTAGCTGAATCAATTTTGACAGTTAAAATTAATTCTACGAGTCTTATCTGTGCTCTTTAACATTCTCCATTCTCCTAGCAAACATGCTAATTTCTTCGTGTTCAATAAATGAAATATCAGAGCCATACAAGGTTAAATGTAACATCTTTACATCTTCCTTTCAAAATATATTTGGTAATCATTAGATAGGTATATCTTTTTTCACTTTGCAGTCCGTTAATGTAATAGTGTAATAATATGTTCCAAAGCATATTAATTAAATTTACGATACCATAAGAAGCATAACACGATTACTCTTACAGGATTTAGAATTAATTTGAATTAACATAATAGAGATATTTGTCAGTTAGCTTTAGAAGGGAAAAATTAAAAATCAATTAAAGCTTTTGAAGCCGAATGTTGCTCGTTGCGAATAAGTACATGTTTAATTATTACGATGGCTCTGAAGCGCCACTGCAAAAATAAAAAATAAATACTCAAAATTTCTGCTTTTAGAGTAGAACGTTTTATTTTTAAAGTACAAATTTCTACTTTAACACTAGAAATTTCTACTTTGAAAACTAGAGATTTCTACTTTAAAACTAGAAATTTCTACTTTTAAAACTAGAAATTTCTACTTTAAAACTGGAAATTTCTACTTTAGGACTAGAAATCTCTATACTTTAAAACTAGAAATTTCTACTTTCAAAATTAAGAAAACGTGTAAGTATATTGGGTCCTTTAAATTGGTCGAAATTTCGATATCGACTATTAGGCAATTTACATCGAAAATTTTATTGAGTGTTCGATTCGGTCATACCTCAAATACCTTTATACACAGTTTAAGCTTTAAGCTAGGGTGTTTGTTTGCAAATATCATTGTTTTCTGCTTTTCAATTGATCCTGTATAAAAATCTATTATGTACTATACGCTTAAACTGTGTACCTAATGTATTTTAGGTATGGCCGAATCGAACACAAATAGTCGATATCGAAATATCGACCAACTCAACAGATAAAGTATACAAGTTTTAAAGTAGAAATTTCTAGTTTTACAGTAGAAAATTCTACTTTAAAAGCTATTTCTGATTTTTTTAATTTTTGCTGTGGCCCTTCACAGCCATCGTAAATTATTATGTCTTGACAGCTTTCATTGAAAATAATAACAATAGTAATAAAAATAAACATCTTTATTATTTATAAGGAGAATAAAAGAACAATAAGAGAAATAAAAAAAGAAAAACAAATAAAAGTGCAAATTTTAGCTATTAACTAGGTACTCTAACACTTAACCTTAGCAAAAAAAAATTGTGAGAATAAAAATAATAAATTAATAAAAATAATTAAAAATATTTCATACTATGTGTTTAATCGATAATAGAATTTAAAAAAAGCTATGTTTACATGGGTTTCTCTAATAATTAATTTTTGACTTGCTTCTCAAACACATTAAATATTTTAAACAATTAAATTTTATTATCGACTGATTTTATAGGATTGTAAACAATCAACGTCTGAAAGATCGCAGTAGAGTTAATTACTTGCACTTGCAACCCCAAAATAACTTGTATTAAATTTGTAGGTGCCATATTCATAGTAAGAGCGTAATGTATAATTTCGGAGGTGACATTATTAGAACCAACCTTCCACTCTAATCTTTTTATCCAATGTTGTTTTCAAGCACAACAGAACTGTCCCAACGGCAGAGAAAACAAGAATTTTCTGTATTTCCTGATTGTAAACCAAAAACCAACTAAAAGAGGTCACCACAAAAAGTCAATTATGCAAATTGTACTTAGTTTTCTAAAGGAGAAATTTTGAGCTTTCGTAAGATTTTTGTAGTAAAGTCATCCCATTGGTATAGTAGAATGACCAACTGGGATTTCCTCGTATTTATTTCTTGCTTTTTGAGACTTTCTTTAGAAGAATCTATGAAGAACCGCCAGTGCTCTGGCTGATATACCGGGTGCCACAGCATAGTGGCTCACCCCTATGTTTCCTTTATTTTTTAACTTAACGATTTGAAATTTGGGGGGCATAAACTACCGTTTAAAATGTATTTCTGCACATTACAAACACTATGGTACCACTTCCGGTTTATCCGGAAATTACCTCAACTTTCGATTTTCAAATGGAACAGCCTGTATATTTTTACATACTTGGATGCAACATTCTGCATACACCTAGTAAGTTTCGCGAATTTTTGAGCCGATGTTCAATTTTTTCAAGCATTTTCAGAAATCCGTCTAGAGTGCTTTGGAATTCCAAAATTCGTTATACGGTAGGTAAACTTCAAAGGAAAAATGTAATTTTTCTATTCGATTCACTAACAACTGTTTGCGCAGCCTCCAAAGTTGAACATATCACTTTTTAATCGAAAACTTTTTTTTTCAAATGGGAAGGTGGTGGCTCATAGAGTTTGAAAAATTATAATTTTCTTTCTGATTTCATTGATATCTATTTCATATCTGTGCTATTTATTTTCAATTTTATTTCATTCGTTTGGAATTCCAAAGCACTAGACGGATTTCTGAAAATGCTTGAAGAAATTGAACATCGGCTCAAAAATTCGCGAAACTTACATGGTGTATGCAGAATGTTGCTCTGCATCCAAGTATGTAAATATGTAAAAATATACAGGCTGTTCCATTTGAAAATCGAAAGTTGAGGTAATTTCCGGATACACCGGAAGTGGTACCATAGTGTTTGTAATGTGCAGAAATACATTTTAAACGGTAGTTTATGCCCCCCAAATTTCAAATGGATAAGTTAAAAAATAAAGGATATACAGGGGTGAGCCAGTATCCTGTGGCACCCGGTATACATTTATTTTATATAAATTGATGAGTCCTTCAATGGCATTACAATATACTTAGGTACTAGAGAACTTTCACTCGAAAAATACATCACAAATTCCTCATCTCTTTTTCTGTAAATCGTTATTTTTGTCCCAGGTAATAAGAAATGTTTCTCTTTAATCTTTAAATCTTGAAGCCAGTAGTTCAGCTTTAGGAAGACTAATCCACGAATGAGATCATCTAATTCATCTTTCAATTCAAGTGCATTTCTGAAAAGATATAGAGTAAAAATGTGTGTTTAACAAATGTTGAACGTTTTTAGTCTTATTACTCAAACTGTGAATGTCTGAAAAATTCAATGAGAATAAGTAAAGATGATGAGCTTATTCTGATATCCGTGAGCTTATTTTTACTATAAGGTGAAGATTTAGGTGTTTTGTAAATTGATTCTTCTCTCTTCTGAAGTCTTCACCTGATGGTACTTAATTTCCAAATACTCACTAATATGCCAATCTCATAGATTTCTACTAATGATTTCTAGGATAGGAAAATGGAATCAAAATGGATTGTAGTGCTTTTAGATGCCGTAACGATATTTGTGAAGAAAAATTACCTCGTGATATAACATAACCTCAAATGTAGCGAAAACTGGGTTTTTCCACTTTTAGGTTAGAATCTTTCAAAAATCTGACGTGACGGAGCAATTCTAAAATGGGATTCGGATTCAGTGGGTCAAAAACCTTCGGAAAAACCGATTTCTGGAAGACAGTAGTTCCCTAACTGCAAACCGATTCCCTTCTTTATCTACATATCCAGCTGTAGAAAGAGCTACAATAATTTTATTGTAGATTTGAATTTAATGGTTTTCTGCTGACCACTACATTCCAAAGCCTTGCAACGATTTGAAGACTGATATACTGCTTTTGCTTCAGATTGTATGCGGCATTGTAATGATCTGGTCAGCACTTTCTAATTATCTAATCTAACCTAACCTAACCAAACCTTACTATCTTCATTATTTTGCAACGATTCAATAAATGGTATACTGATAATAAAGTCCGCTACAAGCATGCAGAGTTTCTGCTGGGTCTTTTCTGCTGTCATCATCAGAATGATCCCATATGATGCTGAAGTCAATGTTTTTTAATGGTTCCCAAAGTAATCTTCCAGTTTTCCAATCGACCATGTATAAGACGGTTGTCAGTGATCGGTCACATCAATGAATCTTCAAAAGATTTGGATGACTTGGGTTTTGGGTTATCAACTCAAGAAAATATTGGCGCGTGTAGCGCGTAAAATTGTATTTTAGCTAGATATCTTTGTCTAAATTTTAACAAAATTTTAGACATGCTTCTAAACCCAATTGCTTCGAAAACAATCGTAAAAATATGTGTTTTCTAGATTCATTGAAGTAGCAGCTTTATATTTGTGTGACATGTCCTACTTGCAAATGAATTCACCTTCAGGTATACCTTCGGGGGTAATTCATTATAGGTACTAGAAATGCAGGCATTCTAAACGATCAATTAAAATAGCTTTATTTAATTTCTGTTTTAATTCAATTTCTAAATAAGCTGTAATCAATCCTTCGTTAAATAAACAACATTAATTGGAATACTAATTAAAATGCGTTCGGTAAATACAAAGAAGAAAAATATAAGAATTAAATAACGTAAATTGCCTAGATTGAAAATTAATATTATAATTGTGTGAGACAAAAAATTACGCGTACCCAATAATTATTGGCATTTTTTTTGCTACCAAATCCAAGGAAGTAAAAGTGTAGTGATTAACAAATTCCACGGTTAATTAGGTACCAGTGTTACATATACGTGTAAATTAATTTTATTATGTAAACTAATTTTTAAAAATAATAAATTCATTATTGACAGGAAACAAATTTACGATAGAGGAAAGTAATACCGAGAATGTTTCCTGGTTACTCGGAATTGGGATATTAAAAATCCCAACGCGACTTGCAAAACGCTTTGTTGAATACTAATTTAAGGACGCAAGCCAAGTTAGACGCATAAATATATATAAAAATACCGATTTGATATCTTCTCGTACAAATATGTATATACTGCTATAATTGAGGACAAAACAAAAATTTTCGAATAAAAAAGTTATAGACCTGTTGTTTCAACCCTATCAGAACAAATATACCTACAGTAAAAACATAGAAATGGTCGTGATTTACAACTTTGTACAGGTCTAACTTATTTTTATTTTAATATTTTATTTTACCAAAAAACTTTCACAATTTTGTCTCCAAAGTTGACATACCTAACTTAAACAACGAGTCTCTTATACTCGTTTGTACCAAAGAGATACTTCGTATATTGGATAGAGCTTCGTGAAACTTTTAATCACATTGTAATTCTTTGTGAATAGATTAATTTTTAATGGCCAACAATACGCTACATGGATTTTCTTTTATTAAACGAGATAATAGTACGCTGTAGGTGAATGCACCAAAGTGGACTTATAAGTATGTAAACGTTTAATAAAGTCAAATATGTAACGTTCAAACTTAATAACGAAAAAGGGGTAAATACCAGTAATTTATATTATCTAAGTTTATTCAAACTTAAAAATGGTTCATTTGTCCACGCAGATCTCAGGAATCTACACCACATTACAATTTAAATATCCAGTTCTCAAATAAATTCCTTGTTGAATTATTTATAATTAATTTAAATTCTTGTTATGTAATCCAATTTCTATTATATATAATTACTGGTATTATCATCCATTACACGCGTATAAATATTGTCTTGTACTAGTTCGGATACGCTGTTCATTTGCAAATGTGATATTAGCCGTAAAACTGCCGTTACGAATGCATAAATTTAATACTAACTAACAAAGTAAGAGCTTACTTTTTTTATAACACACAAATGAAAAAGTCTAATTATGTTACGTTTCGAAATTACCAAAAACATTTAGTTACTTAATTAAGAATAGTTTTTATGATAAGAAAGTTGAATAGGTTATAAATTAATCAATATATCATAACGTAATCATTCTTAGCGATTCTCGCACTTTCTTTTAACACTAAGTATTGGCTTTTTAGTATCTGCCGAGACAGTGTTTAAAATATTTTTTATAAAATCAAAAGAAAAATTGAAAAAATCCAAAATTTGTTAGTATGTGAGTAAGTAATAAGAATGTTATTTTACAATTCTCTTTCTTTGCTTGATATGCATTGTTTATAAATGACTTTGTTTATGCTTTATACAAGCATAATAATAACAAACATATCTAAATTGATATACTTATATTGATGTTTCATCTCTAAACATGCTATTATTAAATTCATTGGACTTTCTATAATACATGATGAATATTGGATTAAAAATTATAAAATTCAAAACGTCTAAAAACAAATTATTAAAAAAATTTTTTTTAACTCACCCCAAAATTCATTCATTATGGTCACCAATTAAAAAACGAAGTCCACAAGAATATGCACATATTCTTTCACTATAACAAGCTCATCAGGTGGACGATTAATCTCGCAAAACAAATTTATTTACTTGAACTTACATTTTAGAATTAATAAACTGTCATGTAACCATAAGAAACAAATTTCTATAATCAATGCCGCCTACATTTTCATGCTTTCTTATAAAATACTCTACCTCTCTTTTTTTGAGTCTTGTTGTTTATAAACAACCTTATTCAAGCCTTATATTGGCCCAATAAGAACAAAATTATCTAATATATTTATTGATGTTCCGCTTCTGAATTGCAAATATAAATTATGTTGAATCCAAAAAAATCATTGAAAACACTTTAGAACATTATTATTGTCGAATAATGCAAAAACAAAATACTCTGCAGGACTATATGTCATACAGCATTGAATTAAATTGCAGAATCCATAACATTCAAAGCAAAACGTAAAACATTTAAATAAAAATTATTAATCGTCATAAAAAAATAATATAATCTAGTTTTAGTTTAATTGTGACATTATGACGTTAAAAATTCCCTAATTTTAATTTGATTCTGACATTGACATTCAAAAAAATAATATAACCTCATTCTAATGACAAATTGACATTAACGAGACAAATTGATATAACCTAAATCCAATGTCAGTCTAACATTAATTGACATTGATGTCAAAAATAAATCAAAATAAACTAGTTTTATTCTACCCTGACATTGATATCAAAAATCAATTAGTAATAAAAATATATCACTCTCTTTTAGATAAGGCCTATTCCTTTATATCTTATTTTACAATTCTCTTTCTTTGCTTGATATGCATTGTTTATAAATGACTTTGTTTATGCATAATAATAATATAATTAAGCATAATAATAACAAACATATCTAAATTGATATACTTATTACTTATATTGATGTTTCAACTCTAAACATGCTATTATTAAATTCATTGGACTTTCTTTAATACATGATGAATATTGGATTAAAAATTATAAAATTAAAAACGTCTAAAAACGAATTATTAAAAAAAATTCTTGGAATCACCATAATTTATATTTGCATGTTCAGAAGTGGAACATCAATAAATATATTAGATAATTTTGTTATTATTGGGCCAATATAAGGCTTGAATAAGGTTGTTTATAGACAACAAGCCTCGAATAAAGAGAGGTAGAGCATTTTATAAGAAAGCATGAAAATGTAGGCGGCATTAATTATAGAAATTTGTTTCTTATGGTTACATGACAGTTTATTAATTGTAAAAAGTTCAAGTAAATAAATTTGTTTTGCGAGATTAATCGTCCACCTGATGAGCTTGTTATAGCGAAATAATATGTACATCTTCTTGTGGACTTCGTTTTTTAATTGGTGACCATAATGAATGAATTTTGTGGTGAGTTAAAAAAAATTTTTAATAATTTGTTTTTAGACGTTTTGAATTTTATAATTTTTAATCCAATATTCATTATGTATTAAAGAATTATGTAATTTCACAAATTATACAAATCAACAATAGCCTTAGCATTGAAAAGGGAAAGGGGATTGAGTTTCCAAAATGTCTGAGAATATAATTATTTTTACTTTATTTATGTTTCATGTCTCAAAAACCAGCCTTTAACAGCTCCTTTGACGTAAAAGCAGAGGTGTAAAGGTTACTTTTAAAAGAATTCCAGATACCTTTTAGACTATCTGGAAATTCAAAATATTCAAGAACAGGTGGTAAGAAATCCCAAAAAAAAAGAAACCTAAACGATACCACAGATTACTCCAGCCACATTAGAATCCGCCTGTCGAAAAAATCCAAGTGAACGGAAAGTTTGCATACACCTTTATTTTGACCTTAGAAGCAACGTCTCAAAAATCCCCGTCGATACTTAATCAAGGTCAAAGCTCACGAAACCAATTGTTTGCAAATGTCTCGCTTCCTATGGGTCGTATCATTTTTTTAGTTATTACAAATGAAGACTAGGTGCATTTGTTTCCTCATCACCTCAGAGGTGCAAGGTGTGTTTTTCTTGCATGTTTCCCCAGTGGGTTGCATGCATGGTTGAATAAACCAAAACGCCAAATAATAAAAAATAATTTTCATTTATAAAACCAGAAAATTTACGGATAAGAGGTAAGTTAATTGGGATCAAATGGTCAAGAAAGAGAAAATTATTATCCTATATCTTCATCTCTTCATCTCTTCATAATGTAAATAAAGCATCAAATGGTGATTTTTCGAAAATAAAATGATAAGGAGAGTGACATTTTATTTTATTTGCTTAATGGGAATCCATTCCAATAGTAGCAAAGAACTATTGTTTACCGTTTTGTTTTGACATAATTTTTTTCTCAATTTTTGAATAAAGTTGCGAGAACTTTGCAGTTTAAAAAAATATTGCTGCATTTTCAAGCAATATTATTAGCTGTTTTCCTATGACGTTGTTACCAAGTTCTAAAATATTCATTAACCTAGTGACTGAATATTTTTCGACAGTGACCGCCATCCGTTACTTCCTGATTTGGAAGTTGTTTAATTAATGTGATTAGTTTTGTTACGTGACATTTAGACAGATTTTTTTGCCAATTGGTACATTAATTGCTGGTTTCATATTTCATTAATGTTTTATAGATAAACTGACACAAGCTAATGTTGATGATAGAAAAGCGTTCAGAGAATACTACGGAAATACTTGATAATAAGAATAAAATTATTATTCAGTGTCCACCAAAAAGTCTGCACCACATTGACTTTCAGAAACATTTTATACTTGATAAAAGTTTGTGCATTTTCTTAAACGAGTTAGTGTCTACACAAATTAGTCCGGCTGCTTAGGTCGGAAAATCAAATTATTTTAAATTGGCTCAAGTGTAAACTGCCCTTATTTTTGGAGATATTGAAAAATGTAATTTGAAGAAGTTGTTCAAAATGCAAAGTTACATCCAAATATCAAATTTAGTTGCTAGATTCGAAAAATAAAATTTTTTACCGTTTTCTTGGTATATGGAAATTTAATTGTCAATGGGTCCAGTCTGATATCTTTTGCAATAGAGAAATCGATGAAAATAATAAGCACATACTTTATTAAAAGAAAGGACATTCATAAGGGGACATGGATGATACCAGGACGGAACGAATCAAACCAGAATGATCATGTGCTAATTCAGAAAAAGTACACGAGGCTGGTAACTATTGTTAGAACTTTTAGGGGTGCAGAAGCTGAATCTGACCACTTTTTAGTCAAAAATAAAATTTAGGGGAGAGAAGAAGCGGAAAAATGAGAAATACAACTGATAAAAAATATAATACGGATGATGGCAAAAGAAAGTAGTGGTACTGCAGGAAAAATATTAAAGAAGTATATAATAATAATGGCACTCAAACTGGAGAGGGAATAAAAGAAAGCTGGAACAAAATGGAACGGGCCATAAAAGTAGCGACCAAAAATAATTTAACGACAAGTAACAGGCATAAGAAAAAGGGATGGATGAATGAGGAATGTAAAAATGAACTGAATATAAAAACACGACTAAGACAACGTACGCTGCAGATACAAACAGAAAAGGATAAAAGCAGATATCTCGAACAGAGGAAGAGAGTAAAATGTGTGTGTAGAACGCTGAAAAGAAAATCCATGGAAGAGAAATTGAAAAGTATAGAAGAAAAATATCAGAAAAAGGAAATACAGAATTTCTGGAAGGGATACCAAAGTCGAGCAGTCCTCTACAAAGATGAGGATGGGATCTTACTGGGAGATGAAGAGCCAATTTGTAGAAGATGGAAACAATATTTTGGGAAATTATTAAACACAGGAACAGTGGAAGTCCTGAAGAGAATGACATTTTCGCGAAAAATTTAAAATACGAAGGAGAAATACTGCATGATAAACTGGTTACGGAAATCTGGGATATTGAATCTGTGCAGCACCAATGGACAAAAGCCATCATTGTACCGATTTTAAAAAAAGGAGATATAACGGAATGCAATAACTACAGAGGAATAGCTCTGTTAGATGTGGTTTACAAGGTTCTGGCGGCGCTAGTAAAACGAAGATTAGAACCTTATACGGATGCCCTGTAAGGCGAGTACCAAGCTGGATTTAGGAAAAATAGATCTACGACAGACAAAATATTTATGTCAAAGCAAATCCTTACTGGATGTTACGAGTATGAGATCCCGGTACATATATATGCTATTTATAGACTTTAAGACAGCCTATGACACTGTACATAGAAATAAACTGGTTCAAGCAATGAAGGAACTAAATATTCCAAGACTAGTCGTAAACCCATTACGTGAAACAACATGTGCGGTAAAGGTTAATGGAAAAGCATCAAACGAGTTCGAGGTGAAATCAGGAGTGAGACAAGACGACCCACTATCGACTACACTATTAATATGGTCCTGGAAAAAGCAATAAGAAATAGCGGTCTAAACAGAAAAGGTAACTAACCTCTTTAACAAGATCCATCAATGCCTTGCATATGCAGATGACATACTGCTAATAGCGAAGACCATAAAGGAGTTAGAGGACAGAGCAAGCAAGTTGGTAGTAGCAGCAAATACAATGGGTCTCTAAGTTAATACGAACAAAAGCAAATACATGGAACTTAAAAACAAGCTAGGAGCGATCAATAGGAAAACACTTAATTACAAGCAGGGAAAGGCGATATGCTGAAAATTGAAAAAGTAGAAGACTACGGTTATCTAGGAACCCTAATAGATAACAACTGCAGAGAGGAAACAGAAATAAACTTGAGAATAGCAGAAAGTAACAGATGCGCAGGAGGAATCAGCAGAATCTTAATAGCGAAGGAACTATCGCTGAAAGTAAAGATAAAGATATATAAGACCATCTTAAGACCAACTCTGACATACGGCAGTGAGACATGGACAATGAATAAAACAGTGCAGTCAAAGTTAGAAGCATGGCAACGGAAGATTCTATGAAGAATATTCAGTGGAAAGAAGGTTGAAAATATTTAGGAACGAAGAACCAACGCAGAAGATTATGATTTATATCAAGACCAAATATAACAAAATTCATCAAAGCTCCTCGACTACAGTGGCTAGGTTATCTCGAAAGAATGGAAGATGCCAGAAGAGTAAAATATGTAACCTGCGAAATACCATCAGAAAGGAAAAGAAAGAGAGGCAGACCGAGGAGGAAAACAATGCATGAACTGGAGGACGTTAGCAAAGAACAGGAAGAAATAGAAAGATTCTACCAAGCAATGGGCCTAAAAGGCCTGTGAACGCTTTATGTATTTATTAATAATCCTAGATAATAGTCTTTGGTGGCAGTAGTTTCGTCCAAGCGAGAGCTTGATGAAATGTTGACACATTTCTCGTAGGCTTCCACCTTCTGGTAGATAAGGTCCTTAAGTTGACGCAGAGGGTTCTTATATACTATACTCTTAAGGTATTCCTACAGAAAATAACTCTAGAAAGGACCTTCGAGTCGTCAGTTAACGTCGCCTCTGCTTGAAATTATGTAATCTTAACAAGTTGCTCCACATTTGCTGTTTGGGCTAGTCTCCTATTTTGCTGATACTCTTTTCTACCGTTAACACCATCAAATTCTTGCCTCCAATTGTCCAGTCTGTATTGTATAGAGTTGCATCGCTTCCAATGTGACCACATCCATGTTTGTTTCTATCGCAAAGCACTGGCATAGTACCTGTTTCATCGTAATGCATATCCGGTTGTGTTAACGTAGCCTTAACGTTATTATTGATTTAATACCCATTTAAATACTTCAGATACCAACACGTTAAATCCATAAAAACCACATACATCACATTATCGCTTAACCTGATCGACTAACTGAAGGAACAGGAAACTCCGTCAACATGGAATGACCACTTTACGTTAAAGAGCTCGGCTCGGGGTAAATCTCACAGGAAGCTATTCGGTTAGCTGTGCATAAATATTCAGTAGGTCAGACAAGAGGTTACCAAACAACTTTAGACTAATTCTGATGCAAATTGTTATACTTTTGTTTTACATAACCTGATGAATTGGAAAAAGCGTTTTATAAGGAATTGCTGCCAATTACTAAAATTAAGAGTGTAATATCGTTTAAAGTTAATGAAACAAGTGCAAAACGTTTACTAGCATAGAAACAGAGTGAAGCTGAACTATGCAAAATCACAATATAAGTATTGCAAACAAATTTTCAGTTCTTGGAAGCTCATAAAGTTTCTGGAGTTTCATATGTGACTAGTTTAGATTAATTAGTTAAGAAGTATGATATGCCATATCCAATGACAATTTAGCGAAAGTTAGAAAAGGTACTAATCTAGATAAGTTGACTAGTTTGAATAAGGATCTGCAACTGGTTACGGTTTTGTAATTTCTACATAAAATAATTTCTATTTCATTTTCAACAAAATTTATAGCACAAAAGTAATGTTCCCTTCCGGACACATTTTATTCAATAAAACGATTTTTTGGTTTAAATTTATTTAAGCATATCATTAGGGAGAGATCGAAAGAGATCGTTTCCTATTATTATTGCACGTCTAATAATATCTATAATTTTATCAACAAATGCGTGCTGAAATACCTTAGGATCGGCAAGATTAAGACAATATTAAGATTGATAATTTTTTCTAGGCAGAGCAACTTTCTATTATTATCATATTATCATTCTTTGGCATCTACAAGAAAAGTAAAACTTAATTAATCTTACTCCTATGAATATATTGCTAGTTTTAGAAATATTTAGCTTAACATGTTATTCTCTCAATATTCATAATTCCTAATAACTTAATAAAATTTCTAAATTGTGATATTGGTAAAAAAAAAATTCATTTAAATATCTCGTTAAATATTAAGCAAGAATGACACTTGAAAACGTTAGGTATAATTCAAATGGACAATTAACAACTTATTATTAAACCGAAAGATGACCACAACTTTACTTTAGCATTACTCTGCAGATATTCGTGACAAAATGACCAAAAATACTAAATATTTCCCTAACGAACTAAATATACCTACACATAATATGGAAATGTTTGGATAATTCGAATCCTCTCTCAGTTTGGTTTTAAATTTAAACCGCATTACTGGCAGTAAATTATTTAATTAAAACTATAATCGAAGGGTTTGTTAACATTTTCATAATTCTTAGATGTAACAAAAACCTTTATTTAGTTAATAAATTCACGAAAGTTTGATTTATTAATTTATTCTGGCACAGATAATGGTAATCATAGAACTATGAAATTGTTTCTAAACTCCTAATAATTGCATTTGGACGGTGCCGAAGGAAAGTAATTTCTTAAGTAAATTGTCATTTTTTGATGGCGTTCCTATAACGAAGAATTAAAATTGTTTTGAAAAACGCCGGCGGGGAAGTTTTCTTATTGATTTCATCAAGCATTGTTTTTCCTTTATATCCTCCAAAACAGTCTTGCCCCATTTCCTCCTCGGTCTGCCTCTCTTTCTTTTCCTTTCTGGTATTTCCCTGGCTATATATTTTACACTTCTGTCATCTTCCATTCTTTCGAGATAACCTAGCCACTGTAGTCGACGAATTTTGTTATATTTGGTCTTGATATAAATCATAATCTTCTGTGTTGGTTCTTCGTTCCCAAATGTTTTCAACCTTCTTTCCACCGAACATTCTTAGTAGAATCTTCTGTTCCCACGCTTCTAACTTTAATTGCCCTTTTTTTGTTCATTGTCCATGTATCACTGCCGTATGTCAGAGTTGGTCTTAAGATGATTTTATATATCCTTATCTTTGCTTTCCGCGATAGTTCCTTCGCTATTAAGATTCTGTTGATTCCTCCTGCGCATCTGTTACTATTTGCTATTCTCAGGTTTATTTCCATTTCCTCTCTGCAGTTGATATCTATTAGGGTTCCTAGATAACCATAGTCTTCTACTTCTTCTATTTCCAGCAGATCGCCTTTCCCTGTTTGTACTCTAAGTGTTTTCCTATTGACCGCTCCTAGCTTGTTTTTAAGTTCCATGTATTTGCTTTTGTTCGTATTAACTTACAGACCCATTGTATTTGCTGCTACTAGCAACTTGCTTGCTATGTCTTCTAATTCCTTTATGGTCTTCACTATTAGCAGTATGTCATCTGCATATGCAAGGCATTGATGGCTCTTGTTAAAGAGGTTAGTTACCTTTTCTGTTTAGACCGCTATCTCTTATTGCTTTTTCCAGGACCATATTAAATAGTGTAGTCTATAGTGGGTCGCCTTGTCTCACTCCTGATTTCACCTCGAACTCGTTTGATGCTTTTCCGTTAACCTTTACCGCACATGTTTTTCCGCGTAATGTCATTACGACTAGTCTTATTAGCTTTCTTGGAATATTTAGTTCCTTCATTGCTTGAACCAGTTTATTTCTATGTACAGTGTCATAGGCTGCCTTAAAGTCTATAAATAGCTTATGTACCTGGCTCCCATCGTAACATCCAGTAAGGATTTGCTTTTGCCATTTTGTTCCAGTTTTCTTTTATTCCCTCTCTAGTATGGGTGCCATTATTATTATATATTCCTGTAGTTCGTTACCACTACTTCCTTTTGCCAATCTTCCTAATTATATTTTTTATCAGTTGTATTTCTTCTTCTTCTCCCCCATATGTTATTTTTGCCTTAACTAAAAAGTGGTCAAAATCAGCTTCTGCACCCCTAAAAGTTCTAACATTAGTTATCAGCGTGTACTTTTCCTGAATATCCTTTCTTCTAAAGTGTGTGCTCATTACTTTCATCCACTTCTCTATTGCAAAAGATCAGCCTGGACCCATTGTCGTTACTTCCTTCATACTTGCTTTCACCACCATAATTATTGTTACATTCATTATCCATAATTCTTTCCATTACTGCATCAAGTTCTTCATAATATGTTGTGCTTTACTTCTTCTTCTTCTTCATTAGTTGATGCGTGAATATTTATGATTGTCATAGCTCTACCTCCACCTTCAATTCTTAAAGTGCACAATCTATCAGTTTTTGGTTCGACTTTTCGTACATTCCCTTATATATAATGAAGAAATGTAAGAAATCTGCAGTATCAGCAAATTAGCAACAAATTTGTATTTTATATCAAGTCAGTTTATGGAAAGTCGATATGCTATTTTTTTTAATAGACTGTCAATTCAATCACAATGTAATTGAATGAATAGATCGACATTGAAAGAAATATAATAATATTTGACAACAATTAAATTTTACGCGTGACAAGTATCTGAGAAGGGATAAGAAGAAGCATTATTAATCTTTCCTCATTCTCTAGTACCAACAAGTATGGCTGGCCTATTATTAATGAGGATAGATGTGTCACAATTCAAAAATTATCGTCTATCCTACTTTGTAGGAAACAAAGTCTAATTTATGTGTAGACATCTTTTTTATTATCCCTTAAACGACGATCCAATGACTCAAAACTTTGATGATTAGGAAACCTCCTTTTAGAGAATAATTCCTGATACCGCCTTCTTGCCGCCCAGCTATTTCTCCTGCACTCGCTGCTTATCACTTAATTCAGAGAATGAATATCCAGTTACTGCCATTTTTATAATGAATTATAATCAACAATGACGAGAAAAGAAAAAACAACAAATATTGTGAATGAATTGATAGTTTGTCATATCGACTTTCTATAAACTAACTTGATATAAAGGGCAGCGAGCGGAGGACTGACTTCACTCACTTCATAGCGATATTAGTAGTAAAGCAACATTTACCGCGTGTAGTACATGGATGGGGACTATCCATGGAAAGACGCGGTCTCGCTTCCCTACTTCTAGCGGCTTGTATATCAGCTATATCGCAGAAGCAATACAACTGTAGGCGAGAGGTGTATTGAGGATATACCATCCTTCGGAGGGGATGTAAAGCAGTCGGTCCCTTGTCTATTAAATGTTAGGCAAGTAAAAAATCCCTACTCTTAGTAAGATAAGAGGTTCGGCAAAATTTCCAGGTTGGGGGTTGCTCGTCTCCTGGCGTCGGTGATTGGCCTCCGTAGCGGAAATAGGCCGACGTTAAATAAGTGATTAAAAAAAAAAAAAAAAAAAACTTGATATAAAACACAAAATTGATAATTTGATGAGCAGAGGTAATGAAGATTTCTTACATTTGTTCAGAAACGGTTAATCCAAGCAAAATTTTACAGAAAAAGGAAAAGTCAGATATTGAATCATTCGAGAAATCATTCTATTTGAAAATTGAAAATGTTTTACTCTTTAGTAATGCAGTGGCTTTTTCTGATAAAAATTTTTATTTATGGAGGCTAAAAAAATGTATTTTGAGTCAACTGAATTTGATCAAATTTTAGTATTTAGGCGAATCCATTATTTAATTGTATATTCCAAATATGAAAAAAATTCGTTACGTCATTTCCGAAATAACTCAAAAAAACTACTTTTTAGGTGTCATCTTAGGGTGCCTCCAGCTTCCTTGGGGAGCGATTTCGGATATGTTAATAGAAAGTTTTTGTCTTATATTTAATTTATCATTTGTTTTTTGACGTTCTATCGTCTATTATTGTATTTTCTTTAGTTTCTTTTCAAGATAAGTTGTATAGTAAATTATTTAGGCTAGGAATTGCTCTGAATATTTATTTCATAATTTAGATAGTTTGTAGATAAATAAATATATATACCTATATAAACGGATTGAGTGACGTTAAATCATTAAAGAAACTGCGAATAGAAACTGCAATACAATGGGGTTGGGGTGAGTGATGCACAAATTAAGAACTATTAAATATTTCTCAAAATTATCTAATTATGGATATATTATAAAGGAAACCATCGTAATACAACTAAATCATTTAAAAAAACGTTGATGTCCAAATTCTGACTTTGGCCATGCATTTAATAAATTAAAATCACAAACTGTTGGTTTATTTATTGCCATTATTATTATTGGTTTTAACGTCGGCTGAATGTGTCTATAGTTTTGTGCGCTAATAAAATAATTCAAAATGTATGTACTCACAATATTTAAAAAAAATCACTGTAATTTATCGCACCATAACTTTTTAAAAATGCAATAGGTTTTCAATGAACTTGCTAATTATTGCAAAAGTTAGCCAAATAAAGTGTTGTGGTTTAAATTGATACAGTTGACAACATTCTTTTTTTTATATATAAATGTAAGAACCGGCTACTGTACTTTTCTGTGCCAGTAGAGTAAATTTAGTAATAAATCAAATTGGCGTTTCCAGATTGTTTACGAAAAAGTCAAGTTAATTCTTCATAAAAAAATTATATGAATTTTCTTTTAGAAGAGGGTGTCGAAATATTAGGCGTCCTCTTTCAGGAGCTGAAATTCCTTCAAGAGCAACTTTATGCTTATATAATGCAACTTTTTTTTCATAAAGAATTAGCCATTGAGTTTTTCCGCAGCTCCTGTAAAGCATGTATACTTTTTTTGTCATTATTACCCGCAGTAAATTATCATCTGAGGATGACGCGTTGAAATTTGCTTGAGGTAATTTTGGGGGTAATGTTAAGTGTCTAAATAATTGTATTTATACGCTAATCAATAAATCTATCTACTTACTCAACTATAACAAAATCGCTTAATATTAATATTCATTTTTGCAAAAGCGCCTAAAACAAGCTAAACCCAAATTTATTCATGAATGCGTAACAAACTTACCGAAAAACAAAAACAGTTTATTACGGTTAACAGCACTAAAACGGTGTTCCGATATTGCACACTACATTAACATATTTGTGACGGGCAACCGTCTCACACCATTCACCATGTGAAACTGAAGACTTGCAGAGCCTCAGGACTGAGCTTACAAGCTTGGTGTTCTCGCCTCATCCATCCTTTATCTATTAATCCATATCGCCCAATCCTGGCGTACTCGAACTTTACACTCTTTATTCATTTATTATGCATGCAAATACCAGTTTTTTTTTTGTATTCGTAGATATTGTTTTAAACGATTCGACACTGGAAAAAGCAATGTTACTTCCTAGTCGGTTTTGAGAGAATTCTAATACTTAGTTAAAAAAATAGAAATAATTTTTGTTCAGCTCAGTGTTTGATGTTAAAATATTCATGTCAAGTTAACAATTAACTAACACGCATTTTATGGTGTTTATTACGTCATGGACAAATGATTTTTTTAAGAAGAAATTAAGAGAAAGTGACGTAAGCAACAGGCGGTTTTACTAGATTGCCTTCAGAATTACATATTTTTGTCTCACTTCACCTATTTGGATCATGTTAAAACTCCAAAAAATGTCAAAAACACCAACGATTTTATTATTTAATAATTGAAATTTTAAGTGTCGAAATATCTCTAAATATTCTTCACATTTATTTTCGAAGAGAAATATTTTTAAAATGCGACCATAGTTAGTTAACTGTAAGTACATATGATATATTGTAATATACATATAAATTATTCAACTGCGATGTTTTAAGTAAAAAAAAATATATTTGAGGAATAAAAACGAGAATAATTATTTAAAGCAAAAACTATTTAAAGAAATTACGTTAGACTGTAGCGTTTATTTTTATAACCTATACAAGACGAAAAATGTGGACTCTCGTTTAAAGGTGAATTTCTCTCATAAAGTAGATAAAAATAACGTTTAAACAAAACGATTTTCAAAATAAAATAATAAATAAATAACAAAGTACGCACGTTATTGTTTCAATTATTTGTTGCTATGTTTCTTTTAGAATTCTCATCACATAATTCCTGAAACTTTCTTTTATATTATTGGTATTATTCTGTGATTATTCCTAAATAATTATAGTTTGTAACCTACTCCTATTATTGTCATTGTATAGCAATTTTCTTTCCTTCGTGAATATTATCATAGTTTTACTCTTTTCGATGTATGTTTCCATGTTTATTTTCCTCAGTTCTTTTTGGTATATTTCTAGGTCTTGTTGCGGTTTTTCTTTTGAATCAGCTACCAGTACCAACTCATCAGCAAATAGTAATTCTTTCATTGTAACATTTTTCATTTTCCATTTGCCTACTGTCAAGTTTTACATTCTTTTATAGCGTTGTCTATGACTTTGGAAAATAGTATTGGGCTTAATACACATAATTGCTTTGAGTGAGTTTTATTTCTGTTCCTTAGTCACTTTTCTCCTATTTGTCTTAGTATAAATATCGGGTGCTGGGCGCTTCTTTCTTTCCTGATTCTATGTTGTAATTCTTTCATAGTCGTCTCTAAATTTTCCTTAATATTTTTTCTATTATTCTGGTAAATACTTTACTTGATGTGTTTGTTAGTGTAATACCCCTATAATTTGAACACGATTTTAGATCGTCAATTAAACATTAGTGTATTAATATCTGTATTTCAAATTTACTTTTTAGTATATCATTTAGTAATTCCCAGTTTCTGCTTGGCCGTTTCTCCCATATATTTCTGATGGTATTTTATCTTGACAAGGGGTTTTTCCTAGTTTTAATTTGCATCATTTCTTTCAATAATACTTCTATCATAATTGTAAGTACAAACACACAAGTGTTAAATCATAAAATCAATAATGATCTTAGCTAATTTGATAGAAATTGTCGCAATAGTAGACTGAATGAATTATTTACAAGAAGTCCATTAGATCAATTTTAGTCCATAGTTCATTAGCTTTTCCTTGTATTTTTGGGTGAATAATTTAAGTAGACGTTCATCTACCTCTTTTCTTCATGTGCCGTTTTCCTTATTTTTTTAAACTTAGAATTCACTTTATATGTATTAATAAAATCTCTCTCTCTTTCTATATCGTACAGTAAGTATATTTGGTCAATCCCGTTTTACAATACGATACAATAAATAAAAATGTTTGTTACTGTTACCAACTTTTATCAATATTAATTAAAAAAAATTAGGGAAATTTGGCAGTGATAGCTACATATGTATGAAAATGACAGCAGATATTCTCTGTCGGACGTCTTCCTTATCTATAAAGAGATTTTCATCTGGCATAGGAGTCACTTAACGCTATCTGCACTAAATGCATAACTGTTCGCCCTAGATGCAAATCTTTAACGCCACATTCATGAGTTCCTTGCGTTACACCATAAGACGCAAGCTGCACAAATAAAGACGCTGTCTAATCGTACTTTAACTTAATTTATGTCTATTAATATGCACTAATTGATATTTTTAATCAGTTGCAGAGACTACTTTACAGTTGTCCAACGTATATGGACTATCGATAAAATGTGTATATTACAGTAACTTTAATTATTAATGATATTATCTCTTTTGAAAGCAAGTATTGCGCGGTTAATGAAATATTAATTAACAACAGTATAAATTACCACTATCTCTAACGGATTTCCATTAATGTGGCGTTAATATTCTATAGAAAAGAATAAATAAATAAATATTTTTATAACTCACGTCTGTATGTATAGGACGAGATTAATTGCATGGTCAGATGTTTGTACTAGGAGTTATGTTTTTCAAATATTTCAAATTTTATGGAAATTTGAAATCCACACATATTCTACATAAAATTATGTAACGAGAGGTTTGAAATATTTTTACAAATTCCAAACCCAATTTTCAGTAAGTTTGCAAATTCGGGAAGCTTTACTTTGGCCCAAAGTATGTAAATGAGATTAATCAAATCTACTGTACGATATAAATAGAAAGAGAGAGAGAATTTATTCATATTACAATAAAGTAAATTTTAAGTTTAAAGACATTAGAAAATCAGCACATGACGAGATTGACGAAGGTCTTCTTAAATGATTCACCCAAAAACTACAAGAAATTGGTCCTTTAAGTGGTAGTCAGAAATGACCAACGGTTGGAATACATATATAATATTAATGTTTAAAGAACAAATAGGAGAAAGGCGAATAAGGAAAGGAAAGGAAACTCAATTACATTTCATAGACCTAAAGAAGGCCTTTGGCAGAAAAAGATGAAATAATATTTGGAATTGCATGAGACAAAGAGGAGTCGAACCAATGTGAAATGTGATTAACCAGGCTCTACACAAAAACAATAGATACAAAATACCAAGAATCTACAAAGTTTCAGGTGAAAATAGGATTGAAGCAAGGGTATGTATTAAGATCAATACTATTCTAGATAGTCATAGACGAAACTGTGAAAGAATGTAAAGAAAAATGTAAAAACTTGACAGTAGGCAAATGGAAAGTTAAAAATGTAACAATACAAGAACTACTATTTGCAAATCACATGGTACTGGTAGCAAATACTGCAACAAAACTAAAAACATACCAAAAAGAACTGAGGAAAATAAACATGGATGATATAGAAAAGAGTAAACCTATGATATATAATATCCTCGAAAGAAAGACAACAGAATTGCTATAAGGACAAGAACTGGAGCAGGTCGCGAACTATAACTAGGTACTTTAGAACAATCATAGAAGAATCTGAAAAAATAGATAAGGAAATAAACCAAAAATTGAAAAAGCTGAATGACTATTTAACTCACTAAGAACCACGTTCCTGGGAATTAAAAAGATACTATAGAAAATAAACCAGAAAGTTGTCATACCATCCTTGGTATTCCTTAGTATACATCAATGAATCATGGGCCCTGAAAAAATAATAATAAAAGCAAAGTTGCAGCTACTAAAATGATATTTCTAAGAAGAATAAAAGGAATCACAAGAAGAGTCAGAATAAGAAACGAGACAATAATATCTGAATTAAATGTAAAAAAAGAACTCAGAGACCAAATGGTTCCTTATTACTAATTACAATCTTTTTTTTTTGGTTTTTCAAATTTGTCTGGTATTGTTTTTATCTTCACCTAATATTCTGTTTCTTTATCTTATCTTTATTTCTCTTTTTCTAGTCTTATCATTTCTTAATTAGATTTTACATAATATTGTGAGAGAGATATGTTACGGCTGTTACCAAGTTCAAGAATTTTTTACTCACCTGTCCAAAATTTGAACCCAATCGATTGAAAGGTATAAACAAATTTTTAAGAAAATTCTTCGTCATTAAGGATTTCAACAAAAAATATTTTTTCATATTTTCTTTTCAAAATCATCAGTTAAATGTATGTTTATTTTTCAAACTCAATAATTTGTGGATTTCTGAGCTATTTAAAATCAAATGATTTTTTTAATGAAAATTAAATTTTTCCAAAATTCATAAATGCTTACAGTTTCCAGCAACGTATTAGCGAATTGTTTTCTCCAGAGTTATTATTTCCGTTGTATAATTCTAATTAACCCGTTTGAGAAATTGTCCAGTCCAGTTGACAAGACCATCATCTTTCGACTCTCTGGACAAACAACCGTATCTTCACTGTTTTAGCTACTCCGCAAGCGTTCTCACCCCGGTGAGCAAGGCAAATGCTGTTCCTTGCACTTAAAAATAAGGAACTGGCGCCCAAGTTTCCGTCCGAAAAGTGTCACAACGCCAGCAGGTCCTGTTTGTAGGTAGCCAATTACAAACAGGACATGTTGGGCAATTAAAAGGCCATTATAGGTTGTTAAATTTTGATATTACAAGCAAAGTGAAATGTTTTATAAATTCATAAAAAATTGAGAGACTACAATTGCTCTAGTATTGAGGGACGACGGTTCTCCTATCATAAAAATAAATAAAAAATGATTAACAAAATTGCTTAATTAAGCAGAAAAGCTCTTCCCTATTTACCTAGTGTAGTTTATTTATATGGTCGATTACGACAAAAAAACATAGCCGACTATTTTGACTATTTGCTTAATTAATTACTTGATTATTAAGTTTATTATAATTAGCTAATGGACAACATAAGTTTAAAATTAAATTTAGTATTATAAACAAACAGCAAACGAAAATATGATTAATGTGAAACGATTCTTCCTATTTTCTATAAAAAATGGATATAAATCGTTTGGAAAAGACATATTATATTTTACGGTATTCGTTGTTAATTTTAAATGCTAATATTATATTGAGCTGTAAACGAATGAAAATTTGACATTTTTTAATTATTAAAACGCGTTAAATTTACAGAACAGTTAGAACTACGACAGATGTGTTTATTAATGAACAACATAAATTTTTCAAATTACCGGTTTTAGAGCGAATCAATTATATTATGTATTAGAAATTACGCTTTATACATAATAATGTATTTCTTATTTCTATTTATTTTTTAGAATTTGGCGTGATTCCCAGAATTAAGTTCAATGAATATATAATAATGCAATTGCAGAAATTAAAAAATACTAACATTACATCACAGCACGAAACTTACAAAAGTCATTATTTAATAGAATTAATGGACCAAAATGAGGTTGCGGATAAATTAAAATGCTATTCCTTTGAGACTATTGGGAATATTTCGAATTGAACATTCAGATTATATTTATGAGACAAAAACCCTAAGTGGATTGTAAATTGTAATTCTCCCAAAAATTGGCCTGTTTTATTTTAGTATAACCTCCTTTATTATTATAAATAGGTATTACGAATACAGTCTTTAACTATTCTGGAAATATTATATAGCTTATTTCAAGGAATTTTTAAGAATAAGTATATGTACATATACTGAAGGTTATACAATTATTATATTATAATAATAATTATAAAAAATTTTATTTAGCAAATGTTCTGCAACAAAATCTAATTTCTAATATAAACATTTTTTTAATTATTTTATATTAATTTTTAAAATGGTACCTAAATAATTACATACATTTAATCAACAATAATAAAAATCTATACTATTTTATATATAAGTATTTGGTACATTCTTTCCTAAAACTATTAATGTCACTATAGAAATTTTCAATGCGCTAGGTAAACTATTAAATAATTTTATAATTTTAGACCATTATAAAAAATTTGATTTTCTCCAGATGTTCTAAAATTTTCCAATAAAAAGTCACAATTAATACGTGTAGGTACTATGGTTAAGATTTTCATTTACATATCTAATTTCATCACAAAAGTGACTAGGTAATATTTGATTTTTAATTTTAAATATAAATAACAATGTATTGACATATATTCTTTGACGAACACTTAAAATTTCTATATTCGTATATATGTATATATCACAACATAAAATAACTCTCACGGCTCTATTTTGTAGTTTCTGATGTATGCTAAATTGCCTTTTATTCAATGAAAACAAAACAGTGGAACAATATGTAAAATGTAAAATAATAGACTGAAAAAGTTTAAATTATGAATTCTTTGAAAGATTCTTTGATATTCTTGACAATAATACTATTTTCTTCGCAATTTTTCCTGATATATAGGGCAATATGTTTATTAAAATCTAAATTAGAATTAAAAAAAATGGCAAAATATTTCATTTCTTTAACCTGTTCTATTTCATCATTATCAATTTTCAATCTATGAAAATTATTAAGATTGATGCCATTGTATTTATTAGAGATTATCATATATTTTGTTTTATTACTATTTAATTTCAATTTATTATATCCCAACCAATCTACCATATTATTTAAATCGTATTGTAGTGCTTGAATAATCTCCAAAATTAAGGTATCATCAACAAACAATTGAATTTTACATTTTGTTACACAGTTTGTAATATCGTTAATATACAGCGTGTGTAAAAAGTATTGAAATATGACCATAACTTTTAAAATATTGATTGTATAAAAAAACCCTTGCACAGGTCGATTTTTATTTTCAATTACGAAACTTTTGGTGCGATTTATAATTTCTAGATCTACACACCCCCTCCCCCAACCACCCCAACTTTTTTTTTCAAATGGCAACCTACCCTTTGTGATACCTCAAAAGAAAGGTATTTTAATAGACTATTCAACGCTGTAAAGAAATCCGAAATCCGTCGATGCAATTGGCAATTTAAAGGGTTGCGTCTATAACAATAGACCAAATAATTTGGAGGATCTAAAGGATAGAATACGGGCGGAGATTGGTCGAATACCCAAACGGAATTCGAAAACTGTTTACAAAACTTTGAACAGCGACTTGTACACTGTACAGTGCCTAGCTGTTAACGGAGCTCAGTTTGAACATCTTATTAGATAATTTGTTAATTTTTTTCAGTAATAAAGTTTTACTAATCTTTCCTGTTTCTTAAAAAAAATGTATATCATGCGTTTAAGAAGCCAATTGCATCGACGGATTTCGGATTTCTTTACAGCATTGAATAGCCTATTAAAATACCTTTTTTTTGGGGTATCACAAAGGGTAGGTTGCCATTTGAAAAAAAAAAAGTTGGGGTGGCTGGGGAAGGGGGTGTGGAGAACTAGAAATTATAAATCGCACCAAAAGTTGCGTAATTGAAAATAAAAATCGACCTGTCCAAGGGTTTTTTTATACAATCAATATTTTAAAAGTTATGGTCATGTTTCAATACTTTTTACATACGCTGTATAATATAAAAAGCAACGGCCCCAAAACAAAACCTTGACGCACACCATTAACTGTCTTTTCTTTCTTAGAAATCTCTCTCTCCATTAAATTTTGTGACTTGAAATCTATCATTAAAAGGTAATTCTCTAACCATTTTAGAACAATTCCATGAAAGTTCATCCTCTTTAATTTTATAATAAGATTTGTCTATGTATAGTTTCAAATGCTTCTTTTAAATCAAGAAAGATTACACCAATAATTTTATTATCTTCAAGATGTTGTTTCCAGCTATGTTATAGTGTTCGAAATGCAATTTCACGTAAATAATTTTTCCGAAAACCACTTTTTCTGCTGCAGGTAATATTGGTCTAAAATTCTGACAAATAACAGTTTCTCATATTTTCCATATTGGACTAATTGTAGAAATTTTCCAATAATTTGGAAATATACCTGTCTCTAAAGAGGTATTTACAATTTTCAAAAATCAATCTGCAGTTATTAAATGACATTTTAAAAACTTTAATATTTATTTCGTCGCTATAGTACTTTTATTTGTGGATCAATCTCTCACATCATTAATTTCTGAAAATTCTATTCGTCTAAAATTAGAAAATGTTTGTTCACATAACTGAATATCTTCAAAACCATTATAATTATTAGTTCCATTAATAGAACACATTATTTCTTGAATACTTTGCAAAAAGAAACTATTAAAATTTTCTGCTATAACAATGGTTCCTCATGCACTACGCCATTAACAATTACGAAATTTTTAACTGCTTCTAAATCACCTTTAATCAGTTGTTTAATTATTTTCCACATATCTAGGATCATGAACAGATTCATCAATTTTATTTTTATAAAAATGTTGTTTATTTTTTCTTATTTGGTATACAACAATGGTCCTTTGTATTTTATATGCAATCGAATCTTCATTATTATTTGTTATAACTGCCGTTTTATAAAAGTTGTCTCTAATTTTCATCGACATATGTATTTCTTCAGTTCACCATTTTGTTGTTGCCCACTTAGTATTTACATTAATTTTTTTCTTGGGTGCAAAAATGTTTAAAGAATGCATTATAGAATTATAATATTTATCTGCTAATGCTAATATATTTACATCATTTATATTAACCAATCTTGTTCCATTAAAAACTAAAAACCATGAATATCCATGTCCTTGATGTTTCTATAAACTTTCTCATGTATTAGACTTTCTGCTTTATGTTTAAAATCTATGGTAATACAGAAATGATCGCTAGTTTTTGGGATTTGGTGTACAATATGTTTTAAATTTTTAAAATTGGTAACTATTATATCAATAGTGGTTTTACTATTTTCAGTAATTCTTGTATATTGTATCTTATAAATTTTTTGGACACCTTATATGAAATTTTAATTATAAAACTCGGAAAGATCTCGTTAAGGAACCGTGATTGGTTTCTATGGAGCCTACAAGTAATAATTAGGTGACACGGAGCGGAATATATTGTATATGGAAAAATTAAACACCTGTTTGGGTACGAAGAAAGAATTTCGAGTGTGAGATGTTATCATGATGTTATTTGCTTGGCACATCCCACATCAGGCTCATGATCATATTATGGAGATACCATCAAATTACCCAGCAATTTAATTTTATGTGATATGTGCACTCCTGCAATCTTGTTCGGGCTTCAAATTAACTAGAATTGTGGGTGTACAACACGAAATTGCATTTAATTCCTCGAAATATTTCACATCATGTTCGCACACTATGTAGACATTCCTCGCGTGGATTATTTATTTTGTATTACATTGTGTGAATACTATATTCATTAAAATAAGATTTATTGGTACTTAATTGAGGATCTAGCGTTGTGGGCGGCTCTTAATTTTTCACGGATTAATCTCATAGTACGGTTTATTAGGTAAAAAAGAGATAAATAATGTACGAGATTCATAATTTCGTATTTTTGACTGGTTTACACGCACTCCAAGGCAATTTGCGTGATAATAATAATACCTACCTTGTGTTATGTGCTAGTCATATTCATTGAAGTAAAGTATTATTGCATTATTGCAACACTGTCACTGCAAAAAAAAACAAAATCGCCAAAGTGAAAAAATTAAATTTGATATTTTAAAAGCGCCGCAACTAAAAACGAAGAATCGAATGATATATCAGATTTTAAAAAGTAATGGCCTTTGTATGTCCGAAAACAAGACATCATCTATTCAGCTCGTATGTATTTATTTACTCTGATGCCTGAACAATTGTTCCTTTATGGCTAACATTACTTCGCCCCTTAATAAACGGCAAATATAGTGGCATGGAATGAGTCCAAGAAGAGAAAACATGAAGTTTGCTAGAAATAAACTGTAAATGAAACCGGATTTTCACATCGCACCTCTTCTAAATATAGAGCAGTTAAAAAAGAGGCCCTGATTTCTCTAATATGTTTTTCCTGTTAATTAACCATAAAAGAATTATTTATCTTTCCAAGTAGTGTAAAACAAACGGCAAATGTCCGTAAAGCTAAAAAGTCACATATCCCCATTTTATATTGACATTATTTTGCAAAAAAACGTTTTTTTAAATATTACTCTGATTTATTGATTTTTCGATAGCTGAACATTACTATTACTCCTTTCAGACGGAGAGAGATGTAAAATTATTTTAAATCCTAAATGATAGGGGAAATATGCCTAAACCAACAATATTTATGTTTACTTCGTTTTCTTGTGAAATTATACAGTAATAAATAACGCAAATTATATGAATCATAAACAAAACCAACATGATAATATGCAATATCCATAATACTAATATTACTAATACATACTATGTACCTTGACACCGCGTACTTCGCTCAAAGCAAAACAATCATTATTTTTATATACTCCCCCACTATTAATGCGCCAGCAGATTTCAGATTATTGGATTTATGCTTTACTAAAAATTCTTCGTCTGTCATTTTAATAACTTAGGTTAGATAACTAATAAAAAACACAAAACAATGAAGAAAAAACTTGCAAATGCAGCCATTACATTTGGTATATTAGAGACTAAATGACCACACCCATATCAGCAGGTTTCCAATCCCGTGGCATTTTCGAAAATTTCGAGCAAAATATGTAATTTTTTTAAACAATACATATTTTCAACATTTACCCATTCACGCTTCACGCAATTTAGAATTTGATGCCGGTATAAATTTTTGGCATGGGATTCAATCCGTAGTTTAAGGCATAGCTAAAAGAAGAAGTTTTGATGGAAACAAATGAGAAAAAAATTTTGCCAGCCATCCAAGGATTTTTTGAAAGATCTGTAGAATATTTGCAAATTAATTTTTTCCATATTTTATTTGATTTTTTATATTACAAATATTTTCAAAAAAAATGTTTCCGTAAATCATTGACAAACCTTATAGTCAATTTTCTAAACGCTAAATATTCCTCAATGTTCTAACTTCGTTGACTCTAAACCGATTTTGATGATTTTTTTCGAAATTTCGGAAAAAGTTTATAGAAAAGGTCCCCATAGGTGAGATGTGCCTCAATTTTATTGTTATTAACAAATAAGTGTTTAATACTCTTAATTAAAAAATTTATCTCTTTTGCCTGAAATTTGATTTGTTTTTGGGATCACAGATTACGAATTTCGGTTCAAAATCGGTGTAAAAACAAAATGGCGTCGAATGTCTAATTTTATATTTTCTTTTTTTTTATTATATTTATTAGATATTATATGGAGGTTTTTGGGGTCACTGATTACGAATTTAGAATTAAAACTAAAATAAAATAAAAAATGGCGGAAAAGGGTAAATTTTTTTATTGGTATTTTATTTCTTATACCGGGTGACAACTACAATTGCAAACCAAAACAAAAGCCATTTTTGTGTCACAGCCTGTTATTAAAAACTAAAAAAGAAATAGTTAGTTCCAAGAAAAAATTCAAAAAGGCACTTACGTATTATATGTAAAATGATCCGCTGGTCTTGAGGCCAGATTCATAATTTGTAACCCCAAAAACATTATATGTATACACATTTCCGGCAATTGTTTAAATAAATAAAAGAGTTATATATGTTTTAATTAAAACTGTATTAAAAAAAACACTTATTTATTTTGTTAATAAATATAATTGTTGAAAAAATAAAAAGCACACCTACTCACCTATGGGGAACTTTTCTATAAACTATCAAAATATCAAAAAAAATTATCAAAATCGGTTTTGAGTCAACGAAGTTAGAACATTTTTTCTTTAAAATGAACTGTTATGGAAATGGACTTTCGACCGAAATTTTGGGGAACATAGTTCATTTCAAACTGATCAGAAGTCTCAAGGAGCACCCCTCGAAAATCAATATTTTCTTTGCTACAGACCTTTGAAGATTGGAATCCGGGCGCCCATCTGTTGATATGTTGATTTATTTATATACACGAACAACTCGAGAAGGTCGAATTATTGAGAAAAATGGTTTGGGAGAAAGTTCTGAAGGTTTTCCGTCAGATGGGCTAATTAATTTTTGGGTCTATAGCTCCACGTGGACATATAAGGCCTGGCTCGTATTTTCAAAAGTGACACTCTATTTTTCATTGCAAATTCGTTTTTTCTGCTTTAACTAGAATCATAATTTTTCAAAAAGTTTGGGCATTACCTATTGGTCCTAGAGGAATATTTTCAAACGGGGATCGTGCATTTAAGTAAGGTGTTGGCTTGATTGATTTTCATCTGATATTGTATTCTCATTAAAGTTACTGTTTGTGTTTATAGGTTCTGGGCCTCGAAATATGACCTAAATAGACGCAATTCCAGAACCTTTCGCCACTTCTCAAATTTTATCTGAAAAACTGGTCCAAAACATCATTACTCGATGTCCCTTTGATAATTCAGACAGGCCCAATATAAACTGCGATGCACAATTGAAGTGGATATTGAAAGCATATGGGTAATATTTGATTTACCAAAGATTCTGTAATATTTTATCAAAATTGATAAAACATTATTGTCAGATTTTTTACGAAGTCCGAATATAAGAAGGTTGGTGAAAATATAAAAACTGTGGTTCCAAAAACAGAAAAACTTATTAAACCCGAATATGCAATAATAAAAAATGAAAGAAAACCATTTAAAATATACGAGTTGGGAGATATAGTAGATAAATTTTCGCCTAATAATTGATTACCCTGATAGCCAGGGAAATCTCATATACCTACCCTTTTTCTCATACCATTTTTTCGAAATATTTGTATGTTTAAGAGCCAGTTGTATAAAAGTGGTTTAGCGAAAGTTCAGCTGAATTTGGTTCAAAATACAAGGATACCATTCTTGCAACTTGTAATAATTTGCTCTACATCAGTAGATTTTATTCCTTAGGCCTTAGAGAAATAATACATTTCTATTAATGCCACATTGACAATTTAAAATCTATAAAAAAATTAATATGCTGCAAACTAACTGTATCATAGTTGGAACAGATATTTAGTGACTATATAAAAACTCATTACATACTTAGAAACCAGACGTATTTTGAACTATTATAAACAATACATATATCATAGCCTAGCCGCTTATTACTTAATTACTATAATCTTTAAATAAAAATATGGGTGTTCCATTTTTCTTCTCCAATAAAATATAATAAATTTACAACTGTCATTAGTTTAGTATACCCTGAAGATAAAGTCGAATGCTGCGATGGGACCGCTGGGCTCTTCGAGGCCGTGTACAGCTGCTAAGATGAAGGTTTCTCACCGGCTAGGGTCGAGGGTCAGGCCGGTACTCACGTTGGGCACGCCTCTCGCACGCACTCGCCGCCGTCGATAGCCTTTCCGTCTCCACGTCTTAGCTGCAGGATGACCATGGAGAGGCCCTGGTGATATTAAGACACCAAAAATGTCTAAAGAATTTAAAAAATCATACCGAGACAGCAAAAATTATCTTGGCCAAAGATGGCCATTGAATTGAAAAACTGCTGTCTTAGCTTATTTCATTCTTTTTAACGATTATGTCAATCATTTCTTGTTCGTCAAAATAGTAGCAGTTTTGTTTCTTTCTAATCTTAAAATCAGTTTTGTAATCATTTTAATTATGGTTTTCACCACAGAGCATAAACCTTACTCTTACATGATTGAAGAATACTCTGTTACTAAAGTAGCAGAAAATAGCATTAAAAAAATATGGATACATAAATTCAATGACCATGAAACTGTAATTTATCCAGTAATTATTATTATTACTATTATTATTATCTATTAAAAGTTTGCCATTTAGGGCACATGCACAATACGAATGTGAACACACTGTATATTATATTTGACAAAAATGTTGACAATAGTTGTCGTAGCTTTATAATTAATCAAAGTTCAACATTTTAAATAACTAGATGCAAGACCTTTAGTGGCGAAATCTAACTGAAAGTAGGTACTTAAGTATAAGTGTTTAGGCACTAGACTAGATGTCTTAGTTGTAGATTTTACAGAAAGATAATAATACATATAAATATAATGACCTAAATGTTGAATAAACAAATATAAATCCCTAACACACATAATAATTAATTTGCACAAATATACCATCAAATATAATAGATGTCATAATTAACATTATAGATTGTACTATTTCTTGCTTAATTATATTTATATTATTATAATTCATGTTGTTTATTGATACTTCAAATTATTCATAATAAAACTTTCAAATTCATCAGAATGTGAAGAAAGTTGTTTTTGGCATGGCCGTATGCTGACTTGTATATTGAACCTTTTATCATGAGTTTTTTGGATAAGAAGATTTTCAGTATAACTACCTAAGTTTATTTTAAAATCTTTATTTATAGGGAACAGCCCTGAAATAAATAAAAATCTGAAATATTAGGTGACATAAAGTGAGATAAAACCCTACAGGTTAAGTCCAGTCCACATCTAAGGCATGAAGAGTGCCACAAGGAACAGTCCTGAGACCAATACTGTTTAAAACCCTTTGAGGACTGAATTATAGATTTTATAGATTTGGTATAACTTTATAGAAAGTTTATTTAAAAATGACATATAAAACTAAAAAAAAATCTCAAAACACATGAATTCTGAAACTCAAAATCATCAAAAAATGGTGGTCTACTCTAAGGATCACTGGGTATTTCACGTACTATTTCTGCTCCTTATGTAGACACAGTGGTACTGACATTACAACTTTCACATATGACAGTGCACAATTTTTTTTGTGCTACAGTAATGACACCTCCTTTCGGTTCTGAAAACAGGCGTTTAAACAAATTATTTGGAAATAGTTACATAAATATTTCTAACGGTGTTTCACACTCAGAAATGGGTCCATTATCCTCTGTGAAATTCTGAACAGTTGGTGGGGCAGAAAACGTCCCCACACAAATTTTTCTTCTGAGTCGGGTACAACATTTATCAAAGGAACGTCCTCTTCACCAAGAATGTCCTCATCAGAAATGTCTAGGTCCTAGGTCGTTGGTAAAAGTGGCTGCTCGTTTTCATTGTCTTTTGAGGTTGAAAGCGTTGGTTCCTCTTCATATAATATTAACATTGGACTTGCTCTGAAATCTTCACCATATAGGTCCAGGATACCTTGCTCTTCCTCTTTGTTCTACTACACATAATCGCTGGCATTTTAATGAACATTTGAAGGATTTTCTGCGATTAGACTATCGTAATCTGCTGCAGTGAGATTTTTAAGATCTTTAAAATCCCATTGTAATTTATCTGAAAACAATAACAATGCGAAGAAAATCAAAATAAGAGAAAACCTAAGATTATGTATAAAAAGGCTTCTCCAGAGAAGAAGGGAGGATACCTTTTTATGAACACGTGAGGTCTAGTGGTCCTTGCAGGAACCACCGAATAATAACAGAAAGGTCACTTTCTATAAGGTCACTGACTATGACACATTTAATTAATTAATATTACCATTATGAATCAATAAATATACTTACCAGCCATATTATTACAAAACATTCAAAAATAGCAACGAGCAATAACTGGCCTTTCAAGTTGTCGCAGTAACCCCTAAAAAATCCTATACGAGTTTCAGTTAGTTAAAGATGGACGAGGCCCTACAGTTTATTGCGGAGTTCGACCTATATTTAGGACATCGACAGTATTCTGCACTCTCATGTAAATCTGAAGCAGTCACAAATGCTTTGTTTCAGGATGAAATCGAATAGTCGATCTTCGCAATCAAGTTATGAGGATGATACCTACTGATCGATTATAACTCCAAATCAATCTTTCAGGGCCTGATCTTGTAAGTAAATCGCTGACTCAAAAGAAACTACCTACACATCAACACATTTATATAAACCAATATTTGTTTTCCCAGTTTCATGTAAATTATTTTCTTGAATGATTCAACGTTCAGGTTAAACTGTGTGTTCCATCATCGCAAAACTATTGATATTGGAGTCAGGAGAACCCAAGTTTCAGAATGGTTTGAGTCAATTTTAAAAGAAAGGTAAATGACTTCTTTGGATTTCATTTCTAGAAAGGTAAATGTCTCGTATCATATTATGGAGTTGTCGAGCTGTACAACAAAATTTGTTGTACTTGCAACAAGATGGATACATTGTTCAATTAATACGATTGACAATTGGTTGAATATTTCGAAAACCGCTGCACATTTTGTTAGTAGAAAAGTATATAAAATCTGAAAGACACTAAAGAGCCTTAGTAAGTACAATAACTAAAATTTCATCGATTTATTAGGTTATAGTACTGCACCGAAATACTCTTTCCGGCATTAAGACTGTCAAGGGAAACTCTTTCTTGGGATTTCAAAGAGGAGTTAGATGAAAATATTTAGTTTTATCTCTTGATGATCTAACTGTCAAGCCATCACATTCTGTAGGAGAAAGAAGAAAAATAATGGTAAAACTTTTCCCAACTTTTCCCTACACCATTGACCAATTAGGTACCATTTCCATTTGAGGACGAGGTTAATTTATTTATTTATATTTATATCTCGAATCATGTTGGTAAAGTTATTTTTTATTTTTGACTTAAAATATTACTGTTGAAGATTAACAAATTAATTTCCAAGTAAAACCTATATACTATAACTGCAATGATTCACCTCGTATTTCTGCTCACAAGGTTTTTTGGTGAAATAATTTAAAACGCCTGTTATTTTCTCACAAATTAGCGTACACTTATTTTTATTTCAATAATGATAATTCAGGGAATGGTCTGACATGGATGTGGATCCCACGCCGAAGCGGTCTTATGTGGGCAAAACGCAAAACAGTCGATGGGCGTACACCAGTATCGATAATCAAGTAAAAATTGGGTGGAGTAAATTGGTGAGAACCTCGAATTCATCGGAACCCTTTGCCTCGGTTCGAACTAATATGTAGCTGTTTATTGTGGAACAACAAACATCTCACAGAACAAAAACTCGTGAACTTTGACAGTGGCGTGTACACACCAGACTCAGTTTTAAATGGTAGCTGAAGTTAAATATTTCACAAAAAGTGCATTATGTACAGGGTGACTACAACAACGATTATTTCAATTTTTTATAATATTGTAGGTACCAGGAGATCCTATGTAGGTATGTACAAGCAGGACAAATACTTACATTCGCAATTAAAAAATTACTTACACACACATTTCATGTAAGGGTAAGAATAGATAAGGGGTAAAATAAAATTGAATTAAATTTAAATTAAAAATTATTTTTTATATTAATAATAATAATAATAATTGGCAAAAAGATATAAAATCAGTTAATTTTTGGATATATAATTGACGACTATTAAATCCTATCTCCAACAGCATCTGTGGAAGAATTACTTCATATACAGGGTGGTTCAGAATTTACCGATTAAACTTCGGGAACTAATAGAGAGTACGTTAAAATAAATGAACTTTCTTTAATAAATTTATATCTAAATCCGCATAGTTCCTGAGATACAGGGGGTCAAAGTTTAATTTAAAAAAAATATTTTTTTAAATATAATCTTAATTAGCTGAGGTATTCTTACGAAACTTGCTTGACAAATTAACAGTAACAAGTAACGTTTTCCAAAAAAAATTCGACTCGCTAATTTATACAGTGGCGGAGTAATCACTTTTTAATTTTTACTTGTTAAAAAATAGTGATACGCCACTGGATAAATTAAAAAAAAATTAATATTTTTAAAAACTACAATTATTTCTTAATAAAAAAGTATTCTTGGCATTTTTGTCATAACCCAAAGCTTTGTCCAAAAAATTGGTTCAGAAAACGTTCTGCAAAGCTATAAATTAGATTTTTGAATACTCCGCCACTGTATAAATTAGCGAGTCGAATTTTTTTCGGAAAACGTTACTTGTTACTGTTAATTTGTCAAGCAAGTTTCGTAAAAATACCTCAACTAATTAAGATTATATTTAAAAAAAATTTTTTTTTAAATTAAACTATGCGGTTTTAGATATAAGTTTATTAAAGAAAGTCCATTTATTTTAACGTACTCTATTAGTTCCCGAAGTTTAATCGGTAAATTCTGAACCACCCTGTATAATTGAATGTGAATAGTGAATATAGTTTATTATTTTTATTACTAAGATCCTAAATTCGTATAAACTGGTCACCACTACCATTAGGCATTTGCTGAGGAGCTGAAGTCACTATACTGCCAACAGCTAAATCTCTGAGAGGCTGGAGGTCAATATCAGTGTGAAAAAAGTGTTTTTACTAATATTTTATCTAATATTCTTTTGTTTTATTATCTATTTCACACAGCATTTTAGATTTATCTATGGGGGCCCATCTTGTGACGGAAATCTTATTTCATAATTTATATAATTTCCTCTTCGCCTTCTCATAGGTACCTATGCGGAAAAATATCGGTAATAGTTCAATTCGTCCGTCATCTTGGAGCCGCCATCTTGAATTTCAAATTTAACCAAAGAATCGTCAATAGCTTTGTCTATCTTGCTTACTTTTCGAGAAAAAAATAAAATTTATTTATCCGCCCGCGCCTGGAAAAATAAATCAAAAATTCAAGAGACAAATAAATTGTATTATAAATTATAAATTACTCAATCTGTAAATCAAATTAAGCTCCTTATTTATTATTTGTCTATCTTGCTTACTTTTCGAGAAAAAAATAAAATTTGTTTATCGGGGGTTTTCGGGGCAGCTATTGACTTGTTTCAATGGGATTGTATGGGTAACTCCTAAACCGTAATACTTACAATATGAAAATTGCATTTGTTAGGTTAGGTTTTGTGTGACAACATGGTCAAATATAGTTAAAATAATATCGGGTTACATGAGAAATTTTACATCACCAAACATTTATTTAATTTTGTCGTTCGTTTGAGGACATATTATTATTTAAAAAAATCTTTTAAAAAATAAATAAATAAGAAATAATGTATTATATTTACCGAACGTCCATTAATTTTACTGTCCTTCATATTTTTGTACTATAAATTTTGAAGTATGAATTATATAGGGTGTCTCAGATTTTACTCGGGAAAATTTAATAGACGACAGATCTTTCAAAAATAAAACGAAAAGTTCATATGAATTTTTGCGTTTTAAAGCTTCGTTTTCGAGATACAGGGTGTTAAAATTAATTTAAAAAAGCCTTATTTTTTCAAATACTTATCTGTCCAATTTTGATAAAACTTTTCACGTTTTTAATATAATAAATAAGGATCTTAATTTGATTTACAGATTGAGTAATTTATAATACAATTTATTTGTCTCTTGAATTTTTTATTTATTTTTCCAGGCGCTTGCGATAAACAAATTTTATTTTTTTCCTCGAAAAGTAAGCAAGATAGTCAACGAATTCAAGAGACAAAAAGTTGTATTTCAATCAATCTAAATATAATATCAAATTTATAAAAAAAGCAGTAATGTTATCGAATTTTGCTTTAAAATATCTAGTAAGGATGCCCCAGCGCCGCTCCTGGAATAGTTAAATTAAATCTAAATATATCAAATTAAGCTCCTTTATTTATTGCTAGAAACGTGCCAAGTTTTATTAAAATCGGTGAAGTAGTTTTTAGATATTTGAAGAAATAAGCTTTTTTTTAATTAACTTCAACATCCTGTATCTTGAAAACGAAGCTTTAAAACATACAAGTTTATATGAACTTTTCTTTTTATTTTTGTGAGATCTATCATCTATTAAATTTTCCCAGGTAAAACCCGAGACACCCTGTATAATCGGTTCAAACATTTTTTATAGTTAACTAAAGTTTTTAAATACATAACCATAGGTTAAGTGTAAGAAAAGTAGTCATGATTCTTGTGAATTATGACAGCTTAACTTCGCCATTTATTCTCCATTATAATCAATAACTATATCTACTGTAACATTTATACAATGTGGAGAATAATAAAGACGTGTATTATTATTATTATTATTATTATTATTATTTTCAACATAAGTATTTAATTTGTTTTAATTATCATTCATAGGTAACAGGTGTATTTTTTTTATTATGTGGTATTCTCAGTAGGTCCGATGTCAGTAGTGATGTCTAATTATATTGTCTTATCTTTATTTATTTAATGAATTACATTCTAATCAATTTATAATTGATAGTTTCATTATTAATTATCTTCATTTTCTGAGTGTTGATTTTTCAGTCACCAAACATTGGATGAGGACATCCTTCTTTTTGACATTTACATTTTAGAACTACACCCTTAATGCAGTTACAAAAAATTGTATTCAGCAATACATCAGGAGCAATTTTCTACATTTCCTCCAACATCTGCAGCTGCTCAACAGCATTTTTCCTACTGAGAATACCACAATAAAAAAAGACACCTGTTGTTCAACCTCCATATGTTCTCGATTTTTTGAGCGCCATATCTCATAAATGGTTTGTTTTACAAAAAAACTGTTAAATTCGTTTTTGTATAGCAAATCGTCTCGACTACAATTAATAAAATAAGCTATTTTTCGAAAAGGTCACCGTTTTCAAGATATTTGCAAAAAACTGACATTTGGCCCCGCGTAATAATTGACCCCGCGGTGGTCAAATCGATAAGGAACTCTCACATTTAAGAACCCTAAGGTGCATGCAAAAATTCAGTCCGATACAATTTTTTCCCATGTTGAATGTCGATTTTTCTTGGGCTAATTTGTCCGTCACCATCCAAACTTATATTTTTAGAGGTTGTTGTAAATAATTATAATATTTTAGATAAAAAAATCAAGTTAACGTACTCTTGCGTAGTGTTAAAATAAAATCAAATACCTACATATTATTGTAAACAAAAAGCTACTCCGCGTAGGCTGTGTTTTGTCTGAGGTCTGAGTGACGTTAGGGGGTTCTACGTCCTACGAACAAACTGCAAGGAATGCAAGGATCATTCGATTGTTATTTAATTGTATCGGAAAAAAACACCAACAAGAAACTGAAAAAGCGTACGCGTACCTACGCATCGAGTTAGCTTGTATTACGTTTAGCGTCCGTGCAGTGTTTAGTTTAAATAAAATCAGTGCATCTAATATCTAAATGAAATGAAATAATTAATGTAAGTACTTAAATGAATCTCTCCGCATATAAATTTTTATATTTTAAGGATTTCATCTCGCATTTCGTTCTTAGTTTTAATGATTGAATGAAATGTTAAAATTCAAGTTTCGTTGTTTTGTTACAGATGTAAGTCCAACATTATTTATTAATTTTATTGATAATGTTTCACCTAGGACTTTTCTGCGTTATCCACGTGGTCTAATTATTTTCTTCTTTATTTCAGGGTGCATATCATTCTTGTGAAGTGATGAGGTGATTAAATTGTGCTATAACGGGGACGTATCACAAAAGGGAATAGCAGTTAAAGGTATTTTTTTGTCAGTAAATCATATTTAACAGCATTCAACAACTATTTTTTTTCGCAGAGGTAGGTTCCGAACGAGATAGGATTTGGTGAAAACATCTCAATAGGTAAGATTGTTATCATGTTATATTTACGTAATATTGATGAAAAAGTTGAACTTCTTACCACTAAATATTAAGTATATTATCTGTTCGATAAACATGCACCTCTAAAAACAGTAGGTATAGGTACCTACGTGTAAATAAACCTCATGCGCCTTGTAGTTGGTGGACTTATCCATCCATTACTGTTAATTATGAAAGAAAGAGATATATCAAAGAAAATTTACAAAATGAATAAAACTCCTGAAAATTTGAGCAATTTTAAAGATAAACGGAATTTCGCTCTCGCTTCCATAAGACGCGAAAAAGCAGCATATCTTCAATCTTGCAAATCTTGATAATGAAAAAAGAATTATGGGCAGGCTTAAAAAAGTTTAATATAGGTTTTTCACCTAAAAATATATTACCACCGTCATTAAAAGATCCTTATGAAATTAATGATTTTTATTTTGGTTTTTGAAAATAACAATCTATGTGATAATACGAGTGATAATACGATTAACTTATATGAGAGTATTGTGCTTTAATCCTGACATACATTTTTCATTAACAGCTGTTGACCCTTATTATTATGTAATATGTTAAGGAATTAAAATCTAATGCTTCTGGGTTTGATGGGATTTCTCTTACCATGTAAAAATTATGTTTGCCTGTTATTTTTGGTCCATATTACCCATATAATAAATCTGTCTGGAGAACGATTATGTTCCTGAGCTATGGAAACAAGCAGTAATACTATAGTAATAGTAAGTCCGATTTTTATAAATTATTGGAAAAAATTGTTCATATAGGTACAGGGTGGTCCAGGTTAAACGTCATTAATTTTGATAGGTGACAGAACAACTAGAAAAAAGTAGACTTTCATGAGAAAACTTTGTTCAAAAATGTTTCCTAACAAAGATGCAGGTTGTCAAAGTGGATTCCGTTTTGAGAACTTATTAGTGTAATTATTTATTTAATTTGCATTTTTTTGGAATCTTTGATGTGGATACATTATGTCTAGTAAGCAATAAAATGTTTAAAAAAATTTTGGCCTCTCATATCATATTTTCGTGGTAGTTCAGTCCTAAGTTTTAGCCTGCTTGCAACACTTTAAATTAAAATAAGTATCTCAAAAACGAAGCCTTAAATCAAAAACTTGCGAGGGTAATTTTTTTTTCTAAATTAAACAGGAAATCCAAAATTTAATCTTCTTTGTAAAATATCCAGTGACGCCGAAGATTAGGAGGGGAGAAAGGGGGCCGACCACCGGTATCTACGCCACTGGAGAATTTCTTTAAATTATTTTAATCATTACTTAGAGATGTACTATATTAGTCTGAGTGAGAAATTTGATGAAAATCGATTGAGTGGTTTGGAAGTTATGATGAGAATGCTAGATTTTTTTTACAACTTTGACACCCTGTATCTTTGTTAGGAAACATTTTTGAACAAAGTCTAATTTTTCCAGTTCTATCACCTATCAAAATTAATGACGTTTATCCTGGACCACCCTGTATACAAGTATCCGAATATTTGACTGCAAATAATATAATTCCCATAAGTCAATCTGGTTTTCGTATTGCATAGAACTACACCGTGCTTTTAAATCTTAGTGACAACATTAAAAGAGCGTTAGATAAAAAATTATATGTAGTCTTAGTATCCTTAGATCCTTAGGCGTTTGTAAAATCAATCGGAGAATTAATGTGTTCTAAATAAAATTGAAATATTATGGATTCAACGAAGTAGCTATTAACTTCTTTACTTCTTATCTTTAAAATCGACATCAGGTGGTATCAGTAGGGGGAATGACAGCTAGCCTCAAACCGATTGTTTCGGGAGTGCCTCAAGGCTCTATTCTTGGGCCTCTATTATTTCTCATTTACATATCTGATATATCTAAAATAGTGCAAACCTCAAATCTACAATCTTATGCAGATGATACGCAAATACTCCATTACCACAGAAGAAATACTAACAACGTCAGTCGGAGATATTAACAGTCACATATAATGGACTTCCTTTACCTGTCTCTCTCGTTTTACTATTTTGTAAACAAAGAACGCTTGAACACCACATGTTGAAGATTAGAAATTAATTTGTGACGTAATACGGTCATCTTCTCGTGATTAGATGTATATGTACTTCTGTACTTAATAAAAATAAAGACCATTATTATTATTATTATTATTATTATTTAGCTTTTCTTAAGAATCGCGAAAAATACCACTTCTGCAGTCCCGCTCTTTAGTTCGGCGGTCGACATTTCAGCAGAAATAAATTATCTATGAGAAATAAGTTGTTTATTGTTCAAAAATACTAGCATAATTGCACATCTTTGATATTTTTAAATAAATGCAAATATGCAACCAAATATACACTTCATATAACCTATTCATTATGTATGTAATATACGTACATTAATGGCGATTAAACGGCGTGGGGATATAGCTCAGTGGTAGAGCATTCGACTGCAGATCGAGAGGTCCCCGGTTCAAACCCGGGTGTCCCCTAAGTGTTTTTTTTTTTGTATATTATAAACAATATTGTAGGTATTACAAATATTTGTGAATGGTGTGATTTAGTGAGTGAATATAATTAATGATTGAATTTTATGATACAAAAAAGCCAATAAAAATCGGAAGGCTATACCTAGGTACTCAAACACAATTTCATCGCTTTTAACGTAAAGATTATATTTATAAATTAAATGTTGCCTGTATTTTCTAAATTATTGGAAAAAATTGTTCATATACAAGTATCCAAATATTTGACAGCAAATAATATAACAGTCACATTATAATGAACTTCCTGTCCCTGTCTCTCTCGTTTTACTATTTTGTAAACAAAGAACGCTTGAACAGCATAAATATGTTGAGTATTAGAAATTAATTTGTGTCATTTGTGACGTAACGGTCATCTCTCGTGTCCTCGTGATTTGAAGTATATGTACTTTTGTACTTTAAAGACGATTATTATTATTATTATTATTATTTAGCTTTTCTTAAGAATCGCCAAAAATAGGTACCATTTCTGCAGTTTCGGCGGTCGACATTTCAGTAGATATGCAACCAAATATACACTGCAAATAAACCTATTCATTAGGTATGTAAGTACATTAATGATCATTAATCACATTAATGACAAGTACCTAAGGGGCGTGGGGATATAGCTCAGTGGAAGAGCATTCGACTGCAAATCGAGAGGTCCCCGGTTCAATCCCGGGTGTCCCCTAAGCGTTTCTTTTTTGTATATTTTATAAACAGTATTGTAGGTACCTATTACAAATATTTTTTAATGGTGTGAATAAAAATTGGAAGACTATACTCAAACAACGATTTCATCGCTTTTAACGTAAAGATTATATTTATAAATGTTTCGCTTCTTACTACCTACTGCATTTTTAAATTTTCAAATGACTATCCACTATCCCCAATAAATTTAATATTGAAAATTAATATAGGTACTATAGGTAGGACCTATATTAGTTTACTTTGTTAGAAATCGAAGAACAATAAATTATTCGACGCAGCATGAGTCATGATCAGGTCAAAGTTTATTTATTATTAAACAGTAACAGTCACCTACTTAGTCATTACCTAGTTCCAGTTTAATTTATTCCATGACGATCAATTAATCTATTTTTAGTTTCTTTTAAAACAACCCGCGAAAAACTTCAATTCTAATTGGATCTCGTCTATAATTGGTTAGTGCTTGGCCAATGAAAGAAGACCACATAACCTCTAAGTTCTCAGACGTCACAAGCGCACAAGCCTGAATTTTCAGTTTGTCAATATTTATTAATAATAAACAAGTATTGCATCAGAAAGATAAGGGGAAATGAGATCTAGAAAAATCAAAAGTGGACAGAACAGAACTCGAACACGCGTTGAAAACAACTGGTGTTAATAATTGTGACTGGAAGGTAGACAAACTACTTCAGTGAATATATTTCAGTGCGTGTTTATAAAACAAATATCAATACTACTAAATTATAAACCTAGCAGTAAATATGTCGACTACCATACCAGCAATTTTAAAATATTTAAGTGAAAATCAGAACTTCTCAACGGACCAGGATATTGATATGCCACAAAGGGCAAAGAAAAGACGGCTGGACCATCTATCATGGGAAGAAAAGATACAAAGAAAGTAAGTATTGATTTGAAATAAAATAAATAATTGGTTGTAGACGTGGCAAAGTATTGACGTTTATGCGGTAATTAGGAACAAACCTGTAACTTACTACGTACTACGAAATATATGTTACTCACACTCGCTATCAGTATTTATTATTTACTAGAAACAATAGTTACCTCATTTATGTAATCTATATAGTAAGGTAATGTGACATTTAAGTAATGAAAACCCCTCAGGTGGCATTATAATATCGTTTTTACTCGTAAAAGTTACCTACTACATGATCGGTAATGGTAATTTTCGAGATAATTATCGATTGATTCATATTCTGATATATTATTATGCTAAGAGCTCATCGTTGAACTTGATGTAATAAAATGTAACAAACAGTATAGCGGGGCTGGTAATTAGGGCCATGAGGATAATTGTCGTGGAACAAATAATGCTATAACGTAGCCCATGTACATGTAAACATTATTCTTGCATCTTCTTGACAAATTACCTAACATTGCATCATCAATTACTCGTTGAGATACGAGGTCATAGGTAAGTACTCAATTCTAAGATATTCTGATGCAAGTTGCAAACATAGTCGTTTAACCTCGGGTTTAACGTACCTACATCTAAAGTAATGTTTTTGTTATCGTGATTAGTAAAGAAAAGGAAACATATAATTGAAGAAATTAGATTGATATTATTCAGGAAAATACGGAAAAAAGTTTCAAGTTGATTTAGTGTTTTGACCTTTCAGTAGGTATTTAGGAATAGGTTTATATTTCTGGATACTTTATAAATAATTTGAGGCCACCCGATTTTCATTACCTAATATAAATTGTCAAAACAAATAATAAAGTAATAATAGAAAAATATTGTTCTGTAATATTCATAATCGATATTGTTCTTTAGGAAATTAAAAAATCGCGTGGCAGCTCAGACGTCGCGCGACCGAAAGAAGGCCAAAATGGACCAGATGGAACAGGCATTGCAGCAACTTTTCTCACAGAATGAGGCTCTCATGACACAATGTGAGAATTTAAAACTTACCAATCAGAAGTTGTCCCAAGAAAAGACAGAACTGTATAATCGCCTGCAGATGCCTTGTGCAAAGTGTTCTCAAAACCGGTCTGTCGAGTGTGAGGTTCAGAATGGATCAACAGAATCCCTCCTTCTACCGCAAGGAAAGACCACACACTCAGCAGCGGCTTTGAACAACCAATTAGCAATGGCTCTGTGGAAGATAATACTGACCTGCCTTCTTTACCGGACCTCCTCGATGAACTCGATGCAGATGTCGACATTAACTCACTTGAACAACTCACACAGAGCCTCCTTCAAGATATCGCAAGAGACCTGGAAGCAGCTGCTCAGAAAACAGATTGCCAAGTAAGTATATGAGAAAAAATAAGTGGTTTTTTTATTAGAATTAAAGTTTTTCATGGATGCTATTTAGTTTGGTAGTTTAAATAACAACAAAGATTTATGTACATACACATTAGTCACGATATAATAGAGAAAGTGTTTGTCACTAATAGTTTTTGCAAAAACTGAAGTTGTCCTAGAAGATTCTCAAACTATAATCTCACCATGCTTTAAGTTTATTTAATACAGTCAAGTTTTATCTTGAAGTATTATTGTGCCATAATTTACAACTGTCTATGGCTATTAAGCTGTAAGAGTGATAGATATTAATTTAGCTGATAATAAAAACGTCTATTGTTTGGTTTAAACGAATTTTTTTATTATAAGCACCGTCTGCAGAACCTTCGTAAGTCAACATGACCAAAAATAGGCAACCGAGTGCGCATTTTATTTTTTTTACATATTAAGTGTATATTTGGTTGCCTAATTCTGTATCAAGAGGTTTACGAGCACCCTTTACAAAAGTTTTGATTTATAGTATTTTTGGTCACATCTTTTTTATCAACGGTTAACATTTTTATTAAAAACTCTTATATGAAGATTTTAATTGATTAAAATGATCATAAACCGTCTGACCAAAAATGGGCAACCAGGTACAATTTGTTTTTTGCATATTATGCAATCATTGAGTGTATGTATGGTTGCCTAATTATGTGGTCACATGGTCTACAATCATTTATGAAGACCCTTTAGTAACTTACGAGGTAACTTAGGTGGATCATCAATTTGTTTCGGCAAAATACCTATTAAGAAAAATATTGTTTGTAGTTTATTTGTGGCGGATAGTTAATATTCATTGAACTTAATTCTGGGAATCACGCCAAATTCTAAAAAATAAATAGAAATAAGAAAATTGCCAAAATATGTCAAGATAAAAGTGTAGTAGCAAACCTCAACAAACTGTTGAGGTTTGCCTTTGATACTACACTTTTATCTTGACATATTTTGGCAATTTTCTTATTTCTATTTATTTTTTAGAATTTGGCGTGATTCCCAGAATTAAGTTCAATGAATATTAAGAAAAAGTTATGACCAAAAATAATAAATATTTCCCCACCAGTTTATGCATTACAATTTAATAAATTACTACACTTAATATACTGAGCATGGTTATTTTATTATTGCGGATACCGGAAACTGTTTCAGATCGTTAACGAGCCAAATGTTTGTCAAAGTAGTTAATGAAATATGTATGGAAAAAGCCTTATACTGTGTGGTCTTGTATAGTAATCCGTTAACCATCAAATAATTTAATATCCGTTAAAAAAACATTATTTTCTCATTAACTGCCTGTTATACCTAAATTAATGTTTTAAAGAAATAGGTAAATATGAGTATTGTTATCTTCATAATATGGTCTGAATGAAATATTAATAAGCAGGTTAATATTTTGTGGCATAAGTAACGCAGGATTTAACCGCTGTTAACTTAAATGCTAACTTTTTTGAATTAACGTTAGTAGTAAAATTAAACAGAAATTTATATAGCAAATAGGGTATTCAATTTTAAAATCTGTTCTAGTATACTGAAATGCGTGTACAAAGTCATATTAAGTAAACTATCCTACTACGTTATTGTCAGTCACTTTCGGCTAAAGTTTAACTAAAAGACAGATACATATAAGATTTATTCTTACATCCAGATCGGTCAAATTGTTTTTAGTTAATAAATTAACTACAAATTGCGACGAGAATTTTATCTGGCCGAGCAAGAGGCAGTTTTCTTGGGTTTACCTATTCAAATCATAATGCATCAATATTTGTTGTTTATATTGAATAAGTCGCCAGCATTGGATGTATTTAGAGGGCAATTATTTAAATTAGATCGTCCTACACAGCTTAATATATGATTCTAAAATATACAGAGTGACCCATTTGAAAGCGGGCCACCCCTATAAAGTGGCTATTTTTGGTCCGATTTTGATCAACATTTTTTAGATTGTTGCTCATGGAAAACTGCATATTGTGGCAAATTGATAGATGTCTATCACAAAAATCAAGGCCTACTTTGCAATTTTTTTTGGAGCGAAAATTCGAGAAATCATATTAGCGATTTTTTTATGTGAAAACTAAGTACGCCACTGTGTTCAGCGTCCCCTAAAATGGGTCGGTACCAAATATCATAAAAAAATATCGCATGTTAAAAATTGATATTATTACTTTTAAAAATTAATTTATACCCGGAAATGTTCAAATAATCGTCTCAATAAAATAATTTGTGTATGAGTTGCTTTTATTCACTTATTTCATGAGTTACTTGATGTTCACAATGCATTCCCCGGTATAAACTAATTTTTAAAAGTATTAATATCAATTTTTAATATGTGATATTTTTGGATGAAATTTGGTACAGACCCATCTTTAAGGTAAAAAAATCGCTAATATGATTTCTCGAATTTTCGCCCCAAAAAAATTGCAAAGTAGGCCTTGATTTTTGTGATAGACATCTCTCAATTTGCCACAAAATACAGTTTTCCATGAGCAACCCTCTAAAAAAAAGTTGATCAAAATTGGACCAAAAATAGCCACTTTACAGGGGTGGCCCGCTTTCAAATGTGTCACTCTGTATAATTGTTTTATGACCAAATATTTATATTCAAAGGTACCAAGTAATATTTTTTTATCTATTTCTAGATACATTGAAGAATTAAATTTTCATACCTTGAAAGTCTGTTATGAAATAAGGTGAAATTTAATAAACTTTTATTTTATGTTTCATCAAAATCCAAAATCGTGAAGCAAATTGTTAATTTGTCCAAAATATGTAGTTAACAAACACACTGCACCTCATAAACTAAAGTAGTGGCAGAGTGAACTGTTTTAATCGACGAGTATGAAACAGAAACAAATAAAAATACGTTCTAAGTTATGTGGCAAAATATTTCACCCTGTCAAAACGGTAGTGCATGTTATAATATATACAAGAACTAATTTAGCCAACATTTTATATCCGATACTTTTTAATATTAGATAAAAATCATACTATACGAATTTCAAAAGTATTAAGCCGTCACTTTAAATGCCTTTGGGATTTATATATTTATTATTATAAGATAACTGTTACGGTTTGTAGTGGAGTAAAAATTTTGGCGAAAATGAATTTTAAATGACGTTTAACTCCAGAAACATCTATGAAGAGAAAGGTAAAATATACGGCTATATTTAGATTTTAAATAAATAAAGCTCAAATAGAATGGTAGCTAAATTCTAACTACAAATTATTAAAATATGTACAAAATGTAAAAATGTACTGAATTCCAGCATAATTTTCCAATTTTATATTTGTAAATTAATTTTTCGAAAACTAATTTTGACAAAAAAAAGACGAGTTATGAAATTTGTGATTATTTTGTAAAAATGAATGTCTTTCAGTTGTTCGGTTATTGAAGGAAATTCTGCTAATTGGCATTATCATTAATAGAATTACAATATTTTCGTAAAAGATAATACTAATGTAAATTGAAGTGATGACGCAATATTTTTGGACCACATAGAGTGTACTGGTTATACTGTGGTGTACTTAATTGGGTATAAAATCTCGGTTACACATGTTTTTATGTATTTAATGTGTATGTGCTTCTATGTATGTCTTATATTGCTTATTCTCATAAATCTACGTTTTAAATATATCATTTTTATGACATATTTTATTTTCAGGAATCAGTCTCTAATCGACAAGATAATTGTGGGGAAATGGTGGGGTCGGCATCAACGGAGTTGGAATCCAGTGGAACTGAAATGTCAAGTGATGACAAAAAATTAGAGTATGATATCTCTGATTATCTGTTACTTCATCACAACTATGCTGCAAAACCTCCGAAATGCACAAAAAAATCCAGGTCGTCTACTGGAAAAAGTAAAATAAAGGCGATAAGACCCAAAGGAAATACTAGCATATTAAATAGAAATAAATTAGCTATAGATACTAATACACCTGTAATTATAACCGAAAACAATTTCCTTAATAATGAAACATATGGTACTTATGATGAGGATATGAACTGTGTAACAATCATTATTGATGAAAATGGAATTCCCATCAACGAGGTTGTTACGGAAGTTGTCACGACGGAAGAAATCCAAACAGTAGTAGCTGCTGATGATACTGTTACCGACAGCACAATGTTAACTGTTCCATCGCAAATCTGTGGTAATGCTTCCCCCTTGTCAACTGCCAGTTCCGGTTATGAGTCTTTAGATTCTCCAAGTAGTTTATCAGAGATGGATATTTGGGACCAAAGCATCTCAGAATTGTTCCCCTCTTTATTCTAGTTGGGAGACTAAAGAACTGATGTATTATATGTTTTTATATTTGTTTATAGTTTAAGGCTAATTTATTTTTCTATTTTTTAGTTTGTATATTTTTGTAATATAAGTGTATCATAGCAAATATAGTTGTGCATGCAGTAAATAAGACTTTCCTTACAACTTTGATATAAAATACAAAAAGATAGGGATTAAAAAAGGTTCATTAATGTTTATTTGCAACCAACAATACTGTAACTTGCCTTTTTTGAATACACTCTCCAAAATAGGAACTTTCGAAACGGCAAAATATTTTACAGGAATATACGACTGTAGTCGTCATGGCAACACTAGGGACTGAAATCCAACAATATACCCTTTTCAATGCTTATTTTACGACCAACATCAGCAAAAGCTATTATTTTTTAAAATTTGACAACTGCGTCATTAACAAAAGGGCCCGGAGTTTTTTGCGCCTCAGGCTCAAAAGTCCCTTGATCCGGCCCTGGGTTGGATTACTAACCTGGATTCGGAAAACTCCATTTTATGACAGTGCAGAAGATTCATAAGACCGAAGACCCCCATTCAAAATATACTTATAGAAGATATAAGCTTCCGCAATTGGAAGGATGGCCTCACTAGCAAAAGACCAGAGAGGCAGCGGTACTGCAGATGGTTGATGGTGTCCGCAGTCTTCTTGCCAGGCACCAGCCTCCTCCGTAACCTACTGCAGCTATTAACGAAGAGCCCTGTCTTTAATGTAGCGTATATTTTAGAATAGGGCCCAAAAAAAATTTACTGATTGGTTTTCAATTATTTTGAAATTAATAATGCTGTATGTATTATATTATATAGTAGGAGCTCTCGACCAAAATTTCGAGTTATCACGACATGGGATAATTTCATGAAAAATGTTTAGTTCAAGTCAAAAGAAACATGTTTTGCTTATGAAGGAAAGTCCCAGGATGTTGCGGAGAGGGTGGAAAAAGTTTTCAGTCGGTAAAACAAAATTACGGTGATCAGGTAGACTCGCTCTAATTTCATGTGAGTTTTTTATGTACTTTGCCGGTTCAAAGGCTTTTCTCAGGGCGAGTGTCGGCGCGTGGCGGCGTCTTTATAACCAACCTTCAAGTATTAAGAAAATTATTAACTAGATGTAATTTAGAAAACCCTGCGGAGTAATCGTTTTTCTCGATTTTGCCTCCTAAGAAGGTTATGAATTTTTGAAGAGACGATTTTATCGGATTTTAGCGATTTTTCAAACATGCACCCTTTAGAAACGCGCCACAGCCTTTCGCTTTGGATCTAGAGGATCCGGACGCAGACAGTGGACAAGAAGGAAAAATTATTCTTTTTTAGTCTATCTCCGATATTAGCATATATATGAATTTTTTCAAAACGTCGATTTTGCCGAAAAATTGTACTTTTCTGGGGGCCTTTGCTCCCCTCCCCGGAGGATTTTTTCGACCGAACTTTCAGGGGAGCTAGAACCAACCTTCCTCTCGGATCCCTGAAAATTTCATTGCTTAATATCCATCCGAGGACGAGTTCGGATAATCAAATAACTATTATGAGTTATGACCCATTTTATTTTACATCTTCGATAATTTTTTTCACCCGTTTAGCGAGATAGACGAACTTGAGAAACAAATTTTACAAGAATTTGGTTTATTCCAAAAAAATTCTTTTACAAATATTAAATATTTACACTGACAAAAAAATACTTGTTACATTAACATTACAGATTACAGATAATATTCACAGAATATTAAATTTTACCTTGAAAAGAAAGCGGACTAATTCTAAACCTGTGTAAGATGTGATTTAATATTAAAATAAATAAACCTAAATAAAAAATAAAACAGCAAAAGAGAAATGTAAAAATAAACAATTCTCTTTAGCTGCAAAACTGGCTTGTGAGATAAATATAAAAACAATGTTGTATATTGTAATAAGTTAAAACAAAGCCTGGAACCTAATTTTCCTAAAATTTGCTAATAAAATAAAATTTGCTTATAAAAAAAATAATGACATCGAGTAACATCAGGATATTTAAAGTAGTAAATTAATTTTCGATTATACTAACTAGGGCAACTGGAAAGATTTTCGTGTATCACCCACTTTCTTGGATTCCTGAAGTCAAAAATTTCTTGCCATTGGGATATGATTCCTAGAATATAACTGGCCCTTCAATTACCATGATTTTCTTTGTAATAACAAATAATCAAAATTTACTTATCGCAATGGCTTCTACAATTCACCAAATCAATCCTAACTTGTTAAATACAGTGTCCGACACAATGGTGAAGATGCAGAATGAATTTATTTAAAAAAGTCACTCATAAGATCGTCTGCTTCGTCTGAAAATGATGCTACATAATCAATATACAGTGTGTTGCACTTAATAGTGAAACACCCTTATAACTTTTTTCATTTAAAGTAAATTTCACTCAAAGATAGAGCACATTAGGATCAACTTATGGCCCAAAAGCCATTTGCCCCTTACTAATGCAAAGCCACCTACGATATCAAAATAAACGTGAAAAATCAAAGAAACATATTAGGCATTTTTTTATCAAAAATTTTATTAATGAGAGTTGTTCAGAATTGTTCAAAAACCTTAAGTCCAAAATTTATTCAAAATCAAAAAATATTAATATTTTGTTTGAAAATTTTTTAAGTCTGAATATATTATTTTAATGGGTTATGTTATTGTATTGTAATATTTTATTCTTTATAAAAAAAAAAAAATAAAGAAATACTCTGCAACTAAATACGAATGACAATTTATATTGTAAAATAAGTAAAATTATATTTTCGGACTTAAAATTTTTTAAATCAAAATATCAATATTTTTTCATTTTGATGAGATTTTGGGTTTATGGTTTTTAGACAATTCTGAACAACTGTAAAATTTTCCATCACACACTAGGCAGAATCGCGGCGATGCGAAACGCAATTTTTGTTTCACGATAATTTATGGAGCGCAGCGCACTCCGTTTCTGCTAAGTACGCTTTGCTCAATAAGGAATCGTGAAACATAAAAAATAGCGTTTCGTCTCGCTGCGGTTCTGCCTAGTGTGCAACGGCCTTAAGAGTACTTTAGTTTCAATAATAATTTTACTCCTGAGTCAAAACTAAAAAAGCCAGACCTGCTCAAAAATTTAACTGTATGATTGAAAGATTTAACAAGAGGTGCAATCTACCTGGATCCCAAATTTTGGTATGGTATTTGTTTGCAAATAGTTTTAGGATTGTCGTTAATTTTAGTGCTACGGGACAGTATTTGTAATTTAGCTGTGTAGCCTAAATGCCAAAGACGATCCCCAAGTTATATTCAAAATTTAAAATTTTTAACTCGGTTCCATAATTTATATTTACAAGTTATTAATTTATTTGAAGTTCTGTTGTACGCCTATTTTTCTTGTTTCTTGTATGTGTTTTATTTATGTAATTACCAATTTCAGAAGCAGAAGATTTTTTGAAGAGTGGCTTTCCTACAAATTCATAAATAACACAAAATTCTTCCGTTTCACCGTATCGTGAGATAATATTATTGAAGAAATTTATATTTTTATTGTCGTTTATTTTTTAATTAATATTTAAGATTTGTTTTTTGATGTTAAATGACACGAACCAATAATAATACGTCATGTTACCTCCGGAAAGGTCACATTTGATGTTACGGTATCAAGATTTGTTTGTTTCTATTTGAAAAAAGGCAAACAATTATAATGCTATTTTATGTAGAGTACAAGAAAATCTTTGGTTTCATATCATTGAAAACAATATTATCACAACTTTAACAGCTTTTATAGGCAATGAATTGATTGTCTTATATTCTTTCCCTATATTGATGTATATACAATAAAAAAGAGATCAATTCATAATAAACTGAAAGTAAAACACAAAATAAAATCGTTTTAAATTTTGAAATTTAATATTTAGACAATCTGAGAAAAAAATTTAAAACTGAATTTTTCAAAATTTAATTTATTTCTTATTACTATTAAGGTAAACTACTCACGTAATTAAAGGTAGATATACCTTGTTAGTCTAAGGAAAATGCACATATAAATTTTTCCATGTATGGATATTATAGTATATATACATAATATGACAAAATTGATGCAGCATATGTGGTGTAAGTAGCAGTGGTACATTTCAATTTGAGTTAAATCCTTATTAAAGCATATTGTTTGTCTTTATATTTTGGTATACATGTCGGAAATTATACAGATAACATTGAAATTTTTGTATAATTTTAACAACCGAGACAATTTTGCTAGACATATTTTTTATAAAAAAGTTTCTTTTTTCAGAAAAAATTGTCATTTTGTATTGTTACAAGTTTCTTTGTGAAAGAAATTAAAAACCTTATCTGAATTAGGAAAATAACTTACGTATCTAAATTTAATTACTTAAAAAATAACTGGTTAGATAATTTTCTAGTGATATAAACAGCACAAAACCTAGGTTTATAATTGAATTACAATTTGAACCCATTTAGGAATTTTTATACCATTTCACTGACAGTCAAACATAAACACATTATTATTATTATGTTATTTGTTGAGCACAAAAACTATTCTTGTTCTCAAAAATCCAAGTGGGGTGTACGCATATCATTCCTGGGTTTACGACTATTAACAACTTTATGTGAAACAATTTATTTACAAGAAAATATTAAAACTTATAACTCATCTTTAGTTAGTAATGTGTATCTATTCTTAGAGGGTCCCAATTTTCTAAACGTACTCTCTGGTGGGGTTGTTGGCGATTTCTCCGTATCAGAATTAGAGTCTGGACCGTAATGGAATTCCCTATGCAGTTTTCCAGAGTAAAGGTCTTGAATAAACGATTTAAGTTTTCCAGGAACTTCGATATCCTTATAGTTAGGGAAAAGATACATGTGTCTAAAACTATCAATGGCGATAAGAGGTAGATCATTGTCGCTTTTTCCAAGGTGATGCAATGGGTGGGCAAATTTCTTGCCATCCGCCGTCAAGAAATTTAAAGATTCTGGAAAATAAAATTGTGGAAATGAACGCGTTGCATTCTTAACTATTATATGACTTGACTTACGTTTCTCGGACAGCAAATCATTTTGCACTATTTCATTATACCGCTTAATGCTCTCCTTGTCGTCGGGAGCATGGAAGAGAATAAGGAACGGTAGACCCTCTTCAGTAAGTTCCTCAGCATTCTCAAAGGTAATCTCCCTGACTAGAGGAACACACTTTTCCGATATCCAAATATGCAATTCGTCAAAGTTCGTCAGACTTCCAGGGTATGTCTCGTCGAGATCGTTGGACCGATCTTTATCTGGCCTAAAGACAACGATCGGTTGTCCAGGCGGATGCATCTGTCTAGATGCTTCCTCAAAGCCGACATGGAACTGGCAGTCGTCTTTTAAGTTAGTTGCTGCACGTCTAAATATATTGTATTCTGGCTGATCTCTCCGATCGAAGTAACCTTAAAAAATTTCGATTAACATTACTTATAGAACTAGTAGTTTTACTTTTCACAAGAGTATATTTTGGAAACCGTGCCTGATGGAGAAAATCTGAAAATTGCTCGGAATCAAACCATATTATCTGATAAATTTTTTTTTAGAAATTTCCAGAATTTGTTGAAAACTATCCACAATAAAGATCATGCATAGATCATCATACACTCTTGAAATTATCTATTTGAATATGAAATAATGTATAATAATAGGCGGATAGGGTACTCCGTCGAAGATAACAAAGTTGTTGAGATATTTTTAAATTTGTTGGTCCAATGTAAAATTATAAACATCTAGTAGGTTTTTTAATTTTTAAAATTAGATACTAGGTTTAGAAGCTCCTTTTTAGAACAATTCATTGCCACATTAAAAAAATCTAAATGATTTCAAATTAGAAAATGTTTCTTGGGAAAGTTCTATTATAACCTTCAAAACATTTTAAATATCCCATAAACTACTTAAAACAAATTCATTAAGAAAGCCCTTGATATTCCCTAAATAAATTTAACATTTAACTTAATAAAGTTGATTACTATCATCGAGCCAAAATCGAACACTTGGTATAACTTAGGATATTTTTAGAGTAAGGCAGTGAATGGTCAATAATTTTGTCTACATGTATTTTTTATCCACGGAACAAATATGCACTAGGTGGATGGCATGAATACCTTGTAAATATACTAATGTCTCTAAATTCTCAAATAAATCAGAAATATTTTCCTTATCCATCTATTTACAAACATTATCATTTCATTAGAAATTCAAAGTGGGAAATTCCAAATTCCTCACCAGCATTATATTTAAATTGACTTTTGTGGTATTCTTACATTAACTTTTATCAGTTTACATTTTTAAAATAAATATATGTAAAATAGGTCAGTCTATTGAAATTAAAATTAATAACGTTACATTGTTAAATTTATGACAGTGGCAATTTAAAGATATCTACAGTAATTTTAATTTATGAATTAGTTCGGAAAAATTAAATAGATACATAGAGTGTGGAAATTAAGTAACGCATAAATTCAGTAATTCCGTTGATATTAATTTTTTAGAAAAAATCTCGAAGGGGTACAGTTATTTTTTAAGATTTTTACCTGAAATTTTGCACACTTTTATCTTACGCAGATACACTTTTTGTGTAATTTTGGAAAAAAAGTCAAAGCGCAAACGTGGAAAAGGGTGTTGTGTGGTATCCATTAACCTCCCCAACTTTTTCATGCAAACATCTATGGTCTTTAGATATTTATTTTTAGATTAAATACTTATTTCCCCAACTTTTCTAACTCTTATAAAGTTTTAATTTAGGACTTGGTTAACAAGATATTCCAATAAATTCAGATGTGTGATATTAATCTAAGAGGTTTTCACAATGTGTATAAATTTTTGCTACTTTTCAGAATTTGACCCGAGTAGCTCGGTACTCGGTTTCAGCATTTGGCCGAGAGCTCGGTACTTGGCTTTTTTAAAAAAGTACGTCTCGGTGCATCTCTAGTTACAATACAAGTGTCATACAAAGTTTTACATATTTTCATAAAACAAGAAAATAATTTGATTTTTTTTGAGATTCTTTGTTTATTTGTGATTTAAAATTCATTACTACACCAATATTTTGATGAACTCCATTGCAACTCTAGTGACGTAAATAGGATGCATTAGTGAACGATTTTTAGTTTCGTTATACTGACTTTACAGCATAAAATTAGTTGAATATCTATTATCGCAAGTCATTAATAGCAATATGCTGTATAGTTACAATACCGCAATCCACATTACTGCCTGGTCGTAGATAAAATATTTTATTGGGCTGTGAATTAATATCGACCGATATTAAACTTAATCCATTTATTACTTTAAAAGTTTTTTAGTCAGATAAATAAAATATTATTTAATCGTGAATTGAAGGTATAAATATTGAAAGAAAAAATATATATGTTCATACATACCTATAATAATCCTCTTGTTTGACTCCAACTCTCCAAGCTCCTTTAACTCCTTGAATTCTTTGATAGGATCTTCTAGTTGTTTCTTAATAAAATTAGTAAAAGCCTCAGCAGATCTCTGACCCCTGTACTCTCTTTTTGCAGGTTGTCCATTTCTAATAACTTTCAAGGTTGGATATTTTGTTATATGAAATCTAGTTGATATTGAACTTTCTTTATCACAATCCACTTTCCCCATCACAACTTTCCCAGATTCTGGAAATTCTTTGGCAACAGCTTCAGCCGCCTCATCAAATATGGGCATTAATAAATTACTAAATTTGCACCAGTCAGCATAGAAGTTAATAAAGACTAATTCATTAGAAGCTAAAAAAAATAAATACAAATAATTTGAGAGTGTTGGGTATATTTAACGTACTAGTGCATCAAATTCATCAAAAAAATATAGTTAACTATAAAGTGAAATATACAGGGTGTCTCAGAAAGCCTAGGTCATAATTTGCAGGTGTATTCTACATAAAAAATAAGGTTATTTTGTTTGGTAATTATGTGTCCCAAAATGCTTCGCTTCGGAGTTACAGGGCAGGGCGTTTAATTTCATGGGAAAAAAATATGGTTGGCAGCAATGCAGTAAACAATTATAACGGGTATTGTGACAGTGTTTACTGACATTGGTTTTCAGCCTACCACAATGCTTATTTCCTGATTTGCTTACTAACAGCTAAGTATGTGAAATTCTTGAAGCTAAATAACTTTAGAACAATGCATTTTATCAAAAATGTACAAGACAGCTTTTTTATGTGTCATTTAAAGAAGAACAGAAATCCGTCATATTTTCAAAAAAGAATCAGTGACATACTTTTTTTTTAGTAAAAGGTGGTTGCAAACCACCGTTGTAAGCCATTGGCTCAAGGGGTTGAACTGAAATTTTGGCAGTTAATAGATCTTGAAAGCAGCACCTCTCATATAAAATTTGAAAAAAATCGGCTGATTATTTTGCGAGATATGGCCGATCTATTTTTTTTTTTAATGAAAGTTAAACGCCCTCCAACTCCGAAACGAAGCATTTTAGGACTTATATTTATTAAACACAATAACCTTGTTTCTTTATGTAGAATTCATCTGCAAATTTTGACCTAGCAGGCTTTCTGAGACACCCTGTATTTTATTAAAATGTTTTTATTCAATAATTTTGGCATAGAAACCGCTGGGGCATCAAATATGTAATATGTTTTTGAAAACAATTTAAAAGTTTTTGTTTTTTTTCAGTACCTAAGTCATCGTACAATTCCTGAAATTTAGAATCTAATTTTCAATGTTTGAATTTTCGATTTTTTTCCCAAAATTAAGTACGGATGTTTTAAAGAATTTTGGTAATTTGAGCAATTTTTCGAAAGATTGGGAAATTTTCAGGAAATTTCGGAAATTTTAGAAAATAATTTCAGAAAAAGGAAATAGGTGTCCAAATTTTAGGACCGTAAGACACCCCTCCGTCACAGGAGGCTCCTTATTCCTCAAATAAAAGATAGGAAGCGGCAACTCCATTAATACTCGTGTAAGTCGTATACTCATTTCTATTTTGCACACAGTCGACATTATACTAAGCTATATGCATACTTTTCTGATTTTTGTTAGATTTACTGAATAGTTGTAATTGTTCACTATAAAAAGTTTGCCATGGAAAATAATTATTTTTAGTTATACAAAATACATGAAAACACTACTAGAGTAGATATTTGAGGTTAAAAAATTTATTGAAAACTGAACTAAATTGCAACTATTCAGTAAATCTAACGAAAATCAAAAATATGCATATAGTTATATAAAACTTGGTATAATATCATATTGCTTAATTTTAAGCAAATTTTTCAATATCTTGCACAGAAAGCAATATTTAATTTAGAGGTTGTTACCCAGCGCCTATACATTTTTGAATGTTTAATATTCTGAATGAAAATAAGTTTTGGCTCAAGCAAGAGCAGAATCCAGATAATCGTGTTCATACCGGTTCATACTCATTTTTTTGTCATTTCCACCTATAATACCGCTTTCCCGTGGAGACATTGTACCTACATGGTGTTTCAGGTGGAAAGGGAACTATTTTAAGTACGTATTCTAGAGGTCAAAATAAGAAGAAAGTTCCTATAAATAAAAGTCCGAAAATGTTTCCGTTTCGAGATACAGGGTCTCATTTTTTTTAAGTTAAAAATATGCTTTCCTGTAAGCAAATAACTTTACTGGACCACAATTCAAGTGGATATTGGTGAACGATGAAATTAAACATAAATGTAAGGGCCTGGATATCACCCTGTAGATAAAAGAAACGCCGACAATTTAAAAATCAATTACAAACGGTTTGAAATCGAAAAAGATGCAGAAAAATTGTTTTTAATTATTAATTGAAAACTATTTGACCCACCAGTAAAACTCAAGACATCTTTTCTCTTTAGAATTGGCTGCCGATTAAGAAACCAATAGGTACCTGTTTTGAAAGAAATCAGTGGCGAACTATATTTTTCGTTAAAAACATTTAATATTTTCTCTCACACACGTCACTGATGGAATTATCAAAACTCGTTGAATCAAAAAGAAGTGTTTCTATGCCAGTATAGTGAATACCAAAACTCAATTTAATATCTTAAACTGTTTTCGAGATTTTAAAAAATAAGAATTTTTAATTATTTTTTTTTGACACCTTGTATCTCGAAAAGGAAGCATTTTCGGACTCTTATTTATAGGAACTTTTTCTTATTTTGACCTCTAGAATACATCCCTAAAATAATTCCCTTTCCTCCCGAAACACCCTGTAAGTATACTTATTTAAAAAAATATCATTTTCAAAAAATTAAGTTTTTTAAAAGAAGTATAATATTGAGAATAATACTCGGAATAATAGTAGCAATTTTGGACACTTAAATTAATGTTTGCGTACTGTTGACAAATTAGCATTGTTAGTACCTAGCGATGGCCGATGGGTTTCCAATGGGTGGAAGTTTCAGTGGAAACATTCATTTGCGAAATTAGTTTGGTTATAAAGGAATATGAAATTTAATACCAAATATGTACATAGTCATTGTAAATAACTAAATAAGAGAAGGTAATTATAATATAATAAGTAGGTAAATATGAAATAAAATAATCGGACTTTATTCAAATAAAGTGTGTAATTATTGTTATTTGTTTACTTGTTTAATACCATGAATCAACTGTTTACTACATCTTATCAGTTTTTGATAGGTAGGTATCCAGCACCCGTTTATTCAAAGGATTTGAATTAAAGTTAATATGAAAATTTTCTAAAATGGTGATTGTGTAATGTAATATGGGAAAATCGGTTAAATAATTTTTATTATAGTAGTAGCTATTTCCAATTGAAGCAGTCAGTCTGATGAGTTTTTACCATGCTCATTTCATTACAATGCAGTGTCTGCGCTGAAATAACATCGAAAACGTCCTTGAATAAACTTAACGATACCCGTATGTATACTGAAGTCGACCACATGAGTAACCGGCATACATAAGACGATATTTACTGATGTGTTTCAATTGGAAATAGAAAGACCATACAAACAGTTTAAGTATTATCTTCAAGGGTGGTCGTGGCCGTCTTTGATTGCTAGGATAACGCATTAAAAGACTATAAGTCTATATCGTTCATGTTTCCCTCCAATTATTAGTCGAAATTTCTGAACATAAATGAAAAATTCCTGAATCAGTATATTCAACAAACTGGAAATTCACCCGGTAACAATTTTATGGTTATTATACCTATTTCCAGCATTTTAAAATAACATACACGATATCAATGATAATATACAATTCATATTACCTATCTACGATTGATAGTCACTTTCTAATTTAGATTTACATTGATTAAGGATGAATTCATAAAAAACCTCATAAAACACTGATCTCGGCACTGATAATACGCAAACCACTTTTTCGAGCATTTTTTATTTCATAAGATATATCTAGATCGGATTTTATCTATTAAGTAAACACTTTCTTACAGCTATTTTAGGTAATTAGGTATGACCAAAAACTAATATCTGCAAACTAATTAGAAATATTCAGATATGATATATTAACAGAAATTGTGATTAAACCACTCGTTAATAGTTATAGTACTTAACTTAGGCCATTAGTTTTCTCAAGTAGTGATTGTTACCTTAGCTAAAGGCTAAAGTATTATTTTGTTATCAGTATAATCGTAACTAACATGTTAAGGTACAATTAGAATTATGCGACTTGTTACGGACCAACATTTTCACATGCAATATTTCTTTCAATCCATACGACTAATTTATGGGAATAAATGGTATTACCTAAAGTCATGTCTATATTTTTCTGTGTAAGTTGAACAGCGCCGCTATCAGTGGGGTTGTAAAATAGGCAGGTGATCTGAAAAATAATGACACTCTTAAATAATCTAGGTTAGGTATGTGCACCAAGGATTTTACAAACATACGGTACTTTTTAAAAAATATATCTGCATGCGATTCCTATTTTGAAGGTGTTTAAAGGTTCGTATTTTCAAGGACCATTAATTTAAAAAAAACCGGAATCGTGGCATGAAATTTAGAAATTTCGGTAAACAAATAATGTGAAATTTACCATAAAAAAGAAGAACAATGTTGTTTTGAAATTTGCCAGGTGCTGTAAGGTTTCCATTTTATAAATTATCACTAACTAAACAGTCTTAAAACACTTATTTTATAAACTAACTCCTTTCATAAAAACGGACAAAACGGTCTTGGACATGGAAAGGAAGTAACCAGCCAAAACGTCAACCAATCGACATTTGACAAATAAATATATTGAATTTGATATTTGACAGTGTCACACATCGTGACATCTATTAGCAAGTGGCAAAAGTGTGCATCCCAAGTCACACCACCTAGTGGGTAACCTCGGAACATGAATAGACAGAACCGTACTCAGAGAATGGGCTCTTCCTCGAAATTTTGCAAATTACACCAATCTATTAAATTTTTGTGACGTCAAAAACGGAATGACTATGTGCAAGGGGGCGGAGTTACTACTAAATCCGACACGAGCGTTTGCGGTGGCCATAATTGTAAATTTTGAACCCCTTCCCTTCTCCCATTTGTTAAGATCCAAAATGTTTTGTGTTGTCAAGAGTGTCACTGTCAAATAATAAAAATTGTTGTTTGAACAAGAAGAGTCGTAATTTAATAGTGTATTTCGGTTATAAACGAAACATACATGGGAAAAATTTAGCCACCTACAAATAAATGTGTTCTAGGCTGTCGTGTTAGTGACACTTTCCGTAAAATAAAGTTTTACAGATTTCCTGTGCGGAAATATAACCTTGAAAATCGAGAGACGTGGATCGAAGCGTTAAAAAGAGTCAAAAAACATTATTTTAATCACAATTTATTCGGAAATTAGTGCAGTAAAGGTAAGTTGATGCAGCAGCGATTTGCGGATTTCAGTTTAATTATTTAATATAAAAAACCTATTTTTGACATCAATTTATTCATTTCACTTTATTGCGAGAATCGCAAATTTAAAAGTAACTAGTTAAATTTTCATTGCAGAGATTGTACAATCGCTAATCGCAACTCGCAAATCGCTGCTTCATGAACTTACCTTAAATCTGTTGATGAAAGTCTGTGGAAGCCGAATTTAAGGTCACGTATATGTAGTCAACACTTTGTAAGGGGCAAAAAATTAGAGCATCCTTCATACCGACAATATTTCCGGAAAAATATGACGGCAAACATATTCTATATGTTTCACATGGCAAAATTCCAATTTTCTTCCCTTCTTTAATACACTTCTGGTAAATTTAATGGAATGCGTAATTTGTTTAAATCCGGTACGTAAAACTATTTGTATACTCGCCATTATTTTATTTACGCTGTCATGTCTAGACATCTTGACATTGACAATTATATGTCGTGACAATGGCTGCAGTCAGGGAATTGTAGCAATAGAGCGCTGCAGCGCTGTGGCGCTTTACACTCACTGAATGAACATTTTTCGAATCATCAGTAATTTTAACTGTTTAATTTTCTGGTTGGCAACATTGACTGATTTCATAACCTATAATTATAATTCATTCCTAAAGTGTGTATACAAAAGTGTTTTAATGTTTATGAATTATGGAGAAAGGATGAATAATTAATAGAGTTTATTGGTGCCGACGACAATTTTGATTTTGTTTACGATTTTTGTTTACACGCTGCACTGCTTCATTACCTACCCAGCGGTAAAGCGGAATAATTATATGCTTTAACGCTTTACTTAAGCGCTGCAGCGCTGCACGAATATCACGAACTATTCAGTACACCGCTTCAATACAGCGCTGCAGCGCTGCGGTTCCCTGAATGCGACCATTAACAAATTAGGGGTCCAAAGATTTAAATTATTGACCGCGAGTGGCGCTACTAGAAACCTTGCACCATTATTTATAAAGTTATTACTTTATAAACAATGCTTGCACATAGCGAATAGGTCGTGTACATCATATGACTCACATAACCTCAAATTTTTTGTTTTTGTAAATTTATTTTCAATTTTAGTTTTAATTTTTGTAGTTTTAACATGGATCCATTTATAACATTTAGAAACTCTGGCAGACAGAAAATAAATAAAGTTTTAATATTGTAGATTATTAAAAATAGACGGTCAATTATAGGTTTGATTTCCAACCAACAAAAATAATCTCATTTTATTAAATTAGGGCAATTTAAACTTCATTAATACTGCACTGAACAAGATTTTAGTTGATAGTACAGAAACCAAGCAGAAATTTTGATAAAATCGACATAATATTCGAAAATCGTAAAAAATGCATATTTTTGAGGTTAATAGTGATGCCACGTGCACAAACGAATTTGTTTGGAGATGAACCAATAGCAAGACCGTCCGTTTTTGACGTCATAAACGAAAAACTGGCGGGACTTTTGAAATTGATACAAGTTAATAATATTTAAAGCAATTGTAAGAATGATATATTATTGAGATTTTATTGCATTATTATATTTAATATGTATTTAACTTTGATGTAAATCTATTAAAACCCTTTTATTGCAGCGTACTTGCGTTTATTTGTTACTGATCTGATTACTAATTTACTTAGGAAGAATTTTAATTTATTATTATTAATTGTATCTTTAAAACCTTACTTTTCAACAGTATAATTGTCTCCCTAATTTTTTCAAGTAAAAAATTCAGGCGGTGGTAAGTGCTTGAACCGCTTCTAAGACCGGTGTCTTGAGGACACGTTTCAATTTCATTTTCTTTTTTCATATAGGATCAAAAATTAATCGTAGATTATCTAAAAATCCTATCAAGTTTAGTTGCACTATCACAACACATAATAATAATAATAATAATAATAATAATAATAATAATAATAATAATAATAAATCGGTTTTATTGAATTGTAAATATAATTTTACAAGACATTATATAATAGGCGATGTCTAGCCTAAGGCTACTCTACTTAACCTAGAACAATATGCAAATTTTACAAAAAAATAGAAAGTAAAAATTAACATAATTTAGAAAAAGCAAATTAAACAAATGTATAAAAACTGTAAAACTACCTTTCCTAGAAGGAAGAATTTAGTAAATGTATCAAAATGTTTATTTAAATAGCATACGATGATAATAGATAATAAAAATTATAAGAAATTATAAATAGATAATAAAAACAACATAATAAAAAGGATAATTATTTTACTTTGCATATTTGCAAATAATCAAGTATGTATCGTAAAAAATAAGATCAATAAAATTACTAATGATAAAATTGAAAAAAATATGTACCTACAAAAAAGTCGTGTATTATTGCGAAAGTAATATTTGAAGTTTCACTTTTTCCTTTTCCACACATCTTGATTTAATTCTACAGGGTGTCCCAAATCTAAACGGACATAATGAAATGGGTGATCCAAGGGGGGGCATGGGGGGCATGATCCCACTTGAGGAGTTTGAAGAAATTTTTTATAAAAAAACTTTTTTCAGTTTTTTCTAATCCTCTCGGACGACGTCTGTCCCATCATTATATCTTTAACAATAACCTCGTAATAACCATTTAAAACTGTTCACACTTAAAATGATCGCACTGTACATGATGGCTCAAAGTATAAAATTATAAAATAGATATTTCCAAAACTCGTCTTCTACTTTAATTTTTTTTTTCATGACATATACAGTGTTTCCCCGGATTGAGTTCGCAATAGGAAACACTTTTTTTATTTTCGATTTTTAAACAAAAAATCTCTCTTAATAAAATCTACTGCTTACTTTGAAAATAGCATTTCTGCTAGGAGTATTAATATTTTCTATACAGGACAGGGTGACCGGAAAAGTCCATAATCTGGAAAAATAAATTTTATTTTCGATTGATTGATCGATCAAGAATATTGTAACTTTTATATTGATTTAATATGTAAAGTGGTATTAAAAAATAGGTCCAATTTATTAATTCAAACCACTTTATTTGACTTTCTTCTTTAAAATAAAAATAAAAGTTACGTTATCCTTGAGCGAGTTTTTTTGTCAATAGATATATAAAAAATAAAAAAGTGTTTTCCACATTATCGACTTTTCTGGTCACCCTGTACAGAAAATATTAACACTCTTAACAGAATTGCTATTTTCAAAGTAAGCAGGATTTTTTATTAAAAGAGACTTTTTGTCAAAAAATCGATAATAAAAAAGTTTTTCGTATTGTGAACTCAATCCGTTGAAACACCGTAAATGAATAACATTAAAATACTTACCTTCTATCATCTAACATAAGTAACATAGATCAACATAACGATTTTTAATTTATATATCTATACTTATCTATACAAAAATCACCTTAATTTATTCTCGTAATACTAGAGCAATAGATCTGCAAAAATATAAATATTTTACCTACTAGAAATATTGTATTGTTAAATTAACAGTTTTCTGTAGTTTAATAGTGCTATATTTAAAAACGAGAAGTTTTTGCATGCATGCTCTCGTACTATTATTCAAAGCGGAGGTACTAAAATAGTTATTTTCCTAGTGCGGAAAGTGGTACTTTTCCGCACGCGACTGTCGTTGACCGAACGACGAGAAGCGGAGTTCGGTCAAGCAGTCGAGTGCGGAAAAGTCAGTTTCCGCATGTGTCAGGAACAATATTTTTCTTACCAGAGTGATGAGTACGTTTTTCTTAATTAAAAAACTAGGCTTTACTTTAAAAAGATGCTACTGTTTGACTTGACGTTTGTTAATTGTTATGTGACTGAGAAACGTCAAATCTGACAGTCATAGCTACAATATCGTTTGATTTTTTCTACGAGCGTACGGAAAAGCACACTTTTTCGCACTAGTGCGAAAAAATTTACTTTACCGCACTAGTGCGGAAAAGTGCATCTTTCGAAACTAAAATGCGTGCGGAATACTGATACTTTCCGCATGCTCGTAGGAAAATAAATTAACAGTAGATTGTCTGTCTGTGCTGTACTATTATTATAATGATCTTTTCGATGTGTCATCTGCTATCTACTTTAAACATTTGAAGTATAGAATGCTACTAATAGAGGTAGTTAAATAAAGTTTAATTTTGGCATTTTCACTATTCATTAAAATATGAACCACAAACTAATGGTATACCGTATACCTAAGCTTTAAGTCTACTTAGTCAAAATTGGCTTGATAGATAAAAAGTATATATGAGGTATTTTTATGTTTTATTAAGTAAACAGAACCATAAATATATACATAAATATTACAAAATACAAAATCATTAAATATCGCAACTGAATTATAGTACCTACTAGTAGATACATAATAATAGAATATCTAATAACTATAATTATTTATAAAATTATTATTTCTTTGGTAATGAAAAGTGAGAAGGCTCACAATATAAGAATAAAATTAAAAATAAATAAACGTGTATACCTAACTGCAAAATACTATTCCAATGGCAATTAAGTAAAACATGTAAATATTATTTGTCATTTAAGCTCACTGTCAGGAGAAATTATATTATATTGTTTGTTGGTGTGTCCACACATAAGCAACCACAGTACGATTAACAGACAATTCTAGCCTTTAAATATTTAGGGGAGTCGAAATGGAAAAATAGACGTAATAGGTATGTGTAACAACGCAACATAAATAATAAAAAATTTGGTTAATTAATCCACAATTACGAATAAATTGTTTCAATTATCCATTCCTCCGGTTTTGACTTTCTGTTGTAACCTGCCTCGTATATTTCTAAAAAAAAAAATCAAAAAATAAAATATTGTCTGCAGAGTCAAAAATTACATACCAATCAATGTAGCAAGTTTAATGCAACAGTGAAGAAAGTCTTCCATATCCAATTCACCATTCTCGTTTCCATATCTGAGTATAAGCATGTTTAAAATACGATTATTTACTCTAATATTGGCAGCTTTAAGTGCTTCGCGGAGTTCGGGTGCAGATATTGTGTTCGACATGTTCACGTCGCTGGTTTTAAAGACACCCTGTAGAATATATAAAATTTACTGTTGATAAAATAACAAAATAATAAAATGAAGCAAGACTATCTACGTATATACAAATATCATTGACTAGTCGATATTTGTTTAAGTATAATAGGCAAATAAATAAATAAATTACGAAAATAAATAAATTACGAAAATAAATACAGACTGATAGATTTTCGCATTTTGCTCAACAGTTATTTACTGGTAATGTAAATCTTTTAATAAATTAATGTCCTAATGTAACGAAGTGATTTTTTTCCAATCAAGGAATGTTCATTTTTGCTTTAAATATTACCGTCACTTGGGTACACCCTGCCGCTGTTTTAGTAAGTCGGTCATGTTCTAGTTAAGTTATTACTGAGTTGTTAAAAAGTCCGCTGGTAAACAAGCAGTCAAGTAATTAATTGATTAATTTTCGACAATCCCTCGTATAAGTAAAATCCGAGAATTATTATAAATAATGGCCGAGTCGGCAATAAAAATCATTCGTTACTAAAACTGTTAATCCGTATCCGTTTTAATCCGTTCTTTTTGCAACATAGTATAGAAATAACAAGTAACTCATTCCCGGTTATATATGTTTTGAGTCGATGCGCCAAATTGCATAATCCGCTGGACCTCTGCACGTTATGCCGGGTTGTGCATCCAAGTCTGTCGTTTAAAGTCGGTGACCACCTCTCTTTTAATACGACCGATAGCTACGTCAGAAAGGTAATAAAAATGCCAAATGGCACTCGAGTCGGGATCAGATCCGATTTACCGTCAGCAATTGAAGATCAAACTGAAGCCGTAAAATCTTTCCGTACCGCCGCTCCGAGTTTGTAATAGTAAATTTCTTTGAATATAATATTGGTAAGAATTCGACGTAACCTGCTACATTCTGCAGGTACTGCCTTCAGTTAAGTATAGATATTGAGAGATCTTATTGTCCGTGAGTATCGCCGTATTTTACTACCAAAGTAAACTAGAGCTCATTAGTAATACCTCCGTTGGTCTTTTGTTTGCTAAAATATGCAACGGCTGCTGAGATCTGTTCACTTGGGCCATCTCAAAAGCCTCCCTGCATAATAGGTTACCGGAAAACCTACGTGAAACCAAATAGTCATTATATGCACCAACTGCGTGGATCTGTTCACTTGGGCCATCCGTACAGGTGATCTGCATAGAGTTGACTCGGAAAACTTACGTTACTCAACATAATCATTAACCAATAGCTCTACGTTTGTGACAGTAGTTTGCCGTGTGTTTCAATATTTTGTCTAGCCTCAAATATCTATAGCTAACGGATTGCCCGCCGTTTATAATATTTCCTAGTGGAAAGGTCCGTTTGCTTGTCGCACACAATAATTTATTAATTCAACGTCTCCGAAAATTCTGCCGGAAAATCGCGTAAAGACTCTTGATTGCCAGCTTGACTTGCTTTTAATCATTTTGAAATAGTTTTATACACACTCGACTGTACAGTCGTGGGGGTAGTAGGATTAATTATTCTGTTTCTAAATATTGCTGAATAAATACGTTATTTTAAAGAGGTAAAATTCTCGAGTTATTATTTCTGTCATTTATTTCTGATTAACCCGTTTGAGCAGCATGATCGAAATCCATTAGATAGATCTCCAGCTCCGACCCCTGGCAATTCCGTGTCTCCGCTGTTTCGCTATTCAGGGTTGTTCTCCCAATAGGAGAGCCAAACAAGTGTAGTTCTTTGCACTTAAAAATTAAAGGACTGGCGTCCGAGATTTCCGTATAAAAAGATTACGTAAGTATATTGACAAAAAGCATCGTAACAAATAGGCACCATCACACTAATACTCTTAACTCTAAATAATTGGATATGGTTACGTACCCTCCATTTACCGATTTTCTCCCATAGTTGATAAAATTCGTGAAAATTTAATTTTCCTGATCGATCGGTGTCCATCATGGCTAACATGCTACGGCAAACTTCTTTGGAAAATTCTTGATTTTCTGCAAAGAATAGCTTACAATTAAATGGAATTGGCAATATTTAAGGAATGATAAAATTTGCGGGATATGCTAATGAACTAGGTATATTAAATGCAAACATAATCAATGGGTAATACGAAAAAATAAATAATGTATGATTTTTGCCATAAAATGACGTGATTTCAAACGATCAATCGAGTTTATTTAAATGTATAAATTGGATTATAGATATAGGAATTTTCTACATAGATATTTGCATCTACATATAATAATATTAAATCAAATATAATCATAAATACATACCAATTATTATTTACTTACCGCTCTTAAGTAGAAGATCCAGTATTTGTTTTAATTCCACCCAGCTAATTTGTTCATCTTCACCAGTAAAACTCTTAAAAACTTCTTTAATAGCACTATCCGGGCTTACTGTATCAGGACTAGCACCCAAGTCCTTAAAATAAATTACGCTTAAAAAAATCTAGAAAGTATATGCATGACTACTTACTTCATCATCGGCAATCAGTCCAATATCTTCATCATATTCCCTGCAAAGAACATAATATATTGAAAAATTAAGTAACTTGGAGTTCTCTCAATGAAATTAAAATGGATATGAAACTTTCCTGTTTAAAGTTTCCTCAAGAAATTTCCATTAAGCATTACATATCCATTATCAAAGAAACTCCACAAATTGGACGAAGTCTGGAAATGTAACTATACCCTCTTGATCCTCAATCAATTTGTATATAATACTGGCTTTTTTTGGTCTAAGTTTTTCACGATACGATTATTTTACATAATCAAAATCGCTATCAAATGTCAATCTACATAATGGTAGAAATCACAAAATTTATTTGCGGAATATAAAAGAATTTTTGAAACATTTAACTTATTTTTTTGTCCAATCAATCAACGGCTGCTGCAGTTATCATATGTGTTACTTACATGACACTGAACTCTACTTCGGAGTATATCCTCAATAGAAATTCACAGCTGGATTTTTTGTCTTCGGTAAATGGTATGACACAGTAAGTTCCATTTAACAAATCAACATGGCCTATAATTTGTTTGGCCTGTTCTAAGCGACGAGCGTAAATAGGTTTTCTAGATGTTAAAAAGTCCTGACTTAACCTTACACCAGTTTTCCAATCTATCAACTGAAAATAAAATAATATTATAAACAGATCCAAAAAAGTATGAAATACATACCTGGTATATTACAAATCCAAGAGATAGTTCAGGCAAATTATGTATTCTTCGATTCTTTTGCATTAAACCAACTAGAATTCTGTAAGTTTTATTTTTGTCCGGTCCATTAATATTTATCAGATATTGAGGGTTTTTATAAAAGTCTGAAAGACAAAAATTTATTTATGCATTTCCTTATTAATATAATAATATAAGTAACATCCTATAGGCATTTAACTATTGGCGACTTCAGCAAAAGCGGTGATTTACTATAAAGATGTTAATAAGATCAAATATGTCCAATAATAATAGCTTTGGACATAATACGAACAATAATATTAAGAAACTGTTTTTGTTCGATTACTGAAGAAGCAGCTGCCGATTCTGGCTCAATTCAAGGTCATCGGTATGGGTGGATGGGGAGACCATGTGGGCGGTCCTAGATGGTAGAACCTAGGTCCTAGGATCGGGGGCGGGGGAGATGTGGACCAATGGCTCTTCGTTAAGATCTTAGATCTAAAGTTTAGGAGGGTGGCGCTAGCAGGCGATAAGTATTGTGATGCAGCTATCATTAATAGCCATGTGGATGGAGTTAATAGACTTTAATTATGCTGTAGGGAGGGATTTAAAGGTAATAATTCCTTAGATTAAAGATAGCCGTCGTAGTTAGATGTACAGGTTAGATGATTGCCTTATCAACCAATGTTAGTTCTAGTATTCAATTATAAACAATAATTAATCTTGTGATTTATTAGATACCCTTAAATCCTTCATTATAGCATAATTAAATCCTATTAGCTCCACCGGTATAGCTATTAATCATAACGGCATCTTTTATCTCAAACTTATCGTCCCCTAACTCCACCCTCCTAACTCTTAGATCTAAGACCTTAACGAAGAGCCATTGGTCCACATCTGTTCCGCCCCCGATCCTAGGACCTCGGATCTAGCATCTAGAACCGCCCACGTAGTCTCCCCATCCATTCATACGCATGACCTTGAATTGAGCCAGAATCGGCACTACATTACTACTACTGAAGGAGCGCTGTGAAGTATCACGTGAAGTATAATATTTGACTAACGCTCTATATAACATACCAAGTAAAAAATATGATAAACTATCACGTGACATTTCAGTTCAAACATGCATATCAATCCTTTGTAATCTTAAACTGCTATTGTAACTTACCTTGGTTATTGGGCAGCCCTCCACAAGTGGCTTTAGCAACCCACGCGCCATCAATCATAAAACTTTTCCAGTGCTTTATTGCTTCTTGAGCAGTCGTCAAAGAATCTGGATTGGGATGGCAAATTTCTAAAAGATTATAACAGTTAATGAAATCTTCAAATTGCATCCAGAATTCTCCATCATCTTTCGTTTTAAGTAGGTGATGCTTTGCATCTTCAGATATCGAATCCCATGTAGAAGAGCTGAAATAAAACAAATTAGCAATCAACAAAAAGATAAGACGAAAAGTTAAATATAGTTATGAGCATGGACCTTTAAATAATACATGTATACTAATATGCAGGATAAATCTTAAAAATAGTAGAATAAATCTTAAAATAGTAACGAGCGGTATTTTACATAATTATTTTAATAAATAAAATCAAAACAATGATAGATAAAAATATGATTATTACTTGTCACTCCAACTGCCCTTCCATTCACAGCTGCCCCATGGATTTCGTATTCTAATTAATTTATAAGTGCTCCCATATTTGTCATTAACTTCGGTGACGTAGGTAATACTGTAGGCATGCCTGGTATACAACCCATCAGATCTCTCACCTTCCAGAACATTTGTATTCTGAAAAATATATAATTTTCTTTATTATTATTATAATCTCTTGCTTTTGGTTTGCAATTATTATTATTATTATGCCACTGGGTTTATTTACCGTAATTGCACAGCCCATAAACGATTTCTTCGTAAATGAGATCATCATCATGTTAAAAAAATTAAATGTTTCTGTTTGTTCTAATAACTCCAGATATATTTCAGTAAGTCCTCCTGTAAGGTCCTGTAGAGCTTCAGATATAAAGCCTCCTTCTATATTTTTATAGGAACCATATAACCTAGAAACATTAATGCGTTTAAAAAATTGAGAAACCAGTATTTAGTAAATCTATTATATTTGGCTATACCTATTTTCTTATCTGATAAAAAATTATTTGCGTTTTATCTATTTCGCAAAATAAACTTCTGCTTTTAACTTCCTGCCTATTTTCAGAGAATAATTTGGTAAGATCAAATTTTGCTCCACTTACTTTGCGTATGCCTTTTCCAGTAATGGCGTCCAAAATTCATTTGGTTGTTGTGATTTCAAATACAATAATTTTCCTTTGTAAGTGGGTAACCTATCATCTATAACGATGTCTATCCATCTACCATATTGCCAAAACCTAAAAAAGGAAACATGAATCTAAAAACAATTCTTATTATTTTTAAGTTTTATTGAGCAATTTTGGAAACCAACAATAAAAAGTTGTATTTACAAATTAAGTTGGCATGCCTATGATTAGAACTGTCTTTAGCTAGGATTACAAAGGATTATCTTTTTCCTATAGTACCTATAGACAAGGACAATTTTAATGCTTCCGAAAGTAAGTAATATCAAAGTTTTTAATTGAGTCCCTTTCAAATATGCGACAAATTACAATTTACTTTACCCTAAACTTGATGTAGATATTTACTCCATTTTCGTATCTTTTTGTATTATTTGGAAATAATAAGGAACAATAGTTGCATAAATAATGCTTGTAACAATTTACAAAATCAATATTTGTTCAAGATAAATATATAAATATTGGCATATTTACATGATGTAAAATGTGTTTCCGTAACATTAATAGTTATTTGACTGTACATTTCCATAATTTTTTTCCACTGATATTATTTGCAGTGTTGAACTGAGACACTGGTTTCAACGGCACATACAAGAGAAGTTTCTCGTAAGGATTTTCCATTTGTATTCTGTAACGAAGTGAATTTTAGCACCGAAATATAATTATAAATGTATAAAACAGGCAAGTAAAATTTAACTAACATTAATTTACTTCAAATTAAGCCTTCTGCACCGCGTCTTTTCCGTTTATACATTTTTAAATTATGCCGCGATGAATGCTATAATCCCGGTGTTGATCCGATCACTCCTTATGCATGAAAGAGCATGGACTGCAGTGTGAGCCTGCAGCGCGCTAACATTTGTATAAGACGCTTGAAGTCAGCTTTGCGTTCAGAGCGCAAGATTAAGTAGGGATACGCGTCATCAAACGGCTATAAAACTGGCAAACCCGTCGTTTAAAAATCAGTTGGCGATTCGCCTGATCGAGACCAGACCACCAGTCCAGGAAGTCCGAACCGCCTCACCGACTAGAAGGAATCTGCGCATCCGGAAAAAGTAAGACATATTAGGTTAATCTATTATATTTGACCGGTAATTTTATTTCAATTATTTTTCTATATATGTTCGAATTGTTATGTACGATCCGCGCTTAACGTTTTAGTGGCTTAATTCTACTTACTGGCAAAGTTACCAAGTCGTCATCGTTATTTTCTGGCCTAGCCCTAAATCGCGTGAATCAGTTATCCCCGCTTAGAAATCGACGTCTCGACGGCCTGCTGATTAGACGTGTGTAATCTCTTAACAGCACTGTCATCAGGGCGTCGTCGATTTTATTACTATTAACTTCACTAGTTCGCGTCTCCCCCCCTGGGCAGCCAGAAAAATTAGTCCGCTTGTTCCGTTACTTCCTTTTTTTTATATATATAAAATTGTATTCGTCATAAAATTAACTGCTGAAAAATAATTTGAACATTATTATGTTTTGCCTGTAAATTATACTGTCTTGTCTGGTCAAATATAGATTGCCATCCGAGCTAGTAACCTTTTGTAGATAGAGCTTTTTTCCTGCCGCATGCTTTCCGCTTAACCGCTAGCCTGTCTGCTTTAAGTTTTGCTGTAAATACTGTGTTTATATTTGTGCTTATTTAACCAGTAATCCGTAATTTATTGTATTGTATTAAATCTTGAATAAAGCTTGTTATGTTTTTAATCCGAAATTCTGAGTTTTCTTTATAGGTTAATTAGACCCCTGGCTTAACCGTGTCTTCACTGCAGTTACCTTAAACCTTTATTATCCTGCGAATAGAGTAAAGTGGTGTTTCTACACTCTAAAACAGAAACTGGCGCCCGAGACACCGTCCTAAAAAGCACCGCCGCCTCTCAGGCGTCACAGTAACCTTCTCCAAACTTCCGCCATAACGACGGAAGGTTACAATTCACAAAATAACACAGACCTACAAATTTGGTGGTGCTGCGGTGCTGAATCCTATTTTGAGACCAAGAACCACTTCTTACGTAAAGCGATGAATTGGCTATCACGTCAGGATTTTTAGATATTCTAACCAAAAAGTGACAAAGTGACTATTTTTGGATATATTTGGACTTGGATATCTTGGAAAATCACAGAGGATAAAGAAATTCTTTAAACGAATTTGCATTCTACATCAAATAGTCTACAGAAATCGATCATGAAACCTAGGAAAGGACCTAAGTTCATTACCTAAATCTGAAGTTACAGGACCCATGCACTTGAAAAACGAAAATAGGAGTTAGCGTTAGTGCATGGGTTACGTGACACAGATTTAAGTTTCATGGTCGAATCTTGCAGACTACTTGATGTAGATTTCAAATTCGTTTACCAAATTTCTCTATCGGTTCTGGTTTCTAAGATATTCTAGCTGAAATATACCAAAAATGGCCATTTTGTCACTTTTAGGTTAGGATATCTAAAAATCCTGACGTGATAGCCAATTTTGGTCAGATTGGACAGATTTGAATTCAGCGCATCGATATAATATGTGAGAAATGATCCTTGCCCTTTAAAAAGGATACCTACCCTTGTATTGTAGGTCTGTGTAATCTAAGTGAAAACTATTAAGTACAACATATTTTCTTTGGATCCTATGATTCTAAATCTAGACGATCACATTAAAAGGCCAAATTTGTACATTCTCTTTCTTCAGAAAAAGATTAACAAACAAACATATGGAGTGCCATATGAGATTTGAAGAGTGTATAAATAAAACGAAATTCTGGATCGCGTCCGTATATACAGGGTGTGTCACACCGATGGGCCGTTAGCCGTATATGGAAAAGTAATCAGAATTGAAATATGAAAAAGATACAGGGGTTTAACATAATTTCAATTCAATTAAAGTATTTACAACTTTCGGTTACTTCCGGTTATACCGGAAGCAGCGGTCAACTTTGTTATTTTAAATGGAACACCCTGTATATTTTCAGATTTTTTTTATTCAGCGTAAAATTATCTTTCCAACGACCCGCAGATTTTTTATTTTTGATGTGGCGTTGCGTTGAATTCTTCGAAAAAATTTGAAAAATTTGGTCAGAACAAGGTTAAACGAAATAATTCGCTGTGTGTGTGTGTATTACTATTAATCGAGAAGATTATATTTTGCGCCTGTATCGACAAGGGATGTACTTCAACGACACAAGCCCCAAATATTGATTATATTATACAGAGTGTTTTTTACACTAACGCTAATTTAGTACCGAGTTTAGTACATTTCAAAGTGCATTTTCTCAATTTATTTTAAATGGAACACCCTGTATATTGTTGTATTTTTTAATTCTCTACAATTTTTATGAATGATGTCTTATACCTAAAATCAATGTTTTCGGTGATATCTTCATATTTTCATTCAAAACCGTTAAATTAGTATAGTTTTTATTTCTAACTGATCTTAATAGATTTTGACATAAAGTGAGAAAAATTGAAAATTATCTTACTGGCGTTTACTTATTAACTATTGTAACAAAGTAAACGGGTGTATCACTGATGCTGAATTCCTGAGAAAATTCTAATATCTGGTCAATAACATGCCCTTTTTGGATAGCTTATGATATTATTAGCAAATCAGTTTTTAGTCTTTATTTAACACACTTTATGGTGGAAAATGGACGTCTCATTTTATTTTAATTAAAAATTTTAAAATACAATTTTCAATTTTTCTTCCTTTATGTCAAAATCATGGCTACTAACATCAGTTAGAAATAAAAACTATACTACTTTAAAGGTTTTGAATGAAAATGTGAAAATTAATTCGAAAATATTGATTTTAGGTATAAGAAATCATTCATAAAAATTGTAGAAAATTAAGGAGCCAATTCAAAAATACAATAATATATAGGGTGTTCCATTTAAAAAAATGAGAAAATGCACTTTGAAATGTACTAAATTGGCGTTAGTGTAAAAAGCACTCTGTATAATATAATCAATATTTGAATATTGTGTCGTTGAAGTACATCCCTTGTAGACATAGGTGCAAAATATAATCTCCTCCACAGTGAATTATTTCGTTAAACCATTGATTAAGGAATGAATGTTAAACCTTGTGCTGACCAAATTTTTCCCATTATTTCAAATAATTCGGCAACGTCACATCAAAATTAAACAATCTGGTGGTCGTTGGAAAGATAATTTTCAGGATGTTCCGTTTAAAACAACAAAGTTGGCAGTTGGTATAACCGGAAGTAACCGAAAGTTGTAAATATTTCCATTGAATAGACCATTATGTCAAATCCCTGTATCTAAATTTTCAGATTTCAATTCTTATTACTTTTTCATATACGGCTAACGGCCCATCGTCGTGACGCACCCTGGATACCCAAACGATTCTGAAAATTTATCACTTATTAAAAATAGTTTTATCGTTATATTTTACCTAAAATGAAAAATACCAGCGTAATCTTGGCTAAAGTTTTGATCCACTGGTACAATTAATTCCATTAGTTTGTGACTCCGCGATACGTCTGCAAGTGCTGCTAAAAACCAACAATCACCAAGATCACCTTGATTTACATCAAACCGATCTGCTCCATGACTAATGAATTTAGCAACTTCTGTCATTTCCTGAAAGTAAAAATGAGCATGAAGTTGATTAATTTTAATAAAAACATAATTTAGATGTATACAAAATTGCTATAAATACCTTTGGTCGCAGCCACTCTATACTACCCGTCATCCGCGCCCAATCCTCACCCATTTGAATATTATCTACTGGAAACTGTGGATCCTCAAATAACTTTCCATTTGCAAGGTAATAATTTTTCAACTGATTGTAGTTTTGTAGGACTCCCCTAGGTTTTAACCCTGAATATCGTTCTCCCAGCTACACCAAAAATAGATACTTAATCGGTAAAATTGAAATTTAATTTTTGCTTCTAATATCCACTATTGTGTAGCAAATGTATATACATACAGTCCGTCCATAAAGTCAACCCGCTTAGCTTTTCCGGAACAGAGCGAGATACCAGCATGCGATAAAAAGAGGACGCAGCCACTGACACGACGACAAAGTGCATTTCACAAAAAGTACTATTCTATTAGCATGCGGGTTATCTCGTTTCGTTCCGGATTACTGGAGGTTTAATTCATGTTTTAGATATTGACGATTATCTATCGTAAATAGCTCTGCTAAGTAATTATTCTTAAATCTGACTTAATGGATGGTTTGTTCCAACAGAAATCACAACTAGTCAGATTCTTCGATTGGTGAAGACTGCCGGTGACTGATCAACTGACTGACTTAGAAATGGCTGGTTGGTTAAGACTAGTTTGTGATTTCGTGTTAGAACAGATCTAATATTAAATAAAATAATAGTTCGAAACACTTGTATATCTCAGTATCACTTTGTCTTCGTAAATATGTAGACTGCGTGTCATGACAAATATCCCTATTATTATCAGTAGTCGATATGCACATTTCTTTCATTTAAAATATTGTGGAAAAATGACATTGTAAAATTCTAAACATGTACTGTTTTTAAAAAACTCTCCAGAACACCAAATGACATTTACTACTTTTCTTAATAATTAAGTAATTAAGCTTACCATATAGATTTTTCTAGGATCAAATCCAGTACATGTCTGACTTAACTTTTGTTGGGTAGCTTCAAATACAATAGAACTGTTATTCGATAACATTTTCACAAACTTCCTCACTAAACCTTCCTCACTAAATTTTGGTTACAAATAAACTGTTATAGAGTATTGCTTCATTATCTTATCAACCTATTATCGAAAATATATACTCAAATGACAATCGAAATAAACGTATTGATTAGGAGAAAAATGTACATGTATCTCATTTTTTTCTCATAGGTCGAAAATTCATTCAAACTTTAATTTCTAGCTGAGTATCTCTAAATGAATGATAAAATCTTGGAATTTGCCCGTGTGATTGATTTGGTGGATTCGAGGAATAATAATAATAGAAGTAATGAAGTAATTCATTTTTCTCACGTATATAAAAACTGGTGCCTTTTAGGACAATCCTAAAAATTGATTAATTGGAACAAATAAAAAAACTTATTAGATGACAAAAATATTCTTTGCCTGAGAACAACTATTTTCTATCGTTCTTAAACCTCTTATAATAATAATTCTAAGCATTAATATAAATGTGGAAATTGCCAAAATATTTATTGCACAACGATTAATAAATACGAAACAGTTTGAAATTCCCAAATTTTTCATTCAACCGAACAGATTTAGAGATTCTAGTATTGTATTGTTTTGCCAATAGATTCAAGATTATCATCAATTTTTAATGTTTTGGGAAGGTATTTGTAATTTGGCTGCAGTTCTAAAAATTAAATCCTGAAGCATCCCACAATTCATTTCACAAATATTTAAACCTACAAGTTGCTGGTGCTGATCATCTTTCTTTCGTAATATCCTAGGGGTTTTAATCATCTCATTGTGAAGAACTGCAAGTGATTTTGGAAATACCGGTTCAATATTGATTGTTGGTACTCGAAGGATAAAGGAAACATTAATTTTTTGTAGCAATTTTCTGTTAAATTTTTACGAATTTCAATTTCCTTACTTTGAATTTTCTATAGCTGATGTCAAATAGTAATTAAATACACTCGTTGTCAATTTCATGTATTTTGGTAATTTTCTTCTAATTAGCATTTGTCAGGCTCCGTTCATTCTTTCATTTTTTTAAATAAAGTGCATTTTAAAAAGACCTCCTTTACACAACAGACTGTCTTCTATTGGGAGATAATCCCCGATCAGAGACCAGTATGAGTTTTTGGTTAACAACAAGTATACCATTTGTTTAAAATATTCAAAAATAATAATGAAACAAACCAGTCTTGACACCTCTTTACGCCATGTCTCATATTGTTCAATATTGGTGAGATCTTCAATTTTTTTTTATTTTTGGGTTTGTAAAATATGATTATCCTAATCTTTCGCGAATTAAAAATAATCATATAATTGATATATTCTTATCTACGAACGGAATTTATCTGTGCTATGTTTATTTTATTAGATTAGGATATAATAAACTAAAGTGGGTATTGATTTATTTATTTTGTGATAACAATTTATTAGCAACACCTTAAATATTTTTTTAGTCATGAGCCAAATATTTTGTTGTATTTACTTTTTATTTTGACTTTATATTTGGCAAATGATAAAATAGCTATGTGCTATCAAATAAGTACCTACTTTGTTTAATATGTAGTACACACGTTGCTCTTATTCAAATTTCGGTGGAGAGTATATTAATAATTAATTATTAATTTCTTGAGTGTTTTTTGTAATCCAGTGATTTTATGCAGGTGTATTTGTGTGTGTGTTTGGGGGAAGTATTTTAAAGTTGGGTTAAAGGATCATGAATGATTGAATAAAATTCCTTTTGTGACGTTTCGGTAAATTTATTAACTTCTTCAGGACAGGTTACTTAAAATATTGTGTCAGAAACGGAAAACATTACTGGTCATATTAGGTAGGACCTTTTACTTTGTAAATAATGCACAGAAACAAACATACATATAGGTACACATCATCTTGGCAACTGAAACAGTAATTACTTTTTCAGTAAAAGTAAAAGGTCCTACCTAATATGTCCAGTAAATTTGTTCAGTTTCTAACACAAAGTTTTAAGTAATCTGTCCTGAAGAAGTCACAAAAGAAATTTTGTTTAATCATCTATGATCCTTTAACCCAACTTTAAAATTCACCTGCGTTATTAATAATTATCATTAACATTTCATTGAACTTTTTGCATGAATTAAAATAACTATGACTCGTCATAGTGGAATGATATTGATTTCTGTTTATACCGACTTGTCAATAGTTATTGTATCATCATTGTAACCCATATTTAAGTGGGAATTATTTACTTATTGTAAACATCTAGGCCGATATGCAACCCTTAACTTTATTTAAAATAATATGTACAGTATCTTCGCTTTTAAATGATCGCAGTATCAACTTTACAAATCGATTTCTGATTCCGTCGTAAGTCCTGGGTTATAAATAAACAGGTAAGAGCAAAGCAAAGACAATTGACTTGCTAATTATCTGTTTAATTATAACATTGGACTTAAATAAATAATAACAGCACAGATAATGAAATGGCGAAGTTCGATGGCACAGTAGTACCACCGTACATATATTAAACTATGGTAGTACATTCGCTTTTCCACTTAACCTAAGTAATAAATTAATTAATATCTATTAATAGTTTATATAATAATTAATAAGTAACAAAAAATAATTAAAGTTATTTTAAGAAACAAAATTGTGATGCTCAAGGATAAAGAAAAAAAACTAAATATATATATAGGATGTCCCAATTTATGCTAGCAGGACTTCGCCAATCGATATATTGTAGTAACTAAACACTGGAGAAACATTCAAGTAAATCACTACCTACCTATTCATTTTTAACTTGAAGATTTTCCCAAAATGCCATTCGATTTTAGGGAATTATTTTGGAAATACTTCCATTCACTTTTTCTCGCATATTAGGAAACAAAAATCCGCTTTTAACAATTTTTGAATTTATGAAATTCATATTGTGTGCTGTCCTTAAATTAAAATCAGTTTTGTACTGTAAATTTTTACTTCCTGTAGTTGCCAATAATTGGACCATATTTTTTACATAACGGTCAAGGAACAATTTTATAAATTTTATATATGGAAGAAAAATCTTGCCAATCAAATAAGTTTATTTAGCATTTTGAACAGAAGTTTGCAAAATCATAAATAAAAAAACTGGGAAAAATTTTTGAAAATATTTTAAGTTGTTAATATTCAATCAGTTAGTCATCTGAACAAAACAAAAAAAAATTGGAGAATTTTAGAAAATATTTACCTACCAGTTGCGAAACAATTAAAAAAGAAATTGAATAATTTGTGGAAATAATGTCAAGTTGGTAATAAATAGTCAACCATTTAGTCATCTGAACTAAATAAAAAAAAATCGAAAATATACATGTAACTTTATAAATCGATTTCTGATTCCGTCGTAAGTCTAAAAATAGTCGTATCTATCAGTAATTTAAATAACTATTTTATTCTTTACAGGCAAGCTTACTACTTTACCAACAAGTTCTATATAGCCTCCTTGGTAATTTTCTCACATCGCATTCATCTGACGTGGCTATTTTGTAAATATAAAAAATCGTTCGTATCTCACTTATTTGTTGGAATTTTTTAAATTGGAAAAAACTGTTACAGTTAGAATTTCATGCTTTAAGACACCACAAAGAATAGATGGTCATTCTATTTAAGAAAAAAAAGTTGTGATATTTTCGTTCGTGTTAGTCTAAAAATAGACCACTTTTGTCTTACTCACGTATACCAAAAACGAAATTTTTAAATTCAAAACCAACCAAAAATTTGGGGGCGTACATTGACTCGTAGCCACCCGGTATATTCAAGTTTCTAATAGTCAACCAATTAGTCATCTCAACAAAATGAAAAAAGAATTTCGAAAAACGTTTGAAAAAATTTTCGAGTTGCATTAGTATTTGAGCATCATGGGCAAAAGTAAAGAAAGTTCAAGTTGCTAATAGTCAACCATTAGTCATCTAGAACATAATTTAAAAAAAATCGTGAAATTTTGAAAATATTTTCAAAAAGTCAACGAATTAATCGTATGTGAGGAAAATTTAGAAAAAATATTTTAGAAACATTTTTAAGTTGCTAATAGACCAATTAGTCAAATGAGAAAAATTAAAAAACAAATTTTAGAAAAATATAAAACATTTTTCAAGCTTCTAATGTCGACCAATTTAGTCATCTGAGCTATTAAACAAAAAATTTGAGTGAGCAGAATTTTGAAATACATGTTTTTGGAAAGATGTTTGAAAAAATTTTATTGTCGACCAATTAGTCATCTGAGCAAAATTAGTATACTAATATTTACGAAATATTTTGAAAATACTTTCAAGTTGCTAATAATAGTCAACCAATTAACTAATAATTTTTTACGAATTTATTTCTTTGCTTAATATGGCGACGTATTGTTTATAAATGACTTTATTTAGGCAATCATGTGAGCAAAATTTTGAAAAAAATATTTTTGAAAAATTTTTGAAAAAATGTTCAACTTGCTAATCTTCGACCAATTAGTGATCTGACACTTGATGGCGTATTTCTGGAAAACCGTACGTTTAGCGCCGTACGTAAAAATTGGAAGTCTACTTATTTCTTCTAAGTGGTACAGGCAATTAAACTAACGATTAATTTTTTACGAAAAATTCATTGGCGTACAAATTTTAGTCGAAAAAAGGGGTTGTAGACCCCAGCTTCTACGACATTGAATATTGAGACAAAATAATGTATATTCTACTAACAGACTATTGAACTATTGAAGTAAAACACACATGCCAAATTTCAAATCGAAAGCTGTGCATTTTTTTATTAACTGTTCTGTTTGTAATAGGGTGAAAAAATAAAAGAAATAACAGGTCTTTCGTAAATTTATTTATGAATAATAAACGTACTTATACTTTATAATAAATTACTAGGAGCTATGAAATATACAAATATATAACTTTATAATAATTTCATCACTATCTTAATTTCACAAAATGGAATGCATAATACAAAATAAATACAAATAGAAATACAATAATAATTATTATTGATAGATAATGCACACATTTAAAACATGTAGCAAATTGTCGCTTATATCTAACATGATTGTATATGACAATTTTATTTAGATAGATATATGATCACAATAGAGGCACTACCTTGTAAGATCACATGATATGCATAACGTTTTAAATTATAAATTCTTTGGCATATTTCTTAATAAAATTAAGGAATATAGGTAATAAAAAATAGAAAATTAAAATAAACATTTCTTTATAAAAACTAATGTGCGTTTGGGACGTACCTAGCGATTTATTTATTTCTAATATTTTTAAGAATTGTATGTATGCCTCGTTCATATGCCAAATCAAGCTTAATAAAAAAATCAAACAAGCGTTACAGATTTAAAGAAGATTTTCATGAGACTAGATTTCAAGAACACATAGAAGACAAAATTTAAGTATGTTAGACTATATTACTATAATAATTATAATTGACAGATTTAACAATTATTTTTGGTACAAAAGAGTAAAAGGAGTACACGACTCTTATTATTTTACACCTTACTATATACAAGTAAATATTATTCAGAACTTATTACCATTTATTAATAAATTAATTAACATTTTATTTACATATCACCTTTTCATAGAAGTAGATATAACAGCCAAAAATACTGCCGACTTATTCTTATAATTTAGAGAATAAGAAACTAGGGAAATTTCACAATATTTTACAAACTAAGCGAATGTTTTTATTTTTATATTTATACACGGAAGCGGTAGATATCACAATTTAGAAATTTTATATATAATTTCTTTACCATAGACTTAATTTTAAACAAAAATTTAACGTTTTTATCTCTGATTATCATAAAGACTCATTTTTAACCATAATGAGCTTCTAAATTGTAATATCTACTGCATCAATGTATCAAATATAAAAATAATATATCTAAAATTTGTTTATATAGAACCATGTAACAGTTTGTATTTTCAGATAGTGCATTACAGTCAGTTGTCTACATATGTCACTTTTCGGTAAAATATTAGGGGGTGAATAAAATCCTGGGAATAATAATTATAATTAAATGGTTGAAAAACTATTTTTGAATGGTTGAAAAACTATTGAACATTGGATATAAGATTTAAATGATTTAATTATTTGTATTTAATATAATAGATTAAATTTCTTTCTTCGTTAAAAAAACTTACTGACAATAAATTAAGAGAGATTACGGGATAGGGATAATGAGGCAATCTAAAAAACCTGTCAATAATTTCCAGTCGTTCAACGAATAATTAATACTCTTTATGGAAAATTTATTTTTCGTTAACACTCCATAATATTTTATGAACACTAAGGCATGTTGTTGAGTCAAGGAATCATATTCCTCTACTCATTCAAAATGTTCATTTCAGAGTTTTGTTAGTGAATTTGGATCAAGTATTGTGAGATGCGAACTTGTACAAAGCATAAGAGATGAGAAATGAAATTGTACCTTTGAGTCAATCTATACGATTCCTTCACTCAACGTTTGCATTAAACCGTTGAATGATCTACAATACAATACACGCCCGAACGCTATCAAAAAATTTTATAAGATTGTATGGTTCCTGTCAAAACAATTTAACCATTATATAAGATCTGTATAAAGACAAACTGTCGCTATTAATGATGATGCGATTTTGAAAATATCTACAAAAAATAGTGGACAAAAATTGCTGCCCGAGGATTTTCTATTTAAAAAAATCACCCCTTTTTCTTAATTTCTCCAGCGAGAAATGCTACACCAACTTGAGTTTTGCTACTACTTGACCGTTCAGGTTCACGTAGATTATACTTGGCTTTTTAGGTAACTCTAGAGAAAGAAACCCGAACTGAATAAAGTAGAGTGAGTGTATCCGAAATCGAAAACTAAGTGGTCCGTGCGTCGTCGTCGTTTGTAAGTGTGTCAATTAAGGTAAAAGTTACTTACCTTATTTTTTATTTATAAATAAACTTTTTACTTATTAAGAATACGTTGTACCAATTTTTAGTTTTAATTGAATCAATAGTGTAAAATTACACACAATTAAAATGTGTCAGCTATTCCTAACAGTGTTCCAGCTTCTATCTGCATAATTCTAGTAATCAATAGAACTTGATAAAGTAGTAAAGGTTTGTAATGTACAGGGTGATCATTTGAAAATTCTACTTTTTAAACCCTTTTATTTCGCTTAAAAATATAGCTAGAAAAAAAACATTTTGCCCTATAGATTTTGTTTTTGTTGCCTGATTTGTTTCCTCATTTTTTCTCCTTGCTATTGCAAAGATAAAAAATTGTACCAAATAAGTAAATGTTAAGAAAAGATGAAGTTACAATTGAATCTAAACGGGAGTTTAATTTTGCTGCTGACGATTCCCACAGGGTGTTTTGAATTTTTGAAAAAACACAGGTTTATTGTTACGCCCTGTATTTAAAGATAAAGTAAGTTTTACTTAAAATCGGCAAGGTTATACATTCCAGGAGAGTTAACCTACAAAACAAAAAAAAAACACAAATTAAAATCAAACGAGAAAGAAAATATCACCCTATAATAATATGTTAATAATAGTTGGCTCAATAAATATTTGCGCCTACTTTGGATTCAATACCGATCTTCATTCGAGTAGTAAAATAAAAATCATAATATATAATTTATTAAACTTCGACGAAACAATTTAAGACAAATTTGTAAATAACATACCCTGCTATATTCTCGAGTTTTATCTGTCATCTAAAATTATGCAGGTTAAAACTGGGGCATCCAAAATTTATACATATTTGACACAATACTTTTGCTGGTATAATTAAGGAAAATCAGACATAATAAGTTTGACCACCGTCGTTGTCACAAATCATATTCAAATTATTTACATTTCAAAATTTTATATACATAAATACATACTATGAAGGACGTTTTAAAAAGTGAGATTTCGTTTTAGCACTTGGTTTGGTACCTACTTATCACAAACTGTTTACCTGGTAAGCACCAGAATAAGAGTGATATTCACACCTATTCGAGAAGTTGACAGTTGATAGAAAACTGTCGTTTTAATTATAACCTTAGCATTATGTTATGAATAGTGTAAACGTTTGATTAAAGTGAAAATATTTTGAGATCGATCCTGTTTCTCGTTGACGTTTCGTCCTGAACAGGCCAGCGATGATTTATTTAATTTATTTAACAGTTTTTTGAAGTTTTCAACTTTTCAAAAAGTGTGAAGAAATAATTTAGAAATACGTTCATACTTTCGGAAACACCTTGCATAAGTATACATATAAAATTAATTAAGAATATAAAGAATACCTATATGTGCTTGTTCGCAGCCTGTCAATCTCATAGAAAAACAAAAACTTATTTTAGGTTTTAAACTCATGCAAGTAGATGAAAAAGCTAAATGATTCGGATTTTGTGAGTCACGTTATTGAGAAAAATATTGAAAAATATATTACACCGCATTTTATTTTCCCATTATGGTAATTATGCAGGTATTTAGTGAGAAATTAGAAAAACTTATTTTTTGAAATGTAAATATTTTTGATATTTGTCCTTCCTATCTTAATCTAAATTATTCTTTCTAAACTTGAGCAACGAATTTTGAGGGCTATTAGAATTAATGGACTCAAAAATTTGCACCCTCCTTTCGTCCTGATTCCAGAGGAACGGACATTCCTCCCCTCGCGTTTCCTCACATCCCTCAACATCCACATCCGCGTCTACATCCACGTAACATTCATCACCTTCGTAGTTTAAAAAATTGTGGAAATTTGGGCTATCAGTGCAGTCGATGACCGCACTACCTCGACCAGTATAGTCAGGAATACTGTGGCTCTTCTTAATATTAACTTTGTTTAACATTTTATCTGCATCAAAACCGAGTATCCCTAATACTTTCCTAGGATTTTGTACTATATATTGATGGATGGCATCGACAGTTTCAGTTTGAGTTTCAGTATCAGCGTAAGTTGTTAGGACTGGGAACGAAGGAGTGGGGGGTTCATCCCAGCAGAACATTTCCGGCGGATGGGAGCTGCTTCTGGCTAGTATGCCATTTCCTGAAGTGCTGTGTTGAATGTGAGCGATGTTGGGGTTTGAGTGAGCGGAGTAATTTCCAGAACCACCACACGAGGACGGTGTCGCCATTTCTTGAAGGGCTTGGATTGCGTTTCGGACCTGAATAAAAATTGAAAAATATTAATACGGTTTGTCAAATCGTTGACTATGTATCTCTTTAGTGATCAGCCATTCAATTACTGAAGTAATAAAGTTGAGACTGGAATATATGTGAAATCAGCCGCATTTTATATTTAAGAAGGAAACTCTAATAATTGAGAAATAATAGCTATTTTTGATCATACATTTTTTCTTAATCTATATATTGCCTTGAACTGAAAGCAGATTATAAATTATAATTTCTCGACGAAAATCTATTATAGCATTTATTCTGTATACAAAATCTAAATCTTACACAGTCTTATGACCAGCCTTGTGACACGCAAGATGGGCTCGAATAAGGACTCACTTACTGTGATGCCCCAGAAACATGCGTCCCTGCGTAGACGTCAATTTACAATGATTTGTGTCGTCAATACATAAAACGTGGCAAACTTGTTCTAGGTGGGAGTGATAAATAGAAGATCAAAGGGATGTGAGCTAGAAAGCATCTTGCGTGGAAGTCGTTTGGTTGTTACTTACAATGACATGATTGTTGTGGACCCGGCTGATTACAATTGCTGTTCCAAATATAGAATTTGGCTCTTTGTGCTCTGGTGGAGGTAGAAACATTTGTCTCTTATTTATTTTATAGGTAATTAATTGCATTACTAATCAATTTTTACTGCACATAATATAGGGCCTTGGCAGGCTAAAGAATATTAAACGGAGGCAAGGAATAACGTTTCTAGGTCTTTCGAAACGAAGCTGTCAAAGAATTATGGAAAGATCGACTTTATTGTTGAAAGCCTTGTTTTTTAAATGGACGTCATCAACATTACGTATTCAGTATAAGAGATTTTTATAAATATAACAATTTAGGAGTAATACCTCTTTTCGACATTTTTCTATAAGTTCTTAACATTTTTAACTTGAGAACTTTATGCACAGTCGCTTTAAAGTAGTAAATATTGTTTCGATATCATATCATGAAATAACTGAACATTGATCTAGCATTTATATGGAATACTTGGTCACTATCAGTTAATGTTAAGTAACCTTTTCAAGTAACTATTGTGACTCGAAGTTAGTAACCAAGTATTTCATATATTTTGATAAACCAATCTTTTCTCCTTACTGGGTCTCTGAGGAAGCTTTTCGTTAAAAAGCCCTTTTTGCAGAGTTACCTACTGCAATTTGCTGCTGCATAACCAGGCATTTCGCCCCTAACTCTAAAAAGCAATCAAATTCGTTTGCATAGTATTTCTTACAAATGCATTAGGTACGATAAGTAACAAAAATGACTAGTTCAATTATTTCATGCAGGTGTGTTTCTATAGATTCTAGTCATATTCTCAAATATCTTCAACAATGTTGCTGTTTAGTTTTAATTTAAAATGAAATGTAAATAGTCTCTAAAAAAAGAGGTCAAGTCGAATTCTGTACATTTTGATGGTCATTCAGCCTTTTTAATGAGTTCTATGGAATCTGGGGTAATAACGAGACGAAAATCAAGAATGTTAAGAAGTGCCGACAAGGAATCTGCAACATCTCGGAGCCACCGAGAGCAGAATAATGAAAAAAATGAATCTGCAGTGTTAAGTGGGAATGCTAGCAGAAGCCAAGTCAATAGGATGGAAGTAGTTTCGTCAAAAGCAAGCAGTAGCATGAATAGACGATTAAAATTAGAAGCCCAGATGAAGGCGGATGAAGGAATGGCTAAGATTTTAGCTGCTGAAGAAGAAATACAACACCGTAAGTTAGAACATCAAAAGAAATTGATAAGAACAAGATTAGAATTAGAAAATGGAAGAATTGATGAAGAAGTTGGTTCAGAAAAAGAAAGTGAAGAAAATTTGGTTGAAGATAATTGGAATCCTAAATTAGCACAAGAGAAAAAAGTTCGTCAGTGTTCGACGTTGAAGAAGATTTTTTTTCAGGTGATGTAAAAGAATGGTCAGGATTTTACTGTCAGTATAAATCTACAATTGAGGTTCTGGAGCTGACAAATGAGGAATACCTAAGTAGACTCCGTCGTTGTTTGAAGGGTGATGCAAGAAGGTCAGTTGAGGTTTTATTAATTTCTGCTGCTTCGGTAAGTGACAATCAATATTCTACAAAGACGACTTGGTAGACCAGACTTGATTTTTAAACTAAGTGACGTCATCGTGCTTGTGCGCGGGCATACCATTCTCCATTTACCATGTCATGGCATCTCGTTTAGCGAAAACTGTAAAATTTGAACATGAATTTCCAATATCGGAAACTCACTTTTGGTCATATTCAAAAAGCGTTTTATGTTGGATCAACTCAGATTCAAGAAAATTTAAAACTTTTGTTAGACACAGAATTGGAGAAATCCACGAAAATAGTAAAATTACTCAATGGAATTGGATAATCTAAGTTAGAAAAGCTATAAATAAAGAAGCAGAAAAGAAAAACCAGGTGTAACGGTCATTAGGTAGGCACAAAGATTTATGAACCTTTCTGGTAGTGTTACGTCATCTTGTAAAATATTCTGAAATATGATATTATCTTCTACTTTACCACAGAAGTAGAGGCCCAATAGACCTATCCACCTCTTTTCATTGCATATTATTAATCTTTTTTTTAAATGAACTGTCTCCTTTGTTTTCTTATGGTTCCGGTTTATACTCATAGATTTCTTCCTTAACACAAGCCTTGCTTGCAATATCTTCATGTTCAGGTTGCTCGGTATCTTCGGTGCATTTTCATTCTATCGTTGAAGTTTCATAGTCGTCGATGCCATTTTCATAAAGGAAGACGTCATCCACGTTCCCTCACATTTCTCCACTAGTTTTTATAAATGATGGATATGCCAGCTTTTCGTATTTTGTGGAGCATGTGCAAAATACTACTTTGGGAAGTTCTGGTGATCTGCTCGAGCCCACATTCCTCACGATCTTTGTGATATCAGTGTTATATCTGCTCCTGATATGTTCTGTAACCTTTCGACAAAAACCGCAGCACAAGTACAAACTTACCCAACGTATCATCAGGTGCAGATATGGCTTGAATTTCACAAAAATCCTGAGGGATGGGGGCTGCCGCAGAAACCAATTAGACAATGACACTCAATCCTTTTCACAAGATGGCTGTATTCCAAATATCTGTGCGCATACGCAAACTTGAATTTACACTCACAATAGACTCATCTATAAATCCCTGAAATAGAACTCCGCCTAAACTTTTCACACGCAATTCAGATATTGATTGGATTTAAAAAATGTCTCATGAAGACAGCTAAAACAGCCTGTGTCTGAAAGAGGAGCATTTTTACACACAAACTTTTGTGCACCGAATACCATAAATTTAAACTAGCAAAGTTTTCTAACTAATTTAAATCATTTTGTTTGCATACTGTCCTTTGGGAAGAGGAGTCGCATAGTTGCAACGAATGTGGTCGAAATGAAAATGGTATATTATCGTTTATTAACCTAGTTTTAGACATGATAATATCAGGCAAGAAACTTTTGGCTACCATGAAACATATAACTTGTAATGTAACAACTCGTATCTTGTTAACAAAGTTAATATGAATAAATATGTTTAACGTTCCATGAAATAAGGCTGTAAACAGGTATTATATTCAAAACACAATACAGAAACGGTAGCACAGTGGAGTAGATGGTAGTAGAATACGAATAGCCAATGTATGTCTCCTAAGTGTCAAAAGTCGAGTTAGTTAATAATTATATTATGAGCAAATGTCTAGGGCTCAAAATGCTAAAATCTTGTCGTTATACGAAACTTTTTTGGTGATGTTTGTGGTTTACAATTTAAGATTTTTTCCGGAGTTCACACGAAGTATAAAATCTACTGGATTTATAACTCACGAGACGTTAGGAAGTTGGTGAATCAAGTTGAAATAATAAAGCCGTCGAGAATGAAAGTTAAGCTTTGTTTGTTAACCGTATACCTGTTAAGTCCAAGTCACTGAATTGACGAGGTATGTCGATTACTGTTTAAGGGATACTTTTATGAAAAACATTTCGATATCGGTAGGTGTCAGATATGCTCAGTTCGCAAGGCAGATAAGACAATCGCACTCGCAGTTTTTTTAAATATAACTTATTTTTAATAAGTACATCAAGGAATACATTTTTGTTGTCCGATTAACATTTAATATGGATGCTTATTCATTCATAAATTTTCGCGGATAAACGACGTGGCGTGTCAGCATGAATAGCCGAATGTAAAAAAACAACTATTTTAATAATTCTGAGAGATTTTTTCTACCACCTGCACAGAAAGTAGCATTTTCTTCCAACAGTTTAAAATCATTTAGAAAACTTTACCCATTCATGCACTTCCTATAAGAAAATATACATTACTAATCTTTGAACTTTACCGATTGTTATCCACCTTTACAAAATACTGAAAATTCTGTTTGTCGTTAGAGTATGAAAATATCGGTTATGAAAAAATTGATTAAAATTGTAGGTCATTATTCGAAAAATGACCAAATTATGCAGTAGTTCATTGGAAATAGTATATGGGTCTCTTCCAGTTTCCTAAAGTAGTTATTTCATATTCAGTAGTTCATGGCTTTAATATATTATTATTATTGCACTTCTTATGCATTACGAAACATTCTTTAATGTAAGAGGGATATTACTGATATTGGAAATGTAATAATCGAAAGTTCAATTTATCAAATGATTGGTGTTTTTAATTCTTAACTCTTTCATCAAAATTCACATGATACAGGATGTCCCAGTTTTAAGGGACGAAACTACGCAGACTTGAAGAAAAAATATTTTTGAGCAGAAAACTTCCTATTCATATGCCCTTTATCTCGCTTAGTTTAGGAGATAGAGGGCGTTAAAGTTTTAACTTTTTTTCAAGTTTTTTTCCGATATCTTTTGAAATATATAATATAATATAAAACGTACACTCATTAATGTTCAGAGAACTGTCATTGATTTGTATTCATTTCTTTCAGCCTACTTCAAAAAATTTACCAAAACATTTTTAAATAAATAGATTCTATGAGCATATCAAGCTGTAACTCCTAAACCAGACATCGCACGAAAAATTACAAGAGATCAAAAATTTTGCTAAAAGACCACTCTTTGAAGTGTCAATATCAAAATGACACAGTGGCGTAGCGCTAAAAAGTTCTGGAAGGATTTGTTTCTTGGTGGGCCTAAAAAAAGGTCATCCCGTGTAGCATATTTCATGAAAATGCTGTAAAATCTTCAGCTTGGGGTAGTTAGAAATCGTACAAAATTTAAAATTGATATATATATATTTCAAAAGATATAAGAAAAAAAGTTGGAAAAAGTTAAAACTTTAACGCCCTCTATCTCCTAAACTAAGCGAGACAAAGGACATATTATGAATAGGAAGTTTTCTGCTAAAAAATATTTTTTCTTTAAGTCTGTGTAGTTTCGTCCTTTAAAACTGGGACACCCTGTATAATTCACTTTCAAAATCTTACGTCGGATTTTGGTTTAAAACAATAGGTATGTCATTAATCCTAATTGAATCACTAATACATTTACCAATGCTGTAATTATGATATTTTACATTTTGCACTTTTCTCTTGTTTTACGAAGAGGCACTTGGACAACTGCGTTGTCAGAAGTCAAGGCTAATATTTCTAACTGAATTGTTGATAAAGGAACAGTTACTTAAAAAGTGTGTCTTAGGGCTAACTCAAGTGTTCCACAGAATTTTAAAATTTTCTTATAAGGTCTTTTCCCATTCAACCGCAAATTTCCACGTAACGATCACGCACAACTCTGGAGCACCACATGATTCGTCCTTTGGCTCACTCTCTTTCTTCTTCGCATTAACGACGTACATACTGGTTCTTCGTTTAATCAACATTCCAGATTCAATTTTTAAGATAAATAAATTTTCTTTAAATAGCTCGTCATATAATTTCCTATCATCTCTCTGCGTGGAATTTTGATACAGTTTTCCATTAAAAAAGAAACTGTAAACCAAATAACAACTCGTGGATTCCTTGCGGAATTTTCCAGTTTACTTGTAACTTGTAATCTGCGACCCCGAAAATCCCCATGGAGTCTATTTTGAAATTTATATAAATAATTGAGCATCTAGAAATATCTGGGGATACTTTGTAGGGAAAAAAACACAATTTTTCAGGTTTTCCATACAATTTGTGATGATCTTTTTTACCTAGCTGGGACTGTTTGCAACTCACTACCTACAAATAGTACCTTTCAGCTTTGTAACACTTTTTAAAGATGGAATCTTGGGCGCCAGTTCCTTATTTTTAAAGTGCAAGAAACAATACTCACTGGCTCACCGGGGTGAGAACGCTTGCAGGTAGCTAATCAGTGAAGAAGACGGTTCTTTCTCAGGGGTCATTTTCAGCGGACTGGACAATTTCCCAAACAGGTTTAATTAGTGATACAGAACGGAAATGACAACTCGTGGATTTTAATAGAACATATGAAACCAGTATTAAATGTAAGAGGATTTCGGTGGTTAATAGTACATGTACCTAACAGTTTTTAAGCAAATTCGGTGATGATGTACAATTTTATGATTAAATATAAAGCGAGCTGGTATAGATAACTACTTCCTCAAACACAGAGCTACGCTACCAGGGAAGTTATTTCTTTCTTATCTGAAAACAATGATTTAGATTAGATCATACACTGGGGCCCAACATAACCACCACGAACAGGAGGGCAATGAAATGTTTCGCAGGTATATGATAAATTCGCGTTTACGGGACATTTATTGAGACTGAATGTTACCACCATGAACAGGACAATGTAAGGCTCAGCCGGTGAGTGTGTTATATTTGGAAAGCCACACGAATGAATTGCAACGGACTACGCTGTGTTCTTACCAAGATGATTTTCGTAAAAGTGTAAAACGGAGCGGAGTATTGCGGTTATTTTTCAAAGGTTGGCAGTTAATATGCGAAGGCGGTGATATCGACAACTCGATAGATGATATTCAGGTTTCAGGTTGGACGGAGCGAGCACCAAAGATTCTTTAATGTCCATTTCCAGGAAATTTATAATAAATTTTTGCGCGTTCAAGCTGCGGATTGAATTTGAACGCGTGACTCGGACCTCCAGTCCGAGTAACGTCTCTAACGGTTTAAGTCCGAGCATGTTACATAATTTGCAACAGTTACTCGAGCAAATAGGCTGCTTGCAATTTTTAGAGTATATTGCAAAAAGAACCGGATTAAAACAGACACGGATTAGTATTTTAACAAGTTTTAGTAACTTAATGATTTTTTACTTCCGACTCGGTCATTACTTTGAACAATTCACTGATTTTTGCTATACCGGGGATTATCGGGAATTAATCAATTAGTTTACTGCCTGTTTTCCAGCGGATTTTACAACTCAATGTTAACTAAATCAGGACTTAAATAGGTCCTAACAGAGGCCAAGTGACGGAAGTATTAAAAAAACAGACAATCCTTGACGGAAAAATCACTTCGTTACTTCGAATAAAAAAAAAATAAATTCATTAAGTATATATATTTTTTCACCCTGGGAGGCTCCAGGTAAAAATGAAAAATCAAAATAAAAAAAGGGCCCTAGTTTTGCATAAGGCGTGTACTCCCAGAACGGTGTCAACAAAAAAAAACTTTATTATTGGGTAAATCTACCTCTAAAAGTGATTTTATTTCACTTCAATTCATATAATTATTACACTTCTTGGACACTTAGTAAAAAAGCCGCATGAAAAATGGAAAATACGAACTTACTTTGACAATCGGTCAAATAATAATTTTTTTTAAATGATAAATAATGATAATTCTAACCTTAACTTTAGTCAAAATATATTATTTTTCTGACATTTGCAACTATTTCTTAAATATATACTACAAATTTAATTTGAACGTAAAATTTTTATTTCAACAATCAAAAAAAAAAATTAAATCAAACAAAAGGAAAGAATAAGATAAGTAGATACTTACTGAAGGATTCCTTTTACAATTCAAAGCTATATATTACCACTCACCTCCATGCTAAGGGTGGCCACATCTTGATGTAAAGTTGATATTTGATTATCTAACCTATCGACACCATTTCTCGTATTCTCCACATCATTTTTCAGTTCACAGTTCAGCTCTTCTAGGGAATTGCTCTTTGACTGATGTGGAACGACTACACTTCTTTGTCTCTCCACGCGCTCTCGGAGCATAGCTAAATGATTTGTTGCAATTCCGCCCATTCTGGGACGCCGCGTAACACTGTCCTGAAATTCTTGAAGCCTGAAATATGAATTTTGATTATATCTTCGGTTATCATTGCACATAATTGAAGCAAAGTAGACTAACATTTTTGATTAAAGAACGATTATATATTATATAAATATAATTGTAGTTTATATTTACAAAACGTTTTGTGCCGTTTAATAAAAAATAAAAATGTATTGATTTTCCCTCAAGTATAGCTGAGAACATAATAATAAATATTCATCAGTATATAGGACAATAATATGTCCCTATCGTAAAATCTCACCTTAAGTTAAATTTAGCATGTCTTGGGCTATTTGATATTGCATGAATTGGTGATCTATTTGGCGATAAGGGTGACGTTTCTCCTTCTTCGTGGGCATTTTCATCGTCCTCACTGATGCTCGGTAGGGTTAAAGATGGCATGCCATTACCATCAGATTCGGCCTGTGAATAGAAAGAACAGTAGGTAATATTATTATTGTTGGATACCCTCATAGAAACCCCTATAAATAAGTAGGTCGGCACGGAATTGTATATAATATACGCATTGGGTGGAATATTTTCTTCATAAATTACTCAAATTCGTGCGTTGTTGTATGTTAGTTAATTGGCAGTTTATAATTGAATTTTTAATTATAATAATTACAAGATCTTTTTAAATTTACTCTACTCATTTTCTGGAGTATTATAAATGAACTTCGTTGAAGTCTTATAATTTGTCCGGCGGAAGTTCAACTAACATTCAATAATCCTAAAATATTTTGATAAAAACTTTTTGTTCCATCCTCGAGGGCTTACGGAATAAATAAAAGTTTCATGAAAATACTTTAAGTTTCCCAGGCATTTTATTTAATAAAACATTTTTCATTGAGATTGTGAGATAATAATAATAATAACAAATTGTCTCTCAGCATTCATAGTAATATCATACCTCAAATCAGTTTAAATTCATATATAGGCCTGCAGAAATAGAAAAAACGGTGTAACTAATTCGTTTCAGATAGCCGTAGGTAAAAACAGGTGTATTTAGTTATAAGGAATATACCTCTGCGATTCCTCCCAAATCAAATAAACAGAACATTGTTTATAAGTCACTTTTATGTGAAAAAATCATGAAATTTGGAGTTTTTTAAAAATTGCAGTAAGACTGCAGTAGATTAATTTTTTTGAATGTTTCTGTTTACTAGGTAATTCCAAACCGGTTAATTTAAGCCCCGGTTGATTTCATTTCATTGATTATTTATTTAAATAATGGCCGAAAACCATCGAAATTTTCGAAAATTTCAAGCATTTTTTACTCTGAAAGGAAAAATTCTAGACTCTTGAAACTTTGGTGAAATATGTGTCTCATTACCCTCAACTTACAAAAAAAATTTCGTTTCAAAATGTTTATTAGTTTTCGAGAAATTCTATTTGTTTATTAAAAACGTCCCAAATGTTAAATGAAAAATTGACCTATTAACGTTATCAAAAATAATTCAACCACAGCTCATTTTTTTCGTCAAGACGTCAATTTTACGAATCTGTTATGGGCGTATCGATTTTCAATAATTTTGACCGTCAAAATGCCGTTAACAACATTGCTACTTTTCGGAGCAGCGTTTTTTGCAAATAACTTTACAACAAATGAACGTATCTGCACAAATCTTTCATATTTGAGTTGCTGGTATTTTTCTACAAATTTATAAAAAAAAAATTGTTGCTCTGGGACATGTAGGAGCCGAGAAATTTTTTTAAATTGTTTAATGCGCCAAACGTTTATTTATTAATATTTATGGCCAAAATTGAAACTTGTTGTTAATAAGATCTTGAATTTTGTGAATTCATCAAGTCCTATTGAAAACGGGCCCTTTTTGAGGTGAAAATATAATTTTTAATAATTAGTGATTTTAGAGCGTCTTCAATTTGTTTGGCTCAAGGGACAGGTGAATTTTTTATCAAACGAGTTTCAAATTGGGGTAGCGAGAAAAATTCGTCATATCTCCGTTATTTTCTGACCAATTTCGACGTTTTGTTTTTTTAATTTGGGGTAGCTCACGAAAATAATAACAATGGGCACATTTGCAATATCCAAATAATAAACATATAATTGTTATAAACAATTTTTTTTTTTAAATTTTTTCTTTTTTGGGCTTATGCAACTTATAATGTGCTAATGTATTAAATATAAATTTGTAAAGATTATATAATGGTAACAATGCTGTAACATCGTATATTGTTTGATGGAGAAATAGTTTGTGCATACATTGTTACCATTATATAATCTTTATAAATTTATATTTAATACATCAGCACATTATTAAGTTGCATAAGCCCAAAAAAGGAAAAATAAAAATAAAAAAAAATTGTTTATAACAATTATTTGTTTATTATTTGGATATTGCAAATGTGCCCATTGTTATTATTTTCGTGAGCTACCCCAAATTAAAAAAAAAACGTGGAAATTGGCCGGAAAATAACGGAGATATGACGAATTTTTCTCGCTACCCTAATTTGAAACTCGTTTGATCAAAAATTCGCCTGTCCCTTGAGCCAAACAAATTGAAGACGCTCTAAAATCACTAATTATTAAAAATTATATTTTCACCTCAAAAAGGGCCCGTTTTCAATAGGACTTGATGAATTCACAAAATTCAAGATCTTATTAACAACCAGTTTCAATTTTGGCCATAAATATTAATAAATAAACGTTTGGCGCATTAAACAATTTAAAAAATTTTTTCTCGGCTCCTACATGTCCCAGAGCAACAATTTTTTTTTATAAATTTGTAGAAAAATACCAGCAACTCAAATATGAAAGATTTGTGCAGATACGTTCATTTGTTGTAAAGTTATTTGCAAAAAACGCTGCTCCGAAAAGTAGCAATGTTGTTAACGCCATTTTGACGGTCAAAATTATTGAAAATCGATACGCCCATAACAGATTCGTAAAATTGACGTCTTGACGAAAAAAATGGGCTGTGGTTGAATTATTTTTGATAACGTTAATAGGTCAATTTTTCATTTAACATTTGGGACGTTTTTAATAAACAAATAGAATTTCTCGAAAACTAATAAACATTTTGAAACGAAATTTTTTTTGTAAGTTGAGGGTAATGAGACACATATTCCACCAAAGTTACAAGAGTCTAGAATTTTTCCATTCAGAGTAAAAAATGCTTGAAATTTTCGAAAATTTCGATGGTTTTCGGCAATTATTTAAATAAATAATCAATGAAATGAAATCAACCGGGGCTTAAATTAACCGGTTTGGAATTACCTAGTAAACAGAAACATTCAAAAAAATTAATCTACTGCAGTCTTACTGCAATTTTTAAAAAACTCCAAATTTCATGATTTTTTCACATAAAAGTGACTTATAAACAACGTTCTGTTTATTTGATTTGGGAGGAATCGCAGAGGTATATTCCTTATAACTAAATACACCTGTTTTTACCTACGGCTATCTGAAACGAATTAGTTACAGATTCCCGTTCACATCGTCTAATTCTACAGGCCTAATATTATGTTTAATCAGAAGTACTAGGGATAATGCGAGTGAATTAGGCAAAGTCTACCCTGTACAAATGAATATTTTTTCCATGTTTACACCTTCAAACATCTCTGCGTTTGAGTGCCTCAAATCTCCAGCATCTAGTTGGTGGGACCCACCGAGTACTTTACCCAGTTGACGCCGTTGGGGTTGCGGTGTGTCGGGCAAAATACTGTCTGTACAATTAAAAAACCTTGTTATATTTTAACAGCCTCACGTCACTTTTAATTTCCAATTAACATTAAAAATAATAGTCGTCTAGCCGCCAGCTATTGCCCTAATTTCTTCAGCCGCTGTGAGCAAAAACAAGAAATGGCTAATTAAATTCTTTGTGTGGGAGAGTTAGACCGTTATGTTATGAAATGATAAAAATTTAATTTGCTTCAGAAAAAAATTATAGCTACCATTTACTGTTTTATTATAGAGAGTTTTTGAAAGAGCACATTTTCTTGAATCGCATACTTAAAGTAAATGGTGCTTATGACTTTGTAAATAAAATATTTGAAGTACCTACTTTAACAACGAACATAACATTATTTTTATCTAGCAAATTGAAGTTTACCTAAACAAATAAAATCAAAAAAAATTTCGCAAGTTTGAACCCATTTTAATCGATCCTTAATCCTAATCTAGCATCAACAGCTGTATATGGAAAACTCCTGCTTCTCTGTCACTCGGCAGCAGCCGTTACTGCGTTGAACCACGTAGGTACATCTACTCATTGATAAAAATAGCAGGAAAATGTTCTGCTTTCTCTTATTATTAATAATTTCACAATCACACACAACTTCATCCGGTAATATCATTGTAGATAAATTGGAAAATCAGCCTTAGGTTCAGCTATAAATTGGTTAGTCTTGATTCTTCCCAACAAACAGGAATATTTACATAGGTAGGTACATTAAGCTCTAGGCCGTCCTAATTACTCAGATGAACTAACGAGTGGAATTTAGAATGAGGGACTAGAAATTCGTAACTTGACTTCCATACCTACCCTTTTATAATTAACGTTTGATAAACCAAACCATTTGATTTTCATACTGTTGGCTAAAGTTTGTAAATTAGTTTCGGATATAATTGTATTACCTTGAATAAAGGAGAATTTGTTTCAATTATTGATATGGGTTTATTGTTCAAAGTATGCAATTCATTTCACTGGCTTTTATTTGAACTGAAATATAAATACTGATTGTGACCGAAAAAAATCTGCTAGAGGTACAAAAAAATATGAATAAGTGATATGAGGCATCCCTTTGACAACAGAACGTTAAAGCAACCATATTTAGCAGATTTGTCTAATAGTGTTGGTTGTTTTCGCCATTCTGTCATTAAGGTGCACCGTTTCATTTTGTACGAGTTGTACGTTCAATGGTAAAATCGTAAAAAAGTAGGTAACTTTGAACGACTGTATCTCACTTAATTTTTAAAAATACTTTTATCGGGCACCATTTACCAATACCTATACCTAAATCCACTCAGAAAAAAGTTATACATATATAGTTGGATACATTTGAAAGCATATTACAAATTAGATAATGTAAAGAAATTGGACTATTATTAAGAAATACAAGCAAAATAAAAATATTTTTCCTACGCTGTATAATAAACCTATTGACAAATATACAAAAAATGATAGGTCATAATAATATACTTAATACTGACAATATTTAACTGAGATAAATTACGTTGGGCCTCAATAGACTTTATCTGAATGACTTCTCCGTCCTGAAGTTAGTTCGTGCGGTAAGAAGATAAAATGTTTCTCGATTATGTATATGTGTTTCAAATACACAAATACAGAGGCATTAGTACAGTCACTTGGTGATCTCACTTCGAACTAATTCTATAGCTGTTTTAAATTCAAATATTTTTGAATAGTTTGATAGTTCAAATAACAAATATTAAAAAGGAATAAGGGTGCTTTTTTGTTGGGGGCGAGTTTCACCCCAACTCGGGGGTTTCGAAAAAGAAAGTGATTGTCAAATTCTACCCCATAAAACCCTCCTTAACGTTCTTTTTGCTTTAATACCAGAGTCCCAGGGGTTGAAAACATTGATTATTAAGCAAAAAACTCTGATTGTTTAAATGTTTTAAGCAAATTACTCGAAGAGTATCACATTTTCGAAAAAGTTTGAAATAACAAAAATAATCCATGAAATAAAAATTTGTTTAGGCTCATCGTTTCCGAGATACAGTTGATGTTAAGTGTACTTGAACGGAGCCCTGAAAAGGTCACGCGATTCAAACAGTCATAACTCTGGTTTAAAAAAACCTTTTTATATGTACCTTGAATCAAATTGATGCTTATTACAGTAGCTTAAAATTGTCTTGTGGTAAATTTTGATATCTGCCAAATCATAAATGATGATGAAGGAAAATAAAGGCAAAATTTTTATTTTTTACAAAAAAGTGCCCGTTTTTTGTTTCAGTAAATTCCAAATTGATAAATCCAAATTGTGTTTTTTGTTAGTCATTAATATTATGTATACCTACGCTCAAATTTGTTTGACTGTGATGGATGTATTATCTAAAAGATTTTACACTTGTATGTATTTAGAAAATTTTTGAAGTAATAATTTTTTTTGGTTTTCGGTTAAATAACTTAGCAGAGAAGAATCTTAGCTGAATGTTACCACAGACAAAAAAATTATGGCAATAAACTAAGGAAAATGCTACTATTTTTTTTTATAAAGATAATAACTTCGGATAGAAGTGTTAACTCTTAATGTTTTTTTTTTTAATTGACGCATTAAGAAGCGCGCCTCATTTTAGCAAATTATGCTATTGCTTGTTTGGTGGTAATTTAGTCTCAGAACTTCGTTAATTATTGATTATTTTAACTTAAGGGGTGGTTTTCATCCTCTTAGGGGTAAGATCAATTATTTTTCTTATCAGAAGATGAGTTTTATGTCTCAAAATGTAACAATCTGCTAAGAAAGTCCAAATTTCCCAAAACAAACAAAAAATGATTAATTCATCTATTTTACCTCTTTTATATCGGCTATATTGAGGGTGCAACATAAAGTTTTTAATTTCTGACTTCACATTCGTGATCAGTGACTCCAAAAATATAATAATATAAATTTCAATAATTTCAGAACTTCGTTAATTATTGATTTTTTGATTTTAGGGGTGGTTTTTACCCTCTTAGGGGTAAGGGCAATAATTTTTCGTATTAAGACATAAGTTTTATGTTCTAAAATATTCAAAGAAAAAGTTGTACTTGCGCAAAACAGACTAAATATGTTTTGCCATTGTACCCCTATTATATCGGCCATATTAGGGGTGCAATCGCGAATTCTAATATTCTGACTTAAGATTCGTAATTAGCGACTTTTTTAATAACTAACTCTTAATATTTGAGTCAGTATTAAATTTTGCACTTCAGGGGTGGTTTTCACCCTCTTAGGAGTAAAAGCACATCTATTTCTCTTTAATAATATTTGAAGATAATACCATATAGTTTAAGAATCCGCAAAAAAAATTTACAAGCAGCTATAGAATTAGTTCGAAGTTTGGGTAATTTTTGGCACCCAGTGGCTGTATTAATATTTAAAAGAAAAATATTCTTTTAAAGCCTGATTTATTTTAAAACTCTTTTTCCTCTTTCCAAAACAATTGACAAGCTTATTACCTAATACAGAAACAAATTTAATGCTAAATGTTCATGTGTATAATATTGCAGTATTTTTCTTAATGGAACTAAAAAGTTTATATTCAAAAAATATTTAAAAAATCAAATATATTTTTTTCTATGTATTTAGAGTGTTGTGACATACAGAAAAGGTTTCTATATACTTATATGTTGTTACATACTAAAGCAAATGAAAACTATTTGTGATTTAAACGAAAAGGGAACTTTCGATGTCTTCCAAAATAAACTGTAAGGATCTCTCTTACATTACATAGGATTTTCCTGAGGTTACTTCAGTGTCTTAAGATAACATTTATACCCGATATAATGAATCAATAATGGTATAACACTGACTCGTTTGTGAGCACCAATACTCTAAGAAGTGGATAGAAAATATATTTGGAGTTGTTGACCGACTCTTTACATGCTGAAAATATACAATTGTCTTCATGCGTTAAAATAAATATAACCTTAACTTTAACTTTGAAAAATAAATTAATTTGAGTAATTACTAATTTCTCTATAACGTGTTTTAAAGAGAGCTGAAATTTATTATTTGTAAATCACTTCGGCAAAAGCTTCCTTTCACGAGAATTTAGACTTTGAGAAATATTATCTTAATTCTCCAATCCTTTCTGTACTTTGTGTTACTTAGGAAAACAGATGAAGTAGTCAGGCATAAATCGCTGATGAAAGATAACATTGTGTTTAAGCTGATTTAGAATTATCTAGGCTCTCTATTTTATGTAAAGTACAGTTGGAAACGAAAGATTATTTTTCTGATTCTGACTGATTAGTCTAGTGCGTATGGGTTTTCTTATGTTTCGATTCTTTGTTTCATAACTTCATCCTTTTTTCGTACGTTTAACTCAAATATATGTATGTATTTTGTTTGCATTTTAAATTGTCGAAAATTGAAACATTTGGTGGCACAACTCTTGACTTCGTTATTACCTGAGATTACTTTTAAGCAATAAAAAAGGAATGATCATAAAAACGGAAAACAATGAAACCCCAAAAAGTTTTAGAACTAAATATTTTAAATTTCTGAAAATTAATAATATGTATTTTGTTACATAATAAATGTAATGTATTACTAGATATAACATCTCTATATCAAGTAGTATAAAAAAATCATAAAAACAACACACTTCTAGATGAAGTTGTTAATGATGTTTTAGTATTTCGTGTCCCTCAATCCGTTGTTGTCGGATTTAGTAATTACTTCAGAAATGTTTATTCGCCCTCTTCGAGCTTAAGTACTGAACTCAATTATTGCTTCACCTACTTAGCTCTGCTTAGCAAGGAATTTACTGAAAATGAATTACTGAATTTTGCAACAAATTCAACACTAAAATGTGTCAGGTTATTGTTAAATATTTAGTAATATATTTTGTTAAAATAGAAACAATCCAAAGCTTTGTATCAAATTGTTTATTTATTTAAACTTTTGCTCTTATTCACTAATAAATAATAGGAAAAAATAATAAATGAACATTTTTTCCCTTGGTTAATTAATTATACATAATTTTTGAAAATAAGTAAAGAGGCAAATAGTTTTTTTTCCTTTCATTTTGATGGTCCTAGAACCGATGTCTATTTGACCAGTTTTCTTTATTATTACTATAAATGATGTCTGTCCTGCACTTCATACTTTTTTTTTAGGCAAATAGTTTAATAAATAAATAACAATAAAAGTAAGGCAAAATTAATCCCAATTCCTAAATTGAATAAATGCTCAGACAGTGACCGTCGTTTGTGTATAAATTAATTCTGCATTGGAAAGATCATTTATTAACATTTTTGGAGTTCAATCATATCAATTATTTCGTCAGAAAAATGTATACTTTCTTTATTATTTATATCACTTTAGTAATACCAGAAAGTAAAGTAAAACCTAATTTGAAATAATTTTCTGTCGCGAATTAATTTGCTGCATTATCAGCTACTTGAAATCTTGGAAAAACGTATAAGACACAACAAACAACATTTGATAAAATGCTTTCATTTGTTTCTTTATTAACAAAACATTACATTAAATTGCTAGTATCTTCAAAACTACTCAAAATAAATATCATGTATTGGGGGTTGTCAGAAAGTAATTGCTATTCTCTATTTTATTCTAAAATAATAATTCCATTTAAAATAAGAAAGTTATTGATGTTTTTAAATCTACATAATGGAAATCAAATTAGACCCTAGATGAAAAAAATTCTAATACATCATTTGAAAGTTCATATCTAGCTTAATCAGCTGCCACCATAAAAAGTTTAAAATTATTTTTTATTTGAAAAATATTGCATTTCTCATTAGGTTTTACATCTGTCAAAACTTCGACAAAATTTAGAATATTTTAAAAAGTGGTCAAACGAAGTGCATGTTATGATAGTTCATTGGAAAGCACTTGACATTTTCTAATCAAGTTTGGAATAATATATAGGGTGTTTCATTTAACTTAACAAAGTTACTGTCCAACCTAAATGGAACACCAGAAATAGCTAGATATATTATTGGAATTATGCATTAATTGCTGAATAACTTTTGTTTTAAAGTTTTTTGTCTATCTACGCTAGCTAAGGATTTATGGAAGAAATACACACTACATGAATCGTACATATCCATTTTGATAAAGTTTTTGACCACATCAATCATGGAATAATTTCATTTAAGCTGAAAAACTTTGGATTTGATGAATCTCTTACATAACTTATTCCTATTTAGTCCTGTTTAACTAACAGAAACCGTATGTATCCTATTTTGTTTGATTCCGGGCAATTCATTGCTACTTCTGATGTACTTCAAGGATTAAACCCTGGTCCCCTATTATTTTTGCTTTTTATTAACGATTTGGTCCAAATTATTGACTGTGAAATAGTGTTGGGGATCTCAAAATATATTACGGTGTAGAAAATGTTACTGATTGTTATTTAATCAAAATCAGCTAGACAAGAATGAAATTTAATGCCATGAAAATAATCTTCAATTAAACATTTAAGCGTAAAATCCTAACTTTTACATTAGATTTTAATTCAAAATTGTTTTTCATCGAACACATTCAGATCTTAAGGGGATAATAGTACCAAACATATTTTTGAAAATTCATATTTTCGTTACTATTCATCGGAATCGTTTTAAATTTTTATGAATGATATAGAATTATATAATCTAGGGCTGTGTGCATGCATATTTGAATAGGCCGGAAAAATTTAAAAAAAAACTCGAAAAAATGTGAAATTTTTCAAACCCATGCACATGCATCTAGAAAATGTAATTCTAAATACGGTGCTAAAATTCAAATCGTTTACCTGCTGTCGTTTGCGTATAATAAATTTTCAAAATTCATGACTTTTTGTTTTCCAGGTACAAAATACCATAAATAAATAAAATAAATAATAAATAAAACCTAACATAAAATTTTATATTTCAAAACAAATTAAAATTAATATTTAAGTTCTCGCTCAAAACCAGAGCCTTTAGTTGATTTTTTAATGTTTTTGTCGATTTGTCGTGTACAAGGGCAGATTATTATACACGTAAGTGGAAAATATGTAAAAGATGATCGAAATTTTTCATATTTAGGCCGTACTGTATACAAGTGATCATTTGTATATCTCAAATTCCGGTTATGCATAGTATTTCTCATAAGTAATTTATCAAAAAGATAAACAGGTTTTTGCAATATAGCAATAAGGAAAAGTGCACAAACCACCTTTCATTTAATTTTAGTAGTCCTAGCTGTCTAATGTGAGATGTAATATGCTTATAGAATGAAGTATTTGTAACAAATCTAATACAGATATTCTGAATTTTCTGCAATTTTCTTAAAATGTATAAATTCTTATCCTGTTTAATATGAAACTATAACCTTTACTTTAATTACTTGCTTCTGTTTTAGATTTATAGATTTATATTCTTGGAAAAAATGGTAGAAGAGCAGTTTTTAAATTTTTATTTTATCTCGAGTATAAAATCAGAAATCAGGTATATAAAACTTTATAATATAAGTAACATTAATTTTTGTGGTTGTACAAAATTTCACTCTATTTGCTGACGTTATTATTAATGGTAGGATTTCAGTACATCGAAGAAAATATAGCACTGGTACACTCCGGCCGCTATAAGAACAAGCCACTTACGTCATCAAAGAATATCCGCGAGGCCGTCTATCGCAGTCCCACCCTCTAGCATAAGCGTATCATAATAGTATTTTTAAAATATGTTATTCGTAGCGTTGATTTTGATAAATGCAAGTCACTAATTACTTTGTAGAAGCATGGTATCGCCAAAGCTAGCGCAGCCGTTGCAACGCCCCTGGCTTGTTCTTATAGCGGCCGGACTCTATAATTGAAAAAGAGATAATAATGCGTGGAATTGATGTTTAAAAAAAGTTGATAATTTAACAAAATTTTATATATTGTTCAGCTATTATATAAATAAAACTAATTAATCACAGAAACAGCCAACACAAACAATCTTGATGAAACTTTTTGGGGTTGCATTGGATCTAAATAAAATATTTTCATCATTAACCTATACTACTGCATCAATTAGTATATCGAACGCACTGTCATTATTTAAACTCTATATTTAATCATTTAATCTGCCAGGAAATCGATTAAAGTTAATCGGTACATTTCGCAAATTACTAATTTCACGCATTTCCTCACTTACCTCCGCCTCATAACCCTCCCTGACGTTGAACGTAAGATCGTGTTGGATGTCGTTGGCAAACTGTTGCTGGTACTCAGGGTATAATCTCAGCACATCCACCAGGCCTTGCATGTGGATACACTTCAAATCGCAGTAGGTCAAGGCACGAACGTCGCTGCTCGACTTAATCACGATGTCTGATCCGCCACCCCCACGATTTCCGTCCGTCGTGGGACCGTTTGATGAGTGCTGGAGATGCATGTTTATGTCGCTGCCGACTAGGTCGCCTTTCCCTGAAACCAAACGTTTACGTGGATAAGTGTCAGGGGTATATGGGAAATGTTTTGGTTACTACCTATGTAGTTCAGAAGATTTAAATCTGAACTTTTTCTACTAAAATTTGTATTCTTTTTGTTCACCCATAACGTTAATAAATAACAATTCTCAGACTGTATAAGATACATAATATAAAAAAAAATTGCTGAATTTTATGTCATTAAGATTTATAGTTGTTAAAGTTCATAATTACGTATAAATGATTTAAATCAATCAATAGACCCTTTGGGACCTGTTAATTATGCATGATGCATGAGCGTTCATTTATCGATTGATATTCGTGAAATTTGCGAAGTTCCTTTACTTTATGCGTGACCGAAATAAAATATTATATAATGGCGAATGCGCCGGTTTAAAATAATATCATCTGATTATAAGCTGATACATTTGATATTTCAATTTTTTTTTCTATAATTATCTCGGTTATTATGTTAAGTATTAATTGAAGATTATGTTTTGTTAATTTAAAAAAAAAATTATTTATTGACAATATGCTTTTGTATTGTAGTAAAAAACTTGTGTAAAAATATCCTATGCGAGATTATATTAAAAAGTTGGAGAAGGAATTTAAGCCGAATAATATACCTACAATATGTAAAAATATGTATTTAAAAAAAATTACTGAAAGCAGCTTCGCTGCACTATATGTGTGTGTTTTAACGCTGTACGTTCATCAGATGCTTTTAATAAAGCCTATACTGGATTTTGACACTGCATTGGGACTTTCTGAATATTTAATTAGCTTCAATTTTTCTGTTTTACTTCTGCTTACAGAGAATAAAAATTTTAATTCGTTCGTTCTAGCCGTAGTTGCTGGCTAGTTTTAAAACTCGGCCCTTTTCGTAGTGTCTAATATTTCGGATTGTTCATTTGTAAACTTTATCAACTTGAGATTTTACTGCTTAAGTAATTGAATTAGACTATCCGTAAATGCATCTTTTCTGATTAGTTCCCAGAGAGATGTTTGCTAAGTTTTGTGAAGTTTCCCAGTTTCAATTCTGTCTCTTTGTTACTTGCTTGGAGTATTTTTCTACAGGAATATAAATCTGAAAACAGAAAACAAAACACCAAACAAAAGTTGTAGGACGAAAAACATGAAGTTTGTGAAAGTTAATATTAGGTATTTTATTACATACTACGAGATAGCACTTATTAAGTACGCAATCTTATGCTTAGCTTATCGGAAAATTATATACCTACAAATGCGTTATTTTTCGCCTATCCTATATTTTAACGAGCTGAGCGACGCCGACGTGACGTGGGCTTTATAATTCATCATAAATAAAGCACATGCAAAGTTCTAAACCGGTTTAACAGGAAATGAATTACTCCTGCTTTAATTTTTGCCTTTTGTGTAAACGACATGATATTCTACTTACATAAAATGTAGACCACTTTAAAATGTGGTTTAATTTAAGTGGAAGTGAACTACCTAGAATTTTCACAAAACACAGAAGCATGATATTTGGTTGAGAATGTAAAAAAAAACATTACACATATTATCAACTTATTTGACTTCAGTATTTATTATACACAGATAATAATATAGCCTCTTAAATTATATTCCATATTTGGAAGTGCCTTTATACTTTCTGTTTATTGTTCATTATTTAATACTATCATTTCTGAATGTTAAATAAACAGTCAAAAGTCTCAGCCACCTTTGTTTCAGTTGTTTGCGTTAAGAAAAATAAAATTAACTAAATGTTTTATTAATGGCTTTAATATTTATTAATTGTAGACACAATACGGTTATATTTGAAAAAAATGCTCTAAATAATGTGCTCTTTAATTTTGTGTGACAACATACTGGGTGTCCCATTCTAAAATAAAAAAATGTAATTTTTGGTCAAACCGGATGTTGATTTAAATTTGTTTCATTGCTAATTAAATCAGTTTGATTTACTATAAAAAAACGTCCCAAGGATCTATCGTAGAAAATTTATTTTGAAAAAGTTATGGCTATTTTAGTTTCTCAAAAATATTACATTGAAATTCAAATATCTCGGAAACCAGCGATTTTTCGAAAATTGTTTGAATCATAAAAGTTGCTTAGAGTGTAATGTTCTTTCACATGCACCTCATTTCAACGTTCCTGGGATCGAACAATTTCTTTGGATCGCAACGCCATCTATATCTAACATGGAGAAAAACCGTCTTTACTCAAAACTGAAGATATTTATATACTCTAGTGAATGCCCTTTACAGAATTCAAATATATAAGTTTCCGAGAAAATGACCCCGGGAATTTTAACTGGGACACACTGTATATTATACTAAATTTTAGAAATTTTTTATTTGATGTTCCTCTGTTTTCATATTTCTCGGAAAAAAAGTACAAAAGATGTTTTCGAATTTTTATAATTACTTTTATTTTAAAAAAATTTAAATAATATTTTCAAATTTAAAACTGACGTATGAAAAGTGGGCTTATTTTGACGAACATATACTAACAGTATCACTTTCTTTTTCACCGGAAATGTGATAAATTTTCAATTTTTAAATGGAACACCCTGTATATTTATCATATTCTGATTATGCATAAAATTTTCTATATTAAAATTTTTGTAATTACTCTTTAAAATTAGGTCCTTCTTTCAATTTTTCATTAAAATCAAAATTAATAATAATTGGAAAACTTTGTATAATGAACATTTTCCATTGGATATGATGGTTCGTTTTTGAAATTTGGATGCAATATGAAGCGAATATTTTTTATTATAAATAAATTTTTGAAAAAAATTTAAAATAATTGTTTTTATGACTTTTTTTCAAACAATAACCCCTATTATTTCGTTCCCTATATGAATCATCATAATTTAAGCTTTAAATTGGTGTAAGTATACTTAAAGGCTTTCATTGTAAATGAATTGTGGCAAATTTAAAACTTTTGGTCTCGTATATAATAATAATAATATAATAATTCGTGATAATTCGTAGTAACTTTTATAAAACTCATAAAATAATTTTGCGGCGGGTGTCTTCTGTTTGGAAAACACTGTGTGTAGTTTATTGCTGCAGCCCTGGAATTTTTCCGGAATTCGCCGTAAATTAAAAACTACTTAAGTTTTTCATTTTGTGTGTATATTTTAAATGGATATTGAAACAGTGAGAGTATAAAGGAGCAACAATCAACTAGTTATTTAAAAAGTGACAGTCAAAAAATATTATGTGATTCTTATTTATTTCCAAAGGCAACTTAGTTTATTCGCAAATTATTTTAATGCTTTAGATTAATATCATTATACGAGACCAAAAGCTTTAAATTTGCACAATTCATTTATAATGGAATCCGTTATACTTTCACCAATTTAAAGCTTAAATTATGACGATTCCTTTAGGGAAGGAAAAATAGAGGTTACTGGTTGAAAAAAAATAGTAATTATTGCACAAAAGTCAGGAAAAAATTATTTAGAATTTTTTCAAATAATTAAAACAAAAAATATTCGATTCATATTGTTTCCAAATATCAAAAATGAACCATTATGGTGTCCCATGCCTCCTTGGAATATTTTTAGTACCTATACAAAGAGTTTCAATTATTAATTTTGGTTTTCACGAAAAATAGAAATAAGTCCGCCAATTTGAAGGTAATGTCAAAAATTTTGGTTTAATATATGTATAAAAAATTTCATGCATAACCAAAATATGAAAAAACATACAGGGTGTTTCATTTAAAAATTCAGATTAGATGACACTTTCAGTGAAACCGGAAGCGGTATTGATAATATATGTTCGTCAAAATAAGCATATAATAGTTTCAAGTTTGAAAATTTTATTCCAATTTAAAAGAAGAATATGTCAGGCTTATACGTCATCCCGTTGACACCCGGTATAGGTAGCGTCATTGATAAATATATATTACAATAAATGCGTAAATAGGTAACTATTTATTACAATATAGAAAAATGGGAGAAATATTCACAAGAAATTTGACCGGAAAATATATTTACAATAATATATTTTATGGATTTGTTAAATTTAATTTTTTATTTTAAGTTAAGTTTAAATTTTAATTTAAATTTTTTTTTGCCACTCGAAATATAACGTTTATTGCATATATCAGATGATCAAAAGAAATAACGTTGCTTAATCTAAATCCCTGCGATAATAATTAAAACTAGTTAAATCTATAACAAATCAAGGACTGTGTCCTGTTGGATGTTTACAAAATTAAAGAAACTTATGGTTTTAAGAATTTAGGTCATACATTCTATGGTTACAGAGTCGTTTAACAGCACTTAAATTGGCAGACCTCTTTTTGACACTTGTGGTGCAGTTATGATGGCTGATTATTCTAGAATTTCTTGCACCGTTTACTGGATGTGATTAAACCAAATAGGCCTTGGATGCAATTTTGGAATTCGACCAATCACATGGTTATTTTAATCTAATTAGGTTATTTTTTACCTTTATTTCTGGTAAGTTGGAGTTGCTTTTCCGTTCCTTTTTCGTATTTGTCCTTGACTCACCCTTGGACTATCGTGGATATATAAATTTTTAATATTTTCCAGTAATTTTACGATTATTTTCAGGAGCGATCTGGACGAGGGTTTGCTGCTTTCATTACCCAATAACAACTCAACTTCTGTTTTCGTTCCTAAGGAACATGCAGAAAATTTGCAAATCAAGGATTCCTAGATTGCTATCTGTCATTATTCATGGTTCGTTTTTATGCCTATTTTTTCTTTATTCTATATTTTTCCTATGAAATTATGTTATTTTCAGCATCCTCTTTTCATTGCGAATCTATGGATACCCATTTGTTGATATTGCGTTAGATGAAATTTTGACCTGACGTTGGCTTCGACGAAGCATCACTGAACCTTTTAAATTTCACTTCACAATCACTTCTTAAAATCTAATTTACATTGTGTCTCGTCATTCGACTAGACTGGTGGTTTTACAAGTAAGTCTTACACTATTTATTTACATTTTTATGGAATTTTATGGAAATAAAGTGCATAGTTTAACTGTTGGGTTAAAAGTCGTTTAAACTTTGCTCAAAGCATGTAAATAACAGCTGTTCTGTTATTGATTATTTAAAGGAAACATTCTACAATACATTTACTTTATTTACGCTTTTAATTTGTTTACGTTTGTTTTATTTTAGCGAAGCTGACCCTATTTTTATGTGTGGCCCGTTGACCTGTATTGCATCAACAGGTGTTCTACAGCTGATTTAGAAAGATTATTTTCCAATATGATATCCTTTTTAACTTGTATTTAACTATTCAGTATACCACACGTAAGTTTCTCGTTATTTGTTTCCTTGTGAGGAATATTTTTTCTATCCTTGTTTTACCTGAATTTATTTTTAATTTTATTTATTTAATAATTGGGTTTTAATTTCCTTTAGTAGTTTAAAATACATGACAATATTTTAGGATAAATCAGTTCAACATGTTATTATTATTAGATTGATTTTTATGAGGAAAATAAATACATTTAGCTAAACATTTTGGATTTAACAAGTTCGGAAACTATTCAATGTAAATATTTGTTGATGATTATTAATCCATCGTCAATTGCCATGTCATTTTTTATTAACGCAGGTATTTTTTTCAGCAAACAATGTATTTATGGAAACAAAACGACTTCCTGAAAAATTCGTATTTATAGAATAAATTAATTACTTTGATAAATAAAATTGTTTCAATTTGAAGGTATCAAATTGATGGCAGGATTATCAAAATAAAAATGTTGCTGCAATAAATTAAAACGTGATATTGACACATTTAACAAATTATTGACTTTGGTTATTCGTCGTCGTAATTGTTTGATACAAAACGTTATAATAATATGGCATCTTTATATGGTAAATTACGTTAAATATAATCCAGGGTATGACTAAAGCGAATCGAACATTTTCAATTAAATGGCAAATTTCCTCCATCATAAAATTAAACAATTTACCAAAGAATATTTACCTCTTTCTAATCGCTTTTAGGCCCAAATTGTTCGTGGTGAAACAATTTGGTAAATTTACCAACACCTGGTATGTAAACCAAACCTTTTCTTCTTTTACAAGAAGTTCACAGCTACAAAATATATATTTTGGTAAATCTTACAGCTAGAATAGCAGTATTAGGATCAGATGAAAATAACTAACCAAATAAGGATAACCAATCGGTTATCCTTATTTGGTTAGTTATTTTCATCTGATACTAATATAAAGTATAAAGCTGTAACGTTTTTGTGTACAAAATATTTATTGCTGCTAAATAACTAAGCGAAAAGCGATTAAAACATTTTTAAGATATATTTTAATTATTTTAGAGGTGCCCAGTTTTAATGATAATCGTAGAAATTAATTAATTTTACCAGACTAATGCAGTAAATGCAAATATATAAAGAGTATAAAAAAGTGTATTTTCCTCAACACTCCTAGAAAATAATAGTTCGCACAGGACAAACGTATAATATGAAAAAATGTTAATAACCATTAATATCTTTCTGTTACTTATACATTTATACACAATATCCAGTATCGTCAAAGCATGACTGATGACACCAGAACCCCCAATTATCCCCATCTGATGGCATCATGTTCCATCAATTTTTAATTAAAATATTACACCGCATGTTTTCACAAAATAACGCATATACATACCCAGGATGGCAACAACCATATTATTCTGCACAACTTCCATTGACCCGTTGCAGATGTAGTAGATGTAGCTCAACGCATCCCCCTTGTGTATTAGATATTCGCCGGGGGCACAAAAGTTTGTCCTAATGTGAAGAGACAGAAGTTTCAGACAGCCCTGGGACGCCGCCTCAAAAATTGGTAGCTGTAATATTTCACGATGGAGGTGCATCGATACATCCCCTCTCAGTTCCTCTGGAAATTCTTTAAGGGTCTGTAACAGAGAGAAAAAAGTTATTGCGACTTAAGCACATGATTACATAATGAATGTCTTAAGGGAATTGCTGGAAGTTTGACGGAATAGCTCGAGGTGTTGATGAACAGGTTATTTTAGAGAAGTCTGTAAACTTCTGGTTTCGATAGTACTTGATAATTATTACAAAATTATGAGGTAACTATATCACGTCAATGAATTTGCTAGAGGTGGCAAATGAAAAATGCTTAGTCTCGTATTATAGATATAGACAACTTGGCACAATAACATTTTTATACTTAGAAAAACCAATTTAAATTTAGTGCTGAAAAGCACAAATATCGTGTGTGTTGTAGATAATTTTAGAAAATCCAAATATGGATTTACTGAATAAATTCGTTAATTTTGATCTTTCATATAATCTGCTGCGTATTTTTTAAGAATATCTGGTACAATGAATATAGCTTTATACTTTGAAACAATTTGCAGGATACAATAAGGTAAAGAATTACTAAGGATAAGACGATACTGGTTTTAATTTTAAATATGCGAACCATACAAAAGATAATACCTCACAGAAGGTATTGTCTTTAGAGACGTAGCACGAGAGAATTAATGTAATTAAAATTAAATTAAAATAAAAGAATAGGAATAATTCATATTTTGTTACTTGTAGCCCAGTGCTTGACTGAGAAACATAACGTTCACGACATGACGTAGACTTCATAACACGTTATTTGCGTCTAGACGGTGTTCCTGTTTCTATAAAGGAAGTAATTCTATTCCAAGTAAATTTGCCTTTAAAAATTTTCGTTTGTGAAGCAATATAACCATTTACTTTATATTGTCAAAAAAGGTGCTACTATTTCTAACTTTCTATTAATTTGTTGACTAATTACTTTCATGATTATTTGAGGCAGGCACACTTTATCTCGCTCTGGTTTTCCGAGTTCAATTCTCGGTAGTGTGGCACTGGATTTAATCCAATAACTCGATTATTGGATGTGTGCTCGTTGTAGTGAACAATGTACCATGTTCTGAATATCAACGGTCTATAAAAAATGTCTTATAAGCCACAGTAGAAACTTTCAATGTTCACGTTTAAATCGAAAAAGCAGTTTCAGAAAATAGGGTTAAGAAATATGGTGGTGAAGATTTCACATTAAGTTTAAATTGTTAAGTAGTAGATATAAGAATTGGCAAAAATCGATAAATTGTGTAGCTGGTTAATAGGAACTACCAAAGGCCAATATAAAACAAAAACAAAAACATATATAAATAATGATTATTAATAATTCATATTTTCTATTCGAAATAATTATTACATTCCACTGGGGTATCTACAAACGGAAGCTACTGAAAAACATTGACTTACTTGCATGCTGTATAGATTGACCAATTTAAGCTATAGATTTGAAATTTCATAGGTGGATCTCGTAGTCTCAGTCGATTTTAATTGAAATCGATAAAAAGGAAATAGGAAAATTGAGATACAGAGATACAATCCCCAGGATATACCTACGAATAACTTTTCTGGAATCTCAAACAAAGAATGCCAACAACAAAAAAAATAAAACTTAATCTTGCATAATTTTTGGTTTCTAATAGAAATGTATACCGGATGACCACGAGATGACGCTCGCTCCTATATCTTCTTGGTTTTACAATATATTTCAAATTTGGGCACGTCAAATATGCATTAATTAGACCAATTTAACATTTTCTGTCGCTTCCGGTTTCACCGGAAATGACGTTAACTTTGGATTTGTAAATGGAACACCCTGTATATTTTTACATTTTTTCATTTAGGAGGACAAGAGGCACATACTTGGTAGAGATTGAATGTTAAATTGTAACGAAGTGATATTTCCAATCAAGGAATGTTCATTTTTGCTTTAAATATTACCGTCACTTGGGTACACCCTGCTGCTGTTTTTAGTAAGTAAGTCCTGTTTTAGTTAAGTTAGTAATGAGTTGTTAAAAAGTCCGCTGGTAAACAATCAGTCAAGTAATTAATTGATTAATTTTCGACAATCCCCCGTATAAGTAAAATTCGAGAATTATTATAAATAATGGCCGAGTCGGAAATAAAAATCATTCGTTACTAAAAATGTTAATCCGTATCCGTTTTAATCCGTTTCTTTTTGCAATATAGTATAAAAATTGCAAGTAACTCATTTCCGGTTATTTACGTTCTGAATTGATGCTCCTAATTGCATAATCCGCTTGAACTCCGCAACGAACGTCGTGTTGAGAATACGATCCCATCGTGTCAAATCAGTACGCCCCTTTTTAACACGACATATAGATACGTCAGAAAGGTGATAAAATGCCAAAGAGCACTCCAGTCCGCATCAGATCCGATCGACAGTCATCAATTGAAGATCAATCCGAAGCCGTCACCATTTCCGTCCGTACCGCCGCTCCGAGTTTAATAGTAAATTTATTTGAACATAATATTGGTAAGAATACACCGCAGTCCGCTGCAACTTGTAGGTACTGCCTTCAGTTAAGTATAGATATTCAGAGATCTTATTGTCCGTAAGTATCGTTGTATTATACTACTAAATCAAACTAGAGCTAATTGGTTTTATAATATATGCATCCGCTGGTTAGATCTGTTCACTTGGGCCATCTAAAAAGCGTCCATGCATAGAGGTTACCGGAAAACCTACGTTAATCCAAATAGTCATTATATGCATCAGCTGGTTAGATCTGTTCACTTGAGTCATCCATAAAGCTCCATGCATAGAGTTGGCTGGAAAACTTACGTGAATTAGCATAATCATTAACAAATAGCTCTACGTTTGTGGCAGTAGTTCGCCGTATAGACTACAATATCTATAGCTAACCGACTGCCCGCTGTGCATAATACATCCTATTGGAAAGGTCCGTTTGCTTGCCGTACGCAATAATTTATTAATCAAACTTATCCAAAATTCCGTAATAAAATCGCGTAAAGATTCTTGATTGCTTGTTTATAATCGTTTTAAAAATTTATACATACTCGACTATACAGTCGCTGAGATATTAGAGTTAATTAATTTGTTCATTAATGTTGCCGAATAAATACGTTGTTTTAAAGAGGTAAAATTCACGAGTTATTATTTCTGTCATTTATTTCTGATTAACCCGTTTGAGCAGAATGGTCGAAGTCCATTCGATAGACCTCCAGTTTCCGATCCCCGGACATTCCGTATCTTCAGCTGTTTCGCTATTCAGGGTTGTTCTCCCAATAGGAGAGCCAAAAAGTGTAGTTCTTTGCACTTAAAAATTAAAGAACTGGCGCCCGAGTTTTCCGTATAAAAAGATTACGTAAGTATATTGAAAGAGAGCACCGTTATAAGTAGGCACCATTACAAAATATAGTTTGAGTGAATTTTTTTTCATTTATTTCTTGTTGAATGTTGCTCTTATATATTTTTGTGTATTATAAAAAAAAAATTAGATATTCTGGAAAATTGATTTCCGAAATGTTTAAGATCTTGTAACACAAATGTCATGTGATATAATATCTTCATTTTATAGTATTTTTTGCTTAATTATTGAAGCAAAACAAAAAAATTTTCTGGGGTCACGGCCGCCAATGTGAAAAATTAAATTTGCTCATCAATATTTCAGTCATTAATATTTTTATTTCAATGTGCTAAAAATTCATCCAAAATGACCTCCTGAATAAAAACATGTAAAAATATATGGGATGTTCTATTTAAAAAACCAAATCTAGTGCCATTTTCGGTGAAACCGGAAGCGACAACATTTTTTAAATCAGTCTAATTAATGGACTCTTAGCAGTTATTTGACGTGCCCCTAAAAGTGGGCCTTTCAACATGGTTTTTATTTAATATCTCCAAAACTGTTCAAGTTAAATTGTTGAAATTTAGCGCAACCACTAAACTTTTTCTACCTAGCAAAATGAGGTGAATATCATCTTAAAGTTTTCACCAAGGGTAGGTCAAGCTGTGGGGTAGGGATAAACATGACCTCAACTTTTTTATTTCTAATTTTTTTGACATCGAATTATGGTTTATCGGAAATATCCCCTTGTGCAACTTCGATCGGAGGCACCGTTTTCAAGTAAAATTGTTTTCAAAAGTTTAGTATATGCCTAGACATTTTTTAATTTTTACCCCCACCTCTATAGCTTGACCCACCCTTGGCATAAGTTTAGTGCGAGGTTTAGTGGTTGTGCTAAATTTCAACACTTTACCTTAAACAGTTTCGGAGGCAATAAATAAAATCCATCTTCAGGGGCTCACTTTTAGGAGCATGCACCACCCTTTAGGAAGCATTTTTGGCACAGAGGTAAGTTTGGTCTAATCGATTTATTTAGACGTCGGGAATATGTGGTAACTTTTTGTGCACTTATTTCTGAGAGACCCTAAATACATAAAATTGAAGGTAGAGATTCTTTTATATTAAAGATTTTGTTACGAATCTAAATTTAAAGGTTATATTGGAATGATGGTACAAATTTATATTTGTATCATTGGTCTCATTCCGATATCCTAGCTGGGTCTGATCAGGCACTTCTCACTTACCAATAAAAAAACTACTCATATACTCCACATAACATCAAAAACACAGTGTACCGGGTGACAACCAAAAGTGGGTACACCCTGTCCTGTTATTTTTTTTTACTTTCTACTTTAGATAAAAGAACTGACCAGAACTTTTGATTTTCAAATGGAACACCCTGTATTTTTGGCATTTTTAGGGCCAGCGGATTATTTTATATATGAGAGGACCTTCTTTGGATTCTTTTTGTGGAAATATTTATTTTTCATTAAATTTTTAAAAGCAGAATTAGGTTACTGTGACTCGCGTAAATGGCTTTTGCTTTGATTTGTAATTATGAGAAAAATTCCAAACCTGAGGTTTTTTATTTTTTTTTAGTAGTTATTTCTGCCCAAAATTACAAAACATTGTTTTTTCTTAAAAACCCGTTTTTTCAAATGCGACCTTATCGATTTATAGATTTTCTTTCTTAAAATTTTGATACAATTTTTTTTAAATCCGATAAGAAATAGTCACAGTATTAAAAAACATTTTCAAAATCGCATAACTTAAGTTACATAAAACTAAATAAGGTTAGGTGGCCAGCAAGGTTCCCAGACTTAACTCTTCTAGCTTTCTTCCTGTAGGGTTACATACATATCTTGTTTACGTTACCCCAGTTATGACTTTGCAAAAGTTAGAACACATAATTTTACGGGCCTTCGGAACTATAACTCCAAAGATGTTGGAACGAGTAGCAGAAATTAATCAGAGTGTTCCAAAAACACGAGACATACCAACTTTTCATTTTCTTAAATGAAATACCCTGTTGCATTTTTGGATTCTACGCCAAATTCTACGACTTTTTCATATAGCATACTTCTTATAAGTCTAGAGTTAACCACTTTTGAATACATTATGGTTAAAGATAAACCATAATTTATTTTGCTTCCATGGCTAATTAGGAATATTAAGCAAGCGTCGCCCAAAGCAATTATTGAATTATTACAAAATTATGGTTTATCTTTAACAATCATTTATTTAAAAATAGTTAACTTTAGACATAAGATATGCTACATTTTGAAAATATTGTTTTTTAACACTGTGACTTTATCTGTTAAAAATTTTTGTACCAAAATCAATCAGACCCACCCAAGTTACATTTGAAAAAAAATTTGTTTTTAAAATTAAAAGAAATGTAAAACAAACTTAAGAAGACACTATTCTGTTTAACCTACGCAGCAAAAATCTGAGCAAATCATCAGAACCCGACATACCATATATTTTTGAATCGATTCAAGAGCACTTATACTAGAAGCTGGAAGCAGCAGATTTGCACTACCTTTTATGAAAGAATCTTTAACTGATCTTTAAATACACTTTCCACAAACTTTTCCCTTAAAACTCAGTCCAGCTCCAACTTAGCTTATAAATATTCCTAACTACAATACCTCATTCGTTATCATAGGTAAACATTTGTATCCTATTTGCCCAGATTACCAAAACTCATATATTGGACACAAAATGTATGCCTCCAATACTAAAGGACGTTGGATCAGCAGTAGTGGCGTTGCTATTACCTATTACTATTTCTATTTATACAAGGGTATTTTCCCTTATCTTTCAGGCACTTACAATTGCTGAAAAAGAAGGAAATGAAAAAAAAAGTTGTAGCGAAAGATTCCCTCAGCTCTACCAACAGTTATTACCGAAGGACTAGCTGTTACCAAAGATTTAAAAAATACTCCACGACCTCCAACAAATCAATCGTTAAGTTTCAATCTATATGGGTTTTCTCGTTCGTCGGCATACAAGGCAATGAAAGATCAGACATATTGGCAAATGATGAAACTATTACAAAATTCGCAATCCCGATTAACATCAAAATGGTACACTTGGATATAGAAAGAGAACTTCTCAAAAATCCTGGCAGCCCAAATGGGAACTTTCGACAACCAAATTGAAGGAAGTGAGGAAAAATGGAAAATTTTAGCTAAAAACAGAAGAGACGAATTCTTACTAAAACAGGAACCCATATGCGATTAGTATCACGAATTACCATTTACAAGCGCCCAAAAGCTAGCAGATTGCCGACGAAAATATAAGTATGTGATGAGACATTTCATTTCTTAAAAAAAGTATTTTTAAACAGTGTATATATTCGCAAATCACGGCTGTTACGCACAATATAACCTAAGTATTGTTTGTAGTTTATTTGTGGCAGATAGTTAATATTCATTGAACTTAATTCTGGGAATCACGCCAAATTCTAAAAAATAAATAGAAATAAGAAAATTGCCAAAATATGTCAAGATAAAAGTGTAGTATCAAAGGCAAACCTCAACAGTTTGCCCCAGAAAACCACTGTATATGAAAATGACAGAACACTTAATAATAGATCCAAATTAAGTATCAATACAATTATGGAGTTACTTACACTTTGTATAAAGACTACCTATTTTCAGCTAGGAGATGAATTTTTTCAACAGGATTTTGGAATGGCAATGGGATCTCTTCTATCTCCCATCATGAGCAATATTTTTATGGAATATTTTGAAGATAATTATGTAAAAAATTTTATTAACAAACCAAAAATATGGTGGAGATATGTGGATGATATATTTTCAATATGGCCCCATGGCCAAGAGGAATTAAACGGTTTTCTAAATTTTATCAATAATAAAGAAACAACTATCAAATTCACCTTAGGGATTGAGAATGATAATAAATTGCCTTTTTTAGATGTATTAATTAATAAGACAGATATTTTGGAAACTAATGTATATAGAAAAAAGACTCATACAAATAGATATTTGAATTTTAACTCCAACCACCACCTAAATGTTAAAAAAGGTGTAATTAAATGTTTGTATGAAAGAGCTAAAATAATCTCTTCAACAAATGAAATTTTTGATAACGAAAAACTTTTTATAAAGACTGTCTTAAAAGAAAATAATTTTCCACAGGCTTTTGTTGAGAAATCATTTCTTGAAATTGAGAATAGACAAAATCAGCAACAACAGAGAATTTTGAGAGAACAACCGGTAACCACAATGACCATTCCATATATTTTTGGTTTTTCTGATAGACTTAGACGACTTGGTAATAACTTCAATATAAGAACCACCTTTAAAACTTTCAATACCATCAGATCATTCTTGACAAAAACCAAACCTTTTAACAGTGTTCAAAAATCTAAAAATTGTATTTATAGCATTCCATGCGAGTGTGGAAAGCTATATATAGGTGAGACGTCTAGACCATTAGAAGTTAGAATATCTGAACACAAAAATAACGTTAAAAATTACCAAGTTGATAAATCTACACTGGCACAACATGCTTGGAGTAATGGCCACAGATTTAGTTGGACACAGGCAAAAATAATTCAAACGGAGACACATTGTAATAAGCGAAAACTTAAAAAGAGTGCCTGTATTCAACTAAACAGTACCGACTGCGTCTCTACTAGTTCAGTGTTACTAGACGAAGTCTGGCAACCGATTCTCCAAATAGAAGCACGTGACGGAAATATCAAAATAAATTAGAATTCTTTATCTAGTGATCTATGCATTAATTACTAATCAGTGTCAAGTGTCAAAGTGATCTTTTTGGACAAATCATTATTTTTAATCACAGTTGAAAAAGAACCTAGACTTTGGTTCGAAACGTTCTGTTAAGATAAGTTATTGTTTTATAATTGCTTTTTACATATCATATAAATATATATATATCTATATATTATATAATATACATTTTGTTATATTTTCTAGTGTAAAATACTAGAAAACCACTGATACGAATTTTAGATAACAATATTGTATTTATATTCATTTAGAACTATATACAGTGGTTTTCTGGGGCAAACTGTTGAGGTTTGCCTTTGATACTACACTTTTATCTTGACATATTTTGGCAATTTTCTTATTTTTATTTATTTTTTAGAATTTGGCGTGATTCCCAGAATTAAGTTCAATGAATATAACCTAAGATTCTAAAAGTATAATTAATTATGGTTTCCCCTATAATTATTAAATGGCACGAAACGTTTTGCAGAGTGTTAATTGCGAGATTGAAAGAAAAATAAGTTGTTCTACACATATATTACTCTTTAATGAACATATTAAATGATAGTGGTCCAAGAACAGACTCTTGTGAAACTCTTAAAGGCTTTTGGAATCGTCAAAAAAGGTTCAACACAATATAGTTTATAAAAATATTTGAAATAATAGAAAAATGGCCCACTCATCTCATAAATGAAAAAAGGAACGAACAAAAGATTGATCGTTAAACCTTCTATGTTCTGATATAAAATATGTGCCTGATTATTGCACAAATATTTCGTATTCTTCCCTTGAAGTCACTAATTCCTAAATTTCTCGATATATAAAAATCCACGTATTGCAAGAAGTAATAATCTCGGCACGTGAACGTAGATCCAAGGCGAAACGTACGTGCCTTAAAATATAAATACAATAGAAAACACCCTCAAAGCTTATTAGATATAAAACGACTGCATGTAAGTTTTAGACCTCACACGTTGTTGCCTATGGTTTCTAGTTGTTGGTATTACATTTTATTGCAATACCTACGTTCTTATTTGAAGCAAAATATGCATTCATTTCAGTTCAGTTCCGATAATATTTTCATTTATATTCATGAGTTTATTTATGAAAGTTAATAAGCTTGTACACTAACTAAAAGTTGTATAAATATTTTATTCGCCTATAAAGTTAAATAGAATTTTTATTGTCTTCGACACATATTTGGAAACATTCAAACTGCAACGTTAATAAATGAAGAAATTAGGAAAGTTCATTAACCAATGGGTTTCATAAAAGCTAATAATAATAACCGCAACCGAGTGACTTTATCTAAGGGACATGCATAAACTGATGTTACGTTACCTCATGAATGTCGATGCCATGATTGAGCGACCATGTGGTCTGGAAATAGTCCCTGCATTCTCTGTTTGAGCTCCTTTGGAATTTGATGAAGGGTTAAGAAGTCCTTTAGATCTCTCCATTTGGTATGGTAGAGAGATCGTCTTGAATACATCCTCTGGATAATCGCCGTCACATTCCCGAATACTACGGCATGCATTAGGGCTGCAATTAAATATAATTATTATTATAAGCAGAAAAACAACATCAGTATTATAATGCTGGATATAACTTAAGTATTGAACAAATAGATGGTTTTATTTTGATAGATGATAGGTCGGAAGTTTGAGGCGAGCGTTTGGCGCCATCACCAGAAAATACCACAACAATCTGCAGATGAAGCTCGATTTTGCAACACGCAATGGTTCTTTGTTTGGATCTGGTATACAACCAGATACAACTAATACAAAGGTAAAATTATATAGTCTTGTTTGATCCCATGTCATCGCATGAGAAAAATTCAACCAAGGAAGGTATGCAAATGTTAATAATTGGCATTTTGGATTTTGGAACTCTATTTTCCAGCAAAGCCCTACCATATCCCCGTATTATTAATTTAATCTCAGAAGATGACAGGCAATTCGCCAAAACTAGTTGGCATTTGCAATTATCAGTATAGAAATAAAAATAACTATAATTAAACTTTCGTTTCAATTAGAAATGTAATTAATGCTTGAAACAAAATTCTACTTTTGTCAATATTATTATAACCATCCTGTGGCGCAGCCGGGTTAATAATATTAGCCAACAAGGATAATCTGACTTTGGAGTTTGACCTATTTGGGTTGAGACTCATTATACACATCTGCTTCTTGGTTAACGGCATTTTCATACAATAATTGGCAAAGAAAATTAATACGAGAATTGCATGCGCTCTCAGATTCCTAGTGAATATCCTTTTGTTTAGAGGTACTCTGTATTCTCAGTATTAAGAGCAAACTAGATAATATTCTATAGTCGATATATTATTATTTACTTGTGGATTGCGAGTTGTGCTGGTACCAGGGACTTTATTAATAAGTCAAAACTATTCAGTTATCTGGAGTAACTGACTGTATTAGTGGCTTTGCCCATAATGAGGTTTAGTCTATAAATTCAATAGGACGACAAGGAGTTTTATTTAAAAAACATAAACATATTAAGAAATATGAAAAATTTTGCAAAAAATTTTTTCACATGGTACGTACTTTGAACTGTTAACAATGAAATGCGTGAATTTTTTAGTTTTTAATTTTGCTTTTAATTGTTTCTTAATCTTATTAAAATTTATTCGAATTAACGCATTTCATTGTTAATAGCTTAAAGTATATGAAGAAAAAATTATTTGTATAATTTTTCATATTTTTTAATAGAGAAGGTGTCCCGAAATTAACTAAAAAGATCTCGCCATTAGTTTCTACTCCCAAAAATAGTAGAAAAGTCCAGAAATGACTCCTAAGGGGGCTAGAACCCTTTTAAAGGAGAGCCTCTGATGCTGTTTTTTTGTAAATATTTTGGAAACTTTTTGTGAAAAAGCAATGAAATTTTCTACGATAGCTAATTTTTTTGTTCCCGATTCAAAAATGTAAAATAGTATATTATATACCGCGGGACTGAAGTAGTACTATTAATCCCGAAGGTAAAGACATAATTTACCTGAGGGATTAAGAATACTACTTCAGTCCCAAGGTATATACAATAGGTACTTTTCGCACTTCCGGAACTGAATGCAAATGTTAAGAAATATCGAAAATTGTTGTGTTTAAAAAATTTCCGATTTTGCGATTGCGAAGTCTCTCTTAAAGAACACTTACTAATAGAAGGTCTTGATAAACGTTGGCGTAGTAACGTTTCTGCAGCTTTATCGGAACAAACGCCAGTTCAATATGAAAATGACGTATCTGGTATGAATCAAGTATCTTTATCTGCTGCATTAACCCAGCAAAAATTAGTTAATATTGCGAATTGTAATAATGTTAATGTAAATATTAATGTACATTACCATTCTAAGTATTTTTTTTCAATAAAATACATATTAAAATTATTTGTTAGTAATATCATTCTTCCGGGATTTCTGTCATTATTTGATCCCGGAGGGATTAAATGTGATACTTCAGTCCCTATCAAAATGGAGTGAAGTTGTTATTTTATTCCCGGAAGAGCGAAAATGGTTTTAAAATTTTATTCAGGGACGTAGTAATCGGGGTTATGGGTGTCTATAGCCCCAACTTTTTTGTCTAAGGAACTTTTCACAATTTAACTACAGAAAAAAATTTGAAGTTTTCTACCTAAGAAATAAGAATGGAACTATATTGTCTAACTTCGATATAATGCATGGTTTTCGAGGTAAATTTCTTTTAAAAATTCTGTTCCACGCCATTAGTTGGTTTTTAATTTCATATATTTTTACATTTTCACATAGCAGACTGTTATTGAAAGTTAATTAGACAGGTAAAGAAAATTTTAAATTGAAAAGTTTCCAAAATATTTACAAAAAGCCAGCATCAGAGGCTCTCCTTTAAAAAGCTCTAGCCTCCTTCGGAGCCATTTTTGGACCTATGTTTATGTGAACTTTTTTTACTTTTTTTGGACGTAGAAACTGATGGTAAAATATTTCTAGTTAATTTCGGGACACCCTGTATAATGGCCTGAAACCACTAAAAAATGTCATTTTGTCAACTTAAAAAAATTCATCGCAAAAAGTAAAGACATTTTATTGTTGATATTTTACCAAGGAATAAGAAATTTTTTTTAAATTTAAATGCAAAAATGTTACTTTTCCTCATTTGTTTAAACAATATTAAGTTTTTATAAAAGTTTATATAAAAATTCCTCATAGATAGGTGAGAAGGTGTGCTTTTTATTTTTTCAGTTGTTATTAACAAATAAATGTTTTAATTAAAAAATGTATAACTCTTTTATTTATTTGAACAATTGCCTGAAATTTGATTCCATAATGTTCTTGGGGTCACAGATTACGAATCTGGCCTCAAAATCGGTCTAAAAACAAAATTGCGTCGCTAAAATGGCGTTGACGTAGAATATCTAATTTTTTATTTTCTTTTTCTTATTTTATTTATCAGGTATCTGGGGGTTTATGGAGTCGCTGATTACGAATTTGTCATTAAAACTAAATTAAAAAAAATGACGGATAAGGGTCCAATTTATTTTATTGGGATTTTATTTCTTATACCGGGTGACAGCTACAATTACAAACCACAAACAAACAAAACTCATTTATGTGAATGACAGCCACCTAATTCCATTTTTAAAAATTAAATAAAAAGTAGTTATGTCCAAAAAAGAATCCAAAAAAGGCACTATTTTACGTAAAATGAGAGTGCCTTTTTTGATTTTTTTTTGGAACTAATCATTTTTTATTTAATTTTTAAAAGCAGAATTAAGTGGCTGTGATTCACAAAAATGGCTTTTGGTTTGTAATTGTAGTTGTCACCCGGTATAATAAAATACCAATAAAAAAGATTGACCCTTTTCCGCCATTTTGAATCCATCATTTTTTAATTCATTTTAGTTTTAACTTTTAATGCCAAATCAGCGACCCCAAGAACCCGCACATATATCTAATAAATATAATAAAAAAAGAGAATAAAAAATTATACATTCTACGCCATATTGTAGACGCCATTTTGTTTTTTGACCGATTTTGGGGCCAGATTCGTAATCTGTAACCCCAAAAACATTATATAATCAAATTTCAGGAAATAGTTTATATAAATAAAAGAGTTATACATTTTATAATTAAGAGTGTATAAAAAAAACACTTATTTGTTAATAACAATTGAAAAAATAAAAAGCACGTTTTCTTACCTATGGGGAATTCTTTTACCAACTCTTTCCGAAATTAAAAAAAAAAAAAATTATCAAAAACGGTTTTCAATCAACGAAGTTAAAACTTTTCTCTTTAGTAAATGGACTAAAAACAATATGCAAAAAATTCTGACGGAATAATTTTACCCACTCATGCGCCGAAACTGCCTTTTCTACACGGAAACATTCTATTAATAAGGTTTATCTCTCGAGGATGATTTTTTTCATTTACGTCCAAAAGCTTAAATGTTCATTCTTTAACACAAAAGCGGCATTCTGTTACAGCCTGAGGCTTAATTAGGTAATTTGAAATGCTTTATATATAGTAATTAGATTAATAAGACTTAAAATTGTAAAATTCAAACTAAAGACTCCAGATAATTACCACTGCAAACATTTCACATTTAAACAAATTAAATGGGTTAATTCAGAAATAAACAGTTGAAGTATATACATATAACACAGACTAATATAGTTTTGCATGTCATAGCTGGTATTGTTCTAGTTAAAAAAATATTATATAAATAAATTAAAGAGATTATGACTTTATATTTATTTCAAAAATGTTTTCTTGCAAAACTGCCATATTTTATAATTTAAGAAATTAGCAGACTAATTAGATTGTATAAGTTACTGTATTAGTGTGTACTTGCGCCTATCTCACTTTCTTTATCATAATTAATTTCGTTTTAAGGTGTTCTTTTTTATATAATACATAAATATATTAATAATTCCGAAAAATATCTTTGAATTAATCTGTAATAAAAGTCTCAGTATTTTTTAAATTTAATTGTAAAGGAAAAAAATTACTTACATAAGAAAGCACGTTTAATTTAAATTGGGTTTAATAATTGTTTAAAAATCAATAAATTATAAACGAATACGGCTTAAGTAATTAAATTATTAGTGCGCATACCTAATAAGTTCAAAATATTTGGGTCAGTTTTTAGGCAGCGATAAAATTGGATCAAACATCGTGTCCCTAAAAATGTTTGTTGTTCAACTGGAAATAACTTGGGGTAAAAAGTTTAAGATGAACAAGGAAAATGGCAATTTAATTAAAACTTAGCATGAAGCTGTTCTCGCTGTGTAATTTCCAGTAAAACCGTAAAGAAAGGTGGAGCTATAAATGGAGTTGTATACAGGACAATTTGCATTTTAATATTAATATTAATAAGCGACTTACTTGGTTGTGGGTATTTGAAACGACGGAGGTATCAATTATCATTAAACCTCATGCAATAGTACAAAGAAGATTATTTCAACAGCTGCTTTGTTTGTTCTTGCAAAAATATGAAGAAGTTATAAATTAATAAACCTATTGTTTTCTAAACGACCCAAAAGGGAAGTGGGGCATATTACGTAATATAAATAACGTAATGTAAAATTGTAGGTAATTAAATCTTGTTGTTTTCAGTTATATGGTAGGTAATACACAAAATATATGAAAATATTGTTTAATATACGTATGTGTTTTTGGAAAGCAACTCCCTCACTGTTCACCACAATGAAAATAAAATATGACTAGTTGGCGTTAATTTTACAGAAGACATGAGTATTTGTACAGGGAGGTTTCAATTTTATATAGAAACATCGATTATTGATAAATATGAAAATAATGGGACTTTTGCTGCATACAATTAATTCAAAATCTTAACTTCTTGCAATCACCTGTATTTTTATTTTATGCCCTCATATAACTCGAGATAAAACAGAAATATTTCAATACATTTGAAATGATATTATCAGTTACTACTGTTATCTTGAATAATGACGTAAGGACGTAAGAGTTGAGATTTAAAAAAGAAATGTATTTAATTGAATAATATCGTGATTAATGCGACAAAAATAGAATTACATAATTTAATCAATATAATTGGATTAATTATAAAAATAGGCCAAAATAAACTAAATAATTGGTTGTTAACGTTCATAGTGTAGCTCAGTTTAATCAACTTCAAAATTTTAATCAATTTAATCAACTTGATCAGTTTGACGAAAAGTTAATAACTTTAATTTATTCAATTTAATAATATAACCAACGTAATCAATTTAATTAATTTGATAAGTATAGGCAGTTTAATCAATTTAATTATTCAATTTAATCGGTTTAATCAACTTCAGCAAATTTCTTAAATTTAATTATTATAATAAGATTAAGTAAAATTGTTGATAAATTTGTTAATGTTAGTCAATCTAATCCATTCAATCAAATATTCAAGTTAATGAACTTAATCAATAATTATTCATTTTAACCAATTTAATCAACTTTATTTAACTTTTATCAATTTAACCAATTTTCTCAATTTAACCAATTTAATTAATTTAATGAATATAATCGATTTAAAAAGTTTAGCAATTTTATTAATTTATTTAATTATCAAAATAGGTTTAAATAAATTGAATAACTTGTTGATAACTTTGTTAATATTAGTCGATTTAATCAATTTAATGAAATATTCGATTTAATAAATTTAGTCAACTTATTCAATTATTCATTAATTCATTCATTCATTTGATCAATATAATACGATCGATTTAATCGTATTAACTATCAAAATAATCTTAAATAAATTAAATAACTAGTTGGTAGCATTATGAGCGTTACTCAATTAAATCAACTTAATGGATTTAATCAATTTAATCAACTTTATCAGTTTGACGAATTTAATGAAGTTAGTAACTTTAATCTATTAAATTGAATAAGTTCAACCAATTTATAATTAATTTAATAAGTATAATCAATTTCGGAAGTTCAATCAACTTAATCAGTTTAAACAACTTCAGAAAATTTCATCAAATTAATACGTTTAGTCTAACTAATTAATTGATTTAATTTAATTGATGACCATAATAAGTTTAAATAAATTGAATAACCTGTTGATAACTTTGGTAGTGTCAGTCATCTAATTTATTTCTTCAAATATTCTACATAATAAAGTTAATCAACATAATCAATAATTGTGCATTTTAATTAATTTAAGCAATAACAAATTTACTTAGCTTTAATCAGTTTAATTGAATCAATTTAATCAGTTTAATCAACGTCAGAAAATTTATAAAATTTTTACGTTTATTCTACCTAATTGATTGATTTCATTTAATTAATTATTATAATAAGTTTAAACAAATTAAATAACCCGTTGATAACTTTGTTTATGTTAGTGAATTTAATCAACTTAATCAATTTAATTAAATTTAATTAATTTAATCAACTTCACTAATTTATTCAATTTAGGTAGCTTATTAATTTTGGTCAATTAAATACATTTAATAATTTGAAATAATTGTTTTAATTGTTGTTGTTAATGTTACTCAATTTAATAAATTTAATGGTTAATTAATTTAATCAAATTTCAAATCAAATTAATTTATAGATATAATAAATTATTTATTTTATATATCGATGATATAAATGAATACATTATCACAATAGGTTTAAATAAATTAAATAACTTGATAATAACAATGTTTATGCTAGTTAATTCAACCAATATAGTGAACCGAATCAATTGATCGTTTTGAATAATTTAGTTAATTTAATCAGTTTCAACCAATCCAATTAATAATTTTAATATATGTAATGAAATTATTTAATTTAATAAAAATGAAATTATTGATGTTAACCTATTCAATAAATTTGATTAATTTAATTGATCGATTAATAAATTCTTTACATAATATTGAAAAGGAAAATTTTATTTCATTTGTGTATTCTTGAAATTCTTCAATTTACTTTGGTTTGAGTGTCAGATCAATGTCTCTTCATAAGTTACTATTTTATAGATTGTCAATTCAGTTGTGCTTATGGATATAAAATTCTGCGTCTTAATACTTAATTCTTTCTTTGACATACATTTATTTAGATAACATGCAATAATTTTAAATAAATTAAATAACTAATTGGTAACATTATGAGTGTTACTTAATTAAATCAACTTAATAGTTTTAATCAATTTAATCAACTTTGTTAGTTTGACGAATTTAACAAAGTTGTAACTTTAATCTATTAAATTTAATAAATTTAAACATTTTATAATTAATTTAATAAGTATAAACGATTTGATGAGTTTAATCTACTTAATCGGTTTAAACGACTTCAGCAAATTTCATCAAATCAATACGTTTAGGCCAACTAATTAATTGATTTAATTTAATTAATGATCATAATAAGTTTAAATAAATTTGGTAGTGTTAGTCATCTAATCTATTTAATCAAATATTCGACATAATAAATGTATTCATTATTGATTATAATTATGCATTTTAATTAATTTAAGCAACAACAAATTTGTTTTACTTTGATCAACTTAATCAATTTAATCAGTTTAATCGTCGTCGTCAGAAAATTTAATAAATTATTACGTTTAATCTACCCAATTGGTTGATTTAATTTAATTAATTATTATAATAAGTTTAAACAAATTAATTAACCCGTTGATAACTTTGTTTATATCAGTCAATTTATCCAAATTTAAATAATTTAATCAACTTAACTAATTTATTCAATTTAGGTAGCTTATTAATTTTAGTCAATTAAATACATTTAATAAATTGAAATAATTGATTTAATAGAATTGGTTCTCAAAATAAACTTAAATACATTAAATAACTGGCTGTAAACGTTGTTAATGTTACTCAATTTAATAAATTTATAAATGCAGTCATTTGGTGGAAAGTTTTACGGGAGTTTTGATATTTGGTATTTTTATAGATTTTGATGTGCTCTTTTCGAATTTTCACTTTGCCACCTTGTATCTTTGCCGCTCGCGCCGCTATGTTAGAGAAATGGCGTCCTAAAACAGTTTTTTTTATAATATCTCCTTTCCGATTCAATTTAGTTTGGTTTTAATTAATTTCATAAAAATGAGACTATTAATGTTAATCTATTCAATAAATTTGATCAATTTAATTGATCGATTAATAAGTTCTTTACATAATATAGAAAAGAAAAATATTATTTTATTTGTATATTCTTCAATTTACTTTGATTTGATTGTCAATGCCTCTTCATTGTTACTATTTTATAGATTGTCAATTCAGTTGTGCTTATGGATATAAAATTTTGTGTCTTACTACTTAATTCTTTCTTTGATATACATTTATATAGATAATATGCAAAATCATCTTAAATAAATTAAATAACTGGTTGGTAACATTATGAGTGTCACTCAATTAAATCAATTTAATAATTTTAATCAATTAAATCAACTTTGTCAGTTTAACGAATTTAATGAAGTTAGTAACTTTAAGTTATTAAATTTAATAAATTTATCGAATTTATAATTAATTTAAGAAGTATAATTATTGATTTCACAAATTCAATAAACTTAATCAGTTTAAACAACTTCAGCAAATTTCGTCAAACTATACGTTTAGTGTAACTAATTAATTGATTTAATTTAATTGAAGATCATGATATAATTAAATTGAATAACCTGTTGATAACTTAGGTAGTGCCAGTCATCAAATATTCGACAAAATAAATTTAATCAACATAATCAATAATTATGCATTTTAATTAATTTAAGCAACAACACATTTGTTTAACTTTATTCAATTTAATTGAATTAATTTAATCAGTTTAATCAACGTCAGAAAATTAAATAAATTATGGCGTTTATCTACCTAATTGATTGATTTAGTTCAATTAATTATTATATGTATAAACAATTTAAATAACCCGTTGATAACTTTGTTTATGTTAGTCAATTTAATCAATTTAATCAAACTTAAGTCATTTAATCAACTTAAAACCAATTTATTCGATTTAGATAGCTTATTAATTTTAGTCAGGTAAATACATTTAATAAATTGAAATAATTGATTTAAAAGAATTGGTTTTCAAAATAAGCTTAAATACATTAAATAACTGGTTGTTAATGTTACTCAATTTAATAAATTTAACGGTTAATTAATTGAATTAAATACAATACAAATATAATAAATTATTTTTTTTAAATGGCGATTTAAATGAATATATTATCACACAGGTTTACATATATTAAATAAATTAAACTGTTAATGCTAGTTAATTTAATAAACTTAATCAATTGATTGTTTTGAATAATTTAGTCAGTTTAATTAGTTTAATCAACCAATCCAATTAATAATGTTAGAAAATGTAATGAAATTATTTAGTTTAATTTAACTTAGTCTAAGTGTTAATCTATTCAATAAATTTGATCAATTTAATTGATCGATTAATAAGTTCTTTACATAATATTGAAAAATTTTATTTCATTTGTATATTCTTAAATTTACTTTGATTTGAGTATCAGATCAATGCCTTTTCATAAGTTACAATTTTATAGATTGTCAATTCAGTTGTGCTTATGGATATCAAACTTTGTGTCGTACCACTTAATTCTTTCTTTGACATATATTTATTTAGATAATGTGCAAGCACAAAAAGTTTTCCAATTTGTATGTTTCAATTACTTACCTCCTATTAACATAACACATATACTAAAAATCTTCTCGTTCGTGGTGGTGGCACTGACGTTTCCAAATCCAACACTCGTCAAGCTTGAACATGTAAAGTAAAGCGCCGTGACGTAGGCATCTAAGCTGGAGACGTTCGTAGCATGCTGTAGATGCAATCTATCCGCTAGTGTGTGGATCCACCCTATAAAGAAAGACAAAAAAAACTACAAAATACAATTTACATTAATTTATTGTCAAATTTGAAAAGGAATTGGATTTGGATTAGATCCTTTAACAGTAAAAGAGAGCAATTAGGAAAGTTGGGAATGGGTTGTATATTTATTCAGGTCTTGTTTCTCTAAGGAAAAAATAAAAAAAATAATTTTTATGGCATTTATCCAAATCGGACGTTAAATAAACTTTAGTCCTACTTTTTGGGAAGACCGTGTCATAATTAGCATCATCCCTTCCCATGTTGGTTTTTACCGTATATTTGTTTAATAAAATTCCTTGATATTTAAATTTTGGAACTTACTAAAACTGGAAATCGAAGCATTAAAGATATATGAAATAGTCTTGCTATTTCATCCTAAAATTAAGATACATTGAAGTTTACAAGGACAAACTTGCATTCCAACGATAAAAGTGTATCACAACATTATACTCGCAATATTTACCGCATTCCTCAAATTTATTGACGACTATTACTGGTTGTAACTACGACGGTAACCGAAAGAAACTCTAAATACAAGATAACATTACCGTTATCTCGTAGAAGTAACGTTACCACTACTTTGATGCCACAATTCGTTGCAATGTAATAGGCGATTGAATTTTGTTTTATGTATGAAGATTTTTATGTACCTACCAAAACCAATCACTGCTTTACTGATTATGAATTTAATTTGCTTATCGGTAGAAGCCTAGACGAAAAATGTACCTATATTAATAATACAAAGGTATGAAAATTGTATTACGGTATTACTGGTCGAATCACCAGCATGATTTTATGACAAGTTTAAATTTATTGTGCATCATTCCAGAGTCCTTAAAGGAGTTATTTGGCACCTAGTTTGAAACGAATTTCACTTCTCTATATACATTTTTTGTTATAAATTCTCTAGTTCTAGCATTTTTAGAAATTTACTCAAAAATAATGAAATTTATCAAGTTCATCGTTTTAATGAACAAATAATATTTTGATCAAAATTATCAAATATTTTGTTGGACTGATAACGTTGTACTTCCTGTAATGGAAATTTCTAAAATCCCTGGCGCTGCTAATTCTCTGTTGCAAATCCAAAAGACTTTTTATTTTAGATGAGTAAAAACATTTTAAATTTGATTAGCTTATATAGAAAAATAAATAAATCTGATGAACAATTGAGTATCAAGCGAATCAGGACATTTAATCCACTTATTAGTATTTAAGTTGTCCAGGTGATTCTCAATTTGTGTGAAACAGTGGAGAGACACTGTCCAGCTTCAAAGTTTGTTCCATCATTCCTTGAAATATTTGGACAATATTTGGAACAGTTTCAGTTATTTTAGATCAAACTAGATTTTTTTGGATGCCGAGCAATTTCTTTGGTCATGATCTCATAGAACTCTATTCCTTATGTATTCTTGCATTATTATCACCAGGCCTGGGTAAAATTTAAGCTCTCTTTGGATTGACCTCAGACATACGTCGTGTAAGTAAGAAAGAAACAGAGATCAAATCTTTATTTTAATACCACAACTAAAACTGATAATAAGATTCTAAATTTGAAGCCTATAACTGTATAATGGAGCAGTTAAAAAGGAAAATATCGCACCCAGCCAGGCTTTTAGTTGGACAAATACGTTTTAGAGATAACGCCATGTATCTCCTGAGACAATAAAATTGGGCACTCAGAATAATTTTCGTGGTTGTTGGATTACACTGCTTCGTGCTTAAACTTTGCCAAATAATTTTCAATGAAATGGACACAAGAAGATAATATAATTTCACACAACATACCGGAGTATACCGGAGTATACAACAAACAACGAAAAGTTTAACAAGTTGCAAAAAGAGGTATAATTTAGATTAGTGTATAGTTGTGACGTGAATTTATTTTGAAAGAGTTCCAGATAATTGTAAAATAATATTATATTAGTAAGGATCGGTCATAGTGAATCCCTATTAATAGGTTATTGACTATGTAATTGAACAAGGAACTAAACTAAACACGTAAATTTACGTATTTGAGTACGAATAAGAGGATATTTCAATTTTTTAATTAAAACTTTATGATTGTTAAAAAAAAATTGGAGTTGTTTTTAAGGATTTGTATTGTTTTAAAAAATTATTCTATTTAAATTATAGGAGTATTTGTCTGTTGGGTTCTCACTGTGGTATCTAACAACTGTCCCTTTTATACACGATATTGTCTCTCAGAAACATAATTAACGTACATCTAAAGATACACATTATAAGAAAATGGAGAATAAAATTAAATAATAACAGAAAACCACGTCTCCTTGTAAGAATATTATTACATGAAATATAATTTTAAATATGGGCTCATGAATACAAAAATGAATATTGAAGAAGCTTAGCAAATATGAAAAGCTATATGAAAATTTACATTCTTGCTTTGAAACTTAGTATCTATATGTATACTGTACGTACTTATCCAACAATAATTATAAATAAAATATAAAAAAATAAAAAATTAAGGAACTTTATATTTTTCCACACATAATAATTATCATTTAACAGAATTTGAGGCAAAAGATAATACTCTCGTATTTAAGGCTCATTTCAACTGCCTCCAGCTAAAAAATAATTGGAAAAATCACCTTCTATTTTTGTAACTGCTGTATTAAATTCAACCAGAAATATACGGAATAAATATTTTTTTAATCTGGCTAGTAGGAGGCGATGCTTAGTTTTCAAGCTGATTTATTTATTCAATGTCGGCACGTGAGGTAGCGCCGGCGTAACCATAATCGATTTTTTTGACTTGTTTCTTTACAATCTAATTTAATTGAGGGAACCAGAGATTAACGTCATCCGCCACTGAACACTGAATCCTCTCAGTTTTCAATTTCTCTTTTCATCTCGTTACCTAGAAACCTTGGCTACGCATCATGCGAGGTATGGCTGATTATTAGAGATAGGATTTGGGAGAGTCATAATATCACTCCGGGATCTTCTATTAAAAATATTACCATTCATAATACCAGAATAAAACAATATCTTTATTTTATTTTTTATTTTTCAGAAAAAAATCACACAATTTATAAGAAAATTTTCAATATTTTCCTGTTCTGTCTATTTTATCAATTATTATAGTGGGTATTTTGACAGTACATTTACTAAGAAGAATACGCTGATTTACATTTATCATTCTTGTAATGGAAATAGCAGAGTAGCTGAAGAAGAATACCAAAGTGAATATCCTGGACGTTGAACACCTAACAATAAATTAATTATATGCTCCAATTTTTTTTTTTATAGGCAACACAAAATGTTTTCATATTAAACTTAAGAGAAATATTGTGTAAAACATTCTGGATGTATATAAAATTAAAAATATTGCAGATGAAAATTTTAAAGTAGCGAAGAAAAAAGAACAACAGTTCAACAGTTCTTATGTACAAGTGCAACGCCTACAAGAGATTAACGTTAACTATCTAGAATTCTGTCAGTTGTTTACTGGCAAGGCCCAATTTACCACAGATGGGATAAATAATTCAAGACGTGTCAACGTGTGGGCTGAGGAAAACCCGCGTGCAATATGGGAGGGTTGTTCCCAACATAAATTTTCTATAAATGCCTGGTGAGGAATTATCAATAATCGATTAATGGGGCCACATTACTCAGATAACGTTTAATGGGATTAGTGTGGTGTTCAATGAAAATATCAATACAAGTAAACAATTAACAGAAAGACTGTAATGAGACTATTCAACGTTATGCTTAGATAAAGCTATTTCCTAAATTGAATAAAAATTGCCCAATTTGTAGATGAAACGACCCGAATATGGGCACCCCTTTTATTTTTTTTAATTATTGAAAGGTTTTTTGAAATTTTCATCTTAAATTTTGCACATGGATAGGCAAAAGCTTTACCAATGTAATTATAAAACTAATTGTTTTGAAAGGTAAAAGGAAAAAATAATTTTAAACCAAATATGAATTTTGGCAAATTTTCTATTCAGGAGCAGAATGCTTGGAATATGGACCACCATCAAAAGAAGATAAAAAACATTTATTAACTTGAAATAAAGCTTATTTGGCAACAAAAATAAAACATTTGTTATAATTGTTTTCTAATTAACGACAAAAGTCACACACGTACTCGTCTTTTTCGGCTCCTGCACATTGTTCGTGGGCCCACATATTGCACATTATGCAACGAATCCAAAGTTCTCCTCCCTGGTCTGCTGAAAAACGACCGCCACAAAACAAACAGGAGGCGTCTTTGTCATCAGGACTAAATTAGCCTATTTCATCAAGTTCTAGGTCTTCGTCAGCCGCTACAAAATCTTCATTTTCTGCTTCAGAATCAGTCTCGTTATTGTTGTCGTTATCGGATTTTTTTATTTTTTTGTCATTAGGTCTCGACAACACCTGTTTCTTGGCCGCTGGCTTCTTGGCAAATTTACTTAGGGATTGTTCTAACTCATTTTTGTAGAGCGAAGAAGTGATTTATTTTAGATTGGGATGGCTTTTTCTTCGAATGGATTTCTTCTTTGTGATGATACGTAGCGGTGAGATATTAATTGGTGACATAAATCTTAAGGATGTTTTTCCCTTTGGAGTCTCAGGAACATCAAGATCCTTAGAGCAACATGGTTGTGGCTCAAGTTGCTTCTCATCGTAGGTTTTCTGGTCACTTGAACTGGTTTGTGTTAGTGTGAATGATCGAATAAATTGTGAAGGTGGGGATGAAGGTTCAGGTAGATTTGTCACTATAGAAGACCTTGCATTTCTAACATTGCCTTTTGCTGTTTCGCCTAGTCGTGATGACATGTTACAATACAATTTTTCTCAGCTTCCATTTCTTCTGCTATAAAATCTGATTCATGAAAAACATATATCGATTACAGGGGTAGATCCCAGTTGCCCTAAAACCGTTTGCAGCAATTTCACCTGACGGTGTTTTTAAAAATGCTTTTACCAAAAGATCAGCTAGATCAAATTGCGGAGGGACACACATCCAATATTCGTGTATACTGTTAAAAAGGAAAAATCCCTCACAGTGTTTTCCATTTCCACGACCGGGAATCGAACTCGGGACTTTTGGGTGAGAGGCAGGTACGCTACCATCTCGACCATCAGTTATATTAATTACAACCTATGAATTGATCAGCTTATTCTTATTCCCACATTGTCGAGGGTTTTTGAAAAACTTCTAATGGGTGAATTACAACTGATACTAACTAATAACAAAATTTATACCAGAACACTAGTTTAGATTTGGGTCGCAACATAGAACTATGGAGCAATCACATAGGCTTGTGGACCAAATAACCTATGATTTAGAAGAAAATAGATTATCTTCAGCTGGGTTCCTTTGACAAGGTATTCTATAAAGGACTACCTAATCTAAAAAATAAAATTGAACTTAACCATATCATTATTATGAAATTTTAAAATCGTATCTGACATCTAGACTCTTCATAGTTAAACAAAAAGAGATAAAAGCAAAATTTAAATAAGAGCAGTTTCTAAAAGGAATATATTGTTGTATTTTGGGGAATTTTTTTGTAATTCTATATAAAGGATTCTGTTATAGGATTTTTGATTTTACTATATTTTATTGAATTTGTTAGATTTTAATTTTTAATTTTTATTATTATTTTAAGGTAAGTTTACATTTCTGTATTTTTAAGCATGTTTAGATATTAATTTTTATGTTTTGTGCATGCACTAGTATGTATTTAGTTTTCAAGTTTTGTTTTATTTTTCTAGTAGTAGTTATAAATAGTTTTTTCAAAAGAAATATTTCAGTTGTTGTGTATACCTTATGGTATACGATCAGTCCGCCAATGGGCTGAATTATTTCAATGTTGTTTTAATAAGCGACAGTGCGCATGATTTTATGATAATTTAACGTGAAACTTTCTGTAGGTTTGCTACAATTACTCTTTTACTTTTCAGGGCCTTTGGGGGTTCCCTTCTACCATCGAAGAAATATCTTACCTATAAATCTGCTGTTATGCTATTTTTAAATAAAGGTTATTTAAAATTCGTGCTGGTTTATTTTATTAGATTTCGTGCTGGTTTATTTTATTAGATTTCGATGGACTTAGAAAATTAGGGATCTTTATAAAAATGAATGTTGACAGCTAGATGTCGCTGAGACTATGTATGTTTGATATCCAGCTGAGATGAATTTAAATGCTTTGGTTATTACAATTAAACATAGATGACACTCAAAATATATCGTTTATTATAATATCAGATGATCAAAAAGAAATAACGTTCCTTATATCTGAATCCCTGCGATAATTAAAACTAATTAAATCTATGACAAATTAGGACTGTGTCCTGTTGGATGTTAACAAAATTAAATAAACTTGATGTTTTAAAAATTCAGTTCTGAGTAAGTTCTACACTCTCTGGTAACAGAGTCGTTTTAACTGCGCGGAAATTGGCAGTCCTGCTTTTGACACTTGTGGTGCAGTTATTATGGCTGATTGTTCAAGAATTTCTTGCACCGTTTATTGGATTTGATTAAACCAAATAGGCCTTGGATGCAGTTTTGGAATTCGACCATATCAGGTGGGTGCTTACTAATTAGGATAATTTTTACCTTAATTCCTGGTAAGTTGGAGTTGCTTTTCCGTTACTTTTTCGTATTTGCCCTTGACTCGCCCTTGGAAAGTCCTGGGTATATAAATTTCCAATTTAAATAATAATTTTATAAATATTTTTCAGGAGCGATCTGGACGAGGGTTTGCTTCTTTCACTACCCAATAACAACTCTCCCTTTGTTTCGTTTCTAAGGAACATGCATACAATTTGCAAATCAAGGATTTCTAGATTGCTCTCTGTCATTTATGGTTTGTATTTTTGCCTATTTTTTCTTCATTCTATATTAGACTGGTGGTTTTACAAGTAAGTCTTACACTATTTATTTACATTTTTATAGAAATTTACAGAAATAAAGTGCATCTTAGTTTAACTGTAGCGTTGAAAGTCGTTTAAACTTTGTTCAAAGCATGTAAATAACATCTGTTCTGTTATTGATTATTTTAAAGAAACAACAATACATTTAGTTTATTAACGCCTTTAATTTGTTTACGTTTGTTTTATTTTAGCGTAGCTGACCCTTTGTTTATGTGTGGCTCGTTGACCTCTATTACTACAGCAGGTGTTCTACAGCTGATTTAGGAAGATTGGTCTCCAATATGATATCATTTTTTAAACTTGTATTTATCTATTCAGTATACCATACGTAAGTTTCTCGTTATTTGTTTTATTGTGAGGATTATTTTATTTTATTCTTGTTTTACCTGAATTTATTTTTAATTTTGTTTATTTTGTAATCGGGTTTTACTTTCTTCTATAGTTTAAAATACATGACAATATCACTGGATACTTTACTTAGGTACATGTCAAGTCATTACCCAAACATTGTTACTTGTCTATTTCTCGTAAAGCGTGTTAACTTAATAGATGTAATAAAAAAACATGAAAATCGGGGTTAAAATATTTTCAAAAACATAAAATTTTCTTGGTTTTAAGGTGGGTTTGATGGTTAAAACGTCAAGAAATCAAAGAGAAGAGAACCCGAAAACTCTTCCACAAATGCAATCTAATTAAGCTACGCTTGTACGGAATAATCATTTCGCATGAAAATCAAACCATTACACATTTTGGCCATTTATCATTTTGTTTGGGTTGTTTTACGACCATATAATTTTAATATCCATTACTACACTTTTGCCCAATCGTGTATAATTAATTTAGAACATATTACACTACCGAAAATTTAGTAATTATGTATTGCTAGCCGTAATCACAAAATTTGCAGGGTAGGCAATTTGTTATGGACTAAAAACAAAATTAATGAACCAGGAAAACATCAGCAGGGCTAAGCTTACTTAGAAGCCCTAAAGTTACGTTAATAATATACGAATTTGTCAGGCATGAAATTAACAGATAACTAATGTAGGATAATAACGTTTATTATGATACGGCTTATAGCCCATTTACCATTTTCTAACTGAATGTTATAAGGTCGGTGAATTAATTAATTTACTTTTAATTACACTAATTGTTAATAAGAAAATCAACTACAAAGAATGAAAGTAATGACATATATTCATATTTTATACTTATAATTCAGCAAAAATATAATAATGTTATTTCAGTACGTATAAAAATATAAGTTCACGGAGGAGCAGGATGACAACAAGCATTCCTAGAAAAAATTTCAACCAATATTATCGTTTTGATTCTAAAACTTTTGTGGATCTGATGGTTTGTTTACAAGTTTCCTATCTTCCGCGTTGAACATTCAGAATTCTTGACGTTCTTGACAATCATAATATGGTCTTTCTCTAACTTCATTTGCGGAAAATCACCCTAAGCAGTGTGCATTATTTAATTTCTTTGAACTGTTTAAATTTAATTGATTTATTCACTAACAAACTTCAATCTGATAATTAAGAACCTTTTAATGTAATTTCTGAAAGAAAATGATTAATGAATACTCTTGAAAAGATATATTGGTTTATTTTCATTCAAAGACAAATATCACAAATAGTTAATAAAAATACTCTGTGCAAATTGCAAAATTTTGCCATATGCGAGGAGAAACCTCTCACACAGCAGGTCGCCCCAATGGAGTCTTCAGACAGTCTCCTCGATAGGGGTTTTGGATGTCGTATTTAAATGATTTTTAGGAAAAAGTGCGCGTAATGCCTCACCACTTGAACAAATAGTTAAGTACCTACTTAAGTATGTATTTTTATATTTTATATTTCTATTTTATACAACATTTATTAAAAGTTTTTAAATATTAATGTTGTCACAAATTTTATTGCAGCCTTATCGTATTTAAGCATTTTATACAGACATTTGGCGATAAAAAAAAATGGTTATTTTATCTGCCCAAACACCATTTTACTACACCTACGTGTAGCTTTCCACCTGATGCAAGGATTTAAATGCCGTTCAACTACTAAAAAAATAATCCTTACCTAATTCAGAGTCCATCTCTTTCTCTGCTATAACGTACCAAATACAGGCTAACCAATGAGCCACTAGAGTGAAGCACAGCATAAGGAGGGTTAGGATCATGGCGCTGTACTGAGAGTATCTGTCCATTTTCTGAAGAAGTCTCGCTAGTCGTAACAGTCTTGTGAGTTTAATAAGGTGAGTATGGGAACTTGAAAGGGTTCCAGACCCCTATAAAAAAGAAAGTTTATTAAGTAATTCGGAAGCACATAGAAAGACTCTAGAGACCTCGATCTGAATCGCTTTAACAAAATCAATGCAGGGAAAAGTTTAGTCTGCAAAAATGTTGTCGAAAATTAGATCAAGTCCATTTGTAAGAGTACTGAATCGGGCTTATAAAAGTTGCCTCAGAGAAAATAATTTAAAATTCGTAGAAAAATTGCCTGTTTCCGACAATTTATCATTTTAAAAATTTTTATATTGTTATGACAAAAACTTATTTAATAATAATGATGATAAATTCAAAATAGTAAGTGGTATCGAAGGTAACGGGTACTATCTAATATAATCACTATATTTGACTGAAGAATCTATTTCTTTATTAAAATATACGCCCTGATTTTCTGAACCGTGTATTTGTCTAAAACAATGCTAATATGTACATAAGATTCTGTTTCGGAACTTTCAGATAAGTGAATAGGTACACTATGCACAAGGTTTCTAGTTATATCAAGCACAATTGTTGTAATTACCTACCTCCGCACCGTAAAGTGCATAAAGTAAATCAAATGGCAAGGCAGCGAGTATATCCACAACGAACCAAGTTCTCAAGTAGTTAATTGAAATTGCTCTCCATTCCGACACAACCTCTCCTTTTCTATTTACGTATGTCGTACGAAAATTTAGTATTATATCTGAAACAATTGGATAATTATATACCAGAAAAAATCATTGGACATTGGACATGTTTTTGAAAAGTACGCAAATACAAAAAAAGAATATCATACCACGTTTGATGATATATAGGGTGTCCATCTATAAAGTATCGGGCTTTAAGATGGACGTAACAGATAGGTGGTGTTCCATTTAAAGGAAGCTCATAATTTTGGATTGAAGTAGGATTTTTTTCTTCCGATAATTTCTGACTACATTTAAGAATTGGTAACAATGGCAAGAAAAACTTGAAGAAAATCTAAGAAGTATAGTGAAGACCGCATCTCGATAGCCATTTTCGTTCTCGAGTTATAAACTGTCAAAATGTGATACGTTATAGATGGACACCCTGTATAATTCAAAGGAGGTACTTAAATCATAGTGGCAAACAAACTGACTATTTGTTTCTATTTTCAGTAGATTATTTCCTAAAAATTAATAATGCTCTTTTTAGTACCAGTATAAAGTTCTTGTTCTTTTAGTATTCGTGATATCATATGTATTTTTGTATATAACACAATTATTGCGCTTATTATTTTATGTTTAATTTGAGTAAAAAAAATGTAGGCAGACTGAAACCGAGTCTCAAGAAGAGCAAACACCGACAACTGGAAGAAAAGAGAAAATACGAAGAGAAAAGAGGAAGATGAAAAAAAAAGAATGGGAAGAAGAAGAATAATGTGACCTCTTGTATAACATTTACTTGTATATTTTAGTGGTGCTGTTGCATAAATGTTATAAATTTATCATAATGGAACCGAAATGAGAGAAAGACATCTGAAGAACCTCCCAGCCGTAGATTTTACTTATTTTAAAGTATTTCATGAATATAAAAATACCAATAAAATTTTGATCAAGAGTTGACAGAATATTATAAAGAATGGTTATTAAGAACAGACATATGATGTAATTAGTGTGTCGATGAAGGTGTGCCTGGAATGTGAAAAGATGAAAGAAGATAGTCTGATCTAGAAATCTTGAGAGAAAATATATCATATTGTTAAAAAAATTTATTACTGCTTTAATAGAGCGTTTGTAGGAAAACCCTGAAAGACGACTCTAATTTTCTTTTTTACCTTCTTATGTCTTGATTTTATATACACGGTGTCCACTTTTTCAATGGGATTTTATGGGTAACTCCTAAACCGTAAGAGACAGGAAGGCGGTTAATTTAGAGAAAAGTTGTGCATTTTAAAGCTTGTTAAAATGCCTTTCTTTTCAGATTTGAAAAATATTCAATAGTTTCAGACATATCACGAAAATAATGCAAATCACCATTTTCAATTTTTGCGAATGACACGGTTTAGAAAAAAAATTTAAGTAAAAGTTGAATGGTGTTCAGTTGTCATCATCTTATTACCAAATCTTACAAAATTTTTTAGTATGGGTCTATACAAGCGTTATTATCCCTTTCGAGCATTTGAATTTGTAGGTACAGCAAAGTGTGCCATGATAAACAATTGACTATTCTAGAAGTGTCGTCGCTCGTAGAACTGTCAGTTTGTCTTTTAAAATTTGACTTGGTTGCATTATTCAATAATAAAATAAATTTAATGCAAAATAATTTAAAAGGGAAAACCAGAAGGTTCAACTTTTGTAAAATTTTTTTCTTTCTAAACTTTATCACGAGCCTTATCATTTGCGTGTTATTGACAATAATAAAAAATGGCGATTTGCGCTATTTTCTGGATATCTCTGAAATTACTGAACATTTTTCAAGTCTGAAAAAGGCATCTTAACAAGCTTCAAAATGCACAACTTTTCTCTAATTTAACCGATACATTATATCTCTTACGGTTTAGAAGTTACCCATACAATCCCATTGAAAAAGTGGACCCTTTATAAGAAAGTATTTTAATGTAATAGGGGCAGATGAGATTTACCTTGACTTTTGTTTATACCTACTAATTATTGGAATTTTAATTTAATGTTGTGTATATTTATTATTATTATTTAATTTAGGGAATATTGTAATTTAAGTTTCTTTTAGAATCATATTTCCTTTTATTTTGTTTTTTTTATTGCCATTAGTTATCCACTCACATTACATTTACAGTATACGAATTTGTTCGCCCCTGGTGGAACCTCCAACCGCTATTTCTATAAAACGACCGTGTGTACTTTGAGGCGAATGACTTACTAATGGGTTTGATGTAAACCCCTCCTTTTCATTTTCCTTTTCAGGGCGTTCCAGGGATCTTCTGGTAGAGGAAAGTTACCTTGCTCAATATTCTGTTAATTTTGATTCAATAAAGATTTAATTGATTCAAATTGAGTTCATTGACTTTACTGATGTTTGTTGTGTCAAATATAGGTCCTGCCAAATGTGAAGTGGCCTGTAATTATAACTATCTGAACGGTTAAAACAGCGATCATGCACACCTGTGGTATTTGCAACACAGATGTCACCTTTGTCAGTGAAATAATGTTTTAGATAAGGTAGTGATGCATAAAACTAAACAGCTTATATGCAATGAATTATCGACAAAGACAAATTAAATCGATTAATAAATGAACTAGGACCCTGCGATAACTTAAGACTACATTTAATCTATTTCACATGTGTGTGTTATCCTTTTAATTAAAAATAAATCCATTATCCAATATTTTTAGTTATTTTTATAAAAATGAAATTCTATCATTAGTATGTCCGTGCTTTATCAGTTCAGCGACATTGAAGCTAATATGGCTGCTAAAAGTGGATTGTTCTAGAGTGTCCAATTATACTACATGGAAACAAACCAGCTGTGGATACTCATTCAAAATTACAAACTAGGTGGGTACCTGATATCTTCATCGTCTATTTTAGTAAATCCTGGGAATATCGGCACATTATCCCGTTCAATATTAATGGTATGAACATACCTCGGCTTTTGAATTGTTCTATATATTCTGCACGATTTTCTTTAAATTTTCATTCCTTTTTGAGGAGCGACGTGGAAATGAGGACGATTCTTCTGCTTGCCTAACAACAATTCTTTTTTGTTTATGTTTCCAAGTTACCGCCAGAATATCTCCTTCATCAAAGCACTCTAGATAAGAATGTCATCTTGGTATGTATTTTTCCAAATATTTGCCTTATTCAAAATTATTTTGAAGAAATTATTTTATATTTAGCATCCTGGTCACATAATCTTTCTGTGAATACCCATCACGATATATTTCGTTAGAACCGATTCCTCACTATACATTAATTTCAACGATTGCGCACTGCGTTTTAAAATTCACGTACCGTTATTTCTTAGAGTCTAAATTTACAATGTCTCTAGCCATCTGACTATGTTTGATTTTTCGCTAGATGAAATTAGAACTTTGTTCACTGTTTATAAATCACTACTAGTTTGTTACTGATTACTTATTAAACAAAGATTACTTTTGCTTTAGTTAAGATTATTTATTAATAAATTTTGTGGTTTTTTCTTTATTTTAGATTAGACGAGCCTCATTTATATGAGTTATCTCCTTGCTGTCCAGTTACAGGTATTTGCAATAAGAAGATAAGTTTCCCAAAACTGGTATCCTTTAAAGCTATTTAGGTTTAAACATTCAGTTTTCTTACGCAAGTCTTTCGCTGATTTTGATTTCAGAGGAATTTAATTTTTTAAGAAATATTTAATTTATTTTATTTATTCAGAATACCTGACAGTATTTTGAAAACAGTTGGTCAAGATTTCAACGGAATTATGTATGTTTTAAAAATGAGACCTAAAATCGATGTTCCGAGATATTTTTTCAGTATAAACCGTTACGTTATTCAACTTCTTATTTATAACTAATCTAGTAGCCATGATTTTGACGTAGAGATAGAACAATATATCCCTTCCCGGAATACTTTTTTTAAACTCTTCTTTAATTTTTAATCAACGTCAACAAATTTTATTAAAATTGTTACATGTAAAGTTCATCGTTAATTTTAAATTTGGTTTTCATTATAAAATATTCCTAATTATAGGACGCGTACGCTCCTGATGTACTTAATTAATAAATCCAGTGTTTACAGTCTTGACAGTTGTTGAACATGGTAAAAACATGGGGCAAGAATTGCGACAATCTTTCTATAACACGAATTTTCTCATCACAGTGGATCGTATTCGAAAAGTGAATTTCCATGTAAATTAAGTATATGACATAATAATACATCGCAGCTCTTACTGTACCAAAATAATTCAGTAGATTTCTTGCTCATACATTTAAACGTATCTTCGAGTGTTTTCAGAGTAGATACCATTTATAACAGGGTTGTGTGTTAATTTTGTATTACCACAGCTGGACAGCCTTTGCGTATGTACTCTTCATTTAAAGTTGTAACAAAATTGGGGAAATAATTTTTTGTCTTTTTATTTTAATAAATTTACCCATCAAAAATAGGCACCCTCTATCAGGTCAAGAACAATACTTTCATGATGAGCGTTGTTATTCCCAAAATTGAGAAAAAATTTGAGGCGACATAAAAAATCTTTCGTGAGATAAAAACTATAAAGATGATAAGTATCTATGGGTATGATATAAACATTAAAATGGTGTAATTTTACGAATTATATAAACCAAATATTATTGGCACTGAAAAAGGAAACAGATTAAGTTTCCGAAACGTCTGCGTAACATCATTGTCCTTATTTTAGTTTATTTATGTTTTATGCCGAAAAAAAAACTCAACTTCAACTATTCCCTTGACGTAAAGTCACAGGCGTAAAGGTTATTTTTTTTTAATTCAGATATTTTTTAGATTGTCTGGAAAATGTTCAGAAGTGTGGTAGTAAATCCCAAATAAGGAAAGAAAGAAAATTGAAAGATGCCACAAATAACTTTTAGACAATACACTTTATATTCATAAGGAGCGCGTAGTAAAAATCACCCTGTACTACCGCGTCCCATATTGAAATATAAGAAGTTATAAAACTGATGAAAGAGCTCTATTCACAAGGACCTTAAAAAATGTTTGTCTTGTTATGAAATATTACTTCGTGAAATAAGCATGTCGTATTAAATTTTAGGACAAGTTATTTACTGCTATGATACTTTTTCCCATTTTCCCAAAATATGCAATAAAGTTTATTTCATGTCGGATGACAGTATCCTGTTTGGTTATATAATACCTTAATACAATTTCTCTCTGGCATTTTTCATTTTAGATTGAAATAAATGGTTCACTTATTAATATCTTTCGTGTACAAGGTTTCCCACATTAGACTACCCATTTTATCATCCAAATAACTTCCTCATAAGTTGTGAAAAATAACTTTTAGGTAGAATAACTTACAGCCTTGAGATTTATTACTAATTACGACATTTGTTCAACTTTTAAAAACTATGTTTTATAAGTCTATGTCTATAAGATAAAGACTATTTGATGATTGAGGTAATATTTCTTAACCTTTTAGACATTGTAGATAATAAACTTTGAAGTATTTTAGGTTGCACTAATAAAATATAACTGACTTAAGATTGTATTTTTCATTATTCCACTAGTGAAATAAAGTAATTTCATTATCCCACTAGTGGATAAAGTGGTAGTTTATATGCTTCATAAGTATGGATAAAACTCCAATTATAATGTGATTGTGGATAAAATTAATATTATTTAGTATATTTTTCAACATTTCTATGGATAGTATCTATGGAATGATATAAACAATTTTTATTTTATGCCGTGTTATTCTGCACGTTACATAAACAAATCTAAAGCCTAAACTTTGAAAAAGGAAACAGAAACAGTTTCCGAAACGTCAGCGCAGTATTTATGTATTATTTTAATTCCTATTAGTTGTCAAAAAACACCCTCTAACTGTTTCTCTGACATTACGTCAATGTCGTAGAAGTTATTTCCCAGTGCTAAACTGGTTAATTTGAATATAAATTAGATCAATAAACTTTTTTTGGATAGGAATTTCAAGAAATGTGGTAATAAATTCCAAAAAAGAAAAGGAAGAAAAAAATTGAAAGAAGTATTTCCTTGTCACATTTCCTACAGAATTTTACGCTTATACCTTAAGTATACAAATAATTTTGTTTTTTTTTTTCGTAGTCTCACATTAGTTAAAATTCATATTGTGGAAAAAATAGAATACTACTCATAAAATTCCTTTATTGGACGTTACCGGTTTCGTGAACAATATTCTTTGCTTCACATCCTCAGACGTAACAGGACTACAATTAATTAAAAGTAATAAATAAGGTGACTTTATGTAATAATTGATCTTAATAAGTTATTAAAACTTAAAATAAATCACAGAGAGCAACCACATTTGACTATAAAAACACAAGAAATCTAAATAAAAACACACACTAAACATAGAATAATTTAAAAAAAAATCTTAAAAAATATTGGATAACACCTTTAAATTTAGTTTAATTATAACATAATATTAAATAAAAATTAATATACAGTTACAAATAAAGAAAAAAGAAAAATACTTACATTTTTATAAATTGAAAACAAGGGTAGTCAAAATTTTTGGATTGTTTTCCAACATAGTCAATAATTTAAAACAATGTACTATATGTATCTATTTAAATTAATAATAAAAGTGTTTTTTATTTATTTAAAATTTTGGTTTCTTATTAAAATTCCACGTGACAATACAACGAATTAAAATCAAATGAGAGGAATCATTAATCTAGAAAATTCCAAAAAATATATGACGCCCTCTATCAGTAAATTTAAAAACATATAATAAGTTAAACATCAATAAAAAGGAAACCACGTATAACGAACCATGTGATTTGGAGTTTATTCTATTTCATTATAGATGGCATAAATAACAATTAATGACAATATGGAGAATAAACTATCCTATGGTATCACAGAACTCTAGTCCCGTATGTTGCATCTTCCATAACCTTTATGTTCTGTGGTATAGTTAAATTATGAATAATAACGGATTGATTAGACTAAATACAAAATTAAATAACAACAGAAAAGGTAAACGAAGATTCAAATTGTACTTGTGCATTAAGAGATAATGAATTTGGGTTTTTTGATTCTTTCAGAATTTCCAAACTTTCAAGGTTATTAATCAAACGGCCCTTACCCACGAGGTGTAATATTTTAAGGTTATTATCAAAAATGTGATTATTATCTACTAAGTGTTTGGCAAAATGTGAGAAGCCTGACGATGAGTTTATACAACGAACATGTTCTTTTAAACGTGTTTTAAAATTTCTATATGTACATCCGATGTAAACGGCGTTACAGGAATTACATGCAAGCTTGTATACCCCACATCTATCAAGAGGGTCCATTTTATCTTTACCATTGATAAATAAATTTGCTATGGAGTTGGATGATTTAAAGGCAATATGAAAACAATCCAAAAATTTTGACTACCCTTGTTTTCAATTTATAAAAATGTAAGTATTTTTCTTTTTTCTTTATTTGTAACTGTATATTAATTTTTATTTAATATTATGTTATAATTAAACTAAATTTAAAGGTGTTATCCAATATTTTTTAAGATTTTTTTTAAATTATTCTATGTTTAGTGTGTGTTTTTATTTAGATTTCTTGTGTTTTTATAGTCAAATGTGGTTGCTCTCTGTGATTTATTTTAAGTTTTAATAACTTATTAAGATCAATTATTACATAAAGTCACCTTATTTATTACTTTTAATTAATTGTAGTCCTGTTACGTCTGAGGATGTGAAGCAAAGAATATTGTTCACGAAACCGGTAACGTCCAATAAAGGAATTTTATGAGTAGTATTCTATTTTTTCCACAATATGAACAATTACTCATATGGGATTAACCTTCCTAACTTAGTTAAAATTGTTTATACCCTTTTTAAGAGGTTTTGCACATTTATATAAAAACAAGTTTCTTTTATATCTCATTAACGTTACTTTTTATAGGAGCTTACTCGTATATGGTTTACAAAATATTTTAATTACCAGCACAAAAACATGTACTCTAAATAATTTTTTTATCATTTAATTTACGTCGGCGTATTTCCATCACAAAACCAATCACTGACGCTAGGATATTTTAACGTACACCCACTTGATCGTTGCCTAAGGATCTTTGCGTGTCCTTATTACGTTACATCGAACCTACAGTTTTGCATTTTTTTTGATACGTGACACGAGCAGGTCTGGTCATCATTATACTTCATTCACATGATTACGGCCGGTTTTGAACCCGAGGCTGCCTAGGCCGAATGCGTGTCACTGTCTTGTCTATTTTTTTTACTAAGGTAGGTTGAATTTTAGCAATTTTGGAATTTCTATTTGGAATAGTCGGGAAAAGTGGTATTCCAAAATTGCTAAAATTCGGCCCACCCTGTTGTCAACTATTTGGCCCTGGCTATATACCCAGCAGGTGGTTACGAGTTACGACAGGCTCCTATTGAATTAATTAAATTTCAAAGAAATAATCGTCTATTCCCAATCAAAATGGAATATACAAATTTAAAAATTCTACCCCTTTTTTATTTTCGAAATAAAATTACAGTTCGACATAAAAACAAAATCATTTGTTCAGTTAGGAGTTTCTTTAGTATTATTTTGTGTCTTATTATGTTCATCAGTGGGAATATTGATTCAAGAGTATTGTTATGCTTTGCTATATCGTAAATATGGTATTTACCAGGGTGTTACTATTTAATACTTACTAATATTTTCTACCTTGTACCCGTTAGGGGAAATAAACTGAAATTAAATGAAATTAAAAAGCTCATTTTAAAAGCTATTTAGATTAAGAGCAGCTTCCTTTTCTTGTTAACTATATGTATTGAACAATTAACTAGAATTGCATTTAGTGTCTACAGAAGTGTTGTAACTTCAGATTAATAATACTAAGTAAATCAATGTTTAATAACCGCCTTCCAAATTACCGAAGTGACCCTCTGAAATATAGGAAATGAATATTTGTTAGAGCTTATATAGTGAGGTGAAGAGTTTGTGATGAAAAATGTAGTTTAACATCATCTGGTGATGATTGAAGCTGTCACAGTAATAAGGCGTATAATATGCTTATTTGAAGTTGCGTAATTAGGCATCCAGAAAAAGTAACCTAATTAGTTCTTCAAATATTTAGAAAGACCTGAATTTTCAGGATTTTTTTCTTGTTTTGTAAAGTTATTTGGACAGGGATCATTAAACTAAAGCCAAATTTTCAAACCCACATTATTTTATATCAGAAAATGTAATGAGATTTCAGATCCAAAGTTTCAAATTTTTGGAACCATCATGTACTTAAAGTTTTAGTTTTTCTCGGATATTTCAGGAACTTAAAATACTTAATTTAATTTATTTTCAGGATATCGTTGGGTACCTACCGAATCATGCAACTTGCTCACAATTTAACCGAAGCTGTATAAATAGTGTTATGGCCCCACGTTGGGCGCCAATTTATTTGTTATGCGTAGGGGAAATATTTATATATTATTATTTTTATTTATTTCTATATATTTAATTATTATTTGTTTACTGATTTGATTATTTTACAATATTGAAAAGGTAGGTGGTATTAATTAATTTAATATTTATTGCATGTTAGTTTAAAGAATATTTTTATTAGCATGTCTTTAGTATATATTTTTTTTAAGAAGAAGCTAATTTTAGAATTTATTTACTAGTTTATTAGAATTGTGACCTTTTAGACTTGGTCCACCCGTACTACGGATGCAAAATACTAATACCTGCGCCTGCTACACAGCGACCAGTCTACTGCGTTAATAAACGTGTGTACTGCGCGTAGCGAATAACTTACTTTCAGGTTTCTGTAATTCCTGTTTTGTTTTTCAGGGTCTCCTTGGGATCTTTCTTAGGAAGAAACTTACCTTTCGAATTCTTTAGCTTATGTAAATTTTATTAATAAATGAAAATTAAGTTCTCTATGTGCTTTGTATTATTTTAAAGTGATTCTAATTAAAAGTTGGTATTGCATGAAGTGCAGGGACCTGTTATTACTGGATTTGAATTGGTTATGCCTCAATCGTGCAGTTTTTTAGTAAGGCTCGCAGATGTCGCCCCCACTAAAGCACGGATACTGTATATAATGTCAGAATGAGCAGAATCCGTCGTTTTATCAAACTAGACTTATGTAGATTTCAATTTAACAATATTTATTCATTTATATCAACAAATTTGGTGAAAATTACTTAAGTTAGAAGCCTGCGATACCATCTCTATATTAAAACTATTAACAAATAAAATTCTTAAATTTTATGGATCAAAAGAAAATGTCCCCTTTACTTGTCTTATCAGGGATGAGCAGTCTATTTGATTTTATATTCTATGGATTTTAACGAATTTATGAACCTACGGCCTTCACTAAAGTTCATTGACCGTGGTAAAAAGGCTGTTCTATTCGATATTATGTGCTTTTTCACAATTAATCAAGACTATTTTATGTGATTAAGTCCTCAACTATATACTGTAAGTACCTGATTTATTTTTCTTCTGTTTATTGAATTCTGGTGTAGCCAGGGTGTTATCTCGTCCAACTTTTATTAAATTGTTTATTTTAGCTGGTAAGTAGTGATTTACCTCTACTTTTGCTCGTTTTTAACACAATTTTCTAATTTAATTTCAAGAACGACTTCAATTACGTGACGCCTCTCAAGAGCTGGCTTTTCAACAACTTTCTTTTTTTATTCCTGTATCCATGGTGATCCTGAATTATTTTTTCTTTGAGGATACTAGATGCCAAACTGTCATTTTGGGTTAGTATTTTTGGAAATATTTTTTCTTATATGTAATTTTGCTGTGGAAATCATATCATTTTTGGACTCTGGGTCTCATGACCGATCTATACATATCCAATATGTCACATTTCGTTAAAACACAATTTCACTTGATGTTCTTGGCTACGATGAAGCACTACATTTTAAGATTTCACTTCACTATACCTTTCTACAATTTTAAGATACAATGTGTCTATCCTTGTGGCATAGACGATCAGTTTTACATAAAATTAAATCTTAATTAACATCAAATATTAACATTACGGTTTTCTACGTTAGTCTTTTCGCTAGATAAAACTACAACCTTGCTCATTCTTTATTAATTGTTGCTTATTTGACACTAGAGATTGATTAACTTGTTTAATATTACCTTTCTGATGGTTAATGTTATTTTATTTATCATTTTTGTGGTTTTAATTGACTGTTTTAGGTGGTACGAGCCACATCTGGTGTCTCACTTCTATCCCGTAACAGGTGTTTCTGCAACGAAGATAAGTTTCCTCGGAGTGGTATCCTTTAAAACTATGTGTTTAAACCTTTTTTATTTTTTTAAAGTTAGTTATTTGCTGCTTTTATTCAGGGTGAAGTTCTATATGAACAATTTAGAATTTTTATTTTTCTTTTTTAAAGTATTGAATTTAATTTTTGTTTATTAAAATACATGGCAATAGATACTTCCAGTTTGAGAATACCAAAATATCTTTTACTCTTAGAATTTCCACAGAAAAATGTTCTTATAAACTGCCATATTAATGAATATTTCAAAAATAAAGAAACATCATATGAAAAAATTCCCCAATTTATAGATATATAAATTTGTTCTACAACCCTCGTATGTCGAATTCCAGGAGGAATTTAATTGAAAATGATCTGATTTCTTTTCCGCTATCTCTGTATCTGGATCAGCTTTGTCTGTAATGAAATACAAGAAGAGATATTGGTTTAAACCTCCGCTTTCTATTTCCACAATGCTACAAGTGGTCGATCCTTTCCGACCCTAATGCAAGGACTAGGTTCAATCATATAAGGATAATAAAAATGCCGATGGAAGTAGAAACGGTATATAAACATTTCGTAATTACAAAGCAGACGCACAAAGAAATAATGCCTATAAGTTTATAATTTTTATTTGGTGGTAAATGTGGATTTTTGGAAATTCTAACATTCCATATTTCACAGTTTATTTGGAGGTTTCTATAGGGTTCTTTTAAAATTTCGCTTCAAAAGATTCAAAAATTAGTTCATGAAAGCAAAGACGCACATAGTCCTATTGATGTAACTGAATTATTTTGTGCAATAGGCTGGCATTACATATAGTGCGAATCGACCTTAAGGTGAATGAATTTGCCGATCGATTTAAAATTAAGATCCGCCGGTAAAATACCCACTTTTTAATAACCGAGCTGTGCAAATTTACATTGTGGATATATACGTGCTGTATCGACATGTTTCATAATTGAATGTTAACAATGATTCCATTTCCTGCTAACAAATACAAAAAGCTATTTGTGTCAGCATTATGGAGCCCTTAATTTCATATATTTAGAAGATAAATGTGAAATTTGTTTCCAGTATTTTCAGTGTTATGTGATACGTATACAAAAGCGGGATAGTTTATTAAATTTCACTTTCTCTTGCTGTTACGAAAGGAAATATCCAGGTTGTTATTTACTCAATAAGAAACCAAAACCCACTTGTGTGTGATTTGATTATGGAATATTTATGAAATATAGACCATTTTTGATGTTCTTGTACTGTAAGAAAGTATTTTTATATATGTATTATGGAGAAAATAACTTTAGATATGAAACTCTTAAACAAATTGAACAAAAAAATAGGTAGATTCAATAAACAGCTAGTAAACAATAGACTCTGCGAGAAGTATTACAAAAGTCAAGACAGAATCGATGTCTTTAATAAAATAAATAAAATACAATAAAAAAGAGTTTTCGGTTCTCTTCGCATTAAATATTTTGATTTCTTGACATTTCGACCATCTTGTCTTTTTCAACACAGAAATTTAATCGTGTTATGCTATTTTTGGTGTCACTAATGTGACGCCCAATATTCGTATATTAATGCTTCTGGAGGGTAACTAAATTGATCTAATAAACATTTTACTCTATAAAGAGATGCTTAGTGCGGGATTAAAATGACCAAAATAAACAAAATTCATGAATGGCTTTCCTCATAAATAAACATCCTTCTGCAACAAAACGTTATTGTCCTGTCAGGCATAAAAAGTGCTTTTAAAGGCGCCTCAATAAATTTCCCATCATACGTGTATGTTGAACTTACTTCATACCTCATCGTTAATAATCGTCAGCCAGATAGTACACTATTGATTTACAATGAATCGCTATCCTGTATACACACAGCGGAGTTCTATCTTTGGATGTAGGTATTGGACTTTGATACATGTTGATCCTGAATTAACACGCGAACTACATTTCATGTAAAGCGTGATGAACAGTGTACTTGCCAACGAAATCTAGACGGATGTAAAGCCAGTGGTCCAACCGCATTGTATTTACATAACGCATATATCTATCGCATATTAGGTATTGCATGTGTTGTATAATATTTCAAAATTTTGCTTTGCAAGAGAAAAAAGCAAATATATTGTTATGATATGAGACTCTAGGGGATTTTTTTTTATTTTGAATTTATATTTTATTATTTTTGTTTTTTTTTCTTTTGGCACTCACGTTGGGCGCCAATAAAAATGTTAAGTTAGGGGAAATTTTTTGACACTTGTGGTCCAGATATGACGGCTGACTGTTATAGAATTTATTGCACCTTTTGCTGGATTTGTATAAACCAAATAGGCCTTGGATGCAATTTTGGATTTCGACCAATTAATTAGGATAATTTTTACCTTTATTCCTGGTAAGTTGAAGCTGCTTTTCCGTTGCTTTTTCGCATTTGGCCTTGACCCATCATTTAAAAGTCCTGGAAATATAAATTTCCAGTTTAAATTATAATTTTCTGAATTTATTTCAGGAGCGATCTGGACGTGGGTTTACTTCTTTCACTACCCAATATCCACTCTCTCTTTTGTTTCGTTTCTAAGGAACATGCAGAAAATTTGCCAAACCAAGTATTTCGTGATTCCCATCTGTCATTATGGTTTTTATTTTTGCCTTTTTTAACTTTATTATATAATTTTCCTACGAAATTATGTCATTTTCAGCATCCTTATCCTCTGACGAATTTGTGGATACCCATTTGTTGATATTACGTGAGATGAATTTTTGACCTGCCAATCACTTCGACGAAACATCACTGAACCTTTCGAAGATCACTACACAACACTTCTTAGGATCTAATTTACATTGTGTCTAGTCATTTGACTAGACTGGAGGTTTCACAGGTAATTCTTACACTATTTAATTATAAGTTTAAAAGAATTTTACAGAAATAAAGTGCATCTTTGTTTAACTGTTGTGTTGAAAATCGTTCAAACTTTGTTTAAAGCATATAACTAACAGCGGTTCTGTTATTGATTATTTTAAAGAAACATAGTACAATGCATTTAGAGTTAGAGTTCTAAGTTATAAATTTAAATGTCAAGGAAGTGTGAAGACTTTCGTTTATGAAACTTCCTTGCATGGGATTTACCAGGGCAGTCTCGTTGAAGCAGATATCGACCAAGATATGGGTATCCCATCTTCCCTGATGTCCATAGTTTTTATGTCCCTGAGATATTTTCTTTTGTTCTTCATTAAAATTTAGGTTCTTTAAAAAATTATCTGTAGAGGTCCCTAATGGTCATATTACAACCGAATTTATTGGAAATCATCTCTTCTACTGATTCGACGTAATTATCTGCCTTATGGTTTCCAAAGAAGTTTTTAACCGTTTGAACAAACGAACACCTGGTATCAGACTCAACTTGGTTCATTAATTCGGTGAAACGTGGATCTTTAAGCATCTTATCTGCGGACCATAGGAAATTTCGTTCTTTAGTTTTTTGTACTAAGCCCAGGAAATTTACGTGACAGTAGCGAAAATCTAAATTGAAATAACAATGTTTGGTGATTATACTTCAGGTATAAACGGAAGTGATACAAAGTTTTAGATCCGCCATACCCAAAAACCTCTTTATACGAATTTTCAAATGTCTAAACTCGACAGATTCTGAGAAACGTCTAATACCGGCTTTCCGGTATACTTAGGCTAAATATGCCCTGTATACTTAGGCTAAATATGCTTAAAAATGTATTGCATTTTCTACAATTATTCTTCATTCACTGAAGTTGGTCGCCAATAATATGTTCTGGTTCTTATTTCTCTGATTCTCCACTGCCTTCGGTGATAAAATATCAACTATTTTTAACAATAATTTCCTTTCTATTCTGCGAACTCCTAAATTTTTAAATTAAATCTGATACGTATCATTTTATACGAAATTTAATTTACTGATTTAATGAAAGTATCTCTGGTTACCCTGACAATTTCCCTCGCTTTCGGGACAATTTATAACAGAAATATTACGTTGACCTCGAACTTTTAAAGTATTAGTGGCAGTTAGAGTGATAAATAGGAGTTTAAATGTTAACTAAATGAGACAATCGATGGCGCAAAATAATGAGCAGTATCTCAAACGTTGAATACAGGGTTACATATTCAAAATAATATAGCAGATAACTATTTTTCTGTATATTATATTTTAGTGACTGGAATTTTTTTTTAATATATAAATATATTTGGAGTGATATTAATATTTTGCGTAACAATTCTTTTGTGCTAAACCAGATAAACAGATATTAAGCACATTATTTATTAAATTGGTAAATGAATTCTGTATGTCCAAACATTCACACGACACAAGTAGTTTAACTAATATTGTAGCCTCAGGACTTTTCGCCATATCCAGCAAAACCCGTCTCTCCAATACATATCTGTCCGGCTAAGTAATTATTCGACCGAATGGGTCCATAACGAAATTGTCTTTATGAACTCCCTGGCAGGTGGGGATCTGATAACAACTCAGGACAGGATCGTTAAGTACCACAATCTATCGCCTGCATGAATACACGTATGAACTAAACTAAATTGTGGTCCAAGCGTAGATATTCTTGACCGACTGGCAAAATGTTGAGGGATGGCGAAACACTGAAAATGGTACATTTTACTGCGATACCAGGAAACTTATCACAAATGGACGAAAATGATATGAGTACAAATAAACAACAATATTTTAGTTCAAACTTGCATTAACTTAATTTCTTTGGTAATGGAAACTACTAGATTTCGATGCAAACGAGAAAAAGTTAAATTCGAATTAATTATGTGATAAATAAATACGTACTTTTATACGGCGCAAAAGCTGTAATTACATTCAGTAAATATGATTTACGAAGCCTCTAAAAATGTTTCTTGTAAAGATATCTCCCTTAATTGTTCCTTGTAATTTATGTTTTAATTAAAGTAAACCTGATCCTCATTCTAATATTTCGTGTAATCATCGTTTCGGCGTTTACACGGAAATTTCTTTCTCAAAGATAAAATGACTGACAAAGTATCATCGTATATTTGCTGTAATTACTTTAATCTAATATATAGAGGTCGTTTCTGAATTGCAATTTATTCTGTATTAATTTCAGGATTATTAATTTATGATCCAAATCCTTTAGTAACTGATTCTCTCGGTTAAAATATAATTACAATATTGCTATTACTTATATATATATATAAATTATATGATATAGATAATTACCTCTATATCGATAACTTATCGAGATCACATTTACAAATAAATCTCAAAGGAGAGATTTCTGAAACCGCTGTCGAGGTCAGAAATAGGAGAAATCATACATTAAGTTCGACTTTCCAGCCGGGTAATATATTCGTCTCTCATATATTAATATCTCGCTTCCGTATTATATGTTATCGATGTGGTTTTCTAAAGCATAAATCAAATTTACATGTATCTTCTTTCATATTTTTTGTACGGGGATTTAGAGATTTTCGCCGGTTCCTGAAGGAATTCTGTCATACATCTAGGGATGACTTTCTAAATTGTTGCTAAAGGGTTGGTCTTATTCGCGAAATATTCTGTGCCAGGAAGGATTTAAAGCCAGTATCATCTTTGAAGTTATCGAAAGTTATAAAATTAATATTTAGATTATGGATCAAGTTGGATTTTGTATATCCGGAAAGCGAGTTTTAAAACTAATCTAGTGAAAAGTAAATCAATAATTTTTATATCTTTTAATTGCATTCATGTATACTGAAACAAATTAATATAATTTTTTTAAATTAATTATCTAACGTTGACCTATTTTTGCTATTAAGGCCAATCAGCAACGCCAACTTATAAATTTTGCCTATTCTCTTATCTTACTAATAGTATAGGAATTTTTTTACTTGTCTAACATTAATAGGTACACTTTATCTCTTATTGCCGAAAAATGCATTCAAATAAAATATCTGACACAACAACTGAGTTTCTTTGTGGCTTTGGATAATGTCCTTTAACCAAGAGACTCATCAACACATTCTGTACTATTCTCATGAAATTGTAAATTTAAGCCTAAAAAAAGAGAAAAAGTTACCTATCCTAAAACCGATTACTACGAGATAATTGCACAGGGACACACTCTCACATCAAGGGGTTCATCATGATGGCTTAAAATACAAAACAAATATACCTACCTTTTAATTAGCCCTCGGATAATCGGGTTTGCAACAGAGGAAAATATGAGGATTCTGCCTATACAGGGTGTTCCACTTAAGTCGGATTCTTCCATAGCTCTCTTATTATAAATTTAAGAGAAAAATGTTTCAAATAAAAGTTACGCTGAATTATGCGGTGTATATACAGAAAATATTTTTGAATACACAGGATGTTCCATTTCACCTGGACGCTATACAACTTCGTTATTTTAAATGGAACACCCTGTATATCTGTGTATTTTTGGATTCCTGACTTAATTTTAAGTTGATTTTATGTATCATACATTGTGCCCAAAACATACCGTTTCCGAGATATTCAAGTTTTTTTGAGAAATTTCACGATTACAGCGCTCTGAATATTGCTAGATAGCTTCTAAGCCATAAGAGCTAGAAACTTGCGGTTTGCATAGTTCGATTTACCACGAATTACGCTATCATTTCCACTATTAGAAAAATATGGTAAGTAGTATAAAGTGGTAAATATCGGTACCTGCATTTGACAATCTTTCAACAGGAATAACTTCTTTTTTTCAAATGGAATGACCCATATTTTTTTCCACCGTTGGATTCAAAATTAAATTCTCTTTCGATTGATATAAGGTTGTCCATATTTATCTTTAACAGTTTTCGAGAAAGATGCAATTCTTTCTAAAGTTTGAAAAACGAGCTGCCTACAGCATAAAGTAGGCTTTGCAAATTTTTTTTAAAACATCACATTGACTTAAATACGAAGTTTATAAATAGTGGTAACATCGAATGCAAAAAACGGAATCGCACTAGCACAGTAGTTACAGATGAAAACGAATATCTAGTATTGGGATGCATACAGGAAAACTCTCAACTTAGTGTGCGACAAATTAGTCAAACGACGGATATTAGTACCTACAACATCAGTACATAGGATTTTAAAGAAACACAAATATCATCCTTACCACATCCAATTACACCAGGAGTTACTCGAAGGAGACTTTCAACGGAGGCAGGCATTTTGTCAGTGGGCACTTGAGAGAGGAAGAAATTTTTTTTAAACAGGTCATGTTTTCGGATGAGTCAACTTTCCACAAAAATGGCTTTGTTAACCGCCATAATTGTCATTATTATGACACGGTAAATCCGCACCAATTCCAGACAACCGGTAGCCAATACAGGTGGTCCTTGAACGTGTGGACGGGAATTTTAGGAGGCCACATCATTGGACCATTCTTTTTTAATCGACACTTGACAGGAAGAATTTATTTGGACTTTCTGCGAAACACTTTGGATGATTTGTTGAGCGACATTCCTTTAGCAACCCTTCGAAGGATGTGGTTACAACAGGATGGTGCTCCACCTCATTAAAAGACGGAGGACATTTCGAACACTTAATGTAAAATTGCAGTTTAAGTTCACGTACCCTTTTTTATTGCGTTTAGAATTTTCTATCATGTTGCGTTTTGTTTTCGTTGTTGGTAGCGGTTTAGTTTTGTTTGTTAGATCACTTTTTAAACATGCCAGTAATATTGTTCTTGGCATGTTTTATAAATTTTAAATTCACGCGATGTCATTGTTGGTGACCGGATTTTTACCGGGAAAAACGAAAACAATTCACAATACAATTTGTTTGTCGAGATGAACGTACATAACATTGAAACGATGCTTTAAGCGATATTGGCAAAGCCTACTTACGCTGTAGGCAGCTCGTTTTTCAAACTTTAGAAAGAATTGCATCTTTCTCGAAAACTGTTAAAGATAAATATGGACAACCTTATATCAATCGAAAGAGAATTTAATTTTGAATCCAACGGTGGAAAAAAATATGGGTCATTCCATTTGAAAAAAAGAAGTTATTCCTGTTGAAAGATTGTCAAATGCAGGTACCGATATTTACCACTTTATACTACTTACCATATTTTTCTAATAGTGGAAATGATAGCGTAATTCGTGGTAAATCGAACTATGCAAACCGCAAGTTTCTAGCTCTTATGGCTTAGAAGCTATCTAGCAATATTCAGAGCGCTGTAATCGTGAAATTTCTCAAAAAAACTTGAATATCTCGGAAACGGTATGTTTTGGGCACAATGTATGATACATAAAATCAACTTAAAATTAAGTCAGGAATCCAAAAATACACAGATATACAGGGTGTTCCATTTAAAATAACGAAGTTGTATAGCGTCCAGGTGAAATGGAACATCCTGTGTATTCAAAAATATTTTCTGTATATACACCGCATAATTCAGCGTAACTTTTATTTGAAACATTTTTCTCTTAAATTTATAATAAGAGAGCTATGGAAGAATCCGACTTAAGTGGAACACCCTGTATACGCTGACTACTTAATACTACCTACTTAGTATTAATAACGATTAGCAAATTATAAATAAATAGTGTCTGAGTCCTAATAAATTTCATAATCCGGAAATTTGTCATAATCAGTTTAACAAAGTAAAACTATATTATGTTTATGGCACCGTAAAAAGTATGATAAATATGTTTTTTTAAAAATTAAAACTCTTGTATATCAAACGAGTTAGTTAGGTATAATTATCTCATAACACTATTTTATATCTAACATACGCACGGCTTCTCTACCAAAAATAGTTATAACATATGGCGAAGGCGCCGGGCGTATATCCCGGTAGCTCTTGTTAAATAGTTAATGTTAAACTTTTATTTTAACAAGTAAAAATTTAAATGAAAAGTAGAAAATTAAGAAATCATAGTGGTACATTGTCAAGTCAAATTTTTTTAGTGATTATTAATTAGGTGTATTTATTGTAATTACTCCCCTACTAGGGGCGTTTAAATTTCCGAGTCTTCTGTTGTTGTTTAAAAACATTGGGATGCAAAGTTTTTGTTACATACTACCACATTTTTAATGCAGCAAATATTAAAATTAAAGTAATTAAACTTTGTTATTCTTTAATAATGAAAGCGGGAGTAAGTGCAAATGACTTAACGTATGTTGACATAGTAAAGTGCCTAATATTATTATTTGTGCAAGATACTTCTTTGGGATATTTTTACTCGTGGCAAATTTTGTTACCAATTTTTCATTGTTTGTACTTTTAAAGTGACGACAGTATAGGCATAACATCCATTTATGAATGATTCACTTTGACTCGACATAGTCTAGAGTGCCGAAGCGATTTTCAGAGGCCAAAAATCGACAAAATTCTTAGCAGTATATGGATGGTCGGAAAATTTAGGATTATGGGTATATAAATGGTGAATAATCGATTGGACCCCAACAAATAACCAGAAGTAGGGTGGGGATGGGAAAAGGGGTGTTTTTAGGGATGAAACGTGTTTTTTACGGTTTCTGGCAAAACCAGACCGCCTATTGAAAAAGTTAAATGCTGAAGTTGTAGATAATTGAAAGATCTACAAATTTTATTTCAACCATTTTTCAACATAATCTCAAACTATTGAGAAAAACGCCAAAAACCAATTTTTTGATTTTTTATTTTTATCTCCCACAAAAATCATTCGATTTTAATGAAGTTTTGTGAAAGTGTATATTTTTGTGTCTCAAATAAGCTGTAATTTTTTTGGTACGAAATATTTATTTTTTGATTTTATTGCGAATTTAATTTGAAAAAAGGCATAATTTTCAAGAAAAAGGTTGATTAACAAAATTTAGATTTTTGAAAATTTCAGGACGGAATTTTTTTTGTTGAAATCTCTACTTTAAGATGGCTTAAAAAAATCATAGTTACTATGGAAAAACATTGTCAAAAATGGGAAAAACCAAAACAAAGATCTATTCAAGGTCGATTTTTTCGTAAATGTAACGAATTTTTCATTCTTTATTGAAATGAGGTGTTGAGAGTGATGCAAAATGGTAATTTCAATGTAATTTCAAATAAGGGAACTTTGACTAATCGTTTAAGGTTCGGAATGGTGAAAAACAAATTGTTTAAACGGTAATTTTACAACAAAATAAAAATTACCGCTTTTGTGCAAGAAAAAATTTTTGTATCGTAAAAATACATGTTTCTCCCCTAAAAACATCCCTTTTCCCACCCCCACTCTACTTCTGGTGAATTGTTGGGGTCCAATTGATTTTTCTCCTTTTATATATCTACCATTAATCCTAAATTTTCCGACCATCCTCATACTGCTAAGAATTTTTTTTGAAAAAAAAAATTAAACTGAACTAATATTTTTTCCAACTTAGTTATAACAAAAATGTACGTTTTAATAAGCACATATGGCAAAATCAAAGAATAGTAGTGTTGCTGGTGCTTTTCAAACATTCCTTAAATAAATAAAGGTAAATAGGAGGTGCTGGTCTCTACTGAATATTTTTATGGGATAATACACAAATCCGAAAACTCATTTAATATTTATTCAAAATGGAATTATTTAGCTGGTAATCAAATTGCAAAGAGTGGGTTCTTCTACTAAAAGATAAGGCATTACGTTTGGAAATACTTGAAGGCAATTCATTAAGAAAAAGAAATTGTTATTAATATTATTCAAAATTTCAAATTTCTTTGAAGTTGTTCACATTCAACTTGTTTTCAACAGTACAAAATAGTTTCTTCATTTGCATATAACAAAAAATTGACATCAATGCAGGTTATATAATTAACAAATACAATTCGTGGTTGTGGCAATGGAAAATACTGTGAGAGGGATTTTTCCATTATACACGGATATTGGATGTGTGTCCCTTGTCTTTAAATGTGTAGCCTCCTCCCGCACAAGGCTTTTCTAAAAGCCTTCTGGGATAAAGGGGGTCGTCATTACATGTGGTGTATTTATTATAATTAATAATGAAGGTCCCAATATGGATCTCTTCTGAGGCACTCTAGAAGCAACAAGAAATTGAGAAGACCTGAAACCATGGTGTTCCATAAAGAGATCTATATCTGTTAAGTAAGAAGATACCAGAGAAGTCAATTATTAGAAAAGACAAAACAATTTTAGTTTTTGTAGAAGGATACCACGGTTAAGTCAATTGCTTTAGACAAATAGATATAGTCAAGTCACGTCAATTTGATTGCTTGCATCCATAGGCTTAAGATGTATTGAGTACCAGAAAATTAATTTGCAACTGTTTATCATTCTTTCGCAGTATTATCAGTAGATTTGGTGAGATTAGCGCCATTTTGTATATGTTCCACTCCTGAAATTTCAATTTCAACGTTTACAGAATTAATATGCTGAGAAATCAGCATATTTTGTTGCTGATCCGTTGATTTAATACGAATACAGAAGAATTAGTTTCGGCAACAGCAAAATTAAATTTATTATTATCAGGCATTTAGTTGCTGAAATTTATTGCCAGCTCATGTCGTAAAATCAATTTTATAAAGGGAAACATATAATCAATTTCTTTTAGGATACACACAACGTCAAAAGTCTTGCCCCCCCCCCCGGTATGTTGCAAGTTATTTCTTTTTGAAATAAAATAGGAAATTTTTATTAAAGAATGTTTAATTCTGAATGTATTTTTTGGGAATAACAATATTTTTACAAAATTTGAACAATTATAAAAACCGAAATGTAAAAATGTTAAAATTTTTTCGTAAATTCAATAGGTACAACAACAATTGTAAATTAATCAATTAATAGTCAGTATGACTTCTATTTCTATCCAATAACATATTGATATGACGGTGCATTGACACAATCAATTGGTTGATTGTCTCCTGAGAAATATTGTTCCATTTCTCTACTGCCGCTACAATTAACTCATCCTCATTTGGGGTGCATTGAGGCGGCGGTGAACTGCTCTAGAGACAAAATGCCACATGTTTTCAATAGGATTCTGATCTGGCGAGTTCGTTGGCCAAGGCAATCTGGTAATATGTCCTTGTTCAAGTATCCTTTGAACCGTTCTTGCGCGTTGTCGCCCATGAATATGAAATTTTCATCATCCCCCTTCAAGGGGTTGAAGCTCTCTTATTTTAGGTTTTAGGACATATGTTTATTAATGAAAGTCCATTTATTTTTTAATAAATTTGGCACACTCGTGGCAGATCACCCTGTATTGACTGGTTTATAAATCTGTACATCTACATCTGTAGTAGAACTAGAATTTGTGAATCTATTTTTGCTTTCAAACATTCTAGCGGAATTGTTTTTTTATTTAGATCCTATTTTGTGAAGCGGAAGGGCATGGAGGGCATAGCAATCATTTGAATTCCACCCAGGTAAATATAAACACCAATAAAGGAAATTTTTTTCTTTTTCTTTCAGTTACTCGATGTTGGACAGTCCCGCGTGGCTTCCGACGGCTCATGGAAAGAGCGTGGTATTATTATTAGTATTATCAATTTTATATACGCGTGTAATAATGGATATTTTGAAATGGTCTGGGACATATCGAGCTATAAAAATAACGTTAATAATATGTACTAAAGTAAGATCATTTCTGAAATATCATATGTGCGACTTTCAGATTATTGAAAACGTTAATGTTCAACTTAGGAGTCGTTAATATTTATGACAAGAGTATGAAGAAATCCAATAAAGGAAAACAAAACTGAAAATTGTGAATCAGATACTTTTGTGCGTATTATGCAGTAGTTTTAAAATTTTTTACTGTCTCAAAATTTTACGATCAAGGTCAATATTCTTCAATGGCAATAATAAAAATTTGTGGCATCCTCGAAAAGCATTTTTGTATTTTATATAATTTATTGGTTCAAAGTTAAGATTATAAGTAATTATTGCTTTAACCTTACAATCACATGCTTATGATACATCTTTGGAATAAAAAAATAGTCTCTTTCGGCAAATATCAGTAGCAATATTTATCAACTACTTTTAACTGGAGCATTTTAGCATCCAACGATGTGCTACATTTTTAGTATTGTATAATATATTGGATTTGAGCATATCAGACACGTCAAATTTTAAGTAATTATAGTAGGATCAGTGAAATAATTATCTGCTGCAAGTATAGGATTTTTTATCACGCTTTTTATTTTATTATTATTATTATTATTATTATTATTATTAGCTTCACCAGTATGTTTGTTTGTATGTAACGGAATCTTTCAACGAGATTTTAACCCACTTCAAAACGTCAGATTAAACTGAAACTTTGCACACTTATCAAGGATCGATGACAATACAATAATTTCATAATAAAATAAAAATTATTTAACAGGTTAAGCATATGCCATCTACAGAATGACTGTGAATGTTATCCTTCTTTATCGACATAGAAAAAGAAATTTGAAATGAGAAATTTTGAAAAAAATTTGAAATGGAAAATATCGAAAAAAATTTGTCTTCAAAAATTAAAAAAAAAAATTTGAATTCAAAAATTTTGAAAAAAATTTGAATTGAAAAATGTCAAAAAAAATTGAATTGAAAAATGTAAAAAAAATTTGATTTCAAAAATTTCAAAAAAATTTGGATTCGAAAATTTCAAAAAAAATTTAGATTCAAAAATTGCGAAAAAAATTTGATTTCAAAAATTTTGAAAAAAATTTGATATCAAAAATGCTAACTCTACTTTAATCAATAGCTACTAATGAAATATCTATAACAATTGATATCATGCACCCCACGCTCTTTTACAATAAAATTATCTTTTGTCAATCACTTTATTCTTATTTTAAACTTAGTAAAAAGCATTTAATTATATCGAGTTAGTGTGGAATATTTACCACTGTTGAACAAAATCTTAATAGATAAACATTATTTTTTACTTTTTAGTTCGGTTTCCCTTTAAAGCGTGTTTTTTTAGATTTTTTAAACTATAATTTTTTTTATATTTTGTTTACATTATCATTTTAGTACTTTGCTACAAATGCTACTATATAGAAAATTACGAATCTCTTAAGTACGTACTTTAATATAATACTCAATGCTTTTTATGTTTTCTCCGCGTTTCCTATATTTTTCAATGCATTTAAAGATACATAAAAAGCCCTTCGGAGGGTTTTATAAATCTCTGATGATCAAATATAGAAATTGTGTCATATTAATATTTAATGTCTACCTTTCCTCCCTTTTTATGTGTTTAAGGTATTGCTATTTTGGCCGTAGGTACTGAATTAAAAGAAACGAATCAGAAGGTTATTAAATTTGTTTGTCGTGTTTTTCCAGCGTTGTCGTAATATATTTACCGACTGCTTCCAACTCGCGAAGCCTTGGTGGGAATATAATATAATTTTGCGGTTTTTAAATAACCGCATTTTATTATACGGTCATTTTGGCAACAGGGGCTCTGCGAGATTGATTACTTTTAGAAAACATTTTAAGAAAATATTTAAGAAATAATGTCTGGTATAAAATTAAATAAATGTCGGTTTCACCAAAACATCTCCATGTCAATAAAAATTTTGTAAACCTATTCATCTTTTACTTTCTGCTTATATACAGGGCATTACAAAGTACCTATGATACTAGTGGATAGAAGTTTATTATTACTTTATTAGATATTTATTATTATTATTCTTCGTTACATATTTCGTGCTAGCTTGCAAATTAATTAATCATCATCATCATTAATTAATAAAAGCCGCAACAAATTTCAAAGTTATATTTATTATTGTACTATAAAAATAAACCTAATTTTCCGGGCATTCCGCTTAATTAATTATCTCACCCATGACCTGTTTTCGGCAATTATGCCTTTGTATTCATAACACCAGTGCTTCTAATTTTCTAACCGAATTGATAAATTTAAATCGTAATAAAAGTCCAATATTCTTCAACGCGTTTTTATGATTTATTAATCATTTTAACGAGGACATGTTTCATACGAACAGCAAGGAGTTTTCGATTTTAAGACAATTTCGCTTCTTTGTGAAATAAAATTATATAAAGGAAGCGAATCGTGGCAGAAATTGACATTGGGAATTCAATAAAATTCGGCTTTTGACCTTACCGAATTAAGAAAGTCGTATTAGAAATATGTGTTGGTCTGTGTGATAATTTGAAAATCGTGTTTTGCTAAAATTTTAATTTGAAAATCTTAAGCTTCGTAGTTCTGTTGATCAATAAAAGGAGGTGGGAGACGTGTTTAAAATTTTTTTAACTTAGGTACTGTCTGTCTATCTGCCTGTCATGTCATTTTAAAACTTTGGCCCTGATCGATCCTTTTCAGATCATGTTCTTTAAGTTATGCTATGCTGACAAGGAACAGTAATTGCACAACATTAGTTCGTAGTCAAAAGTACCGCATGTTAATAATTGATATTAAAACTTTTTTAAAAAGAACTCGTAGCTGAATGGTCGCAGTCCAAAGCCATTTAAAAAAAAAAAAACTTTTAGAAACTAATTTATACCCGGAAATGCATTGTGAACATCAAGTAACTTATAAAATAAGTAAATAAACAAATTATTTTACTGAGAAGATTATTTGAACATTTATATTTAGGTATAAATGCGCTACTTTTGGATGAAATTTCTCTTCAAAAAAATTGCAAAGTAGGCCTTGATTTTCATGATAGAAATCTATAGATTTGCCACAAAATGCAGTTTTCCATGAGCAACAATCTAAAATAAAGTTGTTCAATATTGGACCAAACATAGCCACTTTACAGCGAGGTGCCCCGCTTTCAAATGGGTCGCTCTATATATCTTTTTATACAATAATTATATGATTATTTAAAATTTTCGGTAATATTTGTTTGAACTGTTTATCAAATTGATCTATATAATCTTACAAAATACGTATTAGGCACCTGTTTTCTAGGTTATTTTTAAATACAAACGGTACCATCTGTTATCCCGTTCAAAGAAGGCTTTTAGTTTACGAGATGAGTCCACTTTAAATTCTGAAACTTCAGGAATCGATTCCTGATTGAAAAATAAGTGCAGTTTGCCATATAAACTTAGTTTCCTAGAAACAGAATGTTGTTATTCGACGTTTCGATTAATAACTAGTAGGTGTACTTAATAAAAAAATTTATTTTTATTGACACAATTGACACCAAAATGTTTATTGCAGTAAATGAATTTCCGCATAGTTAATTCTCATTTTAAGAAAAAACCTTAAGATATTTAAATGTATTCTGTATAGTTTCTATAAGTTTTCGAATGTATCTCAATAGTTCTCGGGTCCCAAATTTGTAAAGCGACTTTTAATCTCACAAAAGAGTGATACGAAAATTTCGTAGTTTCTACAGAAAAACATTTTGAGTTCCGCATAATGAATCCCACAAGCTCTTGTAGGCTGGATTTACTACACTCTCAATATATGATCTAAAAAATTTAGTTTTTTGTTGGACACTACTCTTAAATCCTTTTGTTTTGCCACCTGAGCTCATTCATTTTGTTTCAACTCATATTCTTTTAGTGTACAGGATGAATATTTTACACCCCTTTATCTTCGTAAATCGTGAGATATTTTAAAAATGTGAAATGTTATCTTATGTGAATTTTTCTCCAGATTTTTTATTTACTATCAGAATTTTCGTGGGCCTTTTACTATACGAGGTGCGTTCAAAAGTTCCTTTTTTTTAAACAGAACATCCTATATATTTTTACATATTTGAATTCGCCTCATATTTCTGATTTCAAAAATATATAATTGCTATATATTTGCTTCAATAATATCCGAGAAAACCATAAGTTCATATTTTTAGCCATAAATTAAACGGTTTTCTTGCGTAGAAATAGTAGGTCCTTTGATACGAGTTTTTTTTTACATTAGCCAGTCTCAATTTTTTATATCTAAAAAATCTAAGCTAACCTAACAAACTCTTAACCAAACATAACTAAAAAACGTTAGGGAGAATACAAGGGCACACTCTTCCCGCTCAGGGGCCCTTCAGGGCATTTATTACTAACACATACAGGTTAAATGCCACGGTTAGAAGGTCCATAGTACAAAAGGAAAAACACATAAGGGTTCGAATATAACCTATCTAACTTTGAAAATTTATAAAAGTTGATTTGTATTATTCAGAAAACTTACTAATTTTTTGTATATTGATATGTTCTTCAGGGACAAGAGATGTAACAGAGTAGTTGGAAGCGAGATCTTCAATTTTAAGAGTTGATTTAATAGATTATTAGTAGCTCTAGTTTGGGACGAACAGCCGAAAAATATATGATCTAAATCACCAGTAATTCCACATGTCGAACAATTATCAGATTCAAAAACTCCCATTCTCTTTAGATGTTGTGAAGAACACGTATGTTCAAATCTTAGTCTGGAAATGGATGTTATAAATTTCCTACTAAAAATTTTTGAACCAGGAGTTTTTAGCAACACTATTTTATATTTGATCATATCGATTATTTGGATTATCACCTTTGACCTGGTTATAAAGTTCGCTCCACTTATTGCACTTGCGCACATTGCACTTTTGGAAGAGTTAAGTAGATCAGATAGACATAATTTGAAAAATAGGTCACTACCAGAAAGGGCTGCTTCCTTGGCAAGTTTATCTACATATTCATTATGAGTAATTCCTACATGAGCTTTTACCCAAATAAATTCTTTATCTATATTTTCTTTGTGTAAACTACAAAGAAGGAGTCTTATTCTAAAGATGTAACTATTAGTTACATCCTTCGAATAAGACTCCTTCTTTGTAGTTTACACAAAGAAAATATAGATAAAAAATTTATTTAGGTAAAAGCTCATGTAGGAATTACTCATAAGGAACTTCATTTCCCATAATATTGAACCGATTATTTGTAACAATGGTAGAAAATGAATTATCTACCATATTTTTAGCATCTGAATAAGGTACATTATTTAATGACATTTGATCTCTTATCTTTTTTTGACTTTCATAACTAGGACACTTTTTTGACGTCGAATAGTGAGAATTACTTTTACAAAAGATACAAAAAGTTTGTTAGAGTCGCAAACATGATCCTCGAATTTTTCTTTGCCACATTGAGTGCACAAGGTACTCTTCATGATAACCCAGATTCTATTTTTTTCAATGCTATTTATTGAACTAATATTGTCAATATGCAATTTCTTTAATAGAATAAGTCCAATAAACATTGGATGTAAACGGCCTACGTTTCGATCCGTACTTTCAATGTAAACATAAAAAGACGTACCATATAATTTAATATTGTTCAGATTAAAATTCTTTTTGTGTTTTTTGTTGGCTACTATTAGTTACCACATTTACTAGAGAGCGGTTTCCTTAGCCGAAAAAATTTGATATGTATATCATATATTTAGAAAATAATTGAAATGCTACAGTAGCAGGGGCACGATAGCTGAGATAGCTGAGCTGAAATAGATGGTTCAAATCCATCTTGGGGCAAATTAAATATTTATTTCTGATTTGCTTTGGACTTAGATGGAGAGAGAATTATCGATGCCCTACATGTGGTTTGGACTTTACAATAAACTGCACATCCTCAACTCTCTTTACCTAACACAAATCCTAGGATTTTCCCGGGGTTACTTCGGTAAATTTAGAGAAGGTTAAGAAAACTTTTTTTACGTTTTAAGAGATTATGGAAGAACTTACCAAATTAATATTTAAAGGAACAGAAGAAAAATTCTTAAACACAAGAAATTTTACCGACACAAATAGAAATGTTAAATCTTCAATTTTAATAAAATTGCGAATATTACATTTTGACAAGAATAAATGAAGTTTCCCACGGATCAGTAATTAAGACTTTAAAGAAATATAATCCCAATCCCTATAGCGTAATGCCAGTTCAAAAATTGTTACCTACAGATCCTATCTTGCGTTTGCAATTTTGCCAGCAAATAATACTGTCATGTTGAGATTTTTTGTATAGTTTGTGCGTTCTTTATTAAAGTCTCAATTGTTTTCTTGATTTTTTCAATTGAGCCACATGACCTAAGAATTGTCTTTGTATCATTTGTCATGATTTTTTTTGCTTTATGAAATTTATGATCCGACGTAGACCACACTGGATACTTGTTCCACAAGAATAAGTTTTACTTATTCTTGTGTTTGTTCTTTCTATAATTGTTATTATTTGATCCAAAACACTGTAATAAACATCAGAAAAGTAGACAACACGCCATTTTGTAAATTAATACTTTCTCTTTGTTCTAGATAATTTATGTATTAATTCATATGTTATTAATAGAACAGGATAAATACTCGGTGAAATAGTAATTTTGTTAATATCATGGAAACATCATATTTATCCACAAATATTGTATACATTAAAATTAACATATAATAATGTAATTTGACAATAATACTGCATAAATTATTTAGATTTGCATATTTACGCGTATTATAAATAGAAAGTGAACTGCATATGTGGAGCAAATTAATTAAATTTAAATTTATAACAACAATAGCTTGCAGCATTATACACAGAATATTATACACAAATTTAACGTCAAATTTAGCCACCTATACGTCCTATGCTACCTATTGATTTTAATTTTATTTAAACACAAATGATGAGTAGTAGCAAAATAGTATTAGTTTCAAACAATTTTTGAAAAAATTTCCTGCTCAGCACGAGAAGTAGATTCTTTGCCTTGGCTGGCAATAAATCTGCTCCTTTTCTGTCTCGTTAAACAAATATACATTAAATTTCAATGAATAATAAATCGTTGGAGCATTTATTTTAATCCAGTAAATACCTTAAACATCACTCCCCGATGTTCCGTAATTATTGTAAGAGCTTAGTTACTCCTAGAATTGTTTAGAGAGGAATTTCTTAGCTTCCAACTACACTTATCTGGATACATCCAATTATGTAGGTTCGTTGTATTATCCACAATACGTTAGACGCGCTTTGAAAACCGAGATATTAGGTTGAATTAAGCAATAATAATCCTGAACTTACTTAGTGTATTATAATTACTATACAGCACCACATTCATTATAAAACATAGAATTTAGTATATTTTTACTTTACAGTCAGCTTAAGTAAGTTAGGGATCACACACAAAATAAATAACAGAACCTAAAATTTTCCTTCAGAATTTTTAAGAAATTTTTGTCAAAAAGAACTAAACTCTAAACCTAAATTATTAGAACTTCTTATTTATTCAAAAAAATTATTTTACTATTTTGATATAATTATTTAGGTTTATATGTTTTTACATTTTTTTATATTTATGTACATATTTGTTTCTCATATATTAAAAAATGATATCCTTCATTTTGTATCTAGCCGAATCCTAAAGATGGAACTTAAATAAAGGTTCCGAAACCAGTAGCTTGTTAAAAAGGAGTTGTGAGATTTAAGACTATTATTTTACACCTTCCCTTTACTTAGAACCTAAAATCATTTATATTGTATATAATAGACAAACATAAACTGATGGTAACATTTCCACATTTTTATGACGAAGGTTATACATTTATAATTTATACGTTTCGTTCACGGCCATTTTATTAATAAACGTTCAACAGGAGACGAGGTTCTTAAGAAGCAATAAAAAATGTTTTTAACCCTAATTTGAATTGGAAATTTCATCTATTTCAAAAGAAAATCGCTAAGCGATTACCGGAATGATTTGGTTATGAATTAAACATTTATTTAAATTTCGCCACATGAACACAATAAGGCTTTGATATTTCCCGTGACGACATTTTGTTTATTGTACGGCGACATTAACTTTTTTGTAGCAAAACAATAATAGGAACTAAGTGGAGTCAAACAAATATCTACTCTATTCTTCTGTGTCATTATTCTACAGTAAGATTTTGGTGTGTAGACAATTTTCATGTAATTTTACTTTTTTTATATAAATATTATATGTTCATTCTTTTGATTTGGATAAATAAATAATGTGATTGGCATCAAATGGAACCCGAATAATTTATAAGTATAATATCTGAAATTTTCGCAAAAAGGAATCCTGTGTATGGGAAGAATATAAGGGTTGTAAGCCTAATTGTAAAATCACCACATCAGGGGTACCACAGGGTTTAAATTTGACACTATAACTTTTCTTGATTGCCGATGTATGCAATAATATATCTTCTGAAAAATTATTGTATTGTAATACTTAATAGGTTTTTAGGTTTTAAAGTTAGATTACTCACCTATAAAAAATAACGCTTCCACAAAAACATCTAATACCACAGAAGGTCTCTCAGTTTCAAAACTAGCATTATAGGGCACAACCACGGCTACATAAAACGTAGCAATTAAAATAAGCCAGTCCCAGGCACTTTTAAACAAACCATAATGTGATATGATAAATCTACTCTTCTTAACGGCTGCAGTCTTGTATTCAGGCAAAGGGGCGGCCGTAGAACTCAGTAAATTCTGTAAAAAGAAAAAAGTAATTGTAGTTATTTGTCAGCAGGTCCGGGGGATTTGGAGGGACTATTTTTTGGATCGAATGAAAAATGGGAAAGTTTGTGAGTTTTCAAACTTACGTGATACAAAGAAGAGAACCATTATAGTGAAGTTTCGGTGTTATTTACAATCATTACCCTGCCATTATTTATATTGTGATAGAAATGGCTGCAATTTCGTTTTACTCACAAAAAATGCTTTGTTATCCGACGAGTCTGCTTTTACAGGAATAATTTAATATAAAAAACTACACGGGGTGTCCCATTATATGGCTTCCAAAAAGTTTGTTGAAAAAATGAATTTACGTTGTTAAATTATGCGATTCGATTATAAAACAAACCAATACAGAATTACAAATAAAATATAAACTCTTATGCCACATTAACTAAACTAGTTGAATTCCAAAATTACGTCTAGGTTTTAGGAAATTTGTTATATGTATATTGCTAAAAAATCTACCACAGCATTATTAACAGAAAATTTGCATTACCCTGTGCTCTATACAGGGTGAATCTTAGAGTGGCGGCCATATTTTTGGGGTTAATAGTACTAGTCGTCATGAACATGAATCCGAATTTTTTTTGTAGGTTGTAAAATAGCCGAGTTATGAATTTTTTTAAAAAATTCGCGATTCAAGTATAATTCCTGTAATTCCGGCGCCGCTGGGCAAGCACTTACTGCATTACGTGTGGCCGGTCGACAGTGTTGCCAAGTGTAGATGATATAAAACTAATCAATTACATTTGCATTTTCACTCTTCATTAATAATTCAGAGATAACCAATCACGAGAGAGAGATAAGGGTACCTAGTGACAATGAAAAATTAATTCAATTGGATAAACAGGTTTATTGAAATACGCAGTTTTAACTTCAAATACGGAAAATTGTAATACAAAATAAAATAAAAAAGCTGGCTGCATAGTCCGCATAATTATTATTGACACAAAAATGAAAAGATTTTAAAAACAGAACTCGTTTATAGGACTTTTACCACCCATCAGCTGTTAGAGTCGCTGAACTCTTTACAAGCTATGACACTAACCTAGTTACAAGCAGGTGCATTAACAAAAAATGGCGATAAAAAACGGCATACGGCAAAGCGTGCCAGTTCGTGGTCGACGTTTTTCTATGTTTTAGTTTTAGTTTTAGTGAACGGCCAGACAGCAGCTAGTGTGATTATAAAATTAAATTGTTTCAGTTCTTAGTGAAATTTAAAGTGGAAGTTTTGTGTTTGTGTTTAGTGATAATAATTGAGTTGCAGCGTGTTTGGAAAATAACGGAGGACAGTTTCAACACCTGCTATGAGAAATGCCGATCCAAGATAAGCAGATAAGTAAAGATTTATTGTTATTAGAAAAAATAATTTTCTGTTCATTATTTGTTACTATTAAGTTTAATAAATAGGATTATAGGAAACAACTACTGGACGAGCAAAGACCCCGACTCCCATTGAATTATACCTATAAATCCAAAATTGGTAGCCAAATTTGTTATTTGTCTTTTCTCCACCAGACACAGACCGGTTTCGAACTCTTTATGTTCTCATCAGTGTGCCACAGGTAGCTGAAAAGACAAATAACAAAGGCAAACCAAACTGGTCTATGGCAGACCCAGCACATAGTAACTGTGAGAGATAAGTACATCCCTCTGGTGGTCAGTTGCTACTACCAGTCAAGACATCGAAGATGTCTCGTGACCGATAGCGGCTTGCCAAGCAAGCACCAAGAGCGGCGACCTCTGGTGCTTGCTTGGCAAGCCGCTATCGGTCACGAGACATCTTCGATGTCTTGACTGGTAGTAGCAACTGACCACCAGAGGGATGTACTTATCTCTCACAGTTACTATGTGCTGGGTCTGCCATAGACCAGTTTGGTTTGCCTTTGTTATTTGTCTTTTCAGCTACCTGTGGCACACTGATGAGAACATAAAGAGTTCGAAACCGGTCTGTGTCTGGTGGAGAAAAGACAAATAACAAATTTGGCTACCAATTTTGGATTTATAGGTATAATTCAATGGGAGTCGGGGTCTTTGCTCGTCCAGTAGTTGTTTCCTATAATCCTATTTATTAAGCATGTTTTAGTCCATCAGGGCTAGAGGTCGCCGCTCTTGGTGCTTGCTTGGCAAGCCGCTATCGGTCACGAGACATCTTCGATGTCTTGACTGGTAGTAGCAACTGACCACCAGAGGGATGTACTTATCTCTCACAGTTACTATTAAGTTGTTTAGTTATTACTTTTTTTATTGTTACACTCACGGAGAATAGTTTTTTCTTTGTTATTGTTTAGATAGTACATTTTATTTAGTTTCTTGTTGTGGATACTTGATGTTTTGTATTTTTTTGTTTCTGTGGAAAAATATGGCTCCTGGCGAACACCCACTCAAAAAAGTAACGCGCCAAAAAGCAGACCTCGTGGGTGGTGTGGAAATTTGTTTTACTATTAAATATTAGACGTTACTCTCGCTAGCGCATTCCACTGGCGGGGTACCCAAATTCAAATAAAAAGGGTTTAAACAATATTAATTTTTCATAGCGCGTTAAAAAAAAAAATTGTAGTTTTGTGTTCCCATAGTTGAACGGTGTCGCCTCCTATAAATATGGCCGCCACTCTAAGATTCACCTTGTATAAAGGATCAAATAATTAACTTTCCAATAAAATACCAGGCCTCATTCAATTAAAAAAAAACGCTGACTTTCAGGCATTATATAGGAAATTTTATTATCCTTAATGGGCTGGTCTTTCGCACCTGATACGTCAGTCAATGAAGCCGTATTTTAATTTTGTGATCTAGTATAGTATGCTGTATTTAACAAGCACGTCCCCAAGATAGTTCCATCTTACAAGCAATATCCTCCGTTTATTTCCAATACGAGTATTTAAGAAATTAAAAAGTTAAGATAATTATAACAATTTTATTCATCTTATTCCTCCACCTACTATTAAGCCTAAATAATTGCATACCTAATTATTAAACAGCTACGAAACGTTTGCCCTCTTTAATGAAATTTAAAATGAATCTTAGTAATTAACGTTATATTAAATCTGCTCTTTAATGAAGTAATTTGATTTTTACTTTTTGTTTTCGTGTCCTATCAAGGTAATCGTAAACCATTTAATATTTAACCAAATTCTTGTTTGCTGCCCCATGGCAGGTTTTCTTTGCACACGTTTTCTGAAGACAGCCAGAGTTCATGCTTAATTATTGTGAAGCCACCCCAAGGCATTTTGGTGCGTTTTATTAATATAAGAGGTAAACAGTGCTGTTTAAATGTTGATAGAAAAGGGACGCTGTGGAATTGAATGGATTTTATTTAGAAACTATTGCCAAAAAATGGAATTGTTAAATTTTTCCAATAAAATGTGTTATTGTTGCTCGAAGTAGAACTTACATGAATTAAAATAATATCATTATGTGTGCAGTTTGTTTTAGGACTGAATCAAATATTTTCAGTTTTTGGTTCAAATATGGAAGCTTAGGCCAACAGAGCTCACTTTGTTGCAGAAGAGGACCATTACAATTATGCCTACAAAATTAAGAATGAAGCGTTGTGGAACAACCAGAATAGTTTAACGATTTCTTAATTAAATATTTCTTCTATTTTTGACTTGGTTAGATCATCAAATGACGCAATGATCTATTTTTGTTTAATAGTAATTACATGTAATATAACATCAATTCAAATAAAAAGAGGAAAAAATAAACAAATTGAGTAGTGGCAATATCATTTTTTTGGATTTTTGGGAAAATTTATTTATTTTCTTTCTTGATTTTATTTTTAGCTAATTTTATCGTTATTGGATTTTTTTTAATTTTAATTTTGAATTTTAAGGTGTTAATTTTGAAATTTAATTTTAATTTCTATAGTAGTTGTAAATAGTTTTTTTAAAAGAAATATTTTTAGTTGTTGTATATAGTTTTTGAATTATCGACCTTATGGTATACGATCAGACTGCCACTGGGCTGAATTTTTTTTATGTTTTATTAATAAGCGACAGTGCGTATGATTTTATAATAATTTAACGTGAAACTTACTCTAGGTTTGCTACAATTACTCTTTTACTTTTCAGGGCCTTTTGGGGGTTCCCTTCTACCATCGAAGAAATATCTTACCTATAAGTCTGCTGTTGTGCTATTTTTGAATAAAGGTTAGTTGAAGTTCGTGCTGGTTTATTTAATTAGATTTCTACGGACTTAGAAAATTAGAGATCTTTATAAGAATAAATGTTGCTAAACTATTTGACGGCTAGATGTCTCTTAGACTGCTGTATGTTTGATATCCAGCTGAGATGAATTTAAATGCTTTGGTTTTCACAATTAAACATAGATGGCACTCAAAATATAACGTTTTATTATAATATCAGATGATCAAAAAGAAATAACGTTCCGTATATCTAAGTCCCTGCGATAATTAAAACTAATTAAATCTATAACAAATTAAGGACTGTGTCCCCTTGGATGTTAACAAAATTAAATAAACTTATGGTTTTAAAAATTTAGTTCAGAGTAAGTTCTACACTCTCTGGTTACAGAGTTTTTTTAATTGCGCGTAAATTGGCAGTCCTGCTTTTGACACTTGTGGAGCAGGTATGATGGCTGCTTGTTCTAGAACTTCTTGCACCGTTTACTGGATTTGTTTAAACCAAATAGGCCTTGGATGGAATTTTGGAATTCGACCAAAATCAGGTGGGTGCTTAATAATTAGGATAAATTTTACCTTAATTCCTGGTAAGCTGGAGTTGCTTTTCCGTTACTTTTTCGTATTTGTCCTTGGCTCACCTAGGAAAGTCCTGGATATATAAATTTCCAATTTAAATAATAATTTTCTCAAAATCTTTCAGGAGCGAACTGGACGAGGGTTTGATTCTTTCACTACCTAATAACAACTCAACTTTTGTGTTCGTTTCTATGGAACATGCAGAAAATTTGCAAAACAAGGGTTTCTAGATTGCTATCTGTCATTTATGGTTTGTATTTTTGCCTATTTCTTCTTTATTCTATATTTTTCCGTTGAAATTATGTTATTTTCAGCACCCTTATTTCATGACGAATCTGTGGATACCCATTTGTTGATATTGCGTGAGATGAAATTTTGACATGCCGTTGACTTCGACGAAACATCACTGAACCTTTCGAATATCACTACACAGGCACTTCCTAGGATCTAATTTACATTGTGTCTCTTCATTTGACTATCTGGAGGTTTTACAGGTAAGTCTTCCACTTTTTATTTACATTTTTATAAAATTTTACAGAAATTAAGTGCATCTTTGTTTAACTGTTGTGTTGAAAGTCGTTTAAACTTTGTTCCAAGCATGTAAATAACATCTGCTCTGTTATTGATTATTTTAAAGAAACAGTACAATGCATTTACTTTATTTACGCCTTTAATTTGTTTACGTTTGGTTTATTTTAGCGTAGCTGACCCTTTGTTTACGTGTGGCTCGTTGACCCCTAATACTACAACAGGTATTCTACAGCTGATATAGGAAGATTGTTCTCCAATATGATATCCTTTTTTAACTTGTATTTATCTATTCAGTATACCATACGTAAGTTTCTCGTTATTTGTTTTATTGTGAGGATTATTTCATTTTATCCTTGTTTTATCTTAGTTTATTTTTAATTTTATTTATTTTATAATCGGGGGTTTTATTTTCTTTTATAGTTTAATAGTATATTACGTAATGAGAGTTGTAAATAGCATATTACGCACGAATGGAAAAATTGCGCACGACGCAGCGTAGCTGCGAGTGCGGCAATTCCATGAGTGCGTAATTGCTTTACAACTCGAATTATGTACTATACTTTACCTACGATCGTATTTATTGAAATTAAAACACAATTTTGTATTATTTGTTGCTTATGTCAGTTTTGACAGCGTTGGAAAATTAAGTTTTGCACCTGCCATTTTTAATAATTTTAGCCTGGTGTCAGAAATATAAACTACAAGTGTTGTGTAAAGTTGGTCACGTGGTCACATTGCATTGCACCTCAGCGGCTGAGCGTGCGATTTGTTTACGGTGTGTAAGGTTCAATTTACATAGGTGGCGCAGAGTGCGTTTTCAGCTATTTACGTTAGTGATCGTAGGTAAAATACATGACAGTATGTGCACCTTCTTAAATTTTAAGTATTTTTTAAATTTTTAGGTACGGTAGGTATTTTAGGAGCCAAATATTTGTAGCTGTGCTATTCTATTGTTGTATATTTCTTTGGAACTGTTATATTGTACATATATCTTTAGACGCGTCCTGAAATTGTGCTCAATTGGTTTTAATTTTTTAATTGCAGGATATCCAAAATATTTAATTCTTTATATGATGCGTCTGAGGAATAAATATTCTTCTTGTTTGACATAACCTATAAAATTATTCTTTGCAATACAATTATGTCTTATAAGTACATTTCGTCTGGGGATCCCCAGGCAATAATACAGTAGCTAAAATCGCTTTCCCCTAGAACTATCTAATTGTTTCCAAACCAGAAAATGTTCCATTAATTTTTTGCACAGTAGGGACTAAAACTAATACTTTAGTCCCCCATTTTGGGGACTAAAGTGCCACTTTTACTCTCTCATTAAGTAAAAAAATGTTTAATCCCTGCGGGAATAAAAGTAAAACAATAGAAATAGAATAGATTTTTTAGGTAACCATAATTTTTTCTTTTGAAAAAAAGCTATAAGTTTTGCATAATTTGCAATATTAACATTATTTTTGGTCATTAAATTATTTGTTGCCTCTTCTGCAGTTTAATCGATATTAAAAACGATCATTTTTAAATTTAAAGTTTTGACACACAAATTTATATGACGTTTTGTATGTCATAATCCTAACCCACTAGAATTCCCGTTTGTTTTTAAACTTAATAAAGCGTGGTATATAATATACTATTATTCATATCATGTCCCAGGAATGGGTCATAAAGAGATCATCAGACAGTCATAAAGAGGTCAACAGGTGGACATGAAGTAGTCATGAGGTGGTCATTAAGAGGCCATCAGACAGCCATGAAGACGTCATCAGGTATTCATGCAGTCATCAGGTGGTCATAAAGAGGTCATCAGGGGGTCATCAGATGGTCATGAAATTATACGTCACAAAAAATCGGTGGGGGATAATCTGGTTCCGGTATAAGTCCTCTACTTACTTTCGCTTCATCCGCATTATTCCTGATTATATTTGAGGTTTATTTCGCCCCCAATTCCCATAAAATAGGAATTTAACTCATTTGTAATATCGATATTATTGACCACTACTTCCTCATCTGTATCTCTTATTCCACACTTATTTGATTCTTTTCTTTAACTGTATTATCCGTATTATTATTATTATAATATATATGGATCACTCATCCTGGTATATAGATGAATTAAAAATGAAGCAAGGAATAGAACTAGACTTTTGAGGTCCACCATCTCCCAGGCAGAAATTTAAGTTTTAGAAAGTGCTAAAAATACATAAAAAAGGGCACATGAGGACCAAGAATCTATATCCTATCAGTTAAAGCTCTGAATTCGTTTATTATTAAGTATAAACTTATCTGGGAATGTCTGCTAACAGTAAAACAACTAGTAAAGAACAACAAGAGGTTACTTTGATGTGGGTGCCAGGGCATGAGGGAATAATCGCTTCGCTAGGGAAGGTGCAGAAACATCATTCATTGGACCGGAATCGTTTTGCGGGATATCCAAAAGTCACGCGACGGATTTAGTTCAAAAATAGGAAAGGAAAGTAAATCCTTTTATTGGAGTCTAACTCCAGGATACAAACAAGCAACGAAGTTTATAAATTACGCGTGCAAAAAAAAAACAAAAAGCTACTGTCCATTGAAAAGAGAACATTGGCAAAGTTGAGAACGACACATGTAGCTTCTGCATAGGTGCAATTAAAATTGAGGAATAGTTACTGTGTCGATGGAAAGTTTTAACCCGGCAAAGGCTACGACACTTTGAACAAATAAATATAATATTCTCACCTAATGTAATTTGAATAGCAGAACAATAATATAACTCAATTAAGTGTGCTGATCCTATGTTTTCCGTAGTTTAAAGAAATTTTTGGTTAAAATAAGAGTACCTTCATGTAAATATGCCCTTTTACAGTAGTGCTTCTGATTGAAATAATCGTTCTTCTCTAGCCTGGGAGTGGAATAACGTTAAAATTAGGTCAATTTTGTATTCTAGTCGTTCACCATCTGTAACTAAGCAAATACCCCAAATATAGCAAGCGAGAGGAACAAAAAACATAAGGCGCATTTAACGCCGAATCGATTTATAGAAATATACTGAATTTAAGTTCAATGAACGAATCCGATAACACTAAAGTGAATCATAACATTTTAATGTTCTATAATTAGCAAGATAATGGAAAATTAATTTCTGAAGGCGGCTAGAATATATGATGCTTACTTTACTGATTCCGTAGTAATTTTAATTTTTTAAATTTTTAATTTTTGGCAACAATACATTAAAATATTTCATGATGACGATGCACTGGTTGTTGAAAACAGTATCAGAATTATTAGCAATATGTAATTAAATAATTTAAAAACAATTGGGAAATCCAGCAAAACAAATAAATAAATAACAATACAAGGTTTCCTTTGCACCAGACAGTGAAAGACTTATTTTCAATTAAAACAGCTGCAGCAGCAGATCGGTTTCTGATTGTTTGTTGCCTATAACACGAAATTGGCGCAAGTACACATACAGTGACAATTCCAGCTCCTTAAACCAACTATGAAAATATATAAACTGGCGATTTGAAGATGAGCCCCTCTATTGAAAGCTTAATGCCATCAAATTTGGATAGAAATTGCAGAGATATACCAATTAAAACTTATGAATTCAGGCATAATTCTTGTAAAATTTAGAAATATTAGGGATCGCATGCAAAACACGATCTAACCAGTTTTTTGTTGGCTATGAAAACACACAGACGAGGCAGAGAAGAAAAAACAATTTTAATCAAATAATACTAAGTGATGGAAGGGAAGTTGACAGGAACCCACGCCTCTCGTTCTAGAAGCAAAAGTAATTTTTCTTTTTTAACGATCTGATTAAGGCATCGGTTAATAAGGAGAGCAATGTTATCGCCATCGGCTTTAGTAGAAAAAGTAATGGCTTAAAATTTGTCTTCTGTAACTTAAAACATAAACAAGATGAATGTGAGCAGCCAAAATTTCACATTATTACTTCAGATAGATTACTGTTAATCAACACTGCAATACGTTATATTAGTTTACTCCCAATTAAATTTACACTAAAATTACAGAACAGTACAATTTTCTAAAATTACAACCTGAAACTTTTCCGCCACTTGCAATAAACATTTGAGCCAAGTGCAGATTTCCTTATCAAAATAAGCTGATAAAATCTAGTCACTGAAAGAGCAATTGTAGGTTTTTCAAGTTCTTGTATATCTATAGTAAACTTATTCCCAAAGTTAAAGTTCCTAATGTGAGTCATTTAAAACTAATGAAAAAGCGATAAAACGACTTCAATTGTTTTGTAAACTGCGCAACTTACGAAGATGTATTCGCAACTTTGTGCTTAATTAAATCTAATTCTCCTGATAGTAATCGATTTTCTTTAAATATTTTAAAACTTTGCTTAGATTTTTTAATGGACCCATTAACTTAGGCCATGAATTTGTCGCTGTTCCAGCAACTTGGAAGGATCCCGTAATTATAGTTTAAACTTATAAGTCTTCCTAATATTCTATCAAGAGTTCCTTTGCAATTTGTTACCATAAAATCAGTCAGGCTACGCAGTTAAAGACAACAGACACACTCCCAATTTCCATGTATAAGTTAAATCTACTGTCATGGCCGGGAATTTTTTAGTGAGAGTCCATCTTTGATGGATTTATGCAATCTGCATGCACTTTTGGTCAAAGCAATTTATAGAAATCAATTTGTATCGAAGTGTATTGGAAATATTTCGCTCAAAGTTTAAATACGTAAAACTTGTTCAGCTCCTTCACTTTATTACCACGAAGTGATGTGAAATAATAAAATTTTATGTCCTATCATTGGCCTAAATATATGCAGACGGATTGCTTATTATATTAAACGAGGAAATATTAAATTATTGCAAAACCCTTACCATTGACAAATCAAAGACGTCTGTAATGTAAAGATATTGACTTTCCATCCTATCTCATATCCTCCCTTGCCAATTCATTGAAGGAGAAATTAAGTTAGCTGAAAATATTCAAATGAACTCGAGCATTCTGTCTTTGTGGTTACTCCGATTGAATATAGAATATAAAAAATTCCTGGATGCGAATTTTTCAGTTCGAGTTTGAGAGCTTTGCAATTGCGGGCAAACTGTGCCTTGGAGAATGCAACACGCGAAGCACGAGAAGTTAAATATTGTACACCCGAGTTGGCTGAAGTGGTGGACAGAAAACATCAACATCGTGAAAGTAGAACATGACTCACTGAATGAGGGTCGCCTTCTTAAGAAACCAATATACCACAGCAGCAGAAGTTGGAAATGATTAATTGGTGAATTTCGTTTTCTGCATTCCTATTTTATCCTCTTCCTTCTATTTTGCGTCCAATAATACGCAATTGGCTTTAAAAGAGAGTGAATTGGGTCAATCCACTTTTTTTCAGTGATGAGTCTTTCTTTTTATGTATATATAATGGACGAAGAAATATTCGTCTACATCAAAAGGTGGCTTCTATGAATTGGATAAGAGATTCCATACTATTTAGAAGCATTTGATCTTATTTCTCTTGTTTGCTAGTAACGTGGCATATGCAATGGGACATGAAAGAGCGTTGTATGGTCATTTGTTTCAATTCAATTTGGACTTGAGTTTCAAGTAGCCTGAATTGCATCCAATAGAAACAAGATGAAATATATCATAAAAATTTTCATCTGTACTTTAATATTTAACGATTATTATTCAACTGTATTATGTCAAAATTTAAATAAAATATTTTGATTACTAATAACTCGGTCGCATTCAGTGTATATCTAAAAGTAAGGGAAAGCATCACAGCTGAATCGATTTTTAGTTCGTTTACTACGAGAAATAAATCCAATAAGGGCTTGAAACAGTTAATTGCCGCTTTCTGTCATTTGAGTGGAAAGCACTATATAGTGATAAATTATTTGCCTGATGAAATATTCTAGAGGCCCGTTTGAACATTGATTTTTTTGGATATTCCCTTCTGATATAGGAATAGTTGAATAAAATCTACTAATATTAAAAAAGTCATTTTATGCCAGAAACAAACGCTTTCTAATTGTTATTTTAAGTATTTAGTATCCGTCGAATTTACCAGAAATTATTTGTTTTCAAAATATTCAAAATAACGCCTGAAATGGAACTTTTATGGGTTTACTGTAAGACTTAATCTTGTTTTTGTTAAGGCATTTGTAAGCTCTTAAAAATATTGTGCTTATTTTATAGCTTTTAAAATGACAACGTCAATATATTAGAAGACCTGAATTATCGTAATACGAATCCGATCTCACAGTGTATTGCAGATGCTATGATTTGTTGTAAATTCAAAGGCAACAAAGTATGGATATTGTAATAAATCCATTCGTCATTTCAATTGTGCTAAAATAAGAGATTCGTTGGGAAAAATTATAAGTGAAGATTAAAATTGTTGTGGTTCTGTAATGACTGTAAATATATTTGGCAAATGTGAGAACGTGTTACTAATCTTAATAATAAATGGTGGTGCTTCAAAAGGAAACTTATTCTTTAAATGATGCTGTATTAAAGATATTACTAAGTCTGTTATTCCTTTCAATTAATGGAAAAAATCAGAAGTGGTGGATCATATACGAGTTGCTCAGAGCAATATAAATTACAATGAGTGTTTTAAGGATAATTTGGTGATTGATCATTCAGCAAAAGGAATTGTCCTGTAGATTAAAATTTTGCTGATAAATTAAAATGACGATCGACCATGGTTAAAAGATTACATGGAAAATATTAGTTCGACATTGAAGTTTTACTGATTTTTCATTGCTTGCATTGTGTACTGTGAGGAAATTTCTTTTCTTTGAAAAAGAAAATTGAAAAACAATTTGCGAAAAGAATTTTCGAGAACCCCATCGGCATTCCCCCCCTTGAAAAGTCCTGAAATTTAATAAACTTGATATTTTATTTAAGCATCAGAATACTCTTCAATACAATCTAAGACAACGTGTGTTTGTTTTCAAAAAAATATTAATTTTTGAAAAAGTTACCAGCATTTGATATTTTTAATGACTTGAATTTTACTTTAATAAAATGTTAAATGCTGATAACTTTTTCTTCAAAAGTAAAAAACCTTGTCTTGGATTTTATCGAAGATTGTTCTGGTAATAAAAAAAATTCAAAACTGAAATTTTTTACGCAAATTAAAATTTTCGGGTGGTTTAAATTTAGTAGTGTAACCGTCGTCTAAAAAAAATGTTTTTAAACGCCCTGTATATCTAGGTATTGACTTATTGAGAGCAATAATTTTATCCTACTTTACATAACTCCCACAGTTCAGTCAGTACATTGAATGAGCCTTCACGTGCAGAGATTACCTGGCTTTGCCATTTGATAGATCACGCTACGTTTATTTTTTCCAGACTAGGATATTTATTTTTGTTTCAAATTGTAACATAGTAATCTAGTTTAACAGAGTCAGACTCTTTTAAGCAAAAAAGTAACCATTAATTAGATTTTACGTTACGTAAACAATCATTGGTGAATGGCGGATATTAAATATGTTCAAAATATGATTGCAACATTTGATAAAAAATAAATACACAGACTTCTTTAATACCTTGCAATGTTCAAACGTTTTGAATAAATTTGATAAAAAAAGAATTATAGAGACTTCTTTAATAAGATAAAATAGTAAAAATAAATTTTACTATTTACGTCAAAGTTAGGTTAGGTTTAAAAGACATTAGAGGATTAGGACTAACAAATTTATTTTTACTATTTTATCTTATTAAAAATTTACCTCTATGGATTTCTGACTTTTTTGGATTTCATTTCTGACTTTTTTGGATTTCATTACTTCTTTAATACCTTGAAATCCGCAAAAGTTTTGAACAAATTTTTCATGGAATAAATGTCAATGAAATTGTCAAAAGATACAACCAGAAAACAAAACTAAGTTTTACGGTCAAGTGTTTCAACCATTTCATACAAATATTTCGAAAACGAAATGGAAAACAATACCTTAGTTGTTAACGTAAGAAAGTAGGCAATTTATAGTTTCAATTAAAAATATATAAAAGTGCTTTAAATACTGATTTTTCTAGCTAATGATCATTTTACTAGGAAATTTTTCCAATCGAAAAAGTCAAGTAACCAATAGGCGGCATGCAGAAATAATTTTAATTTGTTGCTAACCTAAAAATAAAATACATTTAATATTAAAAATATTTTCTTCTTTCTAACCCTATAAAAAATCAATTTTAAATATCAATAACTCAGAAACGATTGATTTTTAGGTAAAGGGTGTATCCATAGAAAATGTTTGGAATTTTACAAGAAATTCGAAATTGTAAAAAAAATTGGGGGTATTTGAAAAATCAAAGTTAATTACAATCCAGCTTTTTTCGGACACAAAGAAATGAAATGTTACAGGGAAAAAGAGGAAAGTTCGGGGTATCTTTCGTTAAAACCTCACCTCCCAATTACTATGACGCTACTGAATATTAAAGTTGGTCTCTTTTAAATTGTAAAAAATATTTCGAAGTATTTTTAGTAAAATGCGGTAATTTCAGGATTTCATTAAATTTTTGCTTTTCAATAGAAGGAAACAAAACTGACATGGAAGGAAAGAGATAAGTTTCAGTTTTCTTAATTTTAAGTTTCATTTTTCTTTTTCGTTGGACGTGCGCTGAAGAAAAAATTTATTCCAAAAACAAGTTACCCTACGAATAACTTTTTTGCTTTTCAAGATCAAGCAATGAAATCGATACGAACGGAAAGAGGAAGGTCTAAAGAAACTTTTTTTATGAAGTTCATTTCACTGCTTTTTTCGATAAGGACGCGAGTATTAAATTTGTGTTACCTACTTTTTAACGATATATTTCTTAAAATTTGTAGTCGAACAAGAATTTTTTGGAAATTAATTATATTTGTTTTTCAATTTGAGATAGGTAACGAAAGTGATATGAGAAGAAAGAGGGAGCAAGGTATCTTCTTGCCAAGATTCATATCTTCATCTTAAGATGCTACAGAATTAAAAAATGGACATGCGCACAAGGATCCTAATTAAATTTAAAACACGCTCTTCGTTGACCCTTTTTCTTTTTCAAGATTAAGAAACGAAAGTGACACAGGAGGAGAGAGGAAAAATCAAGAAATCTTGTTTGTAGGCTTATTTCTCTATTCCTATATAAAGCGCTGACGAGTGTTATAATTTGGTAATGGGACCAAATCGACAGCGAAAGAGGAAAGATCTACGATTTTTTTTATTTGGAGCTTATTTTTCTATTTATATAATTAAAGACGCTACCGATTTTTCAGTTTAATAATTTTGCAAAGTAAAAATTAAAAAAAATAGAAAAACGGGCTCTCCTCCGTAAAATGGTCGTAATTTTTTGTTTTCGATATTAAGACGCAAAAGTGTGACAATACCGGAAAGGGGAAGGTGGCAAGCGTGTCTTTTAATGAAAATAAATCCTTTAATTCACTTCACGTAAATATATAAATTTCAAGAAAATCCGTTCTTTTACAAAATAATCGTAAGTCAAAAACTTCCCACATGTATTTTTTCTTCGAAAATGGACTTAATATAAAAATAAAATCTTTTTTCAAAAAGTAACTAAAATAAATATTTTTTTCATACTAAAAGAACTAGAAAAACTTTTTATACTATTTTTTTCGTTGATCAACATTTAAAAAGATACAGACTTTGTTCCTACACTTAAGCCATAGATGGCATCTTTTGCTACTGTCTGCTTTTTTTAAATTTTTATGTAACCCTATAGAAATTTGATCCAGTCGCAACAAAACAAAAAAATTAAAATACCGTTAATTAAATAGACATTTTTCTTTTTCGTCTACTAATATTTCAAAGGCCACGTTAACATGACAAAAAAATAATGAGAAGAGACAACATAATGACAGGAAAATTACACTGCATTATGTAAAAATATAATTTCTGTCGTGCGATGTATTTTCTTGATGTGCATCGCATTCTTCTATCCTTTAATATGTTTTTCATGTGATGTATTATTTCGTCGCGTAAAGCATACCTCTGTCATGAAAAGAATTTTCTGGTTGGGCAGTGCATATTTCTATTGTTTTAAAGTCCTTGTTTTGTCGACGTTGCACCGTTTTTGTCAACCGAGGGTTAACGTAGAAAATGCTTTATGCATTTTTCCCATTTTATTACGAAGTACGGTTTAGTTTAAACTTTATTCATAGATATAGTAAAGTGACTACTTGCGTGTTATGAGCACTGAATAAAAATGTCGATAAAAATGCTGTCAAACAAAGAGTGGTGGAAGAAACCAATATTGTAACGAAAAATCTGATATCAAGTATATCGAAAATGAAAATAAGTTTATTATATATTATGTATTTTAGAAAGAAAAAAGAAGTGATATCGATACTTCGGAAAAGTTAAATAAAAGTTACGATGGTATAGTTCAAGCTAAAATTTATAAAGCCTGACATTAAGTAAATTAAAAAAGTGTTAGGTGGAACAATTTCGTGGCAGTGATTCCAACACATTACATTTAAATTTACGATCGAAAGGAAAAGACGTCAAAAATGGCGAATGGTACATTGATTTGATACACATATATCGCTTCAAAAGATTGATTTGAAGGTTGATTATACCCATAAGTGTAAGGTGAAAGCATCATTAGGCCAAGGGAAAGAATAAGGATATTATGCCGGCTCTAAAGATGGATAGGTGCCAGATGCATTGTCTTTGTTAGCGAAAAATGTGAAAGCATCCACTGTTGATTACTATAAAGGTACAACGGCAGAAATATTTGAGGGCTGATTAAAAAATTCCTTCGCAAAGATGCAACCGGAGGAGACATTGGAAATGACGACGTAGAACGCAAATCTTGTGAAATATCGGATGTGATAAAAATGAAAATTTGTTACAGAGTGGCAAATAGTATTATACAAATGTATTTCACTAACAAACATTTTTAATGTTAAAACTAAAATTATTTAAAATAATTTCGTGAAGATGAAAAGTGATTCCTAACAATTACAAATACCGATATAGATTAATTGCAAACTATTAAACGCAGCTAATAATACAGGAACTTGTCATATACGTTTAAAAATACTTATATTTCAAGAAACTGAAGAGCCCCGAAACGTAAAGTGTGAATCGGAGCCGCCATCTTGGAAAAACTCGGGATGAACTAGGTTTTCATGTATAATAAAAATTGTGAATTGAATCATGAGAAATTTTCAAAAAACGAAAATTTTTTTCCCAATTTTACGTTTGTTTCCTTCATTTTCTGCTTGTTTATGTTTATCTGTGAATATATTCTGCAAAATGAAAAAAGTACATAATCATTGTATAAGCGAGTATTTTCGATTAGATTAAAATTTTATATTATATTGAATGAAACATACTTTCTATCTAAAGAAGATCGAAATCGATAGCTTCCGTCTCCTGGACCTGCCAAATTAGTTTCGGCATTCTCGTCGATTGCATCTAAATCTTCTGCGTCCTTTAGATCCTCGATAATTTTATCCATGTATGAATTTAGGCATTGTACTCCCTGGCAATTTCCGTAAATTTGTGAGCATCTTAAACCTGCTTTTCTGTTGCGGTTGCAGGAGATAAGTTATATTGATTCTGGTGTCGGCACAAAAAGTGTTGTCGCGGGTTGTAAGGAGAAGTTAATTTTCTTCTATCTCCACTGTTGTGGATTTTTTTCATTGCCAAGCCATTTCTGAATTTTGTAGATTATTCGTAATGAATGTTGAGCGACTGCCTCTGAAGTTGGTGGTAATAATTCCAACTTTGATTTTTGTAGCGATTTTTTGAATTGATTAAAACTGTATGAGTTGAGTGAGAGATTTGTGATTTTCCTTGCACCGTATACAAGTAGAAAAAGAGTTTCGCCAGCCTATTTTACTTATGAGGGGGTTGAATTCTTGTCATTGAAAGTTGTCACTGCATTAACCAACTGCATTTCTTCCTGAAGAAGTTTAAAGATTTTTAATTTTTCTTTCTGAAATATTGTAGACGTGGTATAACCACTGAAGGCATGAACCAGTAAAATTGTATTTTTTATACGTTCATGTGATTTCTGGATTTCTGACGAAGAAAGACTTTTCCATTAAATTTTTCCGGTTCCTGGAAAATTACACCTTTTTCTTCAGGAGTCAAAACGATTAAGAACAAGGGGATCAATAGAACAAGGGGATCACCGTCCTCACCGACTAGGTACAGATGTCTGTCCATTTCCCATGTTAAAAGTGTTTATCTGGGATTTCCTACCGAAAGAAGGATATTAACAAAGTCAATAAATTAGAATTGTATCCTGCTGTTATTATTTGCAGCATCAAGATTTCATAGGGAACTGTCAGCGAAAATGGACCGGCAATGAAGAAACGCGACTTGTACCATTTAATCAGTCATTCAACGGAACACACAAGGGAGGTTTCTCTTAAGCGCATCGCAAGGTTTTGTTATTTGCATTCAGCTAGGTTAGTTTCAAGTATTGCACGAGATGTTTCTCTTAAGCGTATGGCAAGGTTTTGCTATTTGTATTCCAGCAAGAGAATTAATTTGTGACAATTATCTTTAAATGAAAATAAATCTATTTAATCATTTTGAGTTTTAACTGCTCTTTCGAAAAATAAAATAAAGGGTTCTAAGTCTTAGAGATTCAGTATATAAAATTCGATACTATAAAGCGGTCCATAGAAATTATCATAATATCAAAATGTATGCAAAGACAGTAGATGGTGTAACTGACTTAATTGAATTGACATATTATTTTGAAAAAGTAAATTAAATTTGTTTTTTCTTTAAAATTGTAATTATTCAATAAGGGCCTGTTTAAACTATATGCCGGATAGAGTCAGTGCATACAGCAATTTACTGTATCTGCAAATACTCCATAACCACTAACAACATGAACGTACAAAACAGACAGCACACTAAATAAACAATTTGCCCGTATTTGTTGAAGTCGTCGCGTCGTATAAATTCACGATACTGTTATGTTTTATTTGATACAGAAATAATTGAAATATTCTATTAATTAACATCTAGTATCTGCTGATTTCTCAATAGGTGCTCGAGCTTACCGTAATATAACTTAATTATCCCGTTTTTCGTTTATTACGTATTCAATTAGTGATGTTTCTACGAACTTAATTACTGAAACAAGGTACACGTTCTGACCACATATTTACATTTAACAAAGTTGCAACTGCAAAGTTTGCGATTGGATTTATTCGCCGTATATTTACGAAGCAATGTCGAAATCGCATTTTACTAACTTTATTACGAGAATACAGTAAGCGACTTCAGGTATACGCTTCTAATGTGTTTTTTAATTATTTTAACGCTTTAGGTGTTTATATTAAGAGTAAGACCGTAAATTATTAAGTAGCCATCTAGTTTTGATTATAGAAGTTATAGTCGGGGCCGAAACAGTGAGGCTTTACGTTTTAATGGTTTAACTATCCAGAGACACTTCCTCATACGAGAGACTTCAGTATTGATGAGCAAATGATCCCATTTTCAGAAAAATCCGTGTTGTGAAAATACGTCAAAAATAAACACTTTTCTTTGGCTACTCCTCGGAGATTGGTTCGAGATTTCTTTATTTACCAAGGTGGCACTTAGCCAACATATACTAGAATTGGGTATTGAAAGAAAAGGCTGACTCAAAATGTAAATTCTGGCAGTGCTATTTTTATGGATAGGTATTGATCAAGTTTGCTATTCTTCAAGAAATCAAATAACTAGTTTATGGTCTCACAATTGATGATATATAACACTCCAGATGAGCGATAACCAGAATTTAGAGTTATCGTTATACTTTTTGTTTGTTTTTCTTTTAAATGACGCTGACTGAACTCCACTTACTATATTTTGTACCTACTCCCTTTCTAAAAAAATACATATTTTTTATAATCTAAATCCTAGCTATTGCACTCTACAACAGTATTTTACCTCTTGTGCTTTCTTTGGTCATTTGGAAAAATAAATTCCCCATAATGTAGTTGGAACTGTTATGAATAAGAGAATGACTAGCAAACAAATATTTGGTCTGATAAAGATCTAATGGAAGAAGGCAGACTTGTAACAGTATAAATCCATGTTATACCTCCATCCGCTTTTATATGTTAAACGGGTTGAATACCTAAGGATTAATAATTAGCTTTGCTCCTCGCGATAACTTAGGCAGCCCATGTGGACGCAGGGTGTATGTTTGGTTACCTACTCTTAGGTTGTGTAATTTTGAAGCTTCCGGCCACTTTGATTGGTCGACGGATTTCTCGTGGAGAAGCGAGAAAAATGGCCCCTGAATTCTAACGAGACATTGTTTGATTTATATTGGGTGATTTGCATATCCACTTGTGTTGTGGGATCTCTTAAAAGTCAAAAGAACACGATCCTCGAAAGTTTTCGGATATCAAACCGTCTTGTTTAAAGGCCTAACTCGTCCAGTTTTGGTAGATAGATTGGACCACCTTCCAGCTACGTAAGTGACTAAATAAATGTTTAACTAGAAAAACCTTTGAGAAATTACCTGAGAAAGCGAGACCAAACAATCTCTTCTGTTATCAGGACTTTTTATGTTGGGTATTCAAGTACTTTCTTCTCGTCTTGTGTTGATCTACGTACTCTTATTACGTTATACCCTTTGCTACGTTGGTCTACGCCGATACGGTTGATGTAACCTCGACCTGGTGATTTCTGTAGGTTAATGGGCTGTGTAGAGGCAGGAGCGCTCGATTTTCCCCTGGAATTTCTTTATCAAACAGACCACCGTTGGATAAACGCTGAAGATGAGCTTTACCCATTATTTTAGTCAATAATTTTAAGAATTGTTTACCTAATCTGTTTCTCGCTTCACGAGGTTTATCTGGCTATCAAAACATATTTATTTTGTTGCTAACTTAAGTAAAGATTTAAACTAACATCAAGTTGTATCGGTCTCTTATAAACCCTTGTGCGTTTTTATTATTACGTTACATGGTGTTTTCTTTTAACTTTAGGGTGGCAGATAACCCACAGTGTGCGATACAACTAATCGGTTAAGTGTTTGTTTTATCAAGTAGTTAGTATTTAAACGTTTGGACACCCTCTCATTTTATCTGGGGAGCTTGTCAGCGAGGTTGCTAACAGCTGGTGGTGCCCATTTTTATGTATAGATGGTAGCATAACTTGAACCTACCTCACTCGCCGACTGGAACTGGAACTGGTGACTTGTTATAAGCTGTCCAAGCGTTAGTAACTTTTCCTTTTTTTGTTTATTTAACTTTTCCTTTTTTTGTTTATTTTGTCCAAGAAACTATAAGGCAAGATGGCCAGCTTTCAAGTACCAAATGGATACATAATAGATTAGTTGGAGTTAATGTTCTTCTCATCAGAGTTTATCCATCACAGATATTCAATGATGGGATATAAAAAATGGAAAATCATAGCAGTAACGCGTTCAAATCTATTAGTTTAATTTTTCACTGAATTTATTTAGTACTTAATTATTGTTAATTCTTGGTTTTCTTACCACTAATATTAGTTGATGAGTTAAAATTAGTCGATCGACTACCTTTTTCCAACTTACAAGTGAGTTGGAAAAAGGTAGTCGATCGACTAATTTTAACTCATCAACTAATTTTAGTGGTTAGAAAATCAACTAGCTCCTTGAATGAGGAAACAAAATGGAAATTTTTGTTGTAGTTTTTAGTCAAGAATCCTTAGAGAAATATATTAACTTCTTTAGGAGGAGTCTCCAATTGCATTATTTGTAATACTTTGATTGCTCTTGTTGTGAGGGGTTGTACTTATAAATGAGCTTTCAAGAAAAAAAAATTGTAAAAATTATATTCTGGTTTTGACTTCTTCGTAGGCTTTTCACCTTAACAGTGAACTCTGTATAATAAATTCAATTAAAACTGTACTTCATGCAACATCGTTATGAAGGCGAATTCTCCCATATTGAGCGGATATACCCACAATTTTAATTTGAATTCGATGTGTACTGTATATTGTTTTTGTCGAGTTATTTACCTTGTTATTTACTTAACTGCAAACGTTAATCTGAAAAATATATTAACCATCCAACAAATTTTAAAAATATAGCGCTAAATAGGCCATCAGAAGGATTTTCCGACAGGATAATCAAAATTGATTGCCACATTAAAAAATAATAATATAAATATGTCCTTTTATCTACATAATATTAATTTTAAAAAATGTCACTAAGGACACCAAAGACATAGACGAACTTATTCAATCATAAACTACTTTTACTTGACATGCGTTTCGTCAAATAAGTTGGGGGATGATGATGTTCGGTATTTTGATGTTGATGGAAATTATTGAGGTCAAAAAGGCGAGGATGATATCATTTTGTTTGGTACAAGTTTTAATAAGAATTTGTGAGTTTATTGTTAAAATTAGAATAAAAGTTTTTTTCAGATATGAACATAACCTAGGTTTTTTTTAAATGGAACACTCTATATATATTTATTTTTATTTTCTGACTATACTGATATAGCATACTTGATAGTTTTATTCAGGATGTTTTGAATTATTAATCAAAAACAAAAAGATTGTAGGTACGTATTCCTACTAGAGTTTAAACTTTTTGAGTTAGCAAAGAGGGTCGTGGAGAAAACAATAGAAACTGTTTTATAATTCACATTTTAATGTGAGTTTATTTTAGGAAATGTAAAGAAATGTTTTATATAAAAATTATGGGATGTCAAATTTGTTGTGCTAATATAAAAATAACTGGATAACAATTGAATATAATTAACATAATTTTACTAAAAGGCTTCTCTCTCACGTAATTTTTCAAACAATCGTTTCAATGGAACTGTACGCTGTGGATATTACTTTCTATATTTTCTAATTGTAACCGTTGCACTTTTATTGTTCATTAAATACATAGATATTTGTATAATTCAAGCATACCATATTTTTGTTCTAAATTGAATCTCATTTTAACGAAAGAATTCACCAATTTCATTGTTGATGTATAAATAATGACATTGGTCAAAACAATAACAGTTTCCATTGTTTTCATCCACGGCCCTCTTTGCTAATGCAAAATGTTTAAACTGCAGTAGGAATACGTACTTACAATTTTTTGTTTTTGATTAATAATTCAAAACATTCTAAGTAAAACTATCAAATATGCTGTATTATTATCAGTGTAATCAGAAACAAAAACAAATCTAACTGGATAAACACATATAGGTTGTTCCATTTGGAAAAACATAGGTTATGTCCATATCTGAAAATCCGACAGTCAATTGTTTTTTTTATTACTGCCAAATAAAAATTTAGTAAATAGCCTGCAACTTTTGTAAAAAATATTTTTTTATAATTTCCACAATAAACTCGCAAATTCTGATTAAAATGTATACCAAACAAAATAATAACACTGTACAGGGTGTCCCAAATTGCTTGATTTTGGCTGGTTTTCCTATTTCCAGACCAGGTAGAGAAAAGCTGACATATGCGTCTAGAGCTCGATTTTTGTGAAACGCCGATTGGTGAAAACCACATTTCGATATCTCTAACCGTTTCCAAGATATCGGCAAAAATTTTACAGATTCCGAAAAACTGTCAACTTTTTTATTTGTGGATATTTTTTCAAACGGTAAAAACTTCCTATAGGCACTTTTTGACGTAGACAAAGATGCATTTTCCAAAAAAAAATATATCTCTTTTCGATTGTTTGATATCAAACGAAACTTTGTTATTTCAAATGAAAACCATAGTTGGCTTCGACTTTAGAAAATAGGAAAAAAAATAAGCTTTCCAAAAATAAATATGCCAAGATATGCCTAGTCATCCTTGCTGCCAATATAACACATTTCTCTTTAAAAATTGCATTTTTTTAACATTAAAAAAAGTTTTTCGGAATCTGTAAAATGTCAATTTTAGCCGATATTTCGGAAATGGTTAGTGATATCGAAATGTGGTTTTCACCAATCGACGTTTCACAAAAATCGTGCTCTCGCCCCATATGTCAGTTTTTCTCTATCTGGTCTGAAAATAGGAAAACCAGCCAAAATCAAGCAATTTGGGACACCCTGTACACGCCAGAAGATGTTACGGGGAAATCCGATGAAATACGGGGAAGCCTGAGGGAAGTTTGAGGAAGTTTGCAGGAATTTCTGGGAAGTTTTAAGGCAGTCTGAGAAAGTTTTAGAAGGTTTTTAAGTAGGAATCACTACTACTGCTGTAGCAGTCAGTAGAATTAATAAAGTTTGTGAAATAATATCTACTTTAAATATGTAACTAAACTATTTTAAATGTCCAATATTAATTCATAATTCAGTTGTACTCGAATTTATCTTAAATACAACGTGAATCTCAACACTTTTTTATTAAAATGCCCTACATAGAATTTTCTTCAAATGCCTAAAATGACCAATTTATTAATTTAAAATCTACCACAGTGAATTTGGATATCCTTTAAATTAATCCCTACAGTTTTGGAAAACAAAATAGTAAAAGTACATTAGCAAATACGATGTTTTAAAATTTTTCTGTATGCCTTTTCATCCTACTTCACTGCAGTAAAATAAAGAGGAATTATGTAAATTTGTTATACACTGAAGATTAAAAAATAAAACCTTATTACTCATGAAATAAAATTTTTATACAATTTGAGTCAAATCGATTTCAGCTGCTTCTAGATAAAATGTCAACAAATTTTGAATAGAAAATTATCAAATTAAATTTGGTCATGCATTGACAAACATGTTTTCACTAGAACAGGATTGGTATAATAGGTGTCTATTAAATGGGCTTGTTTTACCAAGTTTCAAGAAGCTTTACAAATATGTGGTTTTATATTAAAAAAAATACTTGATCTAACAATAAAATATTGCATGCAAACTTATTAAATTCTGATATTCATGAAATTCGCAAAAGGGCGCAAATTATTTTACCTAATGTTATACCAAAAAAAAAGAGAATAATGTGTGTTTCATTTAATAGTGCTTGTTTATTCAATCATTGCATTAATTTATCAATAGCACTAACTAAATATTTTAACTTCTCTTCGTAGCTATTCTGTAAATTTGTTTAATAAGTATGTATACAATATATTTTATATTTTTACAAAATTTCAAACCGGAATCTTTCCCAGTCATCTTCCATACTTTACTAAAATATTTTTTCGATTATTATGACTATATACAGGGTTAGTCAAATTTGAGCCTCAAACAAGGTTAAATTAGGGCAAAATTGTGGAATGTCATGCTGAGTAGGTATGACGAAAAAAAAAATTCGCAGTATTTTTTATTTCGAGATTTCTGAAAACACTGAAAATTTCAGTTTTTGTTTTTCTTTGATAACGTTATAAAGAGGCAAATAGAAAATTAAAAACTCTTATTCACAGCACATTTTTCTCTTTTATCCATAGGTGACCACCAATTTTCGACATTTCGTTGCTACAGAAGCATCATCAACTTAGTTTTTTAAGTTCGGATCTGGATATTTATTTTTCTCATTTAACAGCTTCTCACCTCCAAAATACAATGACACGAAACTTTTCATTTCTGAGACTTTTTCTTTCAAAATTCATTTTATAATATTTTCAAAATGAGTTTTTTTATGAATGTAAATTTACTAACTGTGGCAAAAATTTAGGTCAACACTGAACATTTATTTTTAATCAATTCGACATAAATTTAATTAATAATAAATAAAACTCAGGTCCGTACTTGGAAAATTTGTATAGAAAATTAATTTTGAAAGAGAAAATTACAGAAAACCAAAATGTTTCGTACGTATTTTGAAAGTGACAAGCTGTTATTTTAGAAAAATAAATATCCAAGTCCGTATTTAGAATAACTAAGTTAATTAATGATGGTTCTGCAGCAACGAAACGTCGTGAAGAAAATTGGTGGCCACCCTTGGGTAAAGGAGAAAAATGTGCTGCGGAAAGTGCTTTTACCTTTTCTATTTGACTCTTCATAATGGAATTATCAAATAAAAATAAAAACTCAAATTTTCAGTTTTTTTGTATCTCTTACAGTTTACGAAATCCCAATATTGAGGCTCGAACTTGACTAACCCTGCATACATGAAACTAAAATACAAAATCACTGGTAGAAATGATGAAAAATTTGTTTTCTTCTAGACGACAGGGATAAATTTGAAATTCATACATTTATTAAATAAAAAATCAGGATAATACGGAGGAAGTTTGGGGTAGTCCAAGGATGTTGTGGGACGTTAGAGGAGGTTTTTCGGGAAGTTTCGGGAGAACTTAGGAAAGTTTGGTGCACACAAGTTTGCCCGTGGTTTATCCCTTGGAAAGCTTATTGTGAGTGCGACATCAGTACAGTATTATCCTTAGTGAAATAATGAACTAACGTAGATGTAATGTTTTAGAACTAGAACGAAACTGACAACGGACAACAAATAAAAAAGTCATTAACTTACGTTGTTGAGTTTAAGTTTCGTCTTCATCTTGTCCGGCTTGTAGTGTCCAGAGAGCTGGTAGAGGACGGCCCTGGATCTTCGACGACCATAGTTGGCGGGAGGCGCCTCCGGATCCAAATTACCGTTGGCGTCTGCAAGGAGGCAAGAGTCAGCACCGCGGAATCGAGCTCCAAGAACGGCCGCTGTGCACAACACACAATTCACTAGCGCACATGTGGTACAAACAAATGCTAAACTAAACTATAAGGTACTATTGGAAGAGGCGAACATAGAAAAAAATTACGAAATAATACATATGTGTAAAGTGATTTTTGTACAAAAAATTTGACGATTACTGTAAATCCAGATAATTCCTAACATAAAAGTGCATATAAGTCCATAAGAAATTGGTACATCGCGTCGTTGCAAACTTCAATGGTTAACTTGAGAGTAGTTGATATTTATATTACAAAATAGCAGTTCATGATTTTCTTGTACAAAAGTAGAATGTTAATGCAGGGGTAAAAAAAAATAGTTTATTACAAATTTCATAGCAATTTTTTACTTAAAATTTGGTTGCAATCTTAGACTATTAAATGTTGCAATACTGATTCAACTTTTTTTTAAAGTTTTATGAACTTTGCACTCAGTACGTATATCCTCAAAAACTTAATATTCGGGCATATTATTGGGGTGATGGCAACTTAACTGGTTCAAAATATTTGAATCTACTTCAGCAACAAATTCTTCCTGTAATTCGAAAACCAATAGGTGCTAGGTTTAATGAAATTTGTTTTCAACAAGTTGGTTGCCCTGCCCACATTATTCGGAAATATTTGGAGGAAGTATTTGCGAATAATCGACTTAATTCTGGACGTGGTAATTCTTGTAGCTAGCCAGGTCACCAAATCATGAATTTTACGACATATTTTTATGACGCTACTTAAAATAAAAAAAATCTGGTTTTAAAGAAGGTAAGCCATCAATTTGTAGAAAATTCAATTAAATAGTGAAAATTCTGCCAAAGGTTAACCCTGTTGAGTTGAAAAATGTTCATCAAGGATTTAATGATCTCTTGGAACATTGTTCAGTTCAACAGGGAGGTGTGTTTGATTATTACATTAAAACTTACTTTAATCAATTAAAGATAAGATTCTACAAAATGAGTAAATATTTATGACATAAAGACTGTAAATGCAAATTGAACTAGATTTTCCTGTGATTGAGGAACTTTGTCTGTATATAATTCCGTAACTGAATTAATTTAAAGTAAAACCATTGTTTTCGTCAAATAATCAATAAAATACATTATTATTGTACAATAAATAATTTGTATTAGTAAACAATTTCCATTCTGGGTACGGCATTAGCTTACGCTTTGACAAAATTTGATTGATTACTCTATCCTCTAATTTATTTTAGCGTAAATATTTATTCCTGGATAAATCAAATATAATTTAATTTAAAAATAGTAAAATCATTTTCGTTCAAAATTGTGTACCCTCTATACATACAGGTATAAAACACCGCTAGTAAAGCGGATTACTATTTTTTTATAAAAAGCGATCCAGCTCGTAGTATAAAATGAAAGCCGACTAGCCTGGTGGAATTACTTTTAATCCTGGATTCGAACACATAGCTTTGAATAAACTGTCCAATGCAATTCTGAGGCTAGTTACAATATGGACCTGTAGTGTGTTGATAATATTTATATGTCACTGTTGAATTATGATAAAAATATTCGATTTAGATCTAGTCGGGCTCTTTTAAATTTTGTAAATATTTAATTTGTTGTTGATTGCTTTAAATAATACTGATAGTATTTTAGTTAGTTTGACTAATTCCTAAATATTTGGTTTTAATTACTTGAAATAATTTCGTAAATATTTTATTAGTCATTTTAACACTACACTATTACTGTTTACTTAAATTTTCGCCTATGCAGGATAAGGGGTTTATTGATTTTGTGTGCTAATAATTTACTTTCAGTGGTAGTTCGATGTTTAATAATTTAAGTTTATAATTATTTTTGCTAAATTTAATGTTGGTGTATTCCTTTTTTCTAGTAACATTATTTATGAAACTTGTAGGTCAAAACAAGAGCCCTATTAGCGCTTTATTATTATTATTATTATTTTTTTTTTCGGTTTCCCTAACCTAATGCTGGACAGACTCTCCCTGTGGCCTCCGACGCCACACAGGGAGAGCGCCATTATTTTATTATTATTATTATTATTATTATTATTATTAGAAGAAGGACTATTATAATATATAAATTATAGAAAGAACCTCTTTTTTATTCGGATATATAATATTATCTTTGATAAGTACACTTTAAAGTTAAAAAGTCCAATACATTACTAACTTGCTCATATTATTCTAGTCAAATGTTTAATTAACATCAAAACTTAGTAAACAAATATTACCAGTTAATGTTTGTGAGATTACAGGTTTCATTCTATTTTATTGACCCATTTAAATAAACTTTCTCTGTTATATAATGGCCCATTTTCTTCATTATGCTTAATTATACACCCACTACAAAAGTTATATCGTTCGCGTTTACAGTATTTAATTTAAGTTGGGAATTGTTTTGAATTTCTCAGCGAGTATTTTAATATAACAGAGTTTTATTTATTTTGTTATTATTGAGTTATTCTTGATTATATTAGATTTTCAAAATGCATCAAAGATAAATTGACGCTATAGGAACTACGTTTTACTTCAACTACATTTGAAATGATTTGATTCTTGTGCGCAATGAATAATTATGTAACCTATGAGTTACTTTAGATCAGAACCTATCTCATTTGCCAAACATTATTTAAAATATTATTTAAAAAAATCTTCTATCTTATGGGTGAATTTCCTACCCTAAATTGGTCTTTGACGTTGGATATACTAAATAAATAAATAAATTTATCATGGACGCAGGCTATTCTACCATCATTGGTCAGTATCCGAGTCAGTATCTCTAACTTGGACGAGATCCCTGTTGCTCGGTTTCTGCTAACGTCCATCTACACAACAGTTAATCTGAGACTCTTCGATTATTCAGAGCCTGATAGAAAGGTTTCGTATATGCCATAAAGAAGATTCCAGCTTAACTCGATTTATCTGATAGAAATACTATTTGGTACTCAAACGGGGATATTGACCTCTTCAATCCGTAATAATTAAATCATGTTCTCTGAATTCCCTTGATTTCCTTTCACGACGATACGTAATAATAATACGTACGGTTTACAGAAACAACAGTATTCAACATCTGAAGCAGACAATTCGATAAGAAATTCCAATACTGACTTGAGCAACAATTAAAAATTTTAGTCTGGTGTTTTGGCTGACGTAAAATAAAAATATATTAAATTCCGATTTAATTTATGACAGAATAGCAAATGTTGTTTAACATTATTTATGCTGAAGGATGTATCAGTTTGAACCTTGGCTGTCACATTTGGACTGTCCAGAAATTTATTTTGATTTTGCGTAGAATAAACCTATCGCATTTTTCAGCTCATATCTTTTTCAATGTATTTTAAAATTTTGGGAAAAGTGAATAAAGGTAGGGAAAAATGTGAAACACCGGCTAGGACGTTATGGCATTTTGATGACTTAGATTTGGAAGTTTCCGAATTGTTATGAAAGTAAAATGAAATTGGTAAATAAAGACGGGCTGTTATATTTCAATAACGATAAAAGTAGAAAAATATATAAGTTTCTTCATATACAGACAACAAGTTCTTGGATATTAAGAAAATCGAGCGCAGTCCCAATATCATAAATAGCAAATGTTAAAGGATCTGTTTTATTCACACGTTAGCAGAATTGTAATGACACCAAATTTTGTAAAATCTTATCTGTACATTGATTAAAACTAAATTAAATTCGTTTACATAACAAAATTAAACAGCTATTTTTAGTTAATTTGTTTTTTTTTGTTTCCAAAACGTAAATAAGTGTCTTCATGACCAATAAAATAATTTGACAATACTGCTTAAGCAAGAGGATGTTTCTTTTGTATCGAGTTTTTTCAGTTCTACAGTAAAGTTGATTGAGAATGTACCTAGTCTTGCGAAATCGATTGCCTAAACAATTGGTTTTAATTACATTTAAGAATTTATGTTACGGAAATTTTTTTAAATGTGGTAACTGAAGTAATTCTAAACGTAAAAATAATTGTGAAGGAAAGGTTAAAAAATAATAATCTTATATCTCACAACTCCTTTTTATAAAGCTACCGGTTTCGGAACTTTTTTTAATGGATATAATTTTTTATAAGAAACAAAATTAAAAATTAAAATACAAAATTATAAAAGTATAAAACAATTTAGATAAAATGTATAAAAAATTTTGTACAATAAAATGTATTAAAAAATATGATTGCGTAAAATAATAAAAAAGTTTAAAAGTTAGAAGTTCTAATAATTTAGGTTTGGATTTTTGACAAACTTGTTAAAATGAATCATGAAGGAAATTTTAAAATACTTAAGGAAAATTATTATGTAAGTAAAGGTTATTTTAAAAACATATATTGTAATGTATTTACGACCACCCCTGACTTTCATTGCCTTTACGTATAAGAGATTGTCATATAATTATGTAGTGATCTTGTAACGAAGTGATTTTTATCTGTCAAGGATTGGATGTTTTATTTTAATATTTCCGTCACTTGGATACACCCCGTAACTCTGTTATCATTTAAGTTATAGTTAAGGTATCAATTAATTGTAAAATCAGCTGGTAAATTAATTGATTAATTTCCGATAGTCTCCTGTATAGCAAAAATTCGTTAATTGTTCAAAAATAATGTTCAAGCCGGAAGTAAAAATCACTAGTTACGAAAACTTGATAAAATATTAATCCGTGTCCGTTTTAAGCCGGTTCGTTTTGCGATATAGTTTAAAAATTATAAGCAATGCACTTCCGTTTTCCGTTAGCCCGGGTGAATAAGGCAAGTTACATAACACGCGCCGACTTATCACCGAATTCTTCGTTCAAGCCACCTGTCCGAATTCCACATACCGTATGAGCGCGCCGCCCGCCTACGTCAGCAAGAAAGATAATAAATTCACCGGGAACGATAAAATCCATATCAATCGAATTATCGATACCTTCGCATCAGACACCAAAAATCCGACTAGAAATTTATCCGTTTTTTTATAAACCGTCTTGGTAAGAACAACAGTAGTTGACCGTAATTCAGCCGCTCCGCACCTTGAATAATCACCGAGATTCACTGTAGATTTTATTGTGTAAATATCGCCGCATAGTAAATCTACTTAATTAAATCAGAGTTCGGTTTAAAGTTTCCGTTTAGTTGTATTTAATGTTATATTACATATTCGCCGGTTGAGCCCTCCGATAACCCGTTCTGATAGTTGGGCCTAGCCATCAGCGAGTGTATTTTCAAAACGTGGATTTATCTTACACTGGCAAAGTAATTCGATAATCAGTTCTGGTAGTTTATGGCACGAGTGTATGGTTTAAATCTTTATTCTCCGGTAAGGAAGTAAAATTCCTGGTTAACATAACTCTGTATTTGAGGCAGTAGAAACCCGCGTGTATTAAGTAGTTTTCAAATCCGAAATAAAAGAAAAGGAATCTCTGTGACTTATTCATAACGTGCCGATTATTTTGGGTGTTTCACTTGTTAGCCGTCCTCGCCGGCCGTTCGATTTGCTAGCGCGAATATATTTCGATTCTTCCGCTCTGCGAGCCCCGCGCCGTCTGAAAAGTAATTAATATAACGGGTAGGTCCGCCGTATTACCAGCTGATAGGGTTGTTATTAATTGTTGTACATAGCCGACTGTGTAGTCAACCGAGGCTTTCTATTTTGTAATGCATTGTCCTATTTATTGTCATTGGTTAATAAATAAATCAGTTAGTATACCTATGAAAATTTCCGAGTTATAATTTCTGAGTTATAATTTCCGCCGTTAAATTTCTGATTAACCCGTTTGAGTAGGGGGTCGAAGTCCATTAGACAGACCTCCAGCTTACGACCCTCTGGACATTATTCCGTGTCTTCAACTGTTTAGCTACCCTGGATTGCTCTCCCCATAGGAGAGCCAAAAAGTGCTGTTCTTTGCACTTAAAAATTAAAGGACTGGCGCCCGAGATTTCCGTCTAAAAAGGTTACATAAGTATACGTCGAAAGTAAGCGCCGTTGCAATCTATTATTTTGTAATGATATAGTGTGTTCATGATAGTGTTCTTTATTATTAATTTGGAATATACTTTATTCTGTTATTAACATTTTTTTACTTCTACCACTACACATCTGATTACATTAAAACTAAGTGCTTAGCGTACCATAGATAGTTGTCTTTTAGGTGACAAAACAAAGTGTACTGGTCCAGATAAAATATTGTGGTTAAAGTGGGGGAAATATTTATTTTTATTTTATTTATTTTGGAATCACTACTTTTCCACTTATACACGCACAAAATTCCTTTCCTAGAGCACACCACACTTGTTCTTACTCTACTCACACTTCTTTTAATATCTGTGAACAACAATGCGTATGCAACCAGGAGAATTTACTTACAAGGGTCGTTGTTGATCCCTGTTTATTATGGTTTTTCAGGGCCGTTGAGGAGTTCATAGGATTTTAGGAGAAACTTACCTTGCTCTTGAGATTTATTCTTATGATTATTATTAAAGTAATATGAAAAATTATATAGTTTAATTTTCTTTTTGTTGGTTATACTGAAATGTTTTCTCAAAGCGAAAAGATCACTATCTGTGAATATTTCTGTACTATGACGAATTTAATGAGGGTGATTGCAATTCTCAGTGCCTAGATGGCGCTAACTACCTTGACTATTATCCAGAACATTATTGTTCCATTAAAAGATTAGATATCACCACAGAACATGAAATGCAATTTATTGTAAATAAACGACAATGATTTTTAAAAACTACTTATAACTACCCTGCGATAACTTATCTAACTTATGGTATTGAACAAGATTGGTTCACGTTATTGGTTCACAACGTGAACTTTTATTAAACTGATATAAAAACAAAGATCGATAAAAGTAGATTTGGAATCTAGTTTATTTTGAGTTCTAGGTGACTATACTCTCACCATAGTAATATTGTCTAAATATGGCTGAACACTGCCAACAAATATATTTTTTCCACTTTGCACGTGAAAAACTAGTCCAGTTTGGATATATTTAACGTGATTTCTAAACTAGGTAAGTACCTTATACTTTTATTTCCTTTTCTTGGTAACTTTGTTTGCTTCTCAGCTACAGGTTATTCCTCTATGTATTGAAATAGGAGTACAATGACCTTCCAACGAATTTCAAGTAGATTTTTTAGGTATTTTCTACAAATTTATTTAATTTTTCTGGAGCCACGCCGAAAACTTCCTCTTCTCTGGGATTAAAAAGACGCTCTCCCCGACTGTTTGCTACCTCGTCGTCAAGGAGATTTCCAAAATTTCTGCATTTTCCAAAGCAATCTGGATGTATGATGGTTCTGTTTTGTAAGTATTTTCTAAGTTTTTACTTTGATTGGAATTTATATCGTGAATTATGCTTATTTTTAGCTTCTTGGTACCAGGACCTTTCTTTTGATGCCCCATTTGTCACATTACGTTAGATGAAATTTGAATTTTCCGTTCTTCGGTGTACGTACACTAATTTTTAAATTTCACTCTTTAATCACTGTTTTAACATTTAAATTCACATGATTCTGGTTCGTTGTGTACAGATTTAGTTTTTCTACCTAAATTCTATTATAAATTAGTTTTAAATTACATATTTGCATCTTATGCTGACATCTAAACTTTTTTCATGGTTGCTTAAACTTTTGAATATCCTCTTTTTACGTTATAGCACTGCTGTTAGTGCTTTGTTATTCACTCTTGCACTAGACTGGACTGGATTTGCATTTTTTAAATACATTTTATATAAATTTGTTTTATACTTTTATAATTCTGCATCTCAATGTTCATTTTGTTTCTTATAAAAAATGATATGCATTAAACATTTTATATCTAGCCGTAGCCTGAAGATGGAACTGTTATGAAAGTTCGGAAACCGGAAGGTTTATAAAAAAGAATATCATTTTTTAACCTTTCCTTCACATATATTACTCACATATGCATTCCCTTAATTCTTAAAAATAAAACAAAATATCAATTCAAAAACTTTTTGATTGGTAACCATATGATGAATGAACTTGTGGTAAGTTAAATATGTTTAATTTCAATAATTTGTTTTTAGACATTTTGAATTTTGTAATAGTTTTAATCGAATTTTTATTATCTGGGTGTCTTATTATATTTACTTTTGTTTTACTATACCTACATATAAAATTCAATTCAATTTCAATTCAATTCAATTTATTCATCCAGAAAAGTAAATTGTCACATTCAGTAAAATGGTGTGTATCTTATGAAAAATGCATACGTATTTTCAATATATTATAAAGTAAAAACGATGGACTATATCCGCATTTCAAAGTAAATAAAAATATATATTTAATATATAAATGATAATTATTGTTTAAATTTGATAACAAATTGCCAATATTATCACAACCAATTGGTTTAATTAAAACTTAATTGGATTCCGTGCGGTTATTAGTAAACCGTACTTGTAACATCGATTATCGGAAACACTAAACAAAGAAAATGCTATTATATCAATATTAGTTACATGTGTATGTCAACAATTAACTATGTTGTAATTAAAATAGGTTTAATGTTTGTAATTACTTGAGCTTTAAACGTAATAAATTATATCACATTAATTGCAATTTTAAAATTATTTCCATGCTCAAATGAACAGTAAAATAACAATCAAAAACATGAACTTCTTGTATCCTAGATGTAGGTATCTTCCGAAAATCGTTAAAAACGCTTTGATAAATTTGATAAAATAATAACGGAAAATGAGATTTTAAATTTATTTCGAAAAAAAATTCAACAAAGATTTTCAGTGATTTAAAAAGATTTTTTATTTTTATTTGCAATGGAACTACAGGCTTCTTAATTTTCATTATTTAGAGATGATGATATTCGTTGAATTAATCATTACATGTAATCCCTGAAACGAATATCACCTAAATCTAAAAAACCATTAATTTCCTCCTCAAAGGAAATCCCAGAGACACGACTGAAAAATCAAGTTCAGGACCCCAGGATATAAGCCAAGTGTGCTAGGTAATAATCATATGGTGGTAGGCGTTTTTACTTTTCTTTAACATGAATATACTATTTAATATTTCTTAGTGGTAACTCTAATCATGAATTATATGGAAAAGTCCCTACAACGCGAGAAACTTAATTTATTATTATTTTATCCTGCAAATCTACTGCTACATAAAGAACATGTATAAAGTATTTTGCATCTAGCCAGATTTGTTTTTTTTATTTTGGTTCTAAATATATTTCAGTTACGCCATTTCAGAAACTATCAAATAATGTTTTTTCAATTCTCTTTCTTTGCTTGATATGAATTATTTATAAATGACTTTGTTTAGGCTTTATACAAGTATAATAATAACAAACATATATCCAAATTGATATACTTATATTTATGTTTCATCTTTAAACAGTAAACATGCTATTATTAAATTCATTGGACTTTCTTTAATACATTATGAATATTGGATTAAAAATTATAAAATTCAAAACGTCTAAAAACAAATTTTTAAAAAAATTTTTTAACTCACCACAAATTCATTCATTATGGTCACCAATTAAAAAACGAAGTCCACTGTGGACTTCGTTTTTTAATTGGTGACTATAACATAGTATTAAAAATATTCATAATTAACTAGATGAAATCTGGCTAATTCGAATTATAAAATGCAGAAGTTATGTACGCTATAAAAAATCTCAAATTAACAATATAAATTAAGGAAGCAAGACTTATTACTTCTATGTTCTAAAAGTTGCTATACTATTAATGTTAACGTGCAGCAAAAATAAACAAATAAAGCGTTTGTACGTGGACATCCAATATTTCTATCAAATATTCCTTACCACTGTCGTAGAGCTCGCATTCCGACATCTCAGCCATTTTGGTATTGGTAATGTCCTTATGGGACGCAAGGTACAACACAACTTCACGTTTCTCATTTTTTATAGGCACAATATCCAATAAACACCAGAACGGGGTTCCTGTACAGAAAATCATAAATCATTAGTTAATGGCTCAGTAAAGTGTTAACGGCAATTTAGGCGCTTACGCCGCTGTTCGTTATAAATACGTAAACTGTATATTGTGATAGATTATGACAGAGTAGCTTTAATACAAAACATTTGTGAAGGAGTTGTGAAATTGTGCATTAAGTCAGCCTTCATAGGTGTGGATTAGGCAGGGAAATTGCGTTTTTCTTTGCCAGGACAAATACTTCGAGATCAGAAAAAGGCGCAGGTAATGCAGTCATAGTCGCAGTCAAATACAGATCTAATATCGTATGTCTTTGATTAGGTACTTTACTATTCAGTATTACACAAAATAATGTTTTTGAAAGAATACAACTAGGCCAAGTTGTAGATTTGCTTTTCCCCAAGTTTTCTTATTTCTTTGAGCATACTGAACTTGCACTAATTTATAAAATGCTTTTAGTGGGGGGAAATTAGAATTTTAAAGTGATGTATTCGGGAAGCTGATTTTTTTTTGTATTTTATTTTATACATGCAATTGAGTCGAAAACCGAAAGAAATTAGCAAAATCGGGCTGGGGCTTCGTGAGAAAAGCGCATAAAAGTGCATTTTTGATGCATTTCGAGTGCATGCATTGCTACACTATTTTTTAAATATCAACGGCTCTATTAATCGTGGAAAAATAAAAAAAAATAAAATACTCGTAAATCCTATCAAACTGTTGGGGAATAGTTACATTAAAAGTGCATAAATAAATCTGTTTCTCAGTTTATTTTTTTTTACTAATAATGCAGTAAGTGTGGTAAGAATCTTTTGATCTTTACGAAAATTGGAAAAAATATGTATTTTCATGCTGTATATACGAGTTTAAATTAAAAAAATCTATATTGTTTTTACGGTCACAATAGGGATGTTCACAAAAAGGTGAAATCTTGTTTAAACATCAAAAAATCATTAAAAATAGTCTCATAATCACATCTTCAAAGTTTTACAAAAATCGATAAACCCATTCTATGGAAAAAACCCAAAAGAAATACCAATATTCGTTTCAATGCGCGAAACGCTATCTAACGTCACTATGCGTAATAGGTAAGTGCGCGAGAATAAGTATAGTCAGGGATCCAGCGAACTAAATTCCGCTTATTTCTCTGTTGCTATGTAACTTTTGGACATACTTTTAAAATTAGGTCCATGTTATGTAAAATTTTCTGCCGAATCCATTTCCGGAGGGTGAATTGCGATATGAGCTTGCGTTCATCCCCTATATTAATTTTTCACTCCTTTTCGGAGATACACGATATTGGAAATTTTTCAGATATAACTCGTGCTATCTCCAAAAATATCAAACCTACAGGGATCAAATTTTAGACTGAGGTTATATGATGTATGGCGACTACGATAGTATTTTAATTATTAATCTTCCAAGATAAAAATAAAGTACGCGGGGGCGCAGAAATATTGTAGAGAAAAATGTAGCATCGAGGTACTTTTTCTATTTATAGAGATAATATATCGGTTATGTGAGCGGTATTGTAGTAGAAAGTTCAAATTTAATTTTGGTGAAAGAATTTTTACAATCGGAGTATTCTAGCGAAAGATATAAATTATTTAGTATCGGGAACGATACCGGGCGTTTTGATCGCTTAGGCATGATGTGTTGTTTTGTGTACTGTGGCAGAACGCGCTCACCATTCGACCGACCGATGTCGCAAAACATACGAAATAACACGTGAAATAACAAATAGAAACGTGTGTGTACAGGGTTATCGGTTATAAATGGAACCCCTCTTAACTTCGTTATTTTTTAAGATAAGAAAAAAAATGTAAACAAAAATTTTAGGGTATTCTATGAATTTTCTTGCTACCATATTCAATAGTATACAGGGTGCCTCATAAAATTGGTTTTTGTAAATTTATTCTTGCACAAGTTATATAAACATAATGTAATCAAGTTTTTGAACCAAGTCTAAACTAACAGATATGGGGTAAAACTGGCTAAACTTCGCCCATTGTATTAGTATTCTGTATACTTTTATAATAAAGTCGTTTATTATTATTATTATTATTATTATTATTTATGGGGACCTAAAATTTTAAAATCTCTATCACGTTTTATAACTCGACTTTAATGTGAATCAAAAATTTCAGAAATCTTTCTTTTTCTAGCTCATTTGACGCTACTTTGGCATTGGAATTGAAACCTTTTTAAGCCCTCATCTAGCAGCACCAAACTACCGCTTTTTTCTTTGCAAATTATTTGGCACACTTATAAAAACCTTTTTCGGGTTTATTTGTTGATGTATTTGTACATCCAGGAACAAAACACCACTTTCTCCTACTAACTTTCACACTGTTTGACTCTTCCATCTTGACAAAAACGCATATAAATGAATACTAAAACAAAGAATATAATAGCAAGCAGGTAAGCGAGTTTCGCCACCTGTGGTCCCTTACGCATTATGACGTCACACGCGCTAGTTTCGCTGCAGGGATCGTTTGCTAACCTCGTTCGTTTCGGCGATTTTATTCCTAGTTTATTTTTAAGAGAAAAAGATTTTTAGGCGATTTAATGGTTACTACGTGTTTTTGTGGCCTTAGAACTATCATTTTTTATTACAATTAAAAAATAGTAAACATTCCTATTGTACATTTTCGAAAAAAATTAAAACGCTTGCCATTTAGTGCAAAATGGTCGTAGGGTAAAATTTTTTTTTAAAGAGGTGGTCTTTATGTACTTTTTTGTGAATATATACCAGAATACGTTTATCAAGTTAAAATGTCCATTTTTTTAATAAAAAAAAATATATTTTTTTTTGACGTTATCGAAGGGACATTAAAAGAACTTTCGTAAGGTGTATTATTATATTTACTTTTGTTTTACTAGACATATAAAATTCAATTCAATTTATTCATCCAGAAAAGTACAAGAGATAATACATAAAAAATAATTTATTTGCATCTAAGCTCAACAGAGCTTAAATGTGCAATTTTTTTCCCTAAAATTAAAATATAACAACTTGTAGAAGTATACAAAGTATATATGTATAATTCCACTAAACAACATATTAACCACCATATTATGTAATGTTAAGAACGAGGTAACAAGTTTAATGTTCTCATGAAATATTATATTTTTGTTATGACAACTAACATTGATATATCTGAGAAATATTAAAATGTAAAATATTTAATAAATGTTTATACAATACCAACTCGATGTTACTAGAAAATATTTCTATAATATCATACGATACACCTTGTAAATGTATTGTAATACATTCTCTTAAATGTATCTTTAACATTTTTCCTTAAATGTTTACAAAATGTCATACAGATATAATTTGTAATGTTAAACTGAAATATTTTATATATGTAACATTAAATATGTTATAAATAGCACTTTTATACATTATAAATAATATTTATTTAACACAATGCGTTTTTGGTGGTAAAATTCGAGTTTTCTTTTAATCTCTATTTTTTATTGCTAATCGACGTTTGAAGAAAAAATAGCATGTTTTATTCGAAGTTTAAATGTTGTGACCCATCTCTAATTGTCGAACTCACTTCGTTCGCCCAGCAAACTTACAGACTCGTCACAAAAGTATCACTTTTACTCCTAATAATACAATATATTAGTTTTTTATTTTATTAAATAATGATTATATATTTACTTGCATATTCCAAAAATTTACATTAAGAAGTTTTCACTTCACGAAAAAAATTTAATATCATTCAATTAAAACCAACAGATTTACACATTATTTTAAAAAAAGTAAAACGCCTCAAAATTTTATTAAGTAAAGTTTATTATTATTATTTTAGAAACTATCTGTCAGAAACGCACTTGATTGTTTGAAATTTTAATTGTTGTATTTAAAGCCTACCTACCAAAATTTAAAATTTTTAAAATAATGTGTAAATCTATTGGTTTTAATTGAATGGTTGAATACTTTTCAGAACTTACGTTGTATGAATGGTTTCTTATTGAATATGAAAGTTTTTATTAATTCGTAGTCTATTATAGAGAAAAAACGCTATTTTGTATGAGAGTCGATTCTTAGTTTTGTAAAATTTCCTTTTATCAAAGAAAATAAATAGAAAAAAGAGACGCGCAATTTGAAAATTATTTGCCTTATTTTTCTTTGCTCTTTCCGAATCTTAAAACATATTTTTAAAACTTTCGATACAGGGTGTTGTTTTTGAGATTTAACAATTCGGCTATTTTTTTCTGTCCGGTCTTGTATTTTGATTCTGCTAAATTGAGAAATCGATATGGCTGATTGAGTGAAACATACATACCAAATTTTACTTTATTATACCTAGTGGTCCAAGACAAAAATAGGCAAAATCAATAAAATACCCTGTATCGTGGTAATTAAGGATTATTGATCCACTAACCATAGGTGATATGGAATCGCCCAAGTAACCTACATATGCAGGTAAAGTATGTACACTTACCAATGAATCACCCTGTATGTTCCCAAAATATACATAAAAACACCTACTCTTTTAAAAAAAAAGTTTACCCTACGACTATTTTGCATTAAATGGCAAGCGTTTTAATTTTTTTCGAAAATGTTCAATTGTGACCGGAAATTTATTTATTTTTTTTAAATTTAATCACATATTTATGGCATGAAAATATATATTTTCTCCAATTTTCGTACAGATCAGATTTTTTAAGGTTAGGATGTACTTTTAATGCAACTCTACCCCAACAGTTTGATAAGCTATTTATTTACGAGTATTTTGTTTTTCTTTAATTCTTCTACGACCAATAGAGCCGTAGATATTTAAAAAATAGTGTAGAGATGCACTCGAAATGCATCAAAAATGCACTTTTGTGCGCTTTTCTCGCGAAGCCCCAGCCCGATTTTGCTAATTTTTTTGGTTTTCGACTCATCTGAATGTATAAAAAGAAAACAAAAAAAATTCAACTTCCGCGATTACATCACTTTTTCATCAATTATTATGACTAATTTCCCTCCACTGTTTACTTTGAGCAGCTTATCGAAAATGTAATGAAACATTTCTCTTAATTCGAGAATTTTTCCAAGGATACTGTAAATAAGTTATTTAAATACTTTAAGAAAAATTAAAAAATTTTACAGATCAAATTTCAATGGGGTTTTCAGTAGAATTGTTCTTATTACAAAAATTTACTTAAATTGCTTTTAAAGAAAGTGGAAGAATATTAATATTGTATCTAATAGGTATTTGTGTAACTAGTGCAAAAAGTGTATATTAGTTGCGAGGCATGAAGTTGCTGCAATCGTGCTGAGTACAACAAATACACTTTTTGTAAGTGATGCACAAAACACTTTGTTTGTTTGAGGTGGTCTATTATTATTATTATTATTATTTACATTATTAATATCTGATGAAGGCTCTCTGTATTATGCCTAAATATTTTGTTTTAAGATCACATTTATCAAAATTATTTAATTTATATTCCATTAGCAAACAGAAAGGTCACAATATTTGTATATTGACGTCAATGTTATTCCACCCACCGCAATTATTCTGACAAATAAAGATATGTTGCGACCGACCCGCTAGAAAGGAACGCAGACAATCCAATAGTTAATTATGTACCCTTCAGCCTTAGGAAAATTTTGAGTGGGTTATAGCGGTTTTATTGTGATCTCTTTTATGTGGTTTAAATATATCATTTATATGGAACGGTCTGTTTGAAGACTTAACTTCGCAATAGTTTATTTAAATCCTTGAGTCAACATAATTATTATAGTCGTTTGAAATGCTTGTTATTGGGCGAAATTATAAATAAATTCGTTAGGTTTGCACCGGTCCACCAGAATCAATGTTGGATAAATTGAAATTGTTGTCGAAAGTCAGACAAAGAATAATTTATTCTGAGGCGTTTTGATCAATCGTCTTTCAATTAGCGTTCGGATACCAATTTAAATGTATCATGTTCCTAATTTGTGTGAAATCACATCGCAATAGACTATGTAATGGAGTTATTTTTTATTCCTATTTTTAAGTTTATTTTTACATTCTTTGGTACATCCTTCATGTTTAAGTTGAAGTTATTTAAATTATTTTCCGTATTTTTAATAAAGTTCTAACAGCTCTGATTAATTACAAGTAATCTAACAATCAATTATAAAAATGTCTCTCTCGAATTAATACTCGTTTAATACAGTGGGATTTGTAAAAAAATTCTTAGGGTTAGAAATTGCTGCGCACGCTAAGTATAACTTGGCTGACTTTATCTTTTCTTTCCAGTTTGTGAACGCTTTCTGAACAGAAATTGATACCGGCTGTATTAATCTCTAAGTGATTTATCTGACCCTTCGTAATATTGCAAACCTAATATTTACTTCTCTGTATTTTTCTCCGTCTTCGAGTAAATAATTGAGTGGATACAGTCGTTAATATTTTTTCAATTCATTGAAATAGTGAATTGTGCAACAAAAAAATTGAATAGTTATGCAACAAACGAATTTGGACAAACTAAAAATGCAATACAGAAATCACAGCATGACATAATCTTCAAAGTAAAATACAGGGTGTTTGGTAACTGGATTGCCAATATGAAAAAATGAAAAAATTGTCATATGTGCCTCTTATTGTAACCGAATTTGTTCGATACGTTATAAACTCGTAGTATTTTGTTCTTGTTTTGTATGTAGCATCTATCCACGAAATTAGTCATTGCAACAATTGCTTGCACACCCTATCAAGGAAATAACTACGCTGGTCTACTCTACCCTGTCATTTAATTATATCCTTAACGTTATAATTGTTAAACGTTAACAAGGCGTATTATAAATATAATAACAGATTTAATTAAAAGTAAAGATTACAGAACGTTATAATTACAACCGCACGGTTGTCGTCAAGTAATGTTTAACGTTCCGAATAAAATTCCCACAGGACCACGAGAGTAACCGTTCCTTAGAGTGGTATTTTCCACTCAGTTGCTACCCCAAAGTCCTGCTGCTTTGTTTTTTAGTGCTTTTGTATAATGTTTTAGGATACAAACTTGTGCACTAAAATTCATGAAAGTTTTGGTAACAAAGTTTTATGACCTTTCTATAAGAAACAAGGAACGAATTTCACGTAAATTATAACAACAAAGTAGTCTACAATATGTTACATTTACTTAATAACCAACTTTTCGTCTTCGTATATATTTCTTCCATAATAGTTAACAAAATAATTGTAGCGACTTACCGTTCTTTTTGTAGAAAATAACTTCTAATTTAAGCTCATTTTTGGATTCAAGAGCTTTATCTATCTGGGCTTTGTGTTCATCTTTTGTTTCCGGTCCATGCAGGAACTTACAGGCACATCCTTTTTGCATAATCTGCGCTCTAGCGAAGCCTGTGAGTTCACAGAATCCATCAGAACAGTAGACAATGGGGTAGAGTGTAGGAACCTGGGCATTGCCCAGCACAAAGTTGCTATCTGAAAAGAGTAAATAGTGTTAATTAGAGTGAACTAACGCACCCGTCGGAAATTATATGGCTACATCCTAAGGACTATTTTTGACTAATTATCAATTAGTAAAATTTTCTCGTAGAGAAGGGTTTCGCATAATTACAATGTAAATTCTTCTTTCAAATCAGCTGGGAGAAAAAAAAATTCTACAACTGTGTAAAAGGCGCACCTTTACATATTTACATTTCGATGCGAAGCGAAGGATAAAAAACCTTTTTCACGGTTTTATTTTTTCACATTGTCGTCGGATAACGTTATTTATGGTACGTGACGCGAAGTTCAGTATTTTATTTGGGAAGGAACAAAATCAAATAACAGCTTTGAAGCAATTCACAGAATAACAAAAAGTGGTTCATCGAAACTGAATTGTTAATTAATGAGGTAAACAATATGAGAGTTTCTAGATCTACTTTACTTTAAAACTTCGAAATACCAGACATTGAAATTAGTGAAAATAAGGCAATTAAATCCAATAAACGTGCCCTTTTGGGATCCGACGCGGAAAGTGGGAATAGTATATGGTCTCTCTAATTTTATTAAAGCCTGGCACCCCTAACGGTTTTTTGCATTTTACCGCAAAACGGTCATGATTTCGCAATTTTAGCCTCCGTACAAAACTAATAAAATTCTGCACAGAAAAGGCATTTACCACTTTTTCTTATATACAATGTAATTTAAATGTCGCTGAGTAATTATAAAAAACATTCAGAAAAGTCGTAAAATAAATCTGTCCCGTTTTTTGGGACAGTGACAGTGCGTGCTTATATGAAACGTAAGTATACAGGGTGATTCACGAGGAAAGGGACAAAATGTTATGGTACATAGAGTTCACTTGAGTGAATTAGAAATGACTATTGAAAAAAGCTTGAGCTTTTTTTTATTGATCTACAGGGTGAGTTATGAGTTTTGCCCAATACTTCTTAAGGTAATATCTTTTAAACTAATCACTAGAATCAGCTCTTATAGTGGGTATATAGTATACTATTAATTGTCAATTTACATGCATAATCAAAGAAAGAAAATTCCAGGGCCGGCTCAACTAAGTTTTATTTTTAGGGCTCCTATGAAAAAATTCACCCTGTGTACGAGATTTTTAAATTCTAATACTGAATTATGAAACTACATACAAAAGTGATCTAACACATGTACTTTGTTGTTTTGCCACACTTTGAGCGAATTTTAAATAAACGATCAATTTTCGCCAAAATCGAAGGTCTGCACAAAATAAATTTATAAAATTACATTTTTCTCTCTTATTCAAACTAAAATATTTGTTATACAAAATTTTGTGATTTCATGCATGATTAATATGAAATAAATAATCAAAAATAAATAATTTCAACATCAGATTAAGTCATTTTTATTTCTGAGGTTTCTGTGAAAAATCAGTCTGTATACATTTTTTTCAAATTCTGATAATAAATTGTGGAACTACATTTTAAAATTAACGAAATTATTTATTTTTTATCACAATACATCAATAAACAGAACGTTATAAACAACAAATTCACAGAACATAAAACCTTATAACTTATTTTCAAAATGAAAGCCTTCTGCCTCCCTACATTTTCTTTGTCGTAAAGTTAAATTTCCTACGGCTTTCCTAATAACGACAGAATTATTAATGTACTGTGAAAAAAAAATAAACAATTTTGTTAATTACTTCCTCACCAAAAGTGAGGAAGATAATTATGTATTCGTGAAAAAATTTTAGAAAATTTCTATTGTATTTCTGGACGATTCTCGACGAATTATGACGATACACAAAAATTTTCTTTCTTTGAAATAAAGCTTTCAAATTTGGTACACACATTCTAGAGGTCAAGGAAAAGATTGAGTTCGTTGATGAGCAAAATCGGTCCACTGGAATGGGGTCTACCGGATCCCAACTTTGCAAAAAAAATTTTTCTTGATGAAAGATTATAAATAGTCTGATTTACAACTCATTATAATATAGTGTCCAAATGTTGAAATACACAAAATACGCCAAAAAAACAAAATACGTACAAAAAACAAAATGCGTCAAAAAACAAAATACGTCAAAAATTACTTTTGTTGTAAACTCCATCACACGGTGAGGAAGTTTTGATCCCATAATTGGCAGCGGTTTTTTTTAATATAGTTCCATAATTTCTTTTCAGAATTTGAGAAAAATGTATACAGACTGATTTTTTTCACAGAAACCTCAGAAATAAAAATTACTTAATCTGATGTTGAAATTATTTATTTTTGATTATTTATTTCATATTAATCAACCAAATCACCAAATTTTGTATAATAAATATTTTAGTTTAAATAAGAGAGGAAAACGTAATTTTATAAATTTATTTTGTGCAGACCTTCGATTTTGGCGAAAATTGATCGTTTAATTAAAATTCGCTCAAAGCGTGGCAAAACAACAAAGTACATGTTTTAGATCACTTTTGTATGTAGTTTCATAATTCAGAATTAGAATTTAAAAATCACGTATGAATTCACGGTGAATTTTTTCATAGGAGCCCTAAAAATAAAAATTAGTTGAGCCGGCCCTGGAATTTTCTGTCTTTGATTATGCATGTAAATTGACAATTAATAGTATATTAAATACCCACAATACGAGCTGATTCTAGTGATTAGTTTAAAAGATATTACCTTAAGAAGTATTCGGCAAAACTCATAAATCACCCTAAAGATCAATAAAAAAAAGGCTCAGGCTTTTTTCAATAGTCATTTCTAATTCACCTAAGTGAACTCTATCTACCATAACATTTTGTCCCTTTCCTCGTGAATCACCCTGTATAAATAATTACTTGCAAAGTTCATCTTATAATAAAGCTCCATGTGCTATGATAATATGCCAACGAAATTTAAAGCTAATTATGAGCTGGGGTGCCATACTAACTAAAACTATTAATATTTAGCGTTTAAGCAGATAATGTGGATTATTATGCATAGATTTTAATTTAAAGTCTTTTGAAGTTCGCCTGGGGCACTGCTAATTAAATAATTTCATGCCTAAACTGACACGTACGTTGATAGCAATCATAGGTTGGTATAAGTTTCGCTTAACATGAATTTTTCTTAAATTAATTTCAAAGTTAACGATAACTATTTAAGCGATATTTTGTATAATCATCATAAGTATACGGGAACTACTTGATGCAGAAGGAATATACCTTTAACCAAAGCGAATGAATTATGAAATAAAATCTCACTTAGATTTACAAAAACCTGTCTCCCAATCAGTGCAAGGAAATGCAACTTGCCATTACCTATATATGCGAGCATAGGAGCCGAGTACGTAATTACGTTGATGGAAGTAATTTAAAAATGTATGTCCTTGATGAGGTTTGGAATAAACTGGAGGATCTCGTCTCTTGTAACTAGCACAAAATCTTAGAATTTGTTGAATTAGTATTATTACTTTATTTTCAGTAGTCAGCTGAAAATAAATATACACAATGTCATCTTTAATTACACAAATTTAAGCCTTAGTCTTGGTAGCAAGAATCATTTACTATAATACCGCTATTATAAATTTAAATTTTACAAAATTGGTTCCATGGTTATTACGAAATAATGCAATCTTGTACTGGCAAATAATAATTTAAAATAGCAATTATAAGACCGTTATTTAAAAAAAAATTTAAAATGCGAACTAAGCAACTATAGGCCAATTTTCTTTTAACATTTTCTAAAATTCTGGAAAAGTTGTGCAGGAATAGCTGGCAAAATATTTACACAAGTATAATTATTGTTATGATAAGGGGATTTTTTTGTGAAATAATTTTTTATAATTTAATTTATTTTATTTATTGAATTTTATTGATGGTTTTTTGTTTCTTTTGGGCCCCACGTTGGGCGCCAATTAATTGTTATGTAATGGAGACTTTAGGGATACTGTTATTGGATTTTTAATTTTATTTTTATGGATTTGTAAAGACACATTTTAGTTTATAAATAACTTTGTTTAGGCTTTATACAAGCATAATAATAACAAACATATCCAAATTGATATACTTATACATATTGATGTTTCATCTCTAAACATGCTATTACTAAATTTATTGGACTTTCTTTAATACATATAATACATATTTTAGTTCTTGTATATATAATTTTTGAATTAACGACCTTATGGTATACGATCAGTCCGCCACTGGGCTGAATTATTTCAATGTTTTATTAAAAAGCGACAGTGCGTATGATTTTTTGATAATTTAACGTGAAACTTACTGTAGGTTTGCTACAATTACTCTTTTTCTTTTCAGAGCCTTTTGGAGGTTCCCTTCTACCATTGAAGAAATATCTTACCTATAAATTTGCTGTTATGCTATTTTTAAATAAGTAAAGGTTGTTTAAATTTTGTGCTGGTTAAATTTATTAGACTTCTATGGACTTAGAAAATTAGAGATCTTTATTAAAATGAATGTCACTTGCCTAGTCGACAGCTAGGTGTCGCTGAGACTGCTGTATGCTTGATATGCAACTGAGATGAATTTAAATGCTTTGGTTGATACAATTAAACATAGATGTCACTCAAAATATAACGTTTATTATAAATAATATCAGATGATCAAAAAGAAATAACGTTTCTTAATCTAAATCCCTGCGATAATTAAAACTATTTAACAATTTAAGGACTGTGTCCTGTTGGATGTTTACAAAATTAAAGAAACTTAGTGTTTTAAAATTTTAGTTCAAGTCTACACTCTTTGGTTACAGAGTCGTTTCAACTGCTTTTAAATTGGCAGTCCTGTTTTTGACACTTGTGGTGCAGTTATGATGGCAGATTATTCTAGAATTTCTTGCACCGTTTACTGGATGTAACTAAACCAAATAGGCCTTGGATGCAATTTTAGAATTCGACCAATCACATGGATGCTTACTAATTAGGATAATTATTACCTTTATTTCTGGTAAGTTGGAGTTGCTTTTCCGTTGCTTTTTCGTATTTGTCCTTGACTCACCCTTGGAATGTCCTGAGTATATAAATTTCAATTCTTTTCCAGTAATTATACAAATATTATCAGGAGCGACCTGGACGAGGGTTTGCTGCATTTACTACCCAATAATAATTCAACTTTTGTTTTTGTTTCTAACATGCAGAAAATTTGCAAATCAAGGATTTCTAGATTGCTATCTGTCATTTATGGTTTGTATTTATGCCTATTTTTTCTTTATTCTATATTTTTCCTATGAAATTATGTTATTTTCAGCATCCTTATTTCATGACGAATCTGTGGATACCCATTTGTTGATATTGCGTTAGATGAAATTTTGACCTGCCGTTGACTTCGACGAGGCATCACTGAACTTTTTGAATCTCACTTCACAATCACTTCTTAAGATCTAATTAACATTGTGTCTCGTCATTAGACCAGACTGGTGGTTTTACAAGTAAGTGTTACGCTATTTTTGTATATTTTTATAGAATTTTACAGAAATAAAGTGCATCTTAGGTTAACTGTTGCGCTGAAAGTCGTTTAAACTTTGTTAAAACCATGTAAATAACAGCTGTTCTGTTATTAATTATTTAAAAGAAACATTGTACCATACATTTAGTTTATTTACGCTTTTAATTTGTTTAAGTTTGTTTTATTTTAGCGTAGCTGACCCTTTGTTTATGTGTGGATCGTTGACCTCTATTGCAGCAACAGGTGTTCTACAGCTGATTTAGGAAGATTATTCTCCAATATGATATCCTTTATTTAACTCGTATTTATCTATTCAGTATACCTTACGTAAGTTTCTCGTTATTTGTTTTATTGTGAGGATTATTTTATTTTATCCTTGTTCCTTAATTTATTTTTAATTTTGTTTATTTAATAATCGGGCAATTTCTTTTAGTAGTTTAAAATACATGACATTATATAGTAATATCCAATTTGGTTTCCAGAAAGAACAGAGTTCAAGTAATGCTTTATTTTCTTTAATTGGAAAAAATCTAAAATTTTAAAGGAAAAACGATTGGATATATTTTGTGTTGTTTCAAAGTTATTTGGGCATGGGCAATAAACGCATTTGCCTAATAGTTGCTTACGAATAAAATTTTATTGCGTTTTTTCCAATAATTAAATCATTTTTCCACGTTCGCAAACGATCTCAAAATGACAAATGTTTATTTTCTTACCACTATTGTTATCGAAATTATTTTCCCATTGACCCAAATATTTACAAACCTTAAAATTTTTAGAAAATTGCAAGTGCGATCCTTACATGGACAATAAACGCCTTTGTCAACAACTCCTTACAAATGATATTTTATTGCATTTTTTTCAATAACTATCTTATTTTTCGCAAATGATCTCAAAATAGAAAATGTTTATTTCTTTGCCACTACTATTATTTCAAAATTATTTTCCCATTTACCATACCGTTTAGGAAATATTTTAAATGATAAGTGAATATTCTGAAATAATCCTCAACAATTCAAAGGTCCTCAACATTTTTCACACAAAGTAATTGAAGATGTAATTTTTTCAGTCAACAATTACCTGAGTAATTAGTAATTAAATTACATTTATTTTGAAGTAGTTAAATTCCTGAGTAATAATAATAATAATAAATACACCACATGTAATTACGACCCCCTTTATCCCAGAAGGCTGAGCCTTGTGCGGGAGGGGGCTACACATTTAAAGACAAGGGACACACATCCAATATCCGTGTATAATGGAAAAATCCCTCTCACAGTATTTTCCATTGCCACGACCGGGATTCGAACCCGGGACTTTTGGGTGAGAGGCAGGTACTCTACCATCTCGACCATCAGTAATTAATTACTTTTCTCTACTACTACGACTAATTAATGTAATGTAATTAATTACTTTTTGAAAGTAATTTTTTCTACCATTTTTCAGACACCGTTTTCTATTTTTAATTAATTGTAAGATAAAATTTGAGATCAGCGACCCAAGACTTTAGTTTTCACCTGGTATAGTGGTTACCAGGTGAAAACTAAAGTGGTACCTGTAATTTCTTTTCTATATCAGATAAAAATTTGAAATTTGGAGGGCATGAATTAGATAATATTACACATTTTTAGGATAATTTTGGATTTTAAACTACGTCCGGTTTGACTGAAACTTTTGATTTTCAAGTGGAACATCCTGTTTTACGACATTTTTGAGACCAGCGAATCAGTTTACGTATAATAGTGCCTTTTTGGATTTTTTTGGAACTAACTATTTTTTTATTGAATTTTTAAAAACAGGTGGCTGTAATTCACATAAATGGCTTTTGTTTTAGTTTGTAATTGTAGTAATAAAAAATATTGACCCTTGTCCGCCAATTTGACTCCATTTTTTATTTTATTTTAGTTTTAATGCCAAATTCATAATCAGCGGCCCCAAAAACCCCCTTATAACTAATAAATATAATAAGAAAAATAAATAAAGAATTGAACTTTCGACGCCATTTTGTAGACGCCATTTGGTTTTTAATCCGATTTTGAAGCCATATTCGTCATCTGTGATCCCAAAAACATTATGTAATCAAATTTCAGGCAATTGTTTATATAAATAAAAGAGATATACGTTTTTTAATTAAGAGTATACGAGTACTAAAAAAACACTTATTTGTTAATAACAATTGAAAATATAAAAAGCACACCTTCTCACCTATGAAGATTTTTTCTATAAACTTTTTCCGAAATTAAAAAAAAATCATCAAAATCGGTTTTGAGTTATCGAAGTTAATAGAAAACTAAATACGTTATTTCAAAATAACGTTTATTAGGCATAATTTACAGGAATTTTATATATTATTGACTTTCTAATTTTTATTTTCTTGTAAGTATGTATTACATGGATATTAACTAAACTGAACTATTATTATTATTAAACATAACTGCGTAAATGTATTTGGCTTTAAACATAATTACATAGCTATATTTGCCATATGTTTTATTGCAGGCTATAAAGCAAATCCATACTTCCGATGATTATATTTTAGTATTGCAAGCGGTAAAAGGTCAAAAGGAGAGAAGAATCGAGACAGAACGGGATACAGGTTATCTCGTTATCGGGAAAGCTCAGGCCAGTATCTGGAGCACGTATGTAAATAACACAGGGTATGTCTGGAATTCAATTCACAATTTTTCCATTTCAATCATTCGACAATCTGAATTATTCCTTTTACAGGCTCTAACGCTCTGATATTATTACGGCTCAATACAGCGTTGATTTTTTAAATCATTTGGTACAGTGTTTGTCATGAATTAATGTTTAATTGCATAAGAAGTGAAAATGGTGATGTATACATAGTGAAATTATGTTTCTTCATTAGATTTAACTGGAATTTAACTAATACCATACGAGTGAAAATAATGATATAGGTACTACCTATAGAGTAATTTACTCTATCAGATTAATACTGGGATTTTTTTTTATTAATAGGTTTTCCAGGAACTGCGCTTTTAGATAATATTGTATTAATATGGTTTGTTAATAAATGCGGCACCTCGATATAGTAATCCTTTCAGTGCCTAGACTGTAACAGTGCTTTTAAAATTTAATTGATGTTACGGAATTTTTCTTGTTTCCAGTTAACAAATGTGACCCAAATGCGAAAAGTATCATGGCTGAAGCCTTATATATAGTTTATTAAAAATGTACAGTTCATATTTTTAATTTTACTTTTATACTTCCCATTCGCAGTAGGTGTAGATATGCTGGAAATATTCCAAGCTAGTAACTGACTATGGATATATCTCCAAAAAGAGAACTAGAATTATATAAATTAAAAAATGAACGAAATATTATTAGGCTAACAAAAATAATCCTTATAAAAGTGTCAAAGTTTAAACAAGTCACTCGCATCAACAAGTATGGTTTAGGGGCATAAATTAATCTTCTGAATACGCCGACCCTCTACGTAAACGTCCATCCATTTACTTTCTGTCATTTCCTTTCACCTTAAATTAAGGGTCATGATAACTTTTTATTTATGGAGGTACATTTTCCTTGTGATTTATCTCAGAGAACCTATTAAATACGAAAATTATAATTTATGACACAAAGTAAATTTTATTATTTTATGAAATTTACGGTGTGTAAGTGTAGTTCACTAAACTTATTTAGTATTTTGACTAAATATGAATTTCCGTTATAAATACATATGTTATATTAAATTAAAAATTATGCGGAGTAATAAACAAGTCATGAACAATGCTGATGGATTGTCTTTATCCAACTTTTTACTAAATATCATCATTATACGTTACAAATATTAGTAATTATAAACCTCAAACATTTCATATTTAGGTTTCTTAAAATCGACCAGCAGATTAACCACTAGGACCTTTTAAAAAATATCGATATCTACTTATTGTACAAGACTGTAAAAATTAATTAAATCAATATAGTAAGGTAATGAAGAGGTTGCACTTAAACCCTCCCTAAAACATTAAAATTATTAGTCGCAAATTTAACATCCTCATGAGGCTCAACCCTTATTACTGTACATACATTATAGGGGAGAACAGCAAACGTAGTGCGAAAACATTATCCAGGAAAGCAGCATTCAAACGGTGAAATAATTAAATTTTAACTCGCTCTCCATTTTCACGCAGTGTCTAGAGTCTGCAATGATAGAAAGATAAAATATGAAAAAACAACAGTGGATTATCCAGTATGTTATTAACAACGAAATTAATATTCATTAGTTTTCTGGGCAGACATGCAAATATTTGTCTGCAGTTTTGATCAGAGTAGTTCGTGTTATTAATTAAACTTGACTCACCCTTGATCCATTATCATATAGTTTGGGTATTGGATTTCAGTTGTAGTTGTAGAGATTTGAAACTATTGCAAAATGCTCTGTGCCAAGTTATTAATTTAAATGCATACTAATATTATAGTAAATTTACGAATGTTTCCAAATTTAACTCTACGTTTGCGTTAGGTAGGTATGCATGTTCAAGTCATTATCCAAAATTAAATTTTTGCACATAAGTGTATATTTTTTTTATTTAGATATTTTTAACCATTGGGTTGACAACACGAATAATTAGGCTTTTAAATCGCACCGAAAAAAGAAGAGTATATCGTTTACTGATAATTTCAACCTTGTTTTGTATTGCCCCTGGCAATTTGAGGCAGGCAAAATTGTTGTTTTAAAGTGACAGAACTTTTCAGAAAATAAACTTATTTGAATGATTTTAACTGGATGCAATTCCTGGACGTATGTAAAACTATTCAAATCATAAATATTTTAGGAAACGAACAAACAAATAAAGTATCGCAGTTTGTGCTTCACAGGGAACGTGTGTGATAAACACGTGTGTGACATACTAGAAGGGCACGGGCGTTCACTTGCAAGCCTGAAATAAAAACTTAGATAAAAGGTCATATATGAGAGTTTAACAAAAGATGAATGGATAATACGAATTTTATTCCGCTTGATAAATCATTTTCTATGTGCTGTGGGTTACATAAAAGTCAATTATGTAGTTATTAATATCATATTCTTACTTTTCGAAAATATGGCGAATGCGCCGGTGAGATTTATTTTTAAATGGAAACCCTTATTTTCGATTAGAGTCCCTCTTACACCAGAAGTAGCTTGATGAAATTACTATGGAACTACACCCAGGTAACTCTTTATAGTATGTCAAAAATTCCAGAAAATTCACTTAAACTGACCCAAAAGAATGGGTGAACAAGGCAAACATCACAAGCTTTTTTTAACCAAACGTAGGTAACTAAACGAATTTAAACTATCTTATAAAGTTTTATAGAATCTCATTCACAAATGTCCATACAATTTATTTAAACATACAAAAAAAGGAATCAATAATTATGTAGAGCTTGAATAAGTTTTCCCATGAGAAAAAAATTTAAACTGAAAGCCAGCTTTAAACGATAAATTATTAAACCACAATTTTTTTTAAATTTTAGAATTTTCTTAATAATTTTTAGTAAACTTGACAAGATAAATTATTGTCAAGAAAAAGGATCATTTCTAAAATCAAAATTTTACATTTTTCCTACATCTTATTTTCTAAATAATTTGTGAAATAATTTTCAAACGATTTTTTAAAACTATTTTCATCTTTATTGAATACGTAAATTTGACGTAAATCATATTATTGCTAAGAAAAATTTATTTTCTCCTTTATTATAAAGAAAGTTATTCGTGCAATAATTATATAGGTAACCCATTAGATACGTATTTAGTTAATTTGGATTTTATGTCTGGAAAATTTCCAGGCAGTTTAAAAATTGGTGAAGTTGTGCCGATACATAATGATCCACGAATGGTACAAAATTATAAACCTGTAAAATTTTTCAGGTCTCTCAAAAATGTTTCGGTATGCATTTTCACAACTACCGATGAACTTCTTAAAAATAATTACATTTTGTCAGAAAATCAACACGGTTTTCGTTTCAATAAATCTACACATAGTGATCTCTTTTATGAAAGACTCATTGAAATATATATCGATACTGACAGTGCCCTATTGGGATATTCTATGATCTCAGCAGGGCATTTGACTGTATCGATCATGACAAATCGTTATTCAAACTGTATGCCTTTATGCTAGTTTATTTTATATTTTGTGAACATTTCATAGTTTTTAGAAAATGATAAAACTCAGGAGCACATATAACACAAGTACCTTTAAAAGCTGTCAGAACAGATTCTAGAAACAAGTTTATTATATTTGCTGGGGTTAATCCCTTTCTAAATAGCTTCGTTCTGCATGAACACGCTTTCACCAACTTCCGTGCCACGGCATGAAATGCTTTTCAATAACAATATCCGGTGTATGAATGGTTTGTTTAGTAATATAAATACCGCCCTCTTTTAACTCTTTTCTGTTTTGGAGCTTTAAGTAGATATGGTTAATATTTTTTTGGTGTTTATGGGCGAATATTCATTATACTAAGTACCTATCTTCAAAACAATTTAATACACTGACCCAGTTTAGATTACACCATTTATACCCAATTTAATGTTACTGTTTCTTAATCTAGCAGCGCAAGTATTGTGATGGTAGGGGAAATTAATTATATTTTTATTTTCTTTTATTTATTTGATTCTTTTTGTCTTTCTGTGACCCACGTTGGGCGCCAAATTTATTGGTTATGGTAGGGGAAATTTTTGTATATGTATACTTAATTTTTTGTTATTTATTTTATTTATTGAATTATTAATTTATTATTTGTTTGCTGATTTGATTATTTTAAAATATTGAAAAGGTAGGTGGTATTTATTAATTTACTATTTATTGCATGTTAGTTTTAAGAATATTTTTAATAGCATGTCTTCAGTATTAATTTTATTTAAGAAATATAGTGGTTTAATTTAATTTTAGAATTTATTTACTAATTTATTAAAATTGTGACCTTTTTGCACATGCAGATCACGAAGGGAATCATAACCAAGTGGAAAAAGGAGAAATTCATTAAATCTTTGCATTTTAAAATTACTCAGTCGATATCAAGACTTGTATGTAAATGCCACAAGTCATTAATATGAAACTGTGTGGTAAGTATAGGCAATTTCAGATTCATGTCATGATTACTTACTTTAGACATAAAATATTAAAAATGTAAATCTCGATGGAACTGATAAAAGCAAAAAATAATTTTCGCATTAAAAAGTAAACCAATATTTAAAAAACTACAGCAATAATGAGTTCTTCCAAACATTATCTCGCTTGAGATAAATATTAGCTATCACTTAACCAGCATTTGAATCGAGGCATTCTGTCAATGCAAACGGAGTGAAAGCCTAGCTCTCATTCAGCCATCGATTTATTTTCTTTGTCAATTACGTCTAACTTGCCACTAATTTCAGACAACTTGTAAATGTTTTGTTCTTTCGTACTTCCATCTAGATCGTTTTCTCAATTTGCTCTGTCAGGTTGTCCCTCTCTACCCACATAACTCAAACAATTCCGAAGAGTCAATATCAGTTAAAATTTATATTTAAGAGTTTGAATGATTTTCTGCGTAGCTCATTAAATCTGGCGAATATGAAAAAGCACGAGAAGTTATTGTAGGTTCTTTAAGCACTGGCTCTGGCAGTAATTAAATATTTCAAAATTGCCTGTGTTGATTTTATATACTTACAGGTTGTTCCTCGAAATCTGTGCAAGGGAATTATCTGAATTCATGTTAAAGTTGGTCTTCAAGACCAGAGTCTTTTTAGTGAAAATAACTTCGAGTTCAACTTGGTTTACTTCTATGAAGCAACTGTTTTTCTTTATTAAAAATTGGGAATATGAAACATTTAAACATATAAATAAAATATGAATCAAATCCTTGAAAGCAACTCAAGTAGAGTGTATATTTATTATTTATAAAATAAACTGGAACGAAACAATATTATTAGATTTTGTGTATTATTTCAGCCAAATTTATGCGACGATATGGAGAAAAATTGATTTATTGCATATTTATTTCACGTTCATTATGCAAAGTGATGAAAAACTTCCATGGATTAGCTTTTAGCTTCCTTCATTTTCTGGATTCCGAGCATTTAATCTCGCCGGATTCTAATAGAATGACGGGAAAATTAGGCGAGTTCAAATGAGGTTTACCTGGGAGTTTTGCAATGGATACGATAACCTTAGGTTAATGGGATTTCGGTGTTATCGGATTATAGGGCTTTGCTTGAAAATAAATACAAGTTGGTTATAAAAATACCTCACGATTTGGTTCTTACTCTTATTTCTATAACGTACCAATACATTTCTGACGTTCTTGCATTCTAATAACTTTAACAAGAATTTGTTTATTTTTGTAATTTTTTTAATTAACAAAAACAAATTTAGAAGAATTTAATTATTAATAACGGTATTAACGTAAACACAACTTGCCTCTTCAATTACTTAAAATTGTTGCAACCATAAAAACATCAAAGTATTGATCCCACCATTAAGGCGTATCCTAGATATGATCAAGGGAAGTAGAGTCAGGGGGTTACGCAGGCCATAACAAAGATTATTGTCTTAGTCATAAATCTGGTTAGGCTAGATGTCTACATTGTCATGCATTTGAATTTCCACAATATATTGTTATATTAGGTGATTTTTAGGGAAATAAAAGTTTTTGATTTTTTTTTATTTTTATTTTTGAATTTGATTTTTGTAATTTGGAGGTAAGTTTCGATTTTAAATATATATTTTATTGCACGTTTAGATATTAATTTTTATATTTTAATGCATGCTATAATATTTAGATATTTAGTTTTGAAGTTTTATTTTTCTTTTTCTAAAGTAGTGTAAATAGTTTTTTAAAAAGAAATATTTTTATTGTTCTTGTATATAAGTAGTTTTTAAATTATCGACTTATGGTATACGATCAGTCCGCCACTGGGCAGAATTATTTCAATGTTTTATTAATAAGCGACAGTGCGTATGATTTTATGATTATTTAACGTGAAACTTACTGTAGGTTTGCTACAATTACTCTTTTACCTATCAGGGCCTTTGGGGGTTCCCTTCTACCATCGAAGAAATATCTTACCTATAAGTCTGCTGTTATGCTATTTTTAAATAAAGGTTATTTGAAATTCGTGCTAGTTTATTTATTTAGACTTCTATGGACTTGGAGAAGTTAGAGATCTTTATCAGAATGAATGGTTACTCTACTATTTGACAGCTAGATGTCTCTGAGTCTGCTGTATTTTAGATATCCAGCTGAGATGAATTTAAATGCTTTGGTTATTACAATTAAACATAGATGGCACTCAAAATGTTAGGTTTTATTGCGCATATCAATTGATCAAAAAGAAATAACGTTCCTTATATCGAAATCCCTGCGCTCATTAAAAACTAATTTAAACTATGACAAATTAAGGACTGTGTCCTGTTGAATGTTAACAAAATTAAATATAATTATGGTTTTAAAAATTTAGTTCTGAGTAAGTTCTACACTCTCTGGTTACAGATCGTTCTAGAATTTCTAGCACCGTTTACTGGATTTGTTTAAATCAAATAGGCCTTGGATGCAATTTTGGAATTCGACCAATCAGGTGGGTGCTTATTAATTAGGATGATTTTTACCTTAATTCCTTATAGATTGGAGTTGCTTTTCCGTTACTTTTTCGAATTTTCCCTTGACTCACTCTTGGGAAGTTCTGGGTACATAAATTTTCAATTTAAATTATAATTTTATCAATATATTTCAGGAGCGATCTGGACGAGGGTTTGCTTCTTTCACAGCCCAATAACAACTCTCTTTTGTTTTCGTTTCTAAGAAACATGCAGAAAATTTGCCAAACCAAGGATTTCTTGATTCCCATCTGTCATTATGGTTTGTATTTTTGCCTTTTTTAACTTTATTATATAATTTTCCTATGAAATTATGTTATTTTCGGCATCCTTATCCCCTGACGAATTTGTGGATACCCATTTGTTTATATTACGTGAGATGAAATTTTGACCTGCCGTTCACTTCGACGAAACATCACTGAACCTTTCGAATATCACTACACAACACTTCTTAGGATCTAATTTAGATCGTGTCTCGTCATTTGACTAGACTGGAGGTTTTACAGGTAAGTCTTCCACTTTGTTTACGAGTGGCTCGTTGACCTCTTTTGCATCAACAGGTGTTCTACAGCTGATTTAGGAAGATGGTTCTCCGACATGATATCCTTTTTTTTAACTTGTAGTTACCTATTGAGTATACCATACGTAAGTTTCTCATTATTTGTTTCTTGTGAGGATTATTTCATTTTATCCTCGTTTGATCTGAGTTTATTTTTAATTTTATTTATTTAGTGATCGGGTTTTAATTTTTTTTATAGTTTATAATAGATGACAATAGGTAACCTAAATTATGAATTACATCGACTGGAATATAAGGACAATATACTCTAGACCTTAGTATTTACTAATACATTTGTATTGCCACAAATCGAGGTTAATATTCAATCCAACGTCAGCAACCTCAACTTTAAAATCTTATTGATAAAAAACAAATAGGGAAGATTTTATGTATTATGTACACACGACTGTGACTGTTCATAGAAATTTGATAAAGAACAAAAATAAAGAAAATGGATACAAATGTATAAAAACTCTCAGTTAATATATTATTCACATTACATTCACTTTTACCTGTATTGTTTCGAAGTTAATCCCTCCACATTCATATCCAAACAAAATAAGCTCGGAAAACATGACAAATAATATGTTAAGATTAAATGGTAGCAAAAATGGAAACAAACAAAAATCAGCCAATCTAATTGACACAAAACGTGAGCTACAAAGCACGTCCCTGTTTTCATAAAATTTATCCTGAAGTGCGTAAGGAATTCCTGAAACCTCTGAATTATTTATTTCACATCTTTTACATTGTACACATCTTCGCTTTTCCTGTCTGTGTTTTTCTGAAGTTTGGTCTACCCCATGTCACGCTTAAAAGGGGAACATTCAACAGTTTCTTACTTATAAAAGATACAGTCCTTGTTTATAGAATGCCGAATATTTTATATTTTGCGAGTTAAACAGGATATAATATATTACAGCCCTCTGAAAATGTTGTCAAGTTCGATGTAGAATTGCGAATTTTATGGTTGACACGTAGTGTTTGGGTATACATGAATCAATGTAAGATAAAAGTGAAAGTAAATTGTTTTTTTAAATTTACAAAAAATTTAATTGAAAATAGAGGAACGACCAAATTAGAGTCATCTTAATAGAAATGTCCAAATTTTTTCTTTACGTAAAACTCTTAGATTTTTAATGCGATTGATGCCAAGTACCCTCGAAAGTTTCTATACAGAGTGTCCCAAACAAAAGTAGAGTGATTTTTGGAGGTAAAAATTCTCTGAGAAATTGGTGAAACACGACGACTTTGTTTTCAAGGAGACATTTTAATGTGATACTTGTATACCTATTATCATCCCTCTACCCTACACACCTACTCCCTCAAATGGCAAGGGGGGGTCGAGTGATGCTTATTTTGAAAGATCTTTCAGTTCTCTACATACTGAGTTTTTTTTTAACTTTTATCGATTCGTTCTTGAGAAATAACCTCATGTTCCTAAGTCCCTCTATTTATAGGTGTAGTATTAAATATATTTTTTATTGTTGGTTTTATTTGTTCATTATTGTATATGTAGATATATGTTTTTCCCAAATTCTGACAATTGAGGCTATTAAAACACTTTTATCGAGATTTTTAGATGATATCCTACAACTTTGATCAGTCACTTATTATCCTGTCTCCCTAAACAAGATGGTGGGGGTGGAGAATATCTTCAAAAAAATTGACTTTCTAAAGAACTTTTTACACTGAATCAAATTACCACCTAAGTATAAATATACAGTTGGACTTCGATACTGCCATTTGCTGAATTGAGGAATTTTAAACAGGAGCACGGTGAGAAATCGAATAGAACAGCAAGATTCGTTCTCCAAATAAATGTTACGCCCTCTTATGACCATCATGAATTCACATTCGTGAGAAAATGGCGCATTATTTGATCCCTTATTTCATTCCGATAGATCATTGCAGAGGATAAGATTAGGATTTAAAGCTAAATGCGTCAATTTGTCGATAAACAGTGGTTGTTTATACTCCACCACGAATTTGTGCCTTAAAGAATGATGCCAACTAATCTGGTGAGATCAATACGTCCCTCAAAGCTACAATAAATGTAGTTCTTTTCACACATCTTATATTACTTCGATTTAGGTCGACTAAATTTTGTGACATAATTTTTTGTATAAAAAATGTCATTTACTTCGTGGCATATTGTTAAACGAAATTAATTCTTTGCTTTCTAAAGGGTGAAGGGTAAGTAATTTTTCGACAGATCTCCATAATTCTGCTTTCTAAATCCTGCAAAAATTTCATCTGTGATACTCTTTAAAGAAGAAAATGTCTATTAACGATAATCTCAAAATGAAAATGTTGGTTATTTAACTAGTAAGTTTATTTATTTACAAATAACAACAAAAAAATTTGGTATTTGTAGATAAATATATTACATAAATGCAAATTATTGTTAGGAGAATATTATACACATTTTCTTTCTGTTCTTATTTGGGATTTACGGCCACACTCCTGAACATTAATCTGATAATCTGAAAAATATTTGGATTATTTAAAAAATAACCTTTACGCCTGTGACTTTACGTCAAAGGAACAGTTAAAGGTTGGTTTTCTGACATAAAATATAATTAAAATAAAATAAAAACAATTATGTTTTGCAGACGTTTCGGAAACTTAGTCTGTTTCCTTTCTCAATGCTAAATAGTCTTTCTCTTGTGTAATTCGTGAAATTACACAATTTTAATGTTTATATTATAACCATAGATACTTACTACGCTCACAGAAAAGTTGATTAGATTAGATATTCAAGTTGCTAAGTTCTTCTTTTAGCATCGGTAACCATATTGTACAACAATCTACAGAATAATTTGATACAAATACTTATGATTCAAAAATTTTGACACTTATAACTGATGGACATTACACAAAATTAAATAGAGATCCAACAAAATCAATAGAAAGCAAAATTTATAGAACTCTTTTTAAATATAAGAATGACTTTAATGACTTTGAACGCAAAAAACTTTTTCCGCATTATAGTAAACCTCCTCATTTTTATGGCTTACCAAAAATACATAAACCAAACATGCCTTTAAGACCAATTGTTAGTTCTGTCAATTCACCATATCACAGTTTGGCAAAATTCTTACTCAAAATCATCAATCCGTTATCTGGAAATACTGATTCATATATTAAGAACAGTAAACATTTTTTAGAAAAACTTCACGAAAATGATATTAATAATACACATTTGATGGTCAGTTTTGATGTAGTTAGTCTCTTTACTAACGTTCCGGTTGACAAAACATTGTCAATAATAAAAAATAAATTATCAAACGATAATACTTTGGCAGATAGAACTAAACTTAGTGTAAATAGTATTATGGAATTATTGACAATTTGTATCAAAACAACATATTTTCAATTAAAAAATGACTTTTATCAGCAGGATTTCGGTATGGCAATGGGGTCTCCATTATCTCCAATATTAAGTAATATATTTATGGAAGATTTTGAAAGTAAATATGTTCAAAATTATATATATAAACCAGTCATTTGGTGGAGATATGTTGATGATATTTTTGCAATTTGGCCTCACGGAATCGATTTATTAAACAGCTTTTTGGAAAATATTAACGATAAAGAACCATCTATTAAATTCACATTGGAAATAGAAAATACTAATGAATTGCCATTTTTAGATATTTTAATTAAAAAAGTTAACAATAGATTTGAAACTAGCGTTTACAGAAAAATAACCCATACAAATAGATATCTAAATTATAACTCGAATCAATCAAAAAGTGTTAAAAGAGGTGTTATAAAATGTTTATATGATAGGGCAAAAACAATTTCTTCTACTGAAGAAATATTAAATACAGAAAAAATATTTATTAAAAATGTACTAATTAACAATCAGTACCCAGAAGTCTTTGTTGATAGAACATTGACAAATATTGAAAATAGAATTAATAATCAGCGCCAACAAGTACCCGAACGGCAATACACAACAGTAACAATGATTCCTTATGTACAGGGATTATCTGAACAGCTACGCACTATCGGTGATAAATTTAATGTTAGAACGGTATTTCAAACTACTAACACTTTAAGATCTATACTTACAAAAACAAAACCGGTTAATAGTGATCAAAATTCAAAAAACTGTATTTACAGTATTCCGTGTTGTGAATGTGACAAATATTATATTGGCGAGTCATCCAGACCCTTCAATGTAAGATTGGGCGAACACAAAAGTTATATTAGAAAAAATGAAATTGAAAAACCAAAAATTTGTGAACACGCTTTCGAAAATGGACATCCAATAAATTGGAATGGAGCAAAAATTTTAACAAAAGAACCAGACAGTAAAAAGAGAAAAATTAAAGAATCTGCAATAATTTTGCTAAATGAAGACAAATGCGTATCAAATTATTCTGTAAATTGTTGTACAATATGGTTACCGATGCTAAAAGAAGAACTTAGCAACTTGAATATCTAATCTAATCAACTTTTCTGTGAGCGTAGTAAGTATCTATGGTTATAATATAAACATTAAAATTGTGTAATTTCACGAATTACACAAGAGAAAGACTATTTAGCATTGAGAAAGGAAACAGACTAAGTTTCCGAAACGTCTGCAAAACATAATTGTTTTTATTTTATTTTAATTATATTTTATGTCAGAAAACCAACCTTTAACTGTTCCTTTGACGTAAAGTCACAGGCGTAAAGGTTATTTTTTAAATAATCCAAATATTTTTCAGATTATCAGATTAATGTTCAGAAGTGTGGCCGTAAATCCCAAATAAGAACAGAAAGAAAATACAGAAAGATGCCACAAATAACTTTTAGACAATATTATACACATAGCTGGGAAAATTTAGATAAATATGTTGGAAAATAATTTAATTAAATACCCATCAAAAGAAAACTAGTGAAACTTTCTTTGCTCTCTTTGTTTGCTATCTTCATGTTCATTTTAGACCACTTCTTTTTCATCACAACTTCCAGTACCTACTAAATTTTCGGCTAGATTCAACCGAGATCAAAAAGTGTAAAATTATTTATGGTCCAATTTCGAGTCTTGAAAAATGATCTAAGGAGATTTTTCAAATCTAGCTAAATCTTTTAAGACCAGAAAAAATATCGTTATTATTGGATTTACCATCAAAAGTTTTACTTTCTCCCCAATTTCGCCATCCTTAAGGTCTATTATCAGATCTAATTTCGTCAAGCAAGACAAAAATAGGTTAACTAAATAGGCCTTGGATGCAATTTGGGAATTCGACCAATTACATAGGCGCTTGCTAATTAGGATTTTTATTACCTTAATTTCTGGTAAGTTGGACTTGTTTTTTCGTTCCTTTTCAGTATTTGTCCTTGACTCGCCCTTGGACTATCGTGGATATATAAATTTTCAATATTTTCCAGTAATTTTCCAAATATTTTCAGGAGCGGATCTGGATGAGGGTTTGCTGCTTTCACTACCCAATAGCAACTCTCCTTTGTTTTCATTCCCAAGGAACATGCAGAAAATTTGCAATTCAAGGATTTCTAGATTGCTATTTATGGTTTGTATTTATGCCTGTTTTTACTTTATTCCATATATTTTCTATGAAATTATGTTATTTTCAGCATCCTCGTTTCATGACGAATCTGTGGATACCCATTTGTTGACATTCCGTTAGATGAAATTTTGATCTGCCGTTGGCTTCGACGATGCATCACTGAACTTTTCAAATTGCACTTCACAATCACTCCTTATGATCTAATTTACATTGTGTCTCGTCATTCGACTAGACTGGTGGGTTTACAAGTAAGTCTTACACTATTTATTTGCATTTTTATAGAATTAAAGTGCATCTTAGTTTAACTGTGGTGTTTGAACGTTGTTTAAACTTTGCTCAAAGCATGTAAATAACAGCTGTTCTGTTATTGATTAATTAAAAGAACTATTCTACACTACATTTACTTCATTTAAGCTTTTAATTTGTTTATGTTTGTTTTATTTTAGCGTAGCTGACCCTTTATTTATGTGTGGCCCGTTGGCTTGCATTGCTGCAACAGGTGTTTTACAGCCGATTAAAGAAGATAACTCTCCAATATGATATCCTTTTTTAACTTGTATTTAACTATTCAGTATACCATACGTAAGTTTCTCGTTATTTATTTATTTATTTACCTGAGTTTAATTTTATTTATTTAATAATCGGGTATTAATTTCTTTTATTAGTTTAAAATACATGAAAATACACTTAAATAATTTTCAGAGATTTCTCTTCATTTTACATTTATTTACGATGAATAGTTCCCGGTACCTCCATTACTAACATTACAGGCCAAAATACCTTGAAATATAGAAACACAGATTATCTTACTTTCTTAGCTTTTCAGCAGCTTCCATATTTCTCATGTAACAAAAACAAAGAAAATTAAAAGACAAATAAAATATATCAGTTGAAATGGTAGTGAGACATTTTTGTCACTCCACTTTTTCCCAGTCGTTTTTTTCACTCATTTTCCATAGGCCACTTTTCCCACTGATTCTTTTTCCCACTGATTATTTTTCCCACTGATTATTTTTCCCACTGATCTTTTTTTCCATAGGATACTTTTCTCATTGCTTCTTCTTCCCACTGACCTTTTTAATCCCATAGGCGATTTCTCATTGCTTCTTTTTCCCACTGACCTTTTTTTTCCACTAAAATTTCCCAAAAAGTGTTCAATAAAAAAAATGTATTCGTAAATATATTAAGATATTTCAGGTTTTACAAACTATCAAAAACATTCAATTAAAAAAAAATTTATTCGTAAATATATTAAGATATTTCAGATCTTACATACTATCAAAAACATTCTGTCTCCAAAATCGTGAAATAAAAAGAGATGCTGTTGCCCACGTTGTGAAGATACTCTGCAATCCTGCCTTCTTTTTTTTTTCTTCGTATGAAAGGACAATATGGACTTCTGGCTTCGACCATTTTACTTCGTTGAATTATAAGTTTGACAGAAAACAAATATCAATAAATTGTCAATAAATGAAATCATACTGGAAAAAATTACCTATGGAAAAAAAACTATGGGAAAAAATGACCTATGGAAAAAAAAACATGGGAAAAAATGTCCAGTGGAAAAAAAAACTATGGGAAAAAATGGCCAGTGGAAAAAATGGAGTGACAAAAGTGTCGTACAATCAATTAATTAAGATCCGACAAATTTTTTTCTGTCAGTAAAACTAAAAATATCGTTATTGGAACTTTTGGTTGGAAAATCCTGGATTTTAAACAAATTTAACATATACGTAATAAACGATACGTATTCTTGCTGGGTATTATATTACACTATTACTTTTGGTTAGTTAGCTTTATTTCTATTGTTGAAGAGACATTAACTATGTAAACAAGAACATTTACATATTGGACGACTATGCATCATTTCTAATTTATTGCATATCTGCAGGCTGGCGCATAATAAATTTGAATATGGGAACGAGAGTGGTTAGCTTATACATTTGAATTTCTAATTGCCTCCTTGTGCTCTTAACGCTCTTTGGTATTACTTAAAAAAGAAACAAAAAACTAACTTAAAATTGTAAAAGTTAAACGAGTATAACGCCCATACCAATTTAGTTGGAAACTTCAATATTCGCCTAAACAATTCTATTAACGTGAGGCGGACAATTGCTGAATACTGCAAAGTTTATCAACCTTTTGTAATCAAATTCCATCTACCATCGCTTCGATCGCAGATGACAAGAGATTGTTATATTTCCATTTACAATTAAAACTCAACCAACTGGACGTTCAAATCACTGGCTTCAATTCAATTTAGTTCATTTTCAGTTTTCAATTTTGCAAAAATTTGCTTGGCAAAATATTTAATAGACAAATAATTTGAATTTAGAAAGGAACTAAAATCTAAAACTAAAACTAAAATATCATTTGCCATGAATTTAACATCACATTGGAAACAGCACATCAATTAACCCCCTCCCCATCTGGTATCAATGGAACTAAGTGAGATATCCTCAATATACAAAGACAATGAAATCAGACCAAAGTTTGTAATCTTCTGGCAATTTCTTACTTGGGAAAGTAAGGTAATATCTACACCAACGGTACCGGGTAAATTGGTTGGACGAAGAATTAATTAATTGAATAACCGCAGTATGTTCATTTTCGGTTCATTGCTAATATGAGGCTATCCAAGCATTGTTTATATGTCTACAAGAATTAGAAGGCAAAATTATGGAGATTCACGACAGGTGTTCCGATCTCATCTTAATCTATTTTTCATAACTAAATTTACGAAAGGATCTTAGAGGGTTATACATTGTGCGGTTCCATCAAATAATGCAATCTTGATAATGGCAAATGCTTTTCGTAATAGTGAACATATGTGTTCTATGTAACGGTTGTAAAATGAAGCCCACAACGTTCGGTGAAATGTTCAGGACGTGAAATAGTCGTCTCGTTACACAAGCGTCGTGGGTTTGTCTACTTTTGTTCGTTCAATACTTTCCGAAGCGCAAATCGAAAGTACTCAACAAGTAAATTAAAAAACGCATTTCCATCATTAGTAAAATCATTCACCCATCTAAATGACGTGTTTTTACAGGCATCCACAAGAAAAGCATAAATCGTTGTGATTTTGCTGTCAATGGCAACCTGCCGCATTTCAAATAAAATGTTTACTTAACAAGTAAAATCATGAACAAGTTATTACAAACTGATGAAAACAACGCAATATAATGATGTCAGTAGAGAAACAAAACAAATCTATAATTAACATGCCTTTTGAAACTTCTCTTTATGGGCAAAGTAAAGCCGCCACTGAGGTGACGACGATACACTTTTCACATTTTCTATGCGATTTCATCCTGTTTTTATCGTATGCGGGTATTTCACTTCGTTCCGAGAGGATAGTAGAGGGCGGTGACATTTTGGATATACTGTTAAGCCTTTAAATCTAAGTTTGCAGAAGGCAAAATTGTCCAGAGTAGGGAGTTAAGAAAGCCTTTTGTGTAGTATTCCTTCTTACTCTACTTTTTTATTTTAACTCCAATGATGCACTGTTTTTAACAAGTTTATTAAAATAAAGTCACATTAAGTGTTGGTGTGCATATTATATTATTCAAAATCAAATTCAAATTTTTAATGAAGATATTAGCAATTTAAAATAATATTTTGCTAAAAATGAAAGCGTTTTATCAAATATTGTTTATTCAATTATACTTTTCTCTTACTCACTAATAAACAATAATAAAAAATAATGAACATATTTCCCATTCGTTAGTGATAGGTAATTTTTTTAAATAAGTAATGAGGCAAACAGTTTAATAAATAAATAACAATAAAGATAAGATAAAATTGATCAAAGAATCTGTCTTTAATCATATTAATACCCGAAAGTAGGTACTAAAATAAATTATAAATCAATATTAATACAACTTCAAAGATAAAGAAGAAACCTACTTGAGACAATAACATGCGCAAACTAACTGCAAACATTAATTTGGGAACATTAACTGTGTAACGATTTAAGTTGCAATTCGTTACAGAAGGTTATAGTTTCTATTTTGCGTATTAAAATATGACTCCTCACAACTGAATAAACCTGTGTTCGCATTTGATCGGTATGTGGTAGAAAAAATAGAACAAAAAGCGGATGAACGTTGTGAACGAGGCTTGTTACGGGCTAGAGAGAGCGTCTTTTGCCTTTCGAATTTTACCTAGGTAAGTCATACATTTCTTGTAGTCGCTTAAATATCGCTATTCATAAAATTTGCTTATTAATTATTGCTTCAGCTTTATTGTGCTATAGCAAAAATAAGAATTTGTCAAAATAATTACCGTATTTCATATTATTTCCATATTTTGGATTATTTTCAGATAATTACCTAGTAGCACTGTTTTTTTAAGCACGTGGATGGGTATTGCCATTTCCGTTTTACCGTATCTTGTCTAAAGTAGACATTTTCGTGGTTCAATTATTGTTAATTGACACGTTATACAATATTTAAATTGTATAAATTATCGCTGTAAGTGAAACTTGCAGATTATCGTTATTTCGTACATAGAACAATTTCTGTGTGGATTTTTATTGTTATTAGGTTCGACTGTGGTTCATATAAGCTGGATAAAGGAAAACTACACTGGTTTTGGATAGTGAAGGAAGTCCACTTGAGACTTAGGTTTTTGTCGAATTTATTTACTGTCCAGAGCTACAGATTTCTGTCCAGGAACTTCCAAAGCATACGGGGTAAGTGATCTATAGTATTTTTTCTTCTCTTTGAATTAATCAATTTGTAGTACATTTGATCACTTGCTTCGGATGTGACAGAAGTCCGATTTTCTGGTTTCCTTTTTTCATCACATTCACGCTATCACAGTTCGATATCGATTTTATTATTGACAAATTATTATTATTAGTTCATTCCTTAATTTTCGTGTAAGTTATAAGAGTGTAGATTTACCTTGGTTTTACGTATTTCCTGCCATTTTGAATTAGGCATAAGTTCATTCATTTTTGTCCGTCGGAAAACTAAAGACGTTATCGGTATTTCATATGTTAATTTTTGATATTTTTACCGTTAAACTATTAGTAAAATATTAACTGGTGTGCTAAAATTTCGAATTTATTTCAATATTGTGATTATTGTTACCTACTAATTATTTTGTTATTAATATTAAATATCTGAATCTTTAGAGTTATTACTTCATTAACGTTTCATTAAAGTTTAAATTGTCCCGTACAAATCTGACATTAAATTATAGTCCTTTAAAAATTACAGTCTCCTCATGGTTTTCAACCTATAGGACAAATTCAATCAAGTTAAGTTAATTGTTAACGAACTGATAGTGAAGTTTTGCAACCTTACTAAATTCTTGTGGCGAATTTTAGTATTATTTTGTTAATAATTCAATTTTTTTAGTAATTGGTGTCAGATACCGTATTTTTATGTAAATTTGGTAATTTTACAAATTCTAATATCTTGTTGTGTCATTTTGACAATTTTTTTCTATTGTAATATTCAGAAATATTAATTTTGTGAATTTTATCTAGTAGGTAATTTAACTATGTTGCCGGAACTTTGTTATTTTTTCATCTACCACTAGTTGAAATAATTTTCAACCTAGTTTTATTTCTCTATTTCCTTTTCTCTACTGTTCCGTTTTTATTTCATGATATCTGGCTTTCTGGAAATTTGACTTACTGGAAATCGATACTGAGTTAACAACATCAGAAGTAAGGAGATATTGGGTGTTCCCGAAAAGTAATAAATTTGGTTGGAACCTGGACACTCTGGACTGTGTAAGAGTGGAGACAGGATCTCGCAACCTTTTCATCAACCTCGAGTACCTACTCGCAGATTCATCGCTACTAGGAGAACCCCTTCCATCTCAGTTCATTCCCGTCGAGTAAGCCTTTACAACAGTAAAACGGACAGACAGAGAAATTGGTTAAATTGTAATTTTTATTCATATTTTTTTTGTTCATATTTTCAATATTTTTAATTATATTTAGTTCTGAGTCATTGTTTATTGTAAAGAATTTGTAAGATTAAACTTGTTAAATTCACAGCTTTCTTTTCTTTCTAGTTTATGTAGTAAATACCTAATTGTGTTTTCGATAAACTTTTGTATTTAGTTATAAATACTCTGGGGCCCATATATTGCTCTCAATATTATCTCAGTACTTTAAAACAAGACTTCACCGAATTCACCACCCCGCTGTAGCTAGCTGGAGCTAATTGTTTGGCTGCACTTGGAATTGGGCCAATTCAATTCACAAGTGTCGTTGCAACTGTAACTAACAATTGTCATATTGAGGTGGCAACAATTGAATTTTTGAATCTAAGGCTCTGATTCAGTTGATGATTTGTAGAAGAGTTTTCTCTGAAGAAAAATTTTATCCAACAAGAAACTTAAAACCTTCGACTTTGAATCAGGACGCAAAAACTATAAAGTGAACTAGGCTTATCACACGTCATGTTCTAATAAGGAGGCCAACACAATTTTTAAAGAAACAAATCAAACTTTGCTGAGAGAAAGAATTCAGAACAGTATAAACCAGCTAGGTGACATCCAAACAAAAGTTTCACCTACAATTATTAGTTAGAATCTTGCATTGAGAAATATAACCGACGACTTCCATCGACAAGTCAAAAATATCAAGAGTGAAATCAAAAAAGAAGCACAAGGAAGAAAAAGACAACTTCCACAACATTACTTAGTTCGGCCTCAACAAGGAAGCAAGAAAGTAGTTATAAACTTGTATTTATTTACTACCACTAAATTCCAATATATCTTTACAATGCTGTTAATTATGCTAATTTACTTTAAGAAGACGACTACGACAAAACGATCGACACGTTTGACAAAATAAAAATAATCAATGGGGAAAGCTCCAAGAAACTTTTTTACAACTATCACATAGAAGTGGCAATTATTAAGTGACAACAGTAAAATTTATCACCTATAGGTATGCACCTTCATACACTTTAGAAATATTATTTTTTATCTGTTTCCGATTTTTGTCTCTGTATCAATAGCTGAATCATCCAAAATAATCAACGCAAAAGATTACCCGAAGACTTGTTTACAAGTCACCAACTTCATCAAATCAAATCAGAGCTTTCGATCATCAAATTTTTAAAACATAATATTGAACATGATGCCTCATAAAGTCCTTTTTCAAATTTTATGGCCAAGAGTCATGATTTAGTATAATACCAAAATTTAACAGCAGAATTGTATGTAGAAAACCAAATTATAAAAAAATCTTTCAAACATAAAAACCTAAATAAATTCAATTTTTTTTAAAACGAAGCAATCGTATTAACCATACTTTGACCCTTTTGAAATCAAGGTGTTCTATGTTCTTAAAGCAAAGCTAAGGTGGCGATAATCGACGTCCAACTTAAAAATTGGTAGTCGTGCCTCTTCTGGTGATGGTAAGGATGATGTGCGCGATATACTGACTATTATAATAAAGACTATCTAGCACCAATTACATTTCTTTGCTGCCCTTTTCCACGTTAAAAAGTTAAACATTTTTTATTTAAAATTGCTACTCCACTTTATAAAAATATAAGGTACAATATATATTTCTTTTGCAAGTGAATATATACAATTCAATTCCAATATTAATTTAAGATGTCCGTAACAACGGATTATATTTTCATTAAGTTGTCACAGGGCATTTCTGACGATCGAAGCTTGTCTGACGAACGAGCACAAAGAATTTTAAAAGTGAATGCCGGGGGAAAATGTCACTGACAGGACTGACTGCTCTTGCCCCTAAGGGAATGGGAATTCTTTGAAACAAGGGAAACATGTTCTGTTTAAGAGATTCACTAAACGTCTAAGTCTCCTATCTGATACTTGTTTAATACGGTAAGATGTGTTTAAAATGTTAACGTTAAAGACGTTAAATGAACAACTAGGTCAGACAGTTTTAATTTCGAAATAGACTTTTATTTTTTTATGTTGTTACGTGAACATTTTATTAAATTTTCTTATAATAAAATGTCAAAAAGTGAAATGAATTACGTATTTCTGTTAACAAACCACGCTTCCCTGGGCGTGCAACAATATATTTTATTATTATTATTATTATTATTATAAATTGTCTATGCTTTAGCTCAGTAGTTTTCAACGTTTAGTATGCTTTATACTCTTAAATGAATAAAGCTTCAAGAAGAGGAATCGCCGAGTACACAAAAGGTCTGAGAGAGCAGCATTTAATTTTCCAAGCAGAAGCCAACACAATATCAGTGGCAAAACTTTAGTTGCATTAAATCCAGGTGAATAGAGGGATTTTGTCATTTTTGTGAAATATTTTAAAATATAAATACCGTTTTTGAATAATTTCGCAAATAATTCTGCACTAAATTCGTAAATAAATAGAACTTAGATCCTCGGCATTTGCATACCAAAAAATAATTCCACATTTAATGGCCATTTAATCGTATAATTTCTCCTTATAGTATTGTTAAGTACGGCAAGTACTGATTTGTTTTAAATTAGGTTTCGTTGGCAAACTTTATTAACGATTGATTAACTAATTTAACTCTGTCTTGTACTTTTATATAAGTACTGTTGATTGACTTGGCTAATAATGCCTTCTAACTAATAGATTGAACAGTTTTTTCTTCAAAATGGAAGAGTGTTTTTCGTATATATTGCTATGATATTTTATATTGAAATTTTATTCTTTGTTTTCGAAATTTACTTTTATTTTTATTATATTGAAATTTTATTGTTAATATTTAGTTTCCATGTACATAGCAAATAATATATAATATTTCACTTACTTTACTCTTTTCTCAGGCTCATCTGGGTTCCTTGAATGTATTGAAATTTTATTTATTTACTTGATATTGTCTTTATTTAATTTGTATCTTGTGTTGCCTAACTTACTGCATAAATTTTGTTAACTGTTAACTGTATACTATGTTGCATATACTTTAGTATGGACAAATAAATAAAAGATCCCTGCCTTATCTTTTCAACTATGCCTTGAAATAAATTGCAGTTTTTTTTTAACATTCACAAATCGAAACGTTAGTTATCGTTAAGTTTTGTGTACAACTAATATTATCCCTGCTAACTTAAAATGAAGAATACGAGTGAATATTTAAGAATTCTAGCATAATAACTGATTAAGTGCTCATAAACAGTTCAAGTCTGGCTTTGAATTTTCAAATTGCCTGCTGCTTAATATTTAAGGTTATGTCTATACTTATTAACTACAATACAACACACTTAATAGTGCTTCCTTGCAATGAAAGTTCTTTTTGAATATTTTATGATTAATTAGGAATGTTTATGGTTCTCGATTAGCAATTGCACTGTTTCCTTTTTCAACAGAAACTTCTTATATGTCTCGGTAAGTAATTGACTTTGATTATTGATAAAATGACTCTTATTATGTTCAATTTTTATGAAACATTAATTTCTTACTTTTCCTGTGTTTTCTTTCTGTTTTTCAAACTGGTTAAGTTAATTTTCTTGTCTGTTTCAGGTACACCTGGCTGCATACACGTTTTTTTTGACTTTTCATATCTTGACATTCAAATTTTTGTACTGGATCAGGATGGATTTTCAATAAACACTGCTTTTTACCATAATTACTTAAATTTTTGGTTTTCCTCTATTTTTCTTCTCCAAGCACCATGCTTTTTCTGCAGAGAGAGAGAGGGTTTCAACAACCTTCTTTTCTTTTCCTTGGATACCAGGTTTTTTAATCTCATGGCTGGCTTCCCCATTACTTTTAACTTTCTATGACTGGTAAGTAAATGTTATCTTATTTTATTACTTTATTTATCTATTAATTTTTAATAATTGTCATTATTTTGTTGCTTTGAATTCTTTTTTAATGTTTCATGTAAAATCTGTCATTATTTTTATTTTACTGTCATTATCGTTGACCTATGCATTTAATTATGGACTTGTGTCCCTTTTGCTTCACTTCTTCTCATTTTTGTTGCACTACACTTATTTTAATTCACTTTTAGAACATTCAGTTCTATTCTTTTCACTTAACACCTTTACTTAAATTTATTTCCTAATTCTATGTGACATATTTCATAATTTCTAACAATTTCTTTTCTGATTTAGGTTTTACCCTGAACGTTTCATTTTGGATTTTGGTTTTTAATATTCTACATATGGATTTGATTTGCTATACTGCCCATCTATGCAACATTGATTACTACAGTGGACAATAAGAAAAATTCAACTACGAAATGACTTTAATTTTGTATATTACGTTAGTGAAACATTATATAAACCCCGCAATGGCATTTAAACTAGGTAAACTTTTATTTTTATTCTTTTACTTGATTAAAATTCATTATTTTTTATTATATGCGATTTTATATCACTACAATATGTACTTAATCTATGGATGTACTATACCCATGATACCTACCTCTGATGGTCTTTGTATTTTTTTTTTTCATTTGAAATTAAACATACGTTCAAAAATGTGTATTGCTGGAATTGCTAAAAATGGTGTTTCTTTAAAATTTCCCTCTACAGGTTTCTCTAATTGAAATTGTATGCATTGTACGTAGGGCCTGTTCTTAAATTGCCAAGAATTTAGTTATTTCAGCTGGATACCTCACATAAACAAGAATAATCTGTTGGTTTCCAATTATCTCTTGTCATTTTGATAAACCATTCTTTTCTCCTTGCTGGGTCTCTGGGGATGCGTTTCATGAAAAAGCCGTTTTTTGCTAGTAACTGCAATTTACTGTTGCACAACCAGGCATTTCGCCCCTAACTCTAAAAAGCAATAAAATTCGTTTACATGGTATTTCTCACAACTGCACTAGATTTAAATTGAACATAATTAAATTATTGTCGCTTTTTCAAACTTCAAACATTGTTTGCACCCAATTACTTATCAAATGACGTTTCCACTAAATGAGCGTATAGTCCTTATAAAGTTTTGAAGCACAAAAAAGTTACTTTGTAAACATAATACAATTAAATGTCAAATCCCCCGGAGAATAGGAAGAGAAAAAATTATTTATGAAATGCCACAATTAACATTTAAACAGTATAGTAATGCCTAGAAATTTTGAGTACTTTTATTTTCAAGTCTATACTGAAATCACCAGCAATTAAAAAGTATCCATTTTGCACTGATAATAAATCTAAAAGTTCATACAATTTTCTTTTTCGTTAATATCGGTTCTTGTTTATACACTTCACGATAAATTGCTACTCCCCCCTGGTGCCTGCAAAAGTCCAATTTATTATTTGTTCTTTACTATTGACTTTAATCTAGTTTTAGTGTCGTTCTTACTTTGTAAATATTTCATACAAATACACCACTAGTTATAATTTATTTCAAACATTTTCTTTGACTTGTCCTTAGATTTTGTTAAACATTATCAAAATTAACTTTGTGTTTTGTTCATATCAGATACTGATACTGACTTAAATTCAAGTAATTATTTTAATTGTCTGTGGCAAGTGTTACAAACTCTTCAAGTATATTTCTTCAGATAAAGACCCAACCACCCCACCCCTACACACGACTGTGTTATCCCTGCAGCTATCCAAACTCCTTATCACTGCTTATACTTAGATGAAAGTGCTGATACCTACACTTTAAAACAGGAACCGATTTTCAGGGCAAAACCGTTAGAAACAGTTACACCTACGCAAGTGTCGTTTTACAATATTTATTGGTATTGTTAAATCGTTGCCAACAACCACAAAGTTAAAATCGTCTCTTTTATCGTTCAACTTAGCTTTGTATGGTTCGCTGCTGTACTATATTGGTAATTTACTAATTACTTCGGCAAAGAATTTACTCAAAAGCTTTAAATAAACCCGGAAAACTGAACTCGCTTGGATCAAAGGATTTTTATATTAATTATCTATCACTTGCATTTATAAAGCAGAACAAACTCGCTAAAAATTTAAAAGAAGTCGTCAAGTTTAATGCAAGCCTCCCTAATATTAAAAAATGCTTAATGGAATTTTTTTATAGCAGTGAGTTCGGCAACGAAATTTAAAAACCGAATAACATGAACCATAAAATTTGCGGTAAAACTGTTTGATTACCTTTTTCAAATAAAAGCACAGTTTCTAATTAAATTCGTTTTTATCATTTTTCATAACTCTTTTACGTCAGGTACCCGCTTAATTATTTAGAGCGAAGTTCATTGAAATTTATTCAGTTTAAGTGAGCTGGTACTTTATTATTATCATTACTGTAGAACATGTTTTTATTTTATGTTATTAAAACTAGCGAAGTTATTTATACTGTATTTCATGAAAATAAACGTAAAAGGACTAGCCTGAATACTACACAAATGAAGAATTTATTTAGCAGAGTTTAACAGAATTACTTTTGTATTTTTTTCAGTAATTTATGTTACTGATGTAAAATAATTACAAATTAATTATTATATTTCTTGTTTGACACACGGGACCCTACCAGGATCACAATAATTATAGTGTAAATACCAACTCTTGTTGTAACTGTGGATAAAAACGCAACGTGGTGAAAAAAAACTTTAGTTATTTCCCTCACAACAATATGAATTTGATTTACTTTATTAAACAAAAGAAAAGGATGTTATCCGCAGATAAAGGTAATTAATTGTTAAATAACTAAGTTCGATGAAAATGCGCCCCTATAATTAATTTTATTAAGGCCTTTTATCTGGCTCAAATGAATTCAGGGCAAAAACAAGATTAATTTAAAGCTTTCGATCGTAGAAAAACAAGTATTTGCCGAACAAATATAAATATTCATCGAATAACGAAGTAATGATCCAGATAAGTCTGAGGATTCCAATTATGTGCAGGTGCTTTATACAACTAACTATATTAATTAGAAAGTAGTAAATGGTAACACAGTTTATTTATTGAGGGTTCAGTCTGAAAAGGTCCTTAAAACACTTAAGATTTTATTTTTATTTATTAATTTTTAGCAATTTAATATTTAATTTTAAAGCTGACCATTTTTCGGGCCCCTATTTTTGACTAAAACAAATGTATTGTATTTATCAAGGTTAGTATCTAAATTAATTAATTTAGGAAAATATTTGAGTCAATTTTTTTTTATATATTTAATTGCCTGGACTACACTTCAATTTTAAGGACTTACTTGGGTTACTTTAAACCCGAGTGTTTTATTTTATTTCAGGGCGTTCCAGGGATCTCATAAGTCGGAGTAACTTACCTTTCTCTAGTTTTATTTGATTTGTAATATTAATAAAGATGTATTTATTTTAACCTGAGTACACTGATTTTATTCAAGAATATTTTAATATCTGGGTCATATCTAGACGTAATTGATTCTCTTAGGTTTGAGAAACTAATATAGACTAATTATTGCAGCTTATGGCTTTTCAACACAGACGTCACTATTATGAGTTTCTATATCTCTCTCGTTCGCTAACCTGAGAGCAATGAATGGGACACAAATTTTAAATTTTAAATCATAGATGTCTCTATTATCATCGATTTTTCAGTTTTATAATCAAATACATAAATAAACAAAATAAAATAATGAGCTTCTTGTAGCCTGCGACAACTTAAAATTAGCTTATTTTTAATTGAAAAAAAAAATGATTGATTTATCTTAAATATAATAAGAAATGTTGTTTAATATCGATCTTAATATTAAAATTTAGTTCATGGTATGTCACTGAGGTCGCGCGTAATTATTCTATAAAAACAGTTCAGTGATTAATGGTTTTGATGGAGACACTTTCTTGTATTTTACAGGTCTCTGCTTGCGCATTATAATATGCTACTAATGCTTAATTATTTTTTGAAAACACTTCACCTCTTTTTCTTTAACTATATTATTTGATAAATTTGCTATCGGATAAAATAACATGATTTTTAAATGAAGATGATTTTGGATTACTCGTATAATACTCATACTATGTGCCTAATTTAACTAACAGAAACCTTAGATATAACTTACATATGTATGATTTCTAATTTACATATCTCAAAATACAATCTAACCGTTAAGTGTTCAGCTACGCCTAGGCCTTGACGACAGTTTGCAAATATTCGGCACCAAGTCCCATAAACGAATCTCATAAATACGTTATGAATATCATGCTCTACAAATCGAGAATTGCCAAACATTTCCCTGTCCTGCAAATTTGAAACCTAAACGTGGCTGAACTGACTAATGTTTCAGCTACAGTTCAGTGATTTCATCTAATAAACCAATTATATATATAGAATATTCCATACTACTAAATATCTTAGCCGAACGTTCACTGTTGACTTTAAAAACACCAGTCAAAAGCGTATAACATCAGTGTCGTTGAATATTCATAAATAATTAATGCAATATAAAATGTATCGTCACTTGTTTGCAAGTAGCTGATTTAGGTAAGGTTATCCAAGGTTTATGACAGTTGAAAATAGGAAAGCTCAAAATAAACAAAAAATATATCTCGAAACAATTGGCCAAGTGATGTACCCGAAACATAATATAATCTTGTACATATTTGACCTTTTGTGTGTTCTTTTAAGTGTTTTTCGAAAATGCCTGTAAGCTTGTTTGTATAAAGCACCTTTTCTAAAGTATTTTTTTCTAAACCGCCAATAAACTGTGTTACCCTTACTTTCTAATTAATCTAGTTGATTATTTCAGTTAAACCATTGTATAAAATATCTGCACATAATTGAAATCCTCAGACCTATCTGCATCATTACTGCAGCTATTCAATGAATATTTATTTGTTCTTCAAATGCTTGTTTTTCTACGATCGAAAGCTTTGAATTAGTCGTGTTTTTGCCCTGAATTCGCTTGAGCCAAAGGAAAGGCCTCAATAAAATTAATTGTAAGGAGGCATTTTCATCAAACTTAGTTATTTAACAATTAATTACCTTTATCTGCGGATAACATCCTTTTCTTTTATTTAATAAATCAAGTCAAGTGCATGTTGT